>JALGPY010000013.1:1960000-2650000 GCA_023055425.1 Linanthus parryae | reverse complement strand
CTCTAAGCTGTGGCTAATCTATTTGTTTGAATAATTTTTGTAGGGATAAATAGTTACCTATTTTGCAGGGATTGTTTCCTTATCTTTATGTTTTGCAGAAAGGAAATTGGATTGAAAAATTGATTATATGATAGTGCAAACATGTTTGGACCTTCCTAAAATAGTCAGCTACAAGATCAAGTAAGTATCTTTGAAGATACTGAGCAACTAGCCCTTGGAAAGAACTATTAGACAAGTCAACATATGCTGCTGATTTTTAGCGAAGTTTGATTTGAGAAGATCCTGAAGATCTGCAATTCAAACTAGCTACATAAGAGGGAATGACTGAAGAAATTGAAGAATAGAACGAACTAAGAGATGCTCAGACATTCTCAGGATTAACAAGCTACACAGAAGGAGATTCATTTATCTCCATCCACTCATCAGAAGATCACTTAACATTTGTATATCATTTAGATAATACTTCTCATATCTTATTCTCGTGAATTGGTCAAGTGAACAATAGAGAATTCTTGTTGAATCAGTTATCTAGACCACGTACTAGATAGGTTAGTGAGAACCACAAGCTGTAACAGAGTAAGAGAACTTTCTGTGCTTGAGATCTAGAGCTTAGCTTTTGATCAATAAGAATTGAGTTGAAAATCCTGCAGGGATCAAGTCCCTGAGATAGATACGTAGGGTCCAAGTGGACTAAACTCTATAAATCTCTGTGTCTCTTGCATTTATCTTACTGTTCTATACTTAGCTTATTTGCTACACAAAAAAGGTTTTCAGTTCAAGAACTTGAAATCCATTTCAAGGCCTTGAAAACTACCAGCATTCTTTCTACTTTATGTATTGATTCTAAGGACTTGAAACTCATTTCAAGGCCTTTAAATGCTTACTAATTAACACAAAATTCTTTGAAATCACTCTTTTAGCAAAATTTGCCATACTCTATTCACCCCCCCCCCCCTTCAAGAGTATTCATCTTGTATTAATACGTACATTACTGTCTTTAAATTGGTATCAAAGCTTGCATCACTGCTTAGATTTAACCATCTTGTGATTATGAGTGCCATAGGTGATGGTCGTTTCTTACAGGGAAGAGCTGCAAAAATACCTCCATTCTTCTGTGGTGACAACTTTGTGCACTGGAAACATTGATGAAAATGTTCATCATTGATCAAGATATAGAGTTTTGGACGATCATACAGAATGGTCTTCATACATTCTACACAGAGAAAGATGGGATCAGAACTCCCAAAACTGAGGATTCACTTTCTGCTTCTGAGTTAGAACAGTTTTCTTAAAATGACAGAGCTATGAATCTCTTAAATTGTGCTTTAAGTGCAAATTAATTGAACAGGATTTCAGGTTGCAAGACTGCTAAACAAATATGGGACAAGCTGGTGGTAACCTTTGAAGGAACCAGCCAAGTCAAGCAGACAAAGATCAACATATTCCTTAGACAGTATGAACTGTTTAAAATGAATGGATATGAGTCCATCAAAGACATGTTCAAGAGCTTCACTAACATTGTAAACAATCTGGATTCCTTAATTGGGAAAATCATTTACCAATGAGGAGAAAGTGAGGAAGATCTTGAGAAGCCTTCCCAATGCCAAATGGGAACTAAAGACTACTGCTATTTAAGAAGCTCAAGATCTATCATTACTTCAACTTCATAACTATCAGGGAAAGCTCCTTACACATGAGATCTCCATCAATGAAGTTGATGGAGAACTACCAGATAGTGTCAAGAATCTATCTCTCAGGACTAAGGAGAATGAGCCATCTCAAAGCCTTGAAAATGAAGAATATGGTGATAAACCCCTTGATCTAACTTGCAAAGCCTTGACTAGAATTCTAAAGATCAATAAGAACTTTGGAAACAAAGACTTCAGCAGGGATAAACACAAATCCTCCAGTAGCAAATATTACAAAGGACATTTGAGTAGAGACTGCCCACACAAGAAAAGCAAACACTTTTATAAGAAAGACCATGACAGAAAGAAGAAGGCTATGATAGCTTCTTGGAATGCCTAGGACTCCTCAAGTGATTTTGAATCTAAGGAAGAAAAGCCCAACCTCTGCCTTATGGCCAAGCTTGATGAAATTATGAAAAGAACATTAGGGTAATGGTAAATTGTTAGATTTCAAAACTCACAGATGTCCTCTCCGATTATCTTAGAACAATGCTTTTAAATGAAGATGACTATCTGAAAGAAATCAAGACTTGGAAAGAAAATTTTCATGAACAAGCGAAAGAGAATTCGCACCTTGTTTGTCAAAATCAAAATCTTGAAAATTCTTAGAAGAAATCTGACAGGGATTTCAAGGACTTGAAACCAGTTCAAAGCCTTGAAAACTCAAGTCAAGGAAGTAGTCACTAAGAACTCTCTTTTGAGTGACAGAATTGTTTCTCTAAGACATCAGTTTGATGAATTGGAGGAACAAAGGACTGCTCTAGCGGAGAAACTTTAAGAATTCAAGAAAGTTTTAACAAACATGGTGGCTCAAACACAATTTAAACCTGATTCTTGGAGGAAGCTTAAAGTTTGTTCACAAAACTGGTATTGGTTACTCTCTAGATTTTCCTAGAAAGAACAACACCATCTTTGTGAAGGCTGGTAGTAGAACTTCTCCTAAGTTCCATTACTGCAACAGAATTGGTCTTGTTAAGATGACTTGTCCTTTCAAAAGAAGAGACCCTAACATAATGGGGAACAATTTTCCAATTCAACTCAAAGGACAAGTTAGAAAGATTTCGGTTCCTAAATGGTTTATACCACCTAACATGGTTGACCCTAAATATGAATCTAAATTCCACACTTGGTCTAACAACTGGTTAAGGCAGTGAAAGATTTTTGCAGACTGTTACCAAGAGCAAAGAACATAAATGGTTTAAAGAAAGTGGTTACTCGGGACACATGAGTGGAAAGAGATCTTTATTCTCATAACTAAAATAGCAATTTGAAGGTTCAATCACACTTGGTGAAAAGGAAAATACAACATACAAGGTATTGATAAAGTTGGTACATATTCTGAAAACTCTATTTCTAATGTCTATTTAGTTGATGGCTTGACATTCAATTTGGGTAGGGTATCTCAATTACGTGACAATGGAAAAAAGTTTATTTTTGACAAATAGAAATGTGTGGTGGACAATAACAAATATGGAATTTGCATCCTCAATGAATCAAGGTCAAACTATGTTTATACTTTGCACAATAACAAAGGTGCAAGAGAAAGTCTGAAGTGCCTCAAGGCCTTGAAAAAGAATTCAAAGCTTGGGCACAGAAAGCTTGGACACATTAGCTTTTACACTTTGAAAAAGTTAGTTTCTAAAGACCTAATAAGAAGTTTGCCCTCTATAAACTTCAAGGATGAAGAGGCATGCAAAGCTTGTCCTCAAGGCAAACAGACAAGAAGTTCATTCAAGCCAAAGAACTTTGTATGTACTACTAGACCCATTGAATTATTGTATATGGATCTTTGTGGTCCTTTGAGAACTCCAACTCCAAAGGGTAAGAATTACATGTTAGTCATTGTAGATTATTTCTCTAGATTTACGTAGGTAATGTTTCTTAGAGACAAATCTGAAGCTCTATCTAAATTTTCAATGTTTTGTAAAGAGCTTCAAACCCTAAAAAACCTACCTATTGCTTCAATTAGAAGTGATCATGGTAGAGAATTTGATGAACTTGAATTAGATTTGTTTTGTGCTAAGCGTGGCATCTCTTACAACTTTTCTGCTCCAAGAACTACTCAACAGAATGGTTTTGTTGAAAGAAAGAACAGGACTCTTGAAGACATGTCAAGGACAATGCTTCTAGAGAAAAAATTGCCAAAATCCATTTGGGCAAAAGTTGTAAACACTGCCACCTACATTCTTAACAGGTGTCTTATTAGGCCTATCTTGAAGAAGAATCCTTATGAGATTTTCAAAGGAAGAAAGCCAAACATCTCTTACTTCAAACCTTTTGGCTACACTTGTTATGTTCAGAACAATGGTAACAACAATCTTGGTAAATTTCATGCCAGAAGTGATGAAGGTATCTTTCCTGGTTATTCCCTGACCAGCAAAGCTTATAGAGTTTATAATAAGAGAACCAAGCTTGTAAATGAAAGTATTCATGTTATATTTGCTGAAAGCTATGATGGTTGTTTGAGTGAAAGTTTTGCAGACTTGAATTTGAAAAAGCGTGATTCAGAAGATGAAGCTGAGCCATCAAATGGTTCCAAGGAAATCATGCTGACACGCTTTCTTACGTGTTACGGCAAGTGCACGGTTCAAGTAATATAGGGTAATATTTCAACCCCGAGTTATCGATCCCACAAGGAAAATCACGAGATTATTTCCTTAAAAGCTTAATTTAGAGTTAAAGTAACCGGGAGGAATCTTTGTTGATTTGAGTGTTTGCCACCCCCAAACAAGTGACTGTATTGGAATAATGAAAAAACAATGTTTTTGGATTTTATAATTAAACACGGTTTAAACACGGAGAAAGACTAGGCGATCTATGGATCACCTAGGGCTGTTAGACAATTTCGGATATTGTATTGAAACACGCTAATCCTAACTCACTTATGCTAGGTAACTAGTCACTACGATCTACTCTCGATCTCACACAGTCCTACGTCACAGTCTACTATAGGTCCTCTCGGTCCACTGTCGTCTACCAAAAGGAAAATCATATTCAAATCACCTCTCAGTCTCATTGATTTAGAATTGTGTTCATGTTCTCTATCACCCTAGGCTAAGTCTCCGTCGAGCACTCCACCTAAGTACTAGCAATTCTGAGTAGCTACTCCATTGTTGCTAAGGATTAAGAATCAAACATGAACAATAAATAAGATGGATTAAACATTAAGTAAGATAACCTAATCATATATAAAAATCATTATCTAATGGTCCTTCATCTCATATTTAGGGTGTGTCAATAACCTAGTTCAACAATACACCAAAAGACTTGAAGAATCATCACAATCATGAATCCGAAACATGTATCAATCTCAATAATCCGGAAAAGATGAATCTAACATAACCCTAGGCTCTCCATAGATCCTAGCTAAGACTCTAGCTACACATAATAGATGAAAGATACAAGAGTTTCTCCATAGATAATGAAAGAGAATGAGAAGAAGTGATCAAACGGTGAAATCGCCAAAGAGTAAACGAATCCGTGCAATCCCCAAGCTCCAAGCTACTCTCCAATGGTGTCCCGTGCGTGATTGATGTCTCTCTAGGTCGTCTCTCACATATTTTACCAGCTGGGGCGAGTTTCAATGTAATTCCCGGATAGAATTGTAATATGATCTTGCGCGGGCCATATCTCCCTCATACGGACTCGTATTTGGACCTACCATAAATAGTTGGAAGGCTATGGATGTCTACTTTCCAATGGAGCAGACCTTGATTCAAAAATCATTGCATATTTTCCTGTGCATATAAAATAGTGAAGGCTGGTCCTGAGTGACTTTTCCAATTTTGCTTCCTTTTTGCATCTTCTTTTCTCCTCTTCATCTACCTTCATTCCAAGCATATCCAAGCCTCTCATAAGCTCCATTGCAACTATTTTACCTGAGTTACACAAAACTAAACAACCTGAGCAATTATCTTTGCAAATATGAGAGAAAACATGCACAAATAAGCTAGAAACCACACTTTTCACTCTTAGGCTTATAAATCATCAATTTCACATATTTGCGCACATATATCATATAAATCATGTGAAATAAGCCTAATGAAAGTGATAGAAAGTATCATAATAACTCCTAAATGAGAGTTATCAAATATTCCCACACTTACCTTTTGCTCGTCCCGAGCAACAACTTGCTTCACTCCTCAAGATTCACATCTATCATTACTAGCCATGTGACACAAACGACTCACACACACGACTATGCAATCTACATGCTTTGTACAATGCAACTCGATTACTTCACAATGCAAGTATCATAATAACAAAAAAAAAAATTCTTTGGAGACCGGGTAATCTCGCTATCACTAACTAAACTCATCAAGTTCTCACAAGTCTCATTCGAAAATCACACAACCGATAGCAAGAAATTGAAGTAGAATGATCAGGCGCACAAGTTCACTAAGGGGTCCCCAAACATCCACCATAAAAAATCCTAGACTCAGGCACGTCCTTTAGCTCAGAGGGTCTAGGCATTCTTAGTACTAAGGTAGTCTTTCGTCGCCAAGTCATTTGAGGTTTTCAGACCCTCTTAGCCGTGATTGCATTTGAATGCAAATTGTCCCATTGACGAGAGACACAACTCTGTGTAATACGGCTTGACTTTAATTTTCCCTAGGAGCTCTAATTGGTTTGAAACCAAATTCCCCGCGTGAACGAAGGCACATTAGGTTGTTCACCGTATCTAATCCAAGAGAAGATTTTGATTTCTTTTTTTTATCATTCTCTTCTAATTTTTCAACCGTGCATTTAGATCTACTAAGTGTGGGCTTTTTCAGTTAGCTCTTGAGACCGCCATAAGGGATGGTGGTGTACACTCCCTAACTTCACTTAGGCTAAGGCAGTGTACCACATGGAACCGACTCTACACGAAGGTCCACCCCAGATTTCAAGAGGCCACAAGTTTCCACTGAAAACAGACCATTCAACTCTTTAGAACTAAATCCTCCTAGTACAATAAAGGAACTAAAGGTATGCCCTCGTCTAGTTTCCACTTTTCCCTGAATACCCGGGACTTCCTTCGTGAAACAAGTGCGCAAGATACTAAAAAGTAAGGTTTTCCCTACCACGACGCTTCCTATTCTCCGAGACTCTTTCATTGAACTCTCTTCAGTTTCAAGCTTCATCAATTGTCCTTATTCTCAAAAAATTTAAATTTTTCTGATTTTTCACTTTTCTAATTTTTTCAATTTTTTCAATTTTTTCCTAAAATCTATATGAAACTGGCCAACTCGATTAATCGCACAACTATTGGGTAGGGGGACTCAATATTTAAAAGTGCAAACAAATACATAATATACTCAATCTAACACAATATGACAATATATAAAACACTCTACACTAACCACGAGTACGACACAATACTACACATACTACATGTAACAAAGCCGATGCAAGACGGACATGGCTAGCAAAGGTAGACATAACTCCCCCCCCCCCCCTCCCCCACATACACACACACTTGAGATATTCATTGTCCGCAATGAATTTAAAGAGTACCCCCAAAGGACATGATCTCAACGTGTAAGGAATTAATAGCGAAATGGCAAGTGTAGCAGGGCACTTCGCCTAGAGTGACTAGACAAGAATTTTAAAGCGAGACAAAGAAAACGTACCTACGGTCCCGGAGTACCGTTCTTCCGGGACCAATTTCGCAAAAATTTGTCAAGAATGGACCGATTGGTCGACCAATTTTTTGAAAACTCGAGCAATTTGAAGCAAGACTACCTTGTTGTGCTCCTCGGTGTTCCCGTTGCAAGTCCCTCTTGGAGCTTTGGCCGAATCCCTCCAAATCTAGGCATTTTTTGAGAAGAATGTTTTTTTCTATTCGGGCCGGAATAAGGGGATTTCAGCCTCCATTTCGGCACGAAATGGAGGCAGAAATCACTGCAACTTGCCATTTTGTTTTTGCTCTAATTTCTTCATCCGACATCCGTTTCGCATGATTCTTGCGCTGATGGACTCCATATTCAACGAGGAATCCATTTTTTCCTAGAAAGTTCCCAAATCCGGGAAATTTTTCGTTTCTTCTCAAATTCTCTCTCATGTGCATGAATCTTGCTTCTTGCTTTCTTGAACCGCAATCTCTACTCCGGATTTCGATGCGTGCAACCCCGGTATAACAACTTTCCTCCATGATCCTCACAAATAATAAGCTACTCCTCGACCTCGAGTAGCTTCTGTGAAATGTAAAAACTCTTCCGATTGGCTAGTTGTTCCTCGTTGTGCGTGCAAAATCATGCACACGCATCAAGAAGGGGAATCCGGAGGGTTCCTCAGGATCTGTGCCCTGCACACTCATAGGAAATATTAAAGCACTCTCTCTCGAATCTCTCACTATCAAATATGGAGGATTCAAAGAACATAAACTATATAAAATAATGAAAGTCCTACTCTACATTGGGTTGCATCCCAAGAAGCGCTTGTAATTTAAGGTCGACGGCCCGACCCGATTACCTCTGCCACCTCAAGAGGGTGGTCTAGCACATTGTGCCGCTTCCAGTTTTTCTTTCCTATGCTGAATTTGAAGCACTGCTTCATGTGCGTGCACCGCTGATGGCTTGTTCCTTTCCCAATAGTCAGGTGGATCTCCTTGCGATAAATCAGAAAGTTGTCGCTTTACTTGTACAGCAAATGGAACCCGTGGCTTATGCTCTCACGAGTACTGAGGTGTCGGTTTGAAGACCCGAAAAGTCTCCATGTCCTCATGTACCTTCATAACCAGCTCTCCATTCTCAAATTCCCAAATCCGATAAATTTTCCATTTCTTCTCAAATTCTCTCTCATGTGCATGAATCTTGCTTCTTGCTTTCTTGAACCAGAATCTCTACACCGGATTCCGATGCGTGCAAACCCGGTATAACAACTTTCCGGCATGATCCTCACAAAAATAAGCTACTCCTCGACCTCAAGTAGCTTCTGTGAAATGTAAAAACTCTTCCGATTGGCTAGTTGTTTCTTGTTGTGCGTGTAAAATCATGCACACGCATCAAGAAGGGGAATCCGGAGGGTTCCTCAGGATCTGTGTCCTGCACACTCATAGGAAATATTAAACCACTCTCTCTCTCATCTCTCACTATCAAATATGGAGGATTCAAAGAACATAAACTAAATAAAATAATGAAAGTCCTACTCTACATTGGGTTGCATCCCAAGAAGCGCTTGTAATTTAAGGTCGACGGCCCGACCCGATTACCTCTGCCACCTCAAGAGGGTGGTCTAGCACATTGTGCCGCTTCCAGTTTTTCTTTCCTATGCCGAATTTGAAGCAATACTTCATGTGCGTGCACCGCTGATGGCTTGTTCCTTTCCCAATAGTCAGGTGGATCTCCTTGCGATAAATCATAAAGTTGTCGCTTTACTTGTACAGCAAATGGAACCCGTGGCTTATGCTCTCACGAGTACTGAGGTGTCGGTTTGAAGACCCGAAAAGTCTCCATGTCCCCATGTACCTTCATAACCAGCTCTCCATTCTCAAATTCCCAAATCCGATAAATTTTCCATTTCTTCTCAAATTCTCTCTCATGTGCATGAATCTTGTTTCTTGCTTTCTTGAACCACAATCTCTACTTCGGATTCCGATGCGTGCAAACCCGGTATAACAACTTTCCGGCATGATCCTCATAAATAATAAGCTACTCCTCGACCTCGAGTTGCTTCTGTGAAATGTAAAAACTCTTCCGATTTTCTATTTGTTCCTCGTTGTGCGTGAAAAATCGTGCACATGCATCAAGAAGGGGAATCCGGAGGGTTCCTCAGGATCTGTGTCCTGCACACTCATAGGAAATATTAAACCACTTTCTCTCTCATCTCTCACTATCAAATATGGATGATTCAAAGAACATAAACTAAATAAAATAATGAAAGTCCTACTCTACATTGGGTTGCCTCCCAAGAAGCGCTTGTAATTTAAGGTCGACGGCCCGAACTTGTTACCTCTGCCACCTCACGAGGGTGGTCTGGCACATTGTGCCGCTTCCATTTTTGCTTTCCTATGCTGAATTTGAAGCACTGCTTCATGTGCGTGCACCGCTGATGGCTTGTTCCTTTCCCAATAATTAGGTAGATCTCCTTGCGATAAATCAGAAAGTTGTCGCTTTACTTGTACAGCAAATGGAACCCCTGGATTATGCTCCCACGAGTACTGAGGTTTCGGTTTGAAGACCCGAAAAGTCTTCATTTCCTCATGTACCTTCATAACCAGCTCTCCATTCTCCACATCAACGAGAGTACGCCCAGTTGCTAAAAACGGCCTTCCTAGAATGATAGGCACATCACCAGCTGGCATGTCCAATATGACAAAGTCAGCTGGCATGATCAGCCTTCCAACTCTCACAAGTACATCCTTTATCATCCCACATGCTCTCTTGGATGATTTGTCTGCAAAATGAATAGTGATCCAGGTTTTCTGAGGCTCCCCACACTTAACTTTTTGAATACCGACAGAGGCATCAAATTCACACTTGCTCTTAAATCGCAGAGAGCTTTCCCAGTGTAGGCATCACCCAACGTAGCTTCAATGACAAAACTACCTGGATCCTTCTTTTTCTTAGGTAGCCCATGCGAAACACATTATCTAACATGCTCATTTAAGTTCACTCCCTGAAATTCATCCACTGCTTTCTTACCAAGGAGTGCATCCTTAATAAACCGAGAATACTTAGGCATCTTTTGAAGTGCCTCAATCAAGGGAATATTAATATGCAGTTTCGAAAATACATTAATAAAGCGCCTGTCGTCCTCATAATCATCCTTCTTCTTCCTATGACGCAATGGGTATGGAAGATTTGAAGAAGGAGGAGGAGATGAAAGTAGTACCTCAGTGAGTTCCTCCTCATCCTTCTGAGTCATGCCCTTTGATTGGGGGACCATGATAGGAGTCTTCTCAGAATCGAAGACTTCGTGATCCTTTGCCTTGGATGCTACCTCTCTAGCATGAGTAGGATATGGAGGGTCTTTGAGTGCAATACCACTGCGAGTGGTGATGGATTGAACATGTTCCTCATATGCAACAACAGTGTGTTCTAGTGTTTTGTGTTCGAGTTGCTGCTTAAGATCCTTAACTTCTGCTAGAGATTCCCGGAGTGCAACTGCAGGAGTAGTGCTCTCTGCAATCATGGTCATCACGTGCTAACCCATCGCATTCATCACTCCTCTCAGCTCAGCCAACTCTGAAGCTAATTCTTGTTGTTTCTGCTGCAACTCTGAAACAACTGCTTCATGCACTGCCTCCACCGCATTCACTAAACTGTACCATAATCTATTGCATTTCGCTTCATCAGTTCTTGCTTGTGGGACACATAAACCAAGCTCTCATCTTGTTCCACCACACGTCTCATCAGCTCACATTCACCCTCCGATTCGCATTTGAACAATAAATTGCCCCCAGCTTCTCTGTCGATTTTGTCTTTGTCAGGATTTCCAAGTGCATCGTAGAAGACTGGATGATATGGGATTTGTTAATGCCATGGTTGGGGAATTTACGTAGAAAATAATTTAGGCACTCCCATTCTTTGACAAGTGATTCATTTTTCTCTTGCCTAAATTCCAAATCTCGTTCTGCAGCTGAATTAGACGTGAGATTGGAAAAAAATTGACCATATACTGAGAGGCACACTCTTCCCAAGTTTTAATCGAACAAGATGGCATAGAGTCTAGCCAATCCATAGCACCTCCCTTGAGGCAATGAGGGAAGAGCATCAAATTAAGCGCTTCAGATGTGACCCCACTATAGCGAATTAGTCTACATTGGTTCTGAAATCTTCCAATGAATCCATGTGGGTCTTCTTCATATGTACCAGCAGAGGTGCACTGATCTTGAACAAGCTGAATTGTGCCAGCTTAAGGTAGAAATTTTCAACCTGGATTGGTGGCACCTCAATTGTTGACTCCCTTCCTTTAAGATAAGCCTCAAATGCCTGGATTATTGCTTTTCCAGAACGGTTGTACGGCAGTGAGGTCGGTTGCATTCTAGATGTTTCCGCTAGTGCTTTCTCTACGGCTATAGCCACCATAGTTTGTAGTTGTTCCGTCGTGAGGCTAATTAGCCCTTGGCCTTCCGCCATCGCTAACAGAGAAGACAACACTAGCACACCCGTGAGGTAAACAGATAGTAACAAAAATAAAAATAAAATAAAACTCTAAACTAATTTCTAACTAAACAATCTACTGTTGTCCCCTGCAACGGCGCCAAAAACTTGATACGCTTTCTTACGTGTTACCGCAAGTGCATGGTTCAAGTAATATAGGGTAATATTTCAACCCCGAGTTATCGATCCCACGAGGAAAATCACGAGATTATTTCCTTAAAAGCTTAATTTAGAGTTAAACTAACCGGGAGGAATTTTTGTTGACTTGAGTGTTTGCCACCCCTAAACAAGTGACTGTATTGGAATAATGAAAAAACAATGTTTTTGGATTTTATAATTAAACACGATTTAATCAAATATGGAGAAAGTAGGCGATCTATGGATCACCTAGGGCTGTTAGACAATTCTGGATATTGTATTGAAACACGCTAATCCTAACTTAGTTATGCCAGGTAACTAGTCACTACGATCTTCTCTCGATCTCACGCAGTCCTACGTCACGGTCTACTACTGGTCCTATCGGTCCACTTTCGTCTACCAAGTGGCCAATCCTATTCAAATCACCTCTCAGTCTCATTTATTTAGAACTGTGTTCATGTTCTCTATCACCATAGGCTAAGTCTCTGTCGAGCACTCCACCTAAGTACTAGCAATTCCGAGTAGCTACTCCATTGTTGCTAAGGATTAAGCATCAAACATGAACAATAACTAAGATGGATTAAACATTAAATAACATAACACAATAATGTAGAAAAATCATTATCTAATGGTTCTTCATCTCATATTTAGGGTGTGTCAATAACCCTAGTTCAACAATACACCAAAAGACTTGAAGAATCGTCACAATCATGAATCCAAAACATGTATCAATCTCAATAATCCGGAAAAGATGAATCTAACATAAACCTAGGCTCTCCATAGAGCCTATAAAAGAATCAAGCTACTCATAATAGATGAAAGATACAACAGTTTCTCCATAGATAATGAAAGAGAAGGAGAAGAAGTGATCAAACGGTGAAATCGCCGAAGAGTAAACGAATTCGTGCAATCCCCAAGCTCCAAGCTGCTCTCCAATGGTGTCTCGTGCGTGATTGATTTCTCTATAGGTGTTCTCTCACGTTTTTTACCAGCTGGAGCGAGTTTTAATGTAACTTGACCGAAATTGCATTTCAACCCCTTCAGTTTGTAATTCTCTGACAGAATTGTAAGCTGATCTTGCGCGGGCCATATCTCCTTCATCCGGACTCGTATTTGGACCTACCATATATCGTTGGAAAGATATGGATGTCTAATTTCCAATGGCGCAGTCCTGCTTCAATACTCATTGTAGATTTTCCTGAGCATTGAAAATAGTAAAGGCTAGTCCTGAGTGACTTTTCCAATTTTGCTTCCTTTTTGCATCTTCTTTTCTCCTCTTCATCTACCTTCATTCCAAGCATATACAAGCCTCTCATAAGCTTCATTTCACCTGTTTTACCCGAGTTACACAACACTAAACAACCCGTGCAATTATATTCTCAAATATGAGAGAAAACATGCGCGAATTAACTAGAAACCACACTTTTCACTCTTAGGCTTATAAATCATCAATTTCACATATTTGCGCACATATATCATATAATTCATGTGAAATAAGCCTAATTAAATGGATAGAAAGTATCATAATAACTCCTAAATGAGAGTTATCACATGCAGGAAAAGAGAAAGAATTTTCAAGGCCTTGAAAATGAGTCTCAAAGCCTTAAAAAAGAACATCAAGAGAATCAAAGTGGACAAGCCTCTACTTCATGTTCTCAAAAACCTGATAAGCTTTCTGGAGAACTTGAACCATGAACACCAAGGAAGAGATTCAGATATCTTTCATCTCATCCAGTTGACAGCATTATATATGATCCATCCACTGGTACACAGACAAGATCACAATTGAAGAACCTATGTGCTTTCAAAGCTTTTGTTTAACTTATGGAGCCTACGAATGGGAAAGAATTATTACAAGAAGCAGACTGGATCATTGCAATGCAATGTAACTCAATGAATTTGAGAGGAACAAGGTTTGGAATCTAGTTCCTCCATCTAAATATCAGTCTATCATTGGCACTAGATTGGTATTCAGAAATAAGTTAGCGAGTATGGCAAGGTAATCAGAAACAAAGCAAGACAAGTAGCTCAAGGCTACAACCAGGAAGAAGGTATTGATAATGAGGAGACTTTTGCTCCAGTTGCAAGTATTATGAGCAGGGAATTTGAGATGACCTTGATGGGAGAGCTAAACTTCTTTCTTGGACTTCATGTACATCAAATGAAGAAATGAATCTTTCTACATCTAATCAAGTTTTACAAGGACTTGTTAAAAAAGTACAATATTTCTCAGTCCAAGGTAGCTAAAACCCCTATGAGCTTTACGCTATCCTTAGACAAGGATCAAAATGGTAAGAGTGTAAATGTGAAAGACTATAGATGTATGATTGGATCATTCCTATACCTCACTGCAAGTAGACCAGATATTGTGTTTAGTGTTTGTATGTGTGCTAGATTTCAAGCTGATCCAAAAGAATCACACTTGATTGCTGTCAAAATAATTTTTAGATATCTCAATGGTACCAAAGACTTAGGGCTTTAGTATCCAAAACAATCTAATTTCTCTTTGTGTGGCTATTCAGATGCTGACTTTGCAGGATACAAAGTTGACAGAAAAAGCACTTTAGGGTGTTGCCAATTTCTTGGATCATCCCTGATCAGTTAGTATTCAAAGAAGCAAAATTCAGTAGCCTAATCACCAGCAGAAGCTGAATACATAGTTGTTGGCGCTTGCTTCTTACAAGTGCTATGGATACCTCATAAAATGAGAGATCTTGGATATGATTTCAAATATATACCTATCAAATGTGACAAAACAAGTGCAATATAAATTACAAAGAATCCAGTGCAGCATTCAAGAACCAATCACATAGATGTTAGACGTCACTTCATCAAAGACCATGCTGAGAAAGGTGATGTTACACTTCAATTTGTGTCTACTAACATGCAATTGACAGATATCTTCACTAAACCACTGCCATAAGATAGATTCTCATCCATGAGATTGGAATTGGGCATGCTAAATAAGGAAGCATTGGTTTAGGGGGTGCATCAGGTAAGTATCAAGTAAGTATTATATATTTCTAAGTTTTGAATGGATTTTCGAAGTCTTGAAAATATTTTCAAAGCCATGATTTATCTTCTTGAGCTGTATAGCTTTTCAAGGCCTTGAAATTCTTTTTAAAGCCTTGAAAATAAGTATGTATGCTACCTTGGAATAAAGTGAATCTTTCAATGTTGGGTGTTAACTCTGTAGATAATTTCCCAATATTGCATTTACCTTTCAAAATTATTTTCCTTTCAAATTAGTACTATATTATTTCCTTTCCCACGTCACACACACCTTTTTGAATTTAACTAATTCTACACATCTTAAAAGATTTGGAAATATTATGTTTCCTTTTCGAACTCAAACTCTTCAGTATTTATCTATTTCCTTCTCTCTCTCTCATATCACTCCTACCTCTATCTTCTATACCCTCAAACCCTGATTAGCACGAGAAGAACTTCTGATAGAATCAAGATGGCAGGAGGTTCAAAGAAATTTTCTGAAAAGAAGAGAAAGGCTGCTGAAGAAGAAGAAGACGTTCAATCTCTCACTGATGATTCCAGTTCCAAAACCCCAAGTGTAGAAAAGGCTCCATCTCCTCCAAAGAAAGAGACCTAGAAGGATCAGACTCCAACTTCTAGCAAGAAGAAGAAGAAGATAGATCAGTCTGCTCATGAGAAACAGCCAGAGGAACAGATTGCTATTCAAAAGAAGGTGAGAAAAAAGAAGAAAAAAAACAGAAGAAGCCTACAAAAGCTGACAAAGGAATAGGAAAGGCTACGAGGAAGAACCAGAGAAGAAAATCGGAAAGGAACTGCAGATCTATTCAGAGAATCAACAATCCCATGGTAAGAAATCTGACATTAATAACAACTGGTTTGTCAGTAATGTTGCTAGAGGGTTATGGTTAGATGGTTTTTCTTCTAGACCAGTAGCCTATTGCAGTATGATCAGTGTTAACATGTGGAAAAGCATGAATCTGGAATGCATTAAGAGGTTAAAGAAAGTTCTCTTTGGAAAATGCTAAACCCTCTAGAAGTTGCCTATCCTAGGCTCACAAGGTTTTCCTATCTGAACATGTAAAAAATCAAGATTGTAAGATTGGTGATTCAATAAAAGTGGCTGGAATCAACATGGAGTTTGATCACTCAGAATTTGCCAATGTTTTAGGCCGTCCCAAGAGGCATAACACAGACAACTAACACAACAAGAGTGAAGTCTTGCAACTGGCTAGAGAAGAATTCTTTTTACCCAATGTTGCTACCTCCTCTAAAGAGTTAACACATTATGTGCTAAATGTAGAAGCCAACGTCTTGTTTACCATCTTAATGAGGTGTGTAGTGCCTAAGGAGAATTTAAAAGAGTTGCTGACAGGTAGGGTGGTATACTTGATGTACTTGATTATGCATGGGTATGAGATTGATCATCCTTCAATTGTGATGGAACATGCTTTATTCCCAGCCCATGGAAAGAAAGCACCCTTTGCCTTATGCCAACCTGATATCTGCTTTCTTCCAACACCTTGTGATTCCAAAGGACATAGAAGAAACTATTACCACTAGTTTTAGTATTCTTTATGAGAAATCGTTTGTAAGAATTGGAATCATGAAAAGCAGTGAGGGAACTAGGAGGTTATACTCTGATATGTCTGAAGAAGAGCTGAAATCTAAGAAGTTTCCAAAACTCAAGGTCTTAACATCTCCTTCAAACCTACCCTCTCAATCTCAAGACCTTTCCATGGTGTTTCAAATTCTTGATATTCTGGAGAAGGATATGGATGAATTGAAGGAAAATCATCATGAGTTTGGCACTGAGTTCAAACAAGTGAGGTATATGGTTGAAAGCATCTTCAAAAGCATCAATGTGATCCATGTGGAAGAGGAATTTTCTCAGGCTGCGGAAGGATTAAAGAAGGCTGGTTCAATCAAATACTTATTCAGTGAGCATAATACTCAAGATGAGGCTGCAGGGGTAGTGGACACAGGGAAAAAAGTGGCTCAAGAACAGTGTGGTGAAGAACCGGAACAAGGTGATGTTGACAGTCCAGACTCAGGGATGTTGATCAAGGATCTTAAGAAGAATAAAAAGAAGGCACACATTCGAAAGATAGAGCCTGAGGCATAACTTTTTGATTAAGAAGTGGTTGGTGATGATGATGATGAAGCTGCTCAAGAGGAAGAACAAAAAGATGATGAGCATGATGAAGAAGACAGTGGAGAAGAATATGCTGAGCCAAAGGGAGATGAAGAACCAACCCCATAACTCTTACCTCTTCTTTCTTTTTTTCCAGGCCTAGGATCCCACTTCAAAGTCGTGAAAAATTCTATCTTTTAAAACTATTTTATTTTATGCTTTCAAAACTTTGATCCAACATTTTCTCATTCTTTTTTTATTGAAGTAAAAAAGGGCGAGAAATTTAGGTGTTTTTTTACTTTTTTCTTGGTACTTTTTTTTTAGTTTTGAGATCTGGTTTAGAACAGTAGGATTTGCTAGATTTTCTGCTTAATTGTTTAATAATTTGGATACTTTGTGCTACAATTTATTATCATGGTTATTCTTCTATGCTCCAATGACTATTTTTTGCAGAGACCCATTTTTAGAAGAATGTTAGTTTTGTCTTTCACCAAGGGGGAGATTGTAAGTTCAGCTTGTTTCAAAGGCTTGAAACAGCTTCTCTGTTTCAAGGCCTTGAAACAATTTTGGAATGGTTTGAAATATATACTGCAATATACGGCATGAACTTAGGGTGAACTTTTTATTCTAATCTGACTCCTGATCCCCTATGCTTGATTATGTTTTATATGATGATGAAAGAAAAACCATTTTGATACTCTAAATTGTGGCTAATCTATTTGTTTGACTAATTTTTTTGTAGGGATAAATAGTTACCTATTTTGCAGGTATTGTTTCCTTATCTTTATGTTTTGCAGATAGGAAATCGGATTGAAAAATTGATTATGTGATAGTGCAAACATGTTTGGACCTTCCTCAAATAGTCAGCTACAAGATCAAGTAAGTATCTTTGAAGATACTGAGCAACTAGCCCTTGGAAAGAACTGTTGTACAAGTCAAGATATGCTGCTGATTTTTAGGGATGTTTGTTTTGAGAAGATCCTGAAGATCTACAATTCAAGCTAGATGCATAGGATGGAATGACTGAAGAAATTAAAACAGAGAACGAACTAAAAGATACTCAGACATTCTCTGGATTGACAAGCTACACATAAGGAGATTCATTTCACTCAATCCACTCATTGAAAGATCACTTCACATTCAACTGCTTCATCAGTTCTTAGTGTTCTTCTTTTTTACCTTAATTTGTAGATCATTTAGATAATAATTATCATATGTTATTCTCGTGAGTTGTTCAAGTGAACAATAGATAATTCTTGTTGAATCAGTTAGCTAAAGCATGTACTAGATAGGTTAGTGAGAACCACAATCTCTAACAGAGTAAGGGAACTCTCTGTGCTTGAGATCTAGGGCTTAGCTTTTGATTAATAATAATTGAGTTAAAAATCCTGAAGGGATCAAGTCCCAGAGGTAGAGACGTAGGTCCAAGTGGACTAAACTCTATAAATCTCTATGTCTCTTGCATTAATCTTACTATTCTATACTTAGCTTATTTGCTGCACAAAACAAGATTTCAGCTCAAAGACTTGAAAGCCATTTCAAGGCCTTGAAAACTACCAGCATTCGTTCTACTTTATGTTGTCATTCCAAGGACATGAAACTCATTTCGAGTCCTTGAAATACTTACTTCTTGCCACAAACTTCTTTGAAACCACTCTTTTAGCAAAATTTTCCATACTCTTTTAACCCCCCCCCCCATTCTAGAGTAGTGATCCTGTATTACTACCTACATTACTGTCTTTCAGGTCAGATGACATATATTGATGATAATATATGACTGAGTGTAACATGCTATCAGGATGGCCGGTTTGGCTAGGTTATCCGATTTGATTTGATGCTATGACATGTATCCTAGTAGACTTTTAAAAAGAGATATCTTGAACCAAAGTTCATAATTATTGTTTTTCCGATTAGGCCAACACGAAATTTCAGAGAAGATGAAAGATATATGGTTGATATCATATTGTAAATGACTATGTGATGATCAATGAAATGAATTAGTGGTGACAATGCGCTTTACTGCATGCTTGTAAATGATTATGACGTGATAAATAAATTGCATGCTCGTACATGATATGTGATGATGAATGTACTATGATGCGTGCTCTTGTGTGCATTATTTGTTATATATACTCCTTTTTTTGTGGGATTACACAATATTGAACATAGACACAATATCTTATAATGTAGAAATACAACTGATGTTCCACTATGTTACTAAACTAGAAAGATAAGACATGGACGAATGACTCAGAACAACAACACCAATATGGAGAAATTTCTCACTCAAATATCCGAAAACGATGAGGAACATAATAGTACCTATTGGGACCTGAAAGTGGCCGAAATGGAACCTGGAATTCTCACAGGAAACGAAGATCATGTGGAACTAGAAGACTGGGATAGGAAAAACGGGGTAGTAACAACAAAATTTCAGGAGAAAGTAGAGATGGGATAGGAAAAAGGTTTAAGACCATCAAGGGGAACAAAAATCAGGGTTAGCAAAAACCAAGGGTTCATCCTGTTCGACGCTGGTTCTAAAAGAGGTGTCGGCAAAACCAATCTGGAGTTAAATGTGCTGGGAACCCATTCAATTGCGATAAGATTCGTAAGAGTGGACACCAAGCATATGAGTGTTGATCACCACAATCTAGGAATCAGTAACATATCAGGGTGGTAACTATCAAGGAAATCAGTTGCATAATGGGAACAAAAAAAAACGAAGTTGGCAACGAAGGGGTTGTGGCACAAAACGCAAATATGAGAAGGATTTCAGTAATGACCCATCCCGCAGCTATGCACGCAGACGCCACTAATACTGTTTAATAATAAACTTTTTGTACTATTTCGTTCAAGCGCAACGTACATTACATCATCTTTTACTAGGGATTGGGACTAAGAAAGTCATCGAGGATAGACGATCGCGAAGGTATAAACGTACACTCAAGAACTCGATGACTAGGAAAACGATCCTTATTAAGAAGATAAGAGGGTAAAATATCCCCACAAGATAACAAGAAACAAGTTTGAGGGACGTTAGTCCCTAAGGGGGGAGGATTTTGTTGGAATAGTTTCCCTCGAGGCAATCTTATTTTAGTCAGAACTTTATTTGGCTAGGAAAATCATTGTATTGTTTATGGAGATATTCAATTGTTTATCTTAAATATCCCTAGTAGATTGTATTGATTAACAGGACGATCAACTATAAACTAGTATGTGGGCAGAATTATATGGAGATATCAGTCTAGCACATGGGTATGCATTAGGGTTAATGGCATAGTGGATTGACCCACCGCGAGAAGGTTACATACAAGTTATGTAAGAGTCACAAGTGCTTCTCGAGTAACAATGGTATTGTGGTCCTTAGACTTTAAGTCACTATATACTCTAGTTGTGGAATATTGTGTTATGGTATCGTCAAACACTACGCCGTGACTGGGTAGCAATAAATGCGTTAATCGGACACAATAGGAAGCAAGTTTAGATATGACAGTGATGTAGATAAGATATTTTCCTCCCACATAACGGGAGCAACTATCCGAGGCCAATCGAGGGTTAGTGCTTATAGAATGTCTGGCTAGACTCAGATAAATCAAAATAGGATATTGATGTTATATGCATGGATAATACTATTCCCAAGATCGAGAAACTATGAATTGGATAAACGAGTGTGACTTCCATAGAGACGTGGACACTATTTGCGTGATCTTCTTCTTCCTCCTTCTTCACTAGCTAGCGCAAAGGTGTGAGAAGGATCCAGTGCAATTCTAAGAGTGGACTTCCATAGAGACGTGGACACTATTTCACGTGAAGTCATTAAAGGAAACAACTAAGGTACACATGATTTTCTTTCCTTACCATCGTTATGATGTCTAGTCCTATGATCCTTGGAGGGTCTTGAACGGAGTTAATTATTGTTTATTCCGCTGCGTAATTCGTATAAAAATCTTACAATGGTATCAGAGCCTGGTCGTAACGCATAACGTGGTTTATGTGTTACTTTACTGTTAAGATTTAAACCGTTATTATGATTTATCGCGTAAAAGTAAATTTGACATAATGATGAAAACTGAATTAGATTCAGAAAAGAATGAGCAAATTTTACATATGATGTAAAGACTAGTTAATTTGGATCACAGATGATGTGAAATTTTGGATCTTGAAAACTAGGGTTTGGGCACAAATTGGAAAAAGAGGTTCTCTGAATCTGGAAACAAGCAAACAAGGAAGGAAGAGGAAGGAAACAAACTAAGGCCGAAACACTTGCCTGTTCGCCCTCTTCCTTGCGCAGCAAGCAAGCCTTGGCCAAGGGCCGGCCCAGCCTAGCACGAGCCTTGGCCCCGTGGGCTAGGGCCGACCGGCTCAAGGCCTTGTAGCGGTCATTAGGGGTTCGGCCAAAGAGTTTTGGTGGGCCTCTTGGACCGTTTTTACCCTAGTACATCCAAAATCAACTAAAATTGACCAAGCACGTTAAATTTGGATTTCAATTGTATTATGTGCTTATGCATGGTGATTGAATATGGCCTTAGATGTGGATGTTGTGAATGTTTATTTTTTGTGGTTTGGTTTTATTGTAATAATTAATTAATTAGGTTTTACGGCCTGCGAGCCGATTTCTCCTCAACTTGGGAGGTCTCTCTATTTAGTATAGATTCTAGCTAGTATTAGATATAATAGATGATATTCAATACATGAAGAATAAGCCTAAAGAATTAAAGAACCACAAGATGGCGACATTCCACAAGCTAAAGGCGCAAAGACTAAAAGATGGAGACACATGGAGATAAGCTTGCTATATGTTTAGGGCTTATGGATATTCTCATTGGCTAGGGAATATCTTAGTTTAGGACGCCATATCCACATCACGTTCATTTATTGTTTTGGGTGGTTATTTATTGTCTTATTATTTATTGTTGGTGTATGGATGATGCATGCAAATTGGTAAAAAAGATAATATAACGCGGATCTTTTATTTTGGACTTGCCCAACCCAAATAGTAGATCAGTTGATAAGGACCAAAAAAACAATTAAAATTAAATGGTATACCCTCAAATTTAAATATTGCGTTTTTTCCTTCTAGTTACGTAACACTTTTCCTAATCAAGATTTATCAAGTTCGGGCTTGCCAAAGCAAGGAGACTTGATTTATCATGATGTGACGCGAAAGAACACGCTAGTAATGTGCGATTGTTGAAGTAAGAGGTTGGATGCAACTAGGATACTTCAATAGGATTGAAAGCCAAGAGGCAAACAATTGGGATTATCTATGATAAATAAATAAGGAGTTATTTTCCCAATTGAACCAAGAGTTGCATGGGATGCAATTGGAATTGTTCCTACCTAAATAACTAATTTTTGGGTGACTTGCCAAAGCAAGCTCAAAACGAAGTGAAATATGGATCTTGGCCCACTAGAAAATATAATGATATTTTCCGCATTAATATGGAGAGTTATTAATCCGAGCAAAATAAAAGGGAGCTATGTTTAATAATCTAGCCATCATTAAATGTAGTTATTTGTTTACAAAATACTAAAACTTGTATATTTCTCATTTTGTACAATTCCAATGGAAAACAATTCATCGAATTCATCACAATCCATACGATCAGTCATTGAGAAGTTCAAGATTTCTGGAACAAACTTTCTGGACTTGTATAGAAACTTGAGAATCGTTCTCAAGCAGGAATAGAAACTGTACATTCTAGAAGAGCAAGTTCCTCAAGGTATAGAAAATAATACTGCCGCAGCCTTAAAGGCATATCAGAAGATCGTTGACAATGCTAATGATGTGGCTTGCCTTATGTTTTGCACCATGAGCTATGAGCTTCAGAAGCAACATGATAACATGACTCCGTTTGATATGATCATAGACTTGAAGCAGCTCTTTCAAGAGCATGCGAGGCATGAGCTGTATGAAGTTTACTAGGCATCGTTCAAATGTCATCGGTCAGAGGGAAACCCAGTGGGACCTCACGTACTGCGTATTATCAGGTACTCGGAGAATCTCACACGTTTGGGGTTTATGGTGGGTCAAGAGCTGGCCACTGATCTCATCTAGCAATCGTTCCCGGATAGTTACGGACAGTTCATCATGAACTATAACATGAATGAGATCAACAAGCCTCTGCCAGATTTTCTCAATATGTTGAAGACACTTGAACAAAGAATCAACAAGTCAAAGGGCAAGGCCATAATGATTGTGAACAAAAGAAAGAGAAAGCGAGTTGCTTCTACCTCCAAAGGGAAAGGCAAGGCAGTTCCAAAACCCAAGGTAGTTTCCCTTAAACCTACTGGTGGTTATTCCAAGGGCGTGACTAAGGGTGAGTGTCACTACTGCAGTCAGCCTGGACACTGGAAGAGGAACTTCCCAAAGTATGTGGAGGATAAAAGGCATGGAATAGTGATTTCACCACCACCAGGTATTTTTGTTATAAATGTCAATTTAACTATCGCGTCATCTTGGGTATTGGATACGGGATGTGGATCTCACATTTGCCGAAATGTGTAGGATCTAAAGAGAAGTATAATATTGGCTAAAGGGGAGATAGATCTGCGCGTTGGGAATGGAGCGAAGGTTTCTTCATTGGTTGTGGGCATGTACGAGCTATTTTTGCATTCAGGATTAGTTTTAGAATTAGATAATTTTTATTTTGTGTCTGCTATGAGCAGAAAAATTATTTCTATTTCTTGTTTGGACGAGAAAGGTTTTACTATTTCTATTTCTTGTTTGGACGAGAAAGGTTTTACTATTTCCATTTATTTGATAGTATGCATTGTTGTAATGCGCAATTATCTAATGGATTGTATATCATTGATCTAAGTAATCATGTCTATAACATAAATACCAAGAGGATTAAAATTAATGATTTAAATCCTACTTACTTATGGCATTGTCGTTTAGGCCATATAAACGAGAAACGCATTTCTAGACTCCATAAGGATGGATTCCTAGACTCATTTGATTATGAATCATATGAGACATGTGAATCTTGTTTATTAGGAAAATTGACAAAGTCCCCTTTCAGTAAAAAATAAGATAGGACTAGTGAGCCATTGGATCTCGTGCATACTGATGTGTGTGGGCCATTTGACATGTTTGCAAGAGGTGGTTATCTTTATTTTATTACATTTACCGATGATTTCAGTAGATATGGATTTGTATACCTTATGAAGGCCAAATCTGAATCCCTTTGAAAATTTCAAAGAATTAAAGAATGAAGTAGAGAAGCAACTTGGAAAGAGTATTAAGGCTCCACGATCAGATCGTGGAGGAGAATACTTAAGCCAAGAGTTTGATAACTATCTTAGATAGTGTGGAATCTTATCCCTACTCACTCCACCCGGGATACCACAATAGAATGGCGTGTCCGAGAGGAGGAATCGAACTCTGTTGGACATGGTTCGATCTATGATGTGACAAAATGATCTTCCATTACCCTTTCGGGGGCACGCTCTATTATGTGCAGCTTTCGCCCTTAACCGTGTTCTATCTAAATCAGTCATGAAGACTCCATATGAATTGTGGAGTGGGAGGCGTCCCACGGTGCCTTTTATGAGGATTTGGGGTTGTGATGTGTATGTAAAGCCTTTACAAACAGAAAAACTAGGGACCAAGTCGGATAAGTGTAAGTTTGTGGGATACCCTAAGGAAACGAAGGTATTATTTCTACAATCCTACTGAGAACAAAGTGTTTGTTAGTTGGACCGGCGTGTTCCTAGAAAGAGAATTTGTCTCTAAAGGAGCAAGTGGGAGGATAGTAAAACTTGAGGAATTTCAAGAAACACAAACCATTGGTTCTACTATGGAACATGAACAGGAGTCGCAAGATGTTGTGGAGCAACCTGTTCAGGTAACACAAGAACTTTGTAGGTCGAGTAGAGTGCGCCAAGAACCAGAGAGGTACGGACTTCTCGTTACTGAGCCTGGAGATGCGTTGCTCATAGATGGTGAGCCTACTACCTATGTACAGGCCATGAAAGGTTTGAACTCTCAAAAGTGGCTAGAGGCCATGAGATCCGAAATTGAATCCATGTATACCAACAAAGTATAGACTTTGGTGGAACAACCCCAAGGGGCTCGGCCCATAGGGTGCAAGTAGATCTTCAAGAAGAAGACCGACATGGATGGCAATGTGATTGACTATAAGGGCCGGTTGGTGGAAAAAGGATTCAGAGACATTCATGGTATTGACTATGATGAAACCTTTTCCCCAGTCGCGATGACCAAATCCATTCGATTCTTACTTGCTATTGCAGCTTGTCACGATTATGAGATTTGGCAGATGGATGTCAAAACAACGTTTCTGTATGGAAACCTCCTTGAGGATGTGTACATGACACGGCCAGAGGGTTTTGAGGATCCAGAGCATAAAGTGTGTAAGTTGGACTAATCCATTTATGGGTTTAAGCAAGCTTCTAGGAGTTGGAATCTACGTTTTGATGACGCGGTAAAAGAGTTTGGCTTCATCAAGAACAAAGATGAACCTTGTGTTTACAAGAAGGTTAGTGGGAGCTCTATTGTGTTTCTGGTCTTGTATGTGGATGACATACTACTCATTGGAAACGACATTCCTACCTCGCAATCTGTTATGATTGGCTAGGGAAGTGTTTCTCAATGAAGGACTTAGGAGACGCTGCTTATGTAACACCCCATCCTAGAGTGCTGGAGAATTACACTTGGATCCCCCGGACTCTCCGGAGATGCCCTCCGCAAAGCTCGGAAGTGCTTAGCAAGGAGTCTAAACCTAATGGATCTGTTACGAGACAAAATAAAAGAAATGAAAACTTAAATAAACTTACAACTGTAGTTATTATACTGCGTGTGTTAAATTATAAGTGTTTGTCTACTTTCCAGCATCCCGCGTGCTCACCAGCCAAAAGTGAAAGGCAGTGACGTTACAACGTCAGGTTACAATGATTAAAATAGATTTTAAGACAAACTTGATATTAACAACTTCGAAAGTGTTTAACCTGTACTTGCAACGCGTACACCATATAACCTGACTCACATCCCAGATCAAAGAGAAAACTAGCCCAATATGTTAGATATCAATTAATTCTCAGTTGTAACATGTCCAAATCAATTCCTTATTCCAGTATCCACTTATCCACCATGACAAACTAGACCTTAAGTGTGCACACCCCCTACTGAATCGTCAATCCAGAGAGTAGTACTAGTTGCCTACAAGCCGGGAGCTAGTGATATACCGACTATGCCCATAGGCGATAAATGTAAAGCCCGTAGACCGGGTCCCATTTGTGTCTGCCATCGCAGCAGCTATTTATCCATGTACATATATTTATTAGTAAAGTACACATCCACCGCAGCAGCCATTAACCTCTAAAAATACCAAAGTACATATATTTATTAGTAATTTCCCTCATTAATGAGAGATAAGTCCATATGCAAGCGTCTGTCTGGCTGCCTAGCCCAATCTGACTATTCAGTCCACCGAAGTCTTAGTCTCATCGATACAGTCCCTGATTGTTACGGAACCCCTCTGTTATGCCTATTTACCTAATCTCATGAGCTAGTAAGTCTCCCAGGAGCCTACTTAGCTTGAATCCCCAATTCTTATTATTCACACTCAAGTCCCTGATGTTTTGAGTGAATTGCACTTTAGCCCCTGACTAGGCCTGAACCCTCTTTAAAAAAGTCAATCTATTGTCAACAGTATGAGAAACACCATCTTCACATTCTCAGGAATTTATGGAGTTAAAGTTCACAACTTTTAGTTATTTGCACTTAAGCCCCTGAAGTTTGGCAGAATTATAGAAAGGCCCTCAGTCACTTGACTTGGTCAATACAAACCTAGAACAGCTCATATGACCCCAAGTATCCATGTAAGATATGTATATGGCCTCCGAAATATTATTCAGGTCTTGACACAACATTATGTGAAATTACAGTTTTGTCCCTCTCACACTGATTTGATCAAACATGTATTCCCAATAGGTCAATCGTGGTCAAAGCTGACAATCAGGCACAGAATAGCAATATGAGAAACTTCGCTCAAGATTAGGAAGGCCAGAAAGGTCCTTTTGACTGAAAAATTTCAAGTCAAAGTTTGAGAGAATTCAGCACAAGCAGCCCACTTTGGAGCTAGATAATGATCAATTGAGAAAGAGTTTGGAAAATTAAAGAATAGGGATTTGTAGCTCAGTGAACAAGGATTCTAGAACATATTCAAGCTCTTAGAGACTTGAAATAGACAAAGAGATAATAAAGATCAAAGTTGGACAATTTCAAGCCATCTATACTTAATTATTTTTCCCAAGTTTTTTGACAATTACAAACACTGTTGTGCAGTAGGTTCAAGCATGAATTTGAGGTAGTTAAAGATCCATCAAAGGATGAGATCAGTATAAGAGTTACAGAGCATTGCATAGGGATTACACAACAAAAAGTCGCTCAGCATTTCATCAAGCAGGGAGGGAGTTTCAAGTGCTCAAAGTAGAGCAAAAACCGCAAGTCAAGACTCTAAGTATGCACAAGGAATGTTTGAAACACAGGTGCAGTGACTTGGAGGCCAAATTCAGGCAAGCTAGGGGTTAGATCGGAGGAACTTGTTAACATCAAAGTTAAAGTGTGACACATAGGGATTACGCATGTGTAGGAATCACCTAAAATAATCAAGAATAGACTAAGCTACAAGCACTGTAAATTGGTCAGAAAACGTAGGTAAGGAACATGCAGGTTCGAACACAGCTTCATCGCAACTTTAACCTCAAATGTAGGAATTTTAGAGCTTATATAACACATTAAAATGAACTAAAAACTCATAGAGGGTGATCCATACAGTACAGGGCATCAATCCGTTCTCAACAACATCGAGAAACGAGTGAGAAAACGCTGCAGTATCAGGGGGATAAAACCCGCCAGAAAAATGCGACCAACAAGAATAAAACGGCCATAAAGAGCATTATTGGCTGATTGCAGTTCCCTATATGAACTATAAATCTCATACGGAGCTCATAGATGAAAAAATAACTGATCCATACTTACGTAGGTAAGGAACATGCAGGTTCGAACACAGCTTCATCGCAACTTTAACCTCAAATGTAGGAATGTTAGAGCTTATATAACATATTAAAATGAACTACAAACTCGTAGAGGGTGATCCATACAGTACAGGGCATCAATGCGTTCTCAACAATATCGAGAAACGAGTGAGAAAACGCTGTAGTATCAGGGGGATAAAACCCGCCAGAAAAATGCGACCAACAAGAATAAAACGGCCATAAAGAGCATTCTTGGTTGATTACAGTGCCCTATATGAATTCTAAATCTCATACGGAGCTCATAGATGAAAAAATAACTGAAAACGAATAAAAAACGAGGGATTTATCTCACCTCCGGTGAGCTTCGTCGCTTTCGGCGGCTTCTCTGCCCAGATTCCGTCCAGACACATAAAACTCCAAATTGGCCGGTGACGAAGGGTTCTTCTGGTTCGGTTTTACATCGCCAACAACATAGACTAGGTCAAAGATCACGAATTGCTACCATGGAAGAGAATTCGGTCAATTTGCAAGCTAGGGTTCGCAACTTCCTTACCCGATAACTCCCTCCCTCTGCAATGTAACTCCAAATAAACTTGTGCTTTTTGATCACCATAACGAGGGGATTCTTAGGCCACAACAGTTTTGATTTGATGAAGAGGAAGTGGTGGTTACTTGGCGGTATTCCATGGTGGTGATGGTTGATGATCTTGGAGAAATAAGGAGATGATAAAGAAGTTGATTTTGATGAAGATGATCTCTCTGGACCAGTTAGTGGGCATGAGATAGGAGATGTTTCCACCTCATTCTTGAGGTGTCAAAATTCCCTCGACAAGTTTCTTCCATGCACTTGGGGTGATTGTGAAAATTTTCAAAAGTTTAGGGTAGATAGTGAATCGAGGGAACTTGATGACTCCTAAAAATTCTACATTGGCCCCAATAGATTAGATGCTTTTGTAGAAGCCCCCCCCCCCCCCCCCCACAATTCCTTAGTAATCTTTGTTTAGCTAGGAATCAGCCAGAAATGCAATCCTATAAAATTACATACAGGCCCTAGTTTCTTAGTAATAGCATAAATGCCCCTTATTTGAATTCACGCTATAGTTTATTCTCTGTGATAGATGTCATCAAGCACTCCTGAACATGAGATTTACATAACTAACTCAAATTTTCAAATTATTGCAACTTGACCCCAATAGAATTTGCAGGGTGTTACAGCTTATATACTTGGTATCAAGATCTATAAGGATAGATCAAGGAAGCTACTTGTCCTAAGTCAAAGTATACATATATAGAAATGGTGTTGAAATGGTTCAACATGCAAGATTCCAAGATGGGATTCTTGCCCATATCGCATGGAATCACTCTTTCGAAGGCTGATTTTCCTTCCAATGAGATTGTGAAGAACCGCATCAGTAGGATTCCCTATGCTTCGGCCATAGGATCCATCATGTATGCCATGTTGTACTAGACCATACGTATCTTACGCGCTGAGTATGAGAAGCAGATATCAGTCCAATTCGGGTGAGAGTCATTGGATAGGGGTCAAGAACATCCTTAAGTACATGAGAATAACTAAGGATGCGTTCTTGATCAATGGAGGGGAGGAAGAGCTACGTGTATGGGGTTACACAGATGCAAGCTTCCAAATCGAAAAATATTATTTCAGATCACAGTCAGGATTCGTGTTTAGCGTGAATGGATGAGCTGGAAAAGTTCCAAGCAAAAGACGATTGCTGATTCTACAACTGAGGCTGAGTACATTGCTGCGAATGGCGCATCAAAGGAGGCTGTTGGGATTAGGAATTTCATCACTGAGCTTGGTGTGGTTCCTAGTATTGTGGATCCAATAGAGTTATATTGTGACAACACTGGAGCGATCGCACAATCCAAGGAACCGAGGTCACACCAGAAATTCAAGCACGCACTCAGAAAGTTCCATCTTATTCAAGAGATTGTCCATCGAGGAGATGTGAAGATATGTAAGATTCCTACAGAAGAAAATCTATCAGATCCACTTACAAAGCCGCGTGTTTAGCGCAAGCATGAAGGACACACTAGATCTATAGGCATACGAGATGCACCAGATTGGCTCTAGTGAAAGTGGGAGATTATTAAAATAGATGCCCTAGAGTCAATCTTATTTTAGTATGAACATTATTTTTGCTAGAATAATCATTGTATTATTCATGGAGATATTTAATATAATGAAGTCCTTGGATTAAAAATGTATTGTCTATCTCAAATATCCCTACTCGATTATATTTATTAACAGGAAGATCGACTATGGACTAGTATGTGGGTAGATTGATATGGAGATATCAAGTCTAGCACATGGGTATGCATTAGGGGTAATGGTATAGTGGATTGACCCACCGGTAGAAGGATACAAACAAGTTATGTAAGAGTCACATGTGCTTCTCGCAGTGACAATGGTATTGTGGTCCTTAGACTTGAAGTCACTAGATACTCTAGTTGTGGAATATTGTGTCTTGGTATCGTCAAACACTACACCGTGACTGGGTAGCAATAAAGGTGTTACACAATAGGAAGAAAGCTTAGAGATGGTAGTCATGTAGATAGGATTTGTCCCTCCCACATAACAAGATCAAATATAAGCGGCCACTCGAGGGTTAGTGCTTATAGAATGTCTGGCCAGACTCAGATAAATCAATATAGGATACTGATGTTATCTGCATGGATAAGACTATTCCCAGGATCGAGAAACTAAGGATTGGATATACGAGTGTGACTTGTATGTCTTTTGTCCAATCTGGATATGGAGACAAAGGGATAACACAAGGTTTCCCATACATGCCAAGAAACTTCATTGATGTATCTGCTGATATTTGACGACTATTTGGCCTATATATGTGATGATGTATAGGTTGGTCTATCCCTATTCAGATTAGGCTAGGCTTGATTCGTTATGCTTCTTAGATTGCCATCATCACTGAGCCGTATATCTATTTTGTCATATTGCATCAGGTCTGGATTGAGCGGCCTCTTGGTCTAGTTTTGCGTGATCTTCGTTTTCCTCCTTCTTCCCTAGATAGCACAAAGGCGTGAGAAGGATCCGGTGCAGTTCTAGGAGTGGACTTCCATAGAGGTGTGGACACTATTTCACTGAAGTCTTTAACGGAAACAACAAAGGTACACATGAATGTCTTCCCTTACCATCGTTATGATGTCTAGTTCTGTGATCCCTAAAGGGTCTTGAAAGGAGTTAATTATTGTTTATTCTGATGCATAATCTGTATCAAAACCTTACAGATGTAACCTTTCATTTTAATACCCCTAGTTCACATTTTGCTTTGACACTCTACAATCAAATTGTGCTATGACATTTCTTGATATCGTTTGTGAAGTTGATGATACATTGTGCATTTTCATATACGTTTGCATCATATAGTGATCGATTACTCACTGTTTAGCTATGAAGTCTTATTCTTGTTACATTGGATATTTGGTTAGATACATCTTTTGATTAACTTGTTATATCGTTATAAAAGTAAATATACCCTTTAAATTACAAGAGCGTCTGAATGAAACCAAGTTTTGTGGCCATATGGTGAATACGTTTCCTTCTTAGTTTTCTGCTCGACTTACCCGTAATGGAGGACGAGGATTATGGATTGAAATTGGGATAATGCTTCATAAAAAGATTTAACTAACGGGAATGAGTTTTGTGTAAAATGCTAGAGGATGCTTGCTTTATTACGTGACATAGAAAGTCGTCCACTATACTTTAGCCTCGTCCAAACTTCATATAGAATTATTTACCAAGCGCAAATATCCAGCTTCAACGACGAAGCTCTCTTTAAGGGGGACATATGAGATACGGCGTTTTAATAACATGGGAAAATTTATCCTTTTCATACAGATTAAAGATAATTTGAGTCTTCCATTGAAGTTGGGGGTCAATTCTTAAATTTCCAAAAATGAAGGGGTCGTAGTTGTATTTTTTAGAATTTAAAGTGTATAAATACATTTTATATATACTTATACCTATACAATACATATTCGCATACGATATACTTATACTCGTACCATATGATACTATACTAATATATTTATATATATATATATACATATATGTATACGCATACATATAATAGATAAATACGATGTACATATAATACTACTAGTACCTATACGTACACTTATACTTAACCTCCTATTTAATTCCTCCTCCTTCTTCTTCTTTCTTCTCCAAAATAAAACACACCACCATCAACAACACCGGTTCTACATCATCCACCGTGACCCTCTCTCCCTTTTTTTCTGCACCCCTTCCTATCTATCTCCCTCCCCTTCTTTGTCGAAGAACAACAGCAGCAATAGTAGTGGTGGCAGCCAAAGAAAGCCACCAAAGTCAGCAGCGAACCCCCTACGGGAAACCACCACATGCCACCACCACCCTCATTTCTTGCCGCTACCCCTCTACCTCGACCCCTCTTCTCTCTCTCTCTCCCTCTCTTTGTCGACCCACAGAGGCATCAGCAACTCCAACATATTCAGAGCCGCCACCACCGGCACATCATTTTTACAGGCAAATTTTTGAGCCGGAAATAAAAAAATTGTCACTACCTTCCTCCCCAAACCTCTCCCAATCCACTCTTGAAGGACCAAGGAAACACGCAAGGGCCTCAGCCGGAGCCAAATACACCGGGAACGCCGGTGTCGAGCTCCACTGCTGACCACCTCGACGGCAACCGCTCTGTTTCTCGATCATTTTTCGCGATTTGTGATGTGGGTAAACTCTAAATCCCTCCTTGATTCGTTTTCGATAGTCAAAACTGTTGTAAAATGGTCTTCGACAAGTCGGTTTTTGCCCGACTTTGAGCCCGGTTTTCATCCGGCTCATTTGAGAGTTAACAACACCAATTACACCTACACATAGAGGGTAACTTGGTGATCGTTTTGGTTACTCACTCGTCGAAAACCATTAAGAAATGAATGAACAATTAGCCATAGAAGTTGGGGTTTTGTGTTTGGGTTTATGTTCCCAAAATAAATGAACCCACATCTTGAGGAAGAGAGAGTTTGAAGTGTTTATATACTTCAACATTTACCTATAAGGGCACGCTCTTAGGGTGAAGCACATTTTGTGCAGGAGGGAGGACCCAGACACGGTTCGAACCACCACATGCGCGCGCGGGCCGCCGCCGCCGTCCGTCCGGTCGGCTCGGTCTCGGGTTCGGGCACGGGCCGGGTCGTGGCGTGTGCGTGGGCTTGGGTTTGGGTTGTTGGGCTTTAATGTGGACTAATTCTTTTTGGGCCAGAAACTAACTTTTTCTAGCCCAGAAAAATTAAAAGACACAATTTTGTTTTCAGTAATTAAAGTGTCGTTAATTAATTAATATGTCGTTAATTAATCGGTTAATTAACTGTCAAACCCAACAGTTGCAACCGTCCGAACGGTTGTGTCTCCTCAACCAACCCGTTCAGTTTCTTTAAAAGGTAGTTTCCTCCTTCAGAAAACTCATTCCGAACTCATTCATTCTCTGCTATCAATCTCTCTACCAAATTATTCTCTATCTGCTAGTCTCGTTCGTTGGGTGTTGCAGAAACGATGCTCCATCTGCAACATCGGAAGAACTTTTATCCTGGGGGACAATTCGCCACAGTCAGAACCAAGGCACCAACGGTACCCGGCGAATACTATCTTAAGGAGATCGTGAATGTACAAGACTGTTCTTCGACAGATTATTTCAGCACTCGGCCGTTTATCTATCTGTAAGATCCTTTTATTGTTTATATTCTGTTTATTAACTTACTGTTTTCTTCAAACGGGTCCAAGATTTCTAACAATCTTAAGACAGTATCTGGACTCTGTTCTGAAAACAGTAAGCGATTTTCCTTTTACACAGATTAATTCTTTCAGACAGTTATTTTTTATCAAGTTTAATTTCCTTCTATCTTCAGTTTCTGTAATCTGAAATCTTTTTCAGTAAGGTTCTGTATCTAAACAGAATTGTTATTTTGTTTAGCAATGGAAGACGGACGAACCGAGACTAGCACGGCAGCCACAAATGCGGCACTGCCGGTTACTCCTACTATCCCAGTCAATGCTCATCCGGTTGAGAAACCTAAAAAATACTCTGGTAAAGACTTCAAACGGTGGAAGCAGAAAATGTATTTCTACCTTACCACCCTAAGTCTTGCAAAGTACCTGACGGAGGACGCACCTAAACTCTCTGAAAATCCAACAAAAGAAGCAGTCTTAGCGGCCGATGCTTGGCATCATTCTGATTTTTTAGCGAGAAATTATGTATTAAATAGCCTAGAAAATCAGTTGTATAATGTGTACTTCTTTGTAAAGACCGCTAAAAAACTTTGGCAATCCCTCGAGAAAAAATACAAAACAGAAGATGTGGGAGCCAAAAAGTCCGTAGTGGAAAATTTTCTAGAGTTCAGGATGGTAGATAACAAAAGTATCATGTCGCAGGTTCAAGAGTTCCAATGCCTAATTCCTGACGTCCAATCCGAGAGTATGATCCTTCCCGAAGATTTTCTCGTTGGAGTCATGATCCACAAGTTGTCGTCGGCATGGAAGAACTACAAAAACTACCTAAAGCATAAAAGAAATGGGATGATCATGGAAGACTTGATTGTCCGTCTCAGGATTGAAGAAGGCAATTGGATTGGCGACGAAAGACCCTCGACTAGAAACCAACCTAGAGCACATATGGTGGAGGGAGGTTCGGAATCCAACAATCTCAAACGGAAACACGACGCTTCTACCGAAAAGACGAAGAGTTTTACGGGCAAGTGTCACAATTGTGGCAAGACGGGCCATATGATCAAGGATTGCCGAAAGAAGCGAAAGACCTCCAAAGGCAAGAAGCCCAAAGTTCACATGGCCGAAGCCAAGAACGATGATGAAGGAGGCAACTCCGCAGCGATGATTTCAGAAGTGAACCTTGCCGAAGGAAATCCTCGAGAATGGTGGGTTGACACCGGCGCCACCCGCCACATATGTTCGGATGAAAGCATGTTTTCTTCCTATGAGATTGTTGATACTGAGGAACAAATCTACATGGGGAATTCAGCAACATCCACCGTCAAAGGCAAAGGAGCGGTAATACTCAAGATGACCTCCGGAAAGAAATTAGTACTCAATGATGTTCTCCATGTTCCAGACATTAGGAAGAACTTAGTCTCTGGTTCTGTACTTAGCAAGAAAGGATTCAAACTAGTTTTTGAATCCGAAAAATGTGTAATAACCAAGAGAGGAGAGTATGTGGGTAGGGGTTACTTGAAGGATGGGATGTTCAAACTCAATGTAATGATTGTCTCGGCTATGAATAAGAATGCAGCTATTAACTACGTGCTTGATTCGTCTACTTCTTCTACTTCTTCTATTTCTTCATGTTTGTGGCATGGAAGACTTGGTCATGTTAATTATGGATCAATTCGGAAACTAATGAATTTGGACCATCTTCCAAAAAGTGAAATTAACTTTAATCACAAGTGTGAAATTTGTGTTGAGGAAAAATTAACAAGACAATCCTTTAAACCTATTGGTTTAAAGACGACTAGTCCTCTTGAATTAATTCATACCGACATATGTCACTTAAAGTTTGCACCAACAAGAGGTGGAAAGAAGTATTTTATTACATTTATCGATGATTGTACAAAATACTGCTATGTTTACCTATTAAATAGTCGAGATGAGGCTTTGGACGCTTTTAAAAAATAAAAAGCAGAGGTAGAAAACCAACTTATCAAAAGGATTAAAATTCTACGTAGTGACCGAGGAGGAGAGTATGATTCTCCCTTCGCAGAAATTTGTGCGCAAAGTGGAATAATCCACCAATATTCGGCGCCCTACACACCGCAACAAAACAGTGTAGCCGAAAGGAAAAAGAGAACCTTAAAAGAAATGCTGAACGCATTACTTCTAAGTTCTCGATCACCCCAGAAATTGTGGGGGGAAGCGTTACTGAGTGTCAATTATATTCTCAATAGAATACCAAAGAAACAGGCTGATAAAACTCCATATGAATTATCGAAAGGACGAACGCCCTCCTACAAACATCTACGAGTTTGGGGATGGCTCGCTAAAGTGGCTACACCTCTACTTAAGAAAGTAAGACTAGGTCCTAAAACAGTTGATTGCATCTTCATTGGCTATGCCTTGAATAGTAGTGCGTATCGATTTTTGGTTCACAAATCAGAAATGCCTGATATTCAAGAAAATACGATTATTGAATCATCAAACGCAGCTTTATTTGAGGATATCTTTCCTTACAAAGAAAAGAAGACGCATGAAACTGGAAAAAGGACATATGACTCTACTATTGGAGATGATGATGAACAAGACGTAGAACCAAGAAGGAGTAAGAGGCAAAGAACCGAAAAATCTTTCGGACCTCATTTTCTTACCTTCATGATTGAAAATGATCCTACTTCCTACAAGGAAGCTATGGCAAGCGTAGACGCTATTTATTGGAAAGAAGCCGTTAAAAGCGAGATAGAATCCATATTACACAACAATACGTGGGAATTAGTTGACTTACCACATGGTTGCAAAGCCCTAGGATGCAAGTGGGTTTTCAAGCGCAAATTAAAACCCGACGGATCCATCGACAAATACAAGGCAAGGCTAGTGGCCAAGGGTTACAAGCAAAAGGAAGGCATAGATTTTTTCGATACTTATTCTCCGTAACTAGGATAACATCCATCCGTATGTTAATTGCTATTGCAGCAATATTTAATTTTGAAATCCATCAAATGGATGTCAAGACGGCCATTCTTAATGGAGAACTAGACGAAGAAATCTACATGGGACAACCGGAAGGGTTTCGAGTTCCAGGAAATGAGAACAAATACTGTCGACTGAAGAAATCCTTATATGGATTAAAACAGGCTCCCAAACAATGGCGTGAAAAGTTTGACAGTGTTATGACAACAAACGGTTTTAGAACTAACGATTGTGACAAATGTGTATATTCTAAAACTGTGAATGGTGGATGCATCATAATATGTCTCTATGTAGATGATATGTTAATACTTGGAAGCAATGAGACAATAATACACGCCACCAAAAGATTATTGTCCACTACATTTTACATGAAAGACTTAGGGGCAGCCGGAATAAAAATTTCTATAACTCCAAATGGCTATGCGCTAACCCAATCTCACTATATTGAGAAAGTTCTCGAAAATTTGACCAAATTAACAGCAAGCCAGTAAAGACACCAGTCGATGTGAGCATGCATCTCGCCAAGAATCATGGCACGGCTATCAAGCAATTAGAGTATGCTCAACTAATCAGAAGCCTTATGTACATTATGAATTGTACACGGCCAGAAATCGCACAAGCGGTTGGAAAACTTAGTCGGTTCACCAGTAATCCTGGAAAGGATCACTGAACAGCTATAATCCGAGTGTTAAGGTATCTACGATACACTAAAGATCTAGGATTACAATATTCCAACTATCCTGCAGTATTGGACGGATATTGCGATGCTAATTGGATATCTGATATGAAAGATTCCAAATCAACGAGTGGGTATGTATTTACCCTCGGAGGAACGGCAATATGTTGGAAGTCCTCAAAGCAGACGTGCATTGCAAGGTCTACTATGGAATCGGAATTCATAAAATTAGACAAGACAGGGGAAGAAGCTGAATGGCTTCGCCATTTCCTCGAGGACATTCCAATATGGCCAAAGCCTATGCCATCTATTTGCATTCATTGCGATAGTCAATCTGCAATAGGCAAGGCGCAAAGTAGTATATATAATGGTAAGTCTAGACATATGCGTCGAAGTCATAACACCATTAGGAAACTTCTCTCACAAGGGATAATATCGATCGATTATGTGAAGTCAAAAGAAAACTTAGCGGAACCGCAGACCAAAGGTGATCGAGAGAATTAGTTGCAAGTTCGTCAAGAGGAATGGGGCTAATGCCAATCTCGTAAAGAGTTTCACGATAGCGGAAAACCCAACCTAGGAGATTGGGGATCCCAATAACTAGGTTCAAAAGGGACAACCTAACTATTTGTGCAAATATTAAGATCACTCACGAAAGAAACTACGTTTCAATCCCATTCCTAGGGCGACGAGTGATAGGAACAGGTTAAGCAATGCTTTTAATGAGATCACATGTTAAGATGAGTATGGATAGATACCCTTGAATGTATATCACCTATGTGAGTATGAACTGGGGCCGGTTCTAGGAGGATGATAAGGCATAATCCTCTAAGACAACTCATGAAACCAGGAAATAGTGTCTCAAGGCCAAAATGAGTACAACCATGAGAACAGACTATGATCACGTATTAATAGTGTGGTTACTATCGACTAGGTATACACCGCGGCAAGGCAGTTCAAAGCGCTTCGCACACTGACTAAGCCAGTATACCCTATAGTATCTCACTAATGGAAAAATTCAAGGTCTAAGGCTACTTTTCTTTAGGCAATTAATTACCAACAAAGGGAATTGAAAAAACCCACTTGATCTTTCGGCTTCAACGCTGATTGGTCATTGATGTGGGGGATTGTAGAAAAATGGTCTTTGACAAGTCGGTTTTTGCCCGACTTTGAGTCCGGTTTTCATCCGCCTCATTTGAGAGTTAACAACACCAATTACACCAACACATAGATGGTAACTTGCTGATCGTTTTGGTTACTCAGTCGTCGAAAACCATTAAGAAATGAATGAACAATAAGCCATAGAAGTTGGGGTTTTGTATTTGGGTTTATGTTCCCAAAATAAATGAACCCACATCTTGAGGAAGAGAGAGTTTGAAGTGTTTATATACTTCAACATTGACCTATAAGGGCACGCCCTTAGGGCGAAGCACATTTTGTGCAGGAGGGAGGACCTAGACACGGTTCGAACCACCACACGCGCGCGCGCGCCGCCGCCGCCGTCCGGCTGGCCGGCTCAGCTCGGCTCGGTCTCGGGTTCGGGCACGGGCCGGGTCGTGGCGTGTGCGTGGGCTTGGGTTTGGGTTGTTGGGCTTTAATGTGGACTAATTCTTTTTGGGCCAGAAACTAACTTTTTTCTAGCCCAGAAAAATTAACAGACACAATTTCATTTTCAGTAATTAAAGTGTCGTTAATTAATTAATATGTCGTTAATTAACCGAAGGGTTAATTAACTGTCAAACCCAACAGTTGCAACCTTCCTAACGGTTGTGTTTCCTCAACCAACCCGTTCAGTTTCTTTAAAAGGAAGTTTCCTCCCTCTGGAAAACTCAATCTCATTCATTCTCTGCTATCAATCTCTCTACCAAATTATTCTCTATATGCTAGTCTCGTTCGTTGGGTGTTGCAGAACGGTGCTCCATTTGCAACATCGGAAGAACTTTTATCCTGGGTGACAATTCGCCAGAGTAAGAACCAAGGCACCAACGGTACCCGGCGAATACTGTCTTAAGGAGATCGTGAATGTACGAAACTGTTCTTCGACAGATTATTTCAGCACTCAGCCGTTTATCTATCTGTAAGTTGTTTTTATTGTTTATATTCTGTTTATTAACTTACTATTTTCTTCAAACGGGTCCAAGATTTCTAACAAAAACATGATGATGTCAACTCAAAATCGATTTGGGTTGAATGGCTGAAGAGGATGATATATAAAACTATGTGTTGGGGGCACTTTTGCACAATCTAAAACTCTGAGGGTACAGGTTGAGAATTCTGAAATTATTATTAATTAAGATAGAGAGTGACCGTATGTAGTTTATGCAAAACTTAGGGGATCTAGCTGTTTATATATTCTGCATTTATTAAAATAATTAATATTTGATACTTTAGCTTAAAATTAGTATCTAAAACTTCTAAATAAATGATGACAAATGACTTGGGTGTTATAATATAAAAGAGAATATTTCGTGTAAATTAAAATAGGATGTAGTTACACGTTAATCATCATTTTTCTTGAGAAATAAACTTCTTAAAGTGTATTATGAGCTATATTTTAGTTATTTACTGCATATCACAATTTTTTATATTAAAATAGATAGTAAAATTTTAAATTACTATAAATTGATACTACTTCTGTTTCTTATCTTTCAGCTTACTTTACTTTTAGACACTATTCACTGGGTCACTTTGACCTGGTGGTTTGGTTAGGAAAACGATAAACAAATTTGGTAATCTTTGCATGATCTTGTAGAGTAAACTTTACTCAACACTACTACGAAAAAATTTCCAAAAAATTGCATCGTTTTGCTATCCAAATCACTGAGTCAAAGTGACCCAGTTACGGATAAAAAAAGTCAACCGCCATTGAAAGAGAAGAAACAGAGGTAGTATTTCTTTAACTAACAAACTAGTTTATTACGTAAATATTGTTGCTAATAGAACAAAATAAAATAGGAAATAATTTGAAATATTAAGGAAAAATTTATTAAATAAAAATTATTTTTTTCTCTTATTTGATAATATTCATAATTTTTATGTTACAAGAATTGTTATTTCCTTTACTTGATGAAAATTATTTTTTCTCATAAATACTAGTAATTGTCAATTAAAGTAGCTCGTGAATAACACTTGGTCTTATAAGTGTTTTATCGCTTAAATATCTAATCTTTTATTACACTATTACATATATGTATATATATATGAGTAAGTCGTCTAATTAAATAGTTTCTTAAATCTTATTATAAGTAAAGCTAAATAGAATTGTGGTATATTAAGTAAATATGTAGTTTCGTAAAAAAAATATAAACTAGTTTTTTCTGAAATAGAAGAGTTTATAATTAATTTGGTTTTAAATTCAAACGTACTTTCTTATTAGATAAACTACTGAATATTAATATGTACAATATGAGAATGTTGTCATTTCCTTTATGAGTAAAAAATTAACATGCTCTTTATAATTATAGTACATAAGGAGAAATCCGATTTGTCTTAAAATCAAAAAGGACACTCTCACATCATCACCACAGTTTATAGTGTTTCACATCACACATCGTATATTTGCATTATATGTGGTAGTTGAACTTGTGATTGATTAGGAATTACAAATTTGTAGGTGACACGTTCATAGACGAGGGCTACGTCTATTCCTGGAAGTCATTACATGCTATTTGTTGTTTGGTTAAGGTGAGTTAACATGCCAAATCTTGCGTGCCTAACTTCACCAGTGTTAAACGTGATTTTTCTAAATTGTCTCCAAATTACATTATTATGTGTCTCTACTTTGAAATTGTTGGATTTGTTGATAATTGATCTTTGGAAACTCTCACATGATAACTAATTAATAATGTAAATTGAAAAAATTGTGTGGGAAAACTTCATTAGGATACTTGTTGGTTTGGTCGTTGTTGACTACGGTTGTAATACCCTTTTATTTCGGTGTAGGGTTAATTGGTATTTACATAAAATTTTGCAGACTCAGATAATAATTGTAATTTCAAAAACTCTTATAACTCGTTTCCGTTTTTATTTCAAAGTTATAATATTTCAAAGTCTCGAATACGAGCCCTAAAATTATATACTTTCCCAGATTCTTCCTAAATCATTTTTTTAAACTATAATCTTTTATTCGTCTTCCTATTTTATTTACCCCATTAAATTAATATAGGGGGAAATTTGAGCATAATTCTGAAATTTGAGGGGTTGTAGATGTCATTTCTGGAGGCACGCGTATAAAAACCTTCATACATATACGATATATATACTTATACGTAAACTATGATGTACTATACGAGTTCAATACGTGTTATATACATACTTAGTAGATACATACATTATAATATTACTATAAAAAACGTATGGACATGGTTTCCTCCCCCAACACACCAACCACTTTGTTTTACCCAAGACATGTTTTTTTTTTCCTTTTTTTTTCTTTTCTCACTCACCTTATTCTTCTTCTCCCTGCACATTCTTTTCTATTTTAACTTCTTAAATCTTCTCCTACTTCATCTTCCCCAATAGTACACAAGCCCCACCATCACCCGTCGACTTCCACCACCACAGCCAACTCTCCCCCTCTCTTCTCTCCCTCCATCTCCTTGTCTCCATATCTTTCTCTCCCTCTCGGACGTTCAGCAGAAGCAGAAGATCGCCAGGAGGCCGCAACCGCCGAAGGAAAACCAGCGGAAACCAGCCAGCTAAAACCAAACCCAGCACTGGTGGTCTTTCCCCCCACTCTCTGCTTGGACTCGCGATCTATCTCTTGTCCAGTATCCTTCCCAGTGCCAGAAGACCATCAGAAGGGAAGCAGCAGCAGTAGGAGCCGCTGCCCACACCGTCGACGCCACCATTTTTCCCGGCGTGAAGCTCGGGGTCGAACAACTGTTAACAACCACATCGACCACCACCGCCGCCACCATTAATGCCGGCGACGAAGCTCGACCCAGGCAATAGGATCTACCCACCTCCGTAAATCCGTCCCAATCGAAGCTTGGAGTTCCTAGGAGACCATAGAACGAATCCCAGGTCGTAGTAATTGTTGGTTTTAAGGGGGTGAGAGATGTTGGTGATGGTTGTTGTAGGAGAGGAGTGATGCGGAAGTGTGTATGATGGTGTATGATGGAGAGGACTAAAGTGTAATAGGAAGTAAAGTTTAGAAGCTAGTAGGAATTGTTGTAGTGAAGGAAGTAGTAGTGTTGGAGTGGAGGAAAGAACCACTTCATTAGTTTTCATTATTGAAACATAGTACATCTTGTCCTATTTATAGGACTACATAGGATGGTGGAGGAATCCACCAAGTTTCTCTAGAATTTTCTATATTTTCTATCTAGACCTTGGTTCTAGACTATTCTACGAATACCCCTATCTTTCTAGTTAATACATAGATATTTTTAGGCTATTCTAGTTTAGCCCAACACTTCTAGATATTACAAAATTATTTCTAGGGCATTCCTCCATAGCCCATTACTTCTAGATAATTACTATTGGTTACTTTCTACAATTATCTAGAAAGTTCATTACTTTTTAACAGTAATCACCGGCGACCCATCAACGAGATGCCCGAAACAACCCATTTCTCGACTGTTTTCCTCCATTCTTTGTGTGGGTAAACTCTAAATCACCTTCTAAATTGTTTTTGATCGTCAAAATTAATTTTTTGCTCTATTTGATGCATGTTTGGATCAAGTGGTTTGGGAGAGATTTTTGTGAGCATGAGGGGTCGTTTTGTTATTTCAGAAACTTGGAGGGTAGTTCTTGTTCAATGCAGAATTTATTATATGTCCTTCGGGTACTAGCTGTAGTTTAGGCTTTCTATTCTCATTTAATTAATGTTTACTTGATAAATAAACTTAATAAGTTATTTTTCTGAAAATAAAATTCTTGAATTAGTATCTTGTCTACTAAAATAGTTTTACTTATATAAATGCTTGATAAATAACTTTAGCAATTCCTTTTGATAGAGTAGTTGTAATTTATGAATCTTGTTTTCTTTCATGAATAGCTATGTTAATTATTTTTGTTTTAAACTCTACAAAAGATTTTATGAACATAAATGGGCTGTAATAGATATTGGTATGATTTCCTAAAAACAAAACTAGTTAATTAGTATTGGGTTGAGGAGAATAACATTAGTTTAGTCAATACTCACATGTTAATTGTTCATTGGAATAAAAATAAACAAATTTCAAGAGTTGATAGATAATAGAATAATTTAAAATAAGTATGTCTCTTTAAATAATATTTTTATTTAAGAAAAATTAGTTTGTATGCAATGATAATAAGATATTTTCTCCATTAAGATATGATCTTCATAAATATAAATATTTATCATCCATGTCTCTCCTATTTTTTGGGACTCAAATCCTAATGATAAGTGAATATTAATCCTCTTTCAAAAAGAAATAATCGTCAAATAACTTTTAGTGTATTATTAAATAGTTTAAAGCTCATTAGAATTATCGTAGTGAAATTATTTTAATAAATGCTACGTCTTACAAATGAATATTTAAACTTGTTATTAACAAACAAATTCTTGTAAATTATACTAAAGTTGCAACTGGGTTGGGAATTTAATTGCGGGCACACACTCACATTGTATTTAGAGCACGGTTTCATGAATGAGCTGTGTATTAATTAGGATTAATTTCGTAATTGTAGACGCCCAGTTCGTCGACGACAAGTTTGTCGAGTGCGAGTACTAAGACTTCCCTTGTCACCTCTGCAATACTCTACTTGTTATCGGTAAGTTCATATGTACAACACCTTAAGTGTCAAATGTGGATTTGGCGTGCGTTGCTTCCAAACTATAATATTGCTATATCTCGTGATACTTGTAATAACTTTATGGATTGATCAAATGCTTGAACATAATTATTTTGATAATTCCTTTTGAATATCCCATTTGGAATATATGCGGTTATGATATGTGAAAGACATTAATGCATGTAGTAAAACAGGATCAATAATCTAGAAGGGGGGGGGGGGTTGAATAGAGTATGGCAACTTTTTTGCAACTTATGCTACAAGAGTAGTTTCAAATAAATTTGTGCAAAGTTGTAAGTATTTTTAAGGCCTTAAAATGAGTTTCAAGTCCTTGGAAGGAAAACATATGACAAAGAAAAAGCTGAGAGTTTTCAAGGCCTTGAAATGCCCTTTCAAACCCTTGAAATGAAACCTGTTTTGTGTAGAGGATTTGGCTAAGTATAGAACAGCAGAATAAACGCAAGAGACACAGAGATTTATAGAGTTCAGTCCACTTGGACCTACCTAGCTAACTCAGGGAATTGATCCCTGCAGGATATTCAACTCAATTATTATTAATCAGAAGCTAAGCCCTAGATCTCAAGCACTGAGAGCTTCCTTACTCTGTTATAGCTTGTGTTTCTCACTAACCTATCTAGTACCTTCTCTAGCTAAGTGATTAAAAAATAATTCTATATTTTTCTCATGAACAATTCACGAGAACAAATATAACAAGTGTTATGTGAATGATGTAAAAATATAGATCAGGAAGAAGAACACTGAGAACTGACGAAGCAGTTTGAATGTGCAGTAATCTTCTGTGGAATGGATTGAGTGAAATTAATCTCCTTTTGTGTTTCTTGTAAATCCTGGGAATTTTCTGAGTCTCTGTGTTCGTCTCTCTGTTGAAAATCTTCAGTCATTCCCTCTTATGCAGCTTGTTTGAATAGCAGATCTTCAAGATCTTCTCATAACAAACTTTCCTAAAAAAATAGCTGCAAATCTTTGACTTGTCTAAAATCTCTTCCCAACGGCTAGTTGCTCAATATCTTCAAGCATATTGACTTGATCTTATAGCTTAATATGTTAGGAAGGTAAATACGTGTTTGCATAAGCACGGAATCAATCAAACAATTCAGTTTCCTTTTCTGCAAGAACATAGTTTAGGAAAGTGACCCTACAAAATATGTAATAGCTTTTCCCTGCAAAAACTTGTTCAAACATATGGATTAATAATAGTTTAGAGCAACAAAATGGTTTTTCTTTCATCATCAAAGAACATATAATCAAGCATAGGGGACTGTGAATCAGATCCGGAACAAAAGCTCTCCTTAAGTACATATTGTATATTTTCAAACCTTTGAAAACAGTTTCAAAGCCTTGAAACAGACAAGCTGTTTCAAGCCTTTAAAACCAGCTGAACTTACAATATGATCTTTGAATCAAATGTTACAATTCTGTAATGGCGATTGAATATTGCACTATAATATAAATGGGGCGATGCACAGAGAATGTGTGGGGAGGTTACGGCCGGAGGTGCATGTGATTTGATAGGGTGCTAATCCTACGAAATTACATACCCGGCCCCCGTGGTTGGATTTCATGCACCTAGGTTGTATGTTCTGTTGGAATAGATGCCCTTGAGGCAATCTAGTTTAGTATGAATTTATTTGTAGCTAGAAAATTTATTTTATTATTTATTGGATATTTAATATAATGAAGTCCTTAGATTTACAATTGTGTTGTTTATCTTAAATATCCCTAGTCCAGTATAATGATTAATGGGACAATCATCTATAGACTAGTATGGGGTTGGATTGATATGGAGATATCATGATCCAACACATAGGTGTGCATTAAGGGTAATGGCACACTGGATTGACCCATCTCCGAGAAGGCTACATACACGTTATGTTAAGTCACAAGTGCTTCTCGCGGTGCAATGGTATTGTCATCCTTAGACTTGAAGTCGCTAGATATTCTAGTTGTGGATTATTGTGATTTTGGTAGCGTTAAACGCTACACCGTAACTGGGTAGTTATAAAGGCGTGTACCGGATACAATAAGAAGAAAGCTTCGAGATCGTAGTGGACGTAGATAGAATTTGTCCCTCCCACATAACGGGATCAAATATCATAGGCCACTCGAGGGATAGTTCTTATAGAATGTCTGGTCAGACTCAAATAAATCAATATGGGATATTGATGTTATTTGCACGAATAAGGCTATTCCCATGGATCGAGAAACTATGGATTGGATATACGAGTGTGACTTGTATGTATCGTGTCCAATCCGGATATAGAGACAAAAGGATGAGACAATTACTTGTACAAGGTTTGTCAATATGACTATTCTATTAGTTGGCTAGAATGGATGTTTTGCTCGAAACCGCTCTATATTAGCAAATTGTTGCTACCAACTAGATAGAACCTATGGGGCCACACGCTATATAGAGTTGAACTAGATTTGGGAATTAATTAATTGGATTAATTAATTAGAAGGATCACTTTGCAATACCTTGCAAACATAGTAGGGACTAATTTGCAAGGAAGGGACTAAATTGAATTCTAGTAGGACTAGAATAGGTCATTTAGGTAGTTGGCAAGGATTTGTTGGACTATATAAAGGAAACTCCTTCCTTCCCACACTTATGAAATTATTGATCATAACTTGAGTGGGAAAGAACAAAAAGGAGAGAGCAAGCAAGCAAAGTGGAGCACGCCGCCCCCTTTGCCGTCGCCCGTCCCCGTCGGCCACAAGGAGGCCGAAACCTCCTTGTTTCGTCTCGTTTTGCGTGATTCTTAATCCTCTTCCTCTTTTCGGGCTAGCACCAAGGATTGGAAAATCTAGTATTCAACTCTAGGCGTGGATCAACTATAGAGAATGAGACACAATTCGCGTTTGAAGTCATCAAAGAAGAACCCTAAGGTGTGTTATTGATTTCTTCCTTTACCATCGTTATGTCTCTTGACTTGTGATTCTTGGAGGGTTTTGCATGGTTTATGTTTGTTTATGTTTCCGTTGCGCATCCATGAATCAAAACCCTACAGTGGTATCAGAGCCACAGGTCGTAGAGCATAAACGTGGTTTATGTGTTACGTTTTGATAGTTTTACACCCTAAAATTGTTGTTTATCGCGTAAAACAAGACAAATCAAGCATATGATGCAATTTGTCAATAATCTATCATAACAAGACCTAGTTTTTGCATTGGATGCATGAATTAGTGAGTTTGAGAAACTTTAGGATCTTAGATCTAGGGTTTGGGCATCTTTTGGGAAGAAGGAGTTCTTCCCATACAAGGAAACAACCAAACGTGGGCACCAAGCAAGGGAGTTGTTTTGGAAACAACTCCCAAAGGAGGTTCGGCCCCCCCTAGGGACCGCCCCTCCTTGCTTGCCGCCCAAGCAAGGCTCGGCCTAGGGGCCGGGGCAGCCCTAGCCCGCGGCCTAGCCGCGTGGGCTAGGGGCCGGCCGGCCTTAGGCCTTTGCGGTTCTCTTTTTGGGCCCGGACAATTAGATTGTTGGGCCCCATGGACCGTTTTTAACCCTAGAATATCCTAAAATCAATTAAAATTGACCAAGCACGTTAAAATTGGATTTTAACTATTTATGTGCAATTCGCCTGGATATTAGATATGGCCTTAGGATGTGGTTCGTTATGGATGTTTAATTTTGTGGTTTAGTTTACGGCGTGCGTGCTGATCAATTAATTGTAATAATTAATTAGGGTTTTATGGCCTGCGAGCCATTTTTTTCTCAACTTGTGAGATTTATTTTATTTTGTATAGTTGTTAGCTAGTGCTAGATAAATTAGATTGTTAGCCAAGATTGAAGAAAAGAAGCCCAAAGCCAAAAGGAGCCACAAAAGATGGAGCATGGAGCATGGAGCATTCCACATGACTATGAAGGATGGTCCAAAAGATCAAGACGCATGGAGATGTGTTTGTTTTTAGGGTTCATAGATAATTCCATTGGCTTGGAATTGTCTTAGTCTAGAAAAGGCCATATCCACATCACGCTTTTTTTTTGTGGTTGTTTATTTTATTGTCTTATTATTTTGTGTTTGGTGTATGGATGATGCATGCAATTAGGATAATAAGATAATTAGACAACCCGGATCTATTGTTTGGAGTTGTGCCCAAACTCAAATAGATAGATTAGTTGATATTGATCAACAAAAAAATTTAAAATTGAATTTAAAATCCTTCAAAATTCAAATATTGTGTTCTTGCCTTCTCGTTATTTAAGCACTCATTATCATCATGATTTATCAAGTTCGTGCGTGCCAAAGCATGGCGACTTGGTTCATAATGATGGAATGCGATGGCACAAGCTAGTAATGTGAAATTGTTTAAATAAGAGGTTGAACACAACTGGGCTATAAATATGATTAAGAAACCTAGAGGCAATCAATTGGGATTATCCAAATGGGTGGATAAATAAAGAGTTATTTGCCCAATTGAACCAAGAATTGCATAAGGGATGCAATTGGAATTGTTCCTACCTAAAGTAGTCAAATTATGGGTGACTTGCCAAAGCAAGCTCATAAAGAGATGAAACATGGATCTTGGCCCACTAGAAAATATAAGGATATTTTCCGCATTAATATCTTGAGGGTTATTAATCCGTAGAAAAATAGTGAGAGCTATATTTAATAAACTAGCCATTATTGAATATAGTCAAAAATTCACAAATACTAAAACTTGCGTATTTTCCTTTTGTATAATTCCAAATGGCAAACAACTCATAGAGTTCACAACATTCCCTACGATTTGTCCTTGAGAATGACAAGCTCTCTGGAACCAACTTCCTTGATTGGTACAGAAACTTGAGAATCGTTCTCAAGCAAGAGAAGAAATTGTATGCAATAGAGGAGCATGTTCCAGCAGGTCCAGAGAACCAAACACCTGCAGCCCTAAAGGCGTATCAAAAGCGTGTTGATGACGCTAATGATGCGGCTTGCCTTATGCTATGCACCGTGACTTCTGAGCTTCAGAAGCAACACGAAAACATGAATGTTGTCGATATGATCGAGCATCTAAAGCAGCTCTTCCAAGAGCAGGAAAGGGTTGAAAGGTATGAGGTATCTAAGGCATTGTTCACGTGTCATCTAGAAGAAGGGAACCCGGTGGGACCCCATGTACTCCGTATGATCGGGTACTTGGAGAATCTCGCCCGTCTAGGGTTCCCGGTCGGCCAAGAGTTGGCAACCGATCTCGTGTTGCAATCGTTCCCTGAGAGTTATGGACAGTTCATCATGAACTATAACATGAACGAGATCGTAAAACCACTGCCAGATTTGCTCAATATGTTGAGGACAGCTGAACAAAGCATCAACAAGGGTAAGGGCAAAGCCATTATGATGGTACAGAAAGGAAAGGGAAAAAGGTTTGCCTCATCCTCCAAGGGAAAAGGCAAGTCAGTTTCCAAGTCCAAGGAACCTGACCTTAAGCCTGTTGGTGGCATTTTCAAAGGTGTGACTAAAGGTGAGTGTCACTACTGCAGTCAGCCTGGACACTGGAGGAGGAACTGCCCAAAATATCTGGAGGACAAGAGGCTTGGAATAGTGATTCCACCACCACCAGGTATTTTTGTTGTAGATGTCAATTTAACTGTCTCTACATCATGGGTATTAGACACTGGATGTGGATCTCACATTTGTCGAAATGTGTAGGATCTAAAGAGAAGTAGAAGATTGGCTAAAGGGGAGATAGATCTGCGCGTTGGAAATGGAGCAAAATTTAATGCGTTGGCCATGGGCGTGTGCGAGCTATCTCTGCCTTCAGGATTAGTTTTAGAATTAAATAATTGCTATTTTGTGCCTGCTATGAGGAGATACATTATTTCTATTTCTTGTTTGGACAAGGAAGGTTTTATTATTTCAATAAAGAACAATTGTTGTCCCTTTTATTTGAATAATATTCACTAGTTTAGTGCGCAATTATTTAATGGACTGTATGTCCTTGATCTAAGCAATCATGTCTACAACATTAATACCAAGCGGATTAAAATAAATGATTTAGATCCTGCTTACTTATGGCACTGTCGTTTAGGCCACATAAACGAGAAACGTGTATCTAGACTCCATAAGGATGGACTACTAGACTCATTTGATTTTGAATCATATGAGACATGTGAGGCTTGTTTATTGGGAAAAATGACAAAGTCCCCTTTCAATAAGAAAGGTGAGAGGACTAGTGAGTAATTGGCGCTCATACATACTGATGTGTGTGGGCCATTTGCCACGCCTGCCAGGGGTGGTTACGTCTACTTCATTACATTTACTGATGATTACAGTAGATATGGATTTGTGTACCTCATGAGGGCCAAATCCGAGTCCTTTAAGGTGTTCAAAGAATTCAATAATGAAGTATAGAAGCAACTTGGCAAAAGTACAAGGCTCTACGATCGGATCGTGGAGGAGAATACTTGAGCCAAGAGTTTGACGACTATCTTAGAGAGTGTGGGATTGTGTCCCAACTCACTCCACCCGGAACGCCACAATGAATGGCGTGTCTGAGAGGAGGAATCGAACCCTATTGGATATGGTTCGATCTATGATGTGTCAAAATGGTCTTAAATTATCGTTTTGGGGCCACGCTCTATTAAGTGCAGCTTTCACCATTAACCGTGTTCCATCTAAATCAGTCATGAAGACACAACATGAGATGTGGAGTGGGAGGCGTCCCACACTGTCGTTCATGAGGATTTGGGGCTGCGATGTCTATGTAAAACGTTTACAATCAGACAAGCTAGGGCCAAAATCGGATAAGTGTAAGTTTGTGGGGTACCCTAAGGAAACTAAGGGTTACTAATTCTACAATCCAACTGAGAACAAAGTGTTTGTTGCCCGGACCGGCGTGTTTCTAGAAAGAGAGTTTGTCTCTAAAGAAGCAAGTGGGAGGACTGTAGAACTTGAAGAGATTCAATAACCACAAATCACTCAACCGATTACGGAACATGAACAAGAACCACAAACAGTTGTGGAGCAGCCTGTTCAGGTAACACAAGAGCTTCGTAGATCTAGTAGAGTGCGCCAGGAACCTGAGAGGTAAGGACTTATCATGACTGATTTCGGTGACACAATGCTCATAGATGATTAGCCTACTACCTATGAAGAGGCTATGAAAGGCCCAGACTCTCAGAAGTGGCTAGAAGCCATGAGATCCGAGATGGAATCCATGTATACCAACAAAGTATGGACTTTGGTGGAACCATCCGAAGGGGCGCGGCCCATAGGGTGCAAGTGGATCTTCAAGAAGAAGATCGACATGGATGGTAATGTGATTACCTATAAGGGCCGATTGGTGGCTAAAGGATTCAGACAGATTCATGGTATTGACTATGACGAAACCTTTTCACCAGTCGCTATGACCAAATCCATCCGAATCATACTTGCGATTGCAGCATACCACGACTATGAGATTTGGCAGATGGATGTCAAAACAGCATTCCTTTATGGGAATCTCCTCGAGGACGTGTATATAATACAGCCAGAGGGTTTTGAGGATCCAAAGCAAGACAACAAAGTATGTAAGCTGCAACGATCCATTTATGGATTCAAGCAAGCTTCTAGGAGTTGGAATCGACGTTTTGATGAAGTAGTCAAAGAGTTTGGCTTCATCAGAAACGAAGATGAGTCTTGTGTCTACAAGAAGGTTAGTGGGAGCTCTGTAGCTTTTCTGTTCTTGTATGTGGATGACATACTACTCATTGGAAACTACGTTCCCATGCTGCAATCTGTTAAAGATTTGCTAGGGAAGTGTTTCTCAATGAAGGACTTAGGGAAAGCAGCCTATATACTCGGCATAAAGATCTATAGAGATAGATCTAAGAGACTGCTAGGCCTAAGTCAAAGTACATATATTGGCAAGGTGTTGAAGCGACTCAACATGCAAAATTCCAAGAAGGGATTCTTGCCCATGTCACATGGAATCACTCTTTCGAAGAGTGGTTGTCCTTCCAATGAGATTGAGAAGGAACGTATGAGTAGAATTTCCTATGCCTCGGCCATAGGATATATCATGTACGCCATGTTATGTACTAGAACGGATGTGTCATATGCCTTGAGTATGACAAGCCGATACCAATCCAATCCGGGTGAGAGTCACTGGATTGCAGTCAAGAACATCCTAAAGTACTTGAGAAGAACTAAGGATGCTTTCTTGATATTTGGCGGTGAGGAAGAGTTGCGTGTAAGGGGTTACACTGATGCAAGCTTCCAAACCGACAGAGATGAATTTAGATCACAGTCGGGATATGTGTTTTGCCTGAATGGAGCAGCGGTGAGCTGGAAGAGTTCCAAGAAAGAGACGGTGGCTGATTCTACAACAGAGGCTGGGTACATTGCTGCAAATGGCGCAGCAAAGGAAGCTGTTTGGATCAGAAACAGCTTTCAAAGCCTTGAAACTGACTGCGCCTTATATGCATGAACTTAGGGGGAGTTTCTTTACTTGATTCAACTCCTAAACCCATGTGCATGATTAGATGTTATTTGATGATGAAAGACAAATTTTTTTTACACAGTTTGCAGGATCTAACATTATCTGTTTGATTCAGTATTGCAGGGAATTATGTTTCCTATTTTGTAGGAACCTGTTTCCTAACTTATGTTTTGCAGATATCGTAACTGCTTGATGATTGATTCTGAAATCAATCTGCTGTTTTTAAAATCTTCTCCATATACTTCCAACAAGATCAAATCAGTATCTCAAAAGATATTGATCAACTAGTTGTTGGGAGAAGTTGTTAGAAGAGTCAAGATTTGAAGCATATTTTTAGGGATGTTTGTGGAGAAGATTCTGGGAATCCTCCATTCAAACTGAGTGCTTTAAAAAGAGAATTGCTGAAGAAATTCAGCAGATAACTACAGAGAGCAATTCACAGAGACACAAACACAATCAAGGATTGACAAACATCAAGTAAGCAGATTCATCTCTCAATCCGAAGCATCAGAAGAACACTGCATACTCACTCCAGTTTCATTTTCTGTGTTCTTTTTGTTCTGAACTACATTTGTATATCATTTTGATAATACTCCTAGTTCTTATTATCAAGTATTGTTCAAGGTGAACAATAGAGAATTCTTAGTTAATCAGATAGCTGCAGGTACTAGATGGGTTAGTGAGAACCACAAGTTGTAACAGAGTAAGGCATATATTTGTGCTTGAGATCTAGGGCTTAGCTGTTGATTAATAAGAATTATGTTGATAATCCCACAGGGAGAAGATCCTTTAGGTAGAGACGTAGGTCCAAGTGGACTGAACTCTATATATCTTGTGTCTCTTGCATTTACTTTTCAGTTACAAACTTAGAACTCTTGCAGCATTCCAAACAGTTTAATTTCAAGGATTTGAAACTCATTTCAAGGTCTTGAAATAGACTTACTTTTCTGTTTACTCTAACTATTTTATTCCAAGGGCTTGAAACTCATTTCAATGCCTTGAATCTCTTTACAAATATTTTGAAACCACTATTCTTGCAAAGTTTGGCAAAAGTCTCCATACTCTATTCACCCCCCCCCCCCTCTAGAGTATTGATCTTGTATTTCTACCTACTGTACACCCCTTCAATTGGTATCAGAGCTTGTATCACTGCATAGATTTAACCATCATGTGATTATGACTACTGTAGGTGATGGTGGTTTCTCTCAGGGAAGAGCAGCTAACAGAACTCTTCTCTTCTGTGGAGACAACTTTGTCCACTGGAAAGCCTTGATGAAAATGTTCATTATTGATCAAGAGATGGAACTCAGACTGTCATTCAGAATGGTCCTCATACTTTCTATACAGAGAAGGATGGGATTAAAACTCCCAAATCTGAAGACTCTCTTTCTTCATCTGAGTTAGAGCAATTTCTAAAAATTATAAAGCTATGAATCTCTTATATGATGCTTTGAGTGCAGATGAATTTAACAGGATCTCAAGTTTCAAGACTGTCAAGGAGATATTGGATAAGCTTGTGGTAACCTTTGAAGGAACCAGCCAAGTCAAGCAAACAAATATCAACATATATCTCAGGCAATATGAGCTATTCAATATGAATGGAAATGAGTCAATCAGAGACATGTTCAAAAGATTGACGGATATTCTCAATAACCTTGATTCCTTGGGAAATCACATTTCCAATGAAGAAAAGGTGAGGAAGATTTTGAGAAGTATTTCAAAGGCAAAATGGGAACCAAAGACTACTACTGTTGATGAATATCAAGATCTCTCATCACTCCAACTTGATGACCTACAAGGGAAGCTCCTTACACATGAGATATCGATGAATGAAGTTGATGGAGAACTATCAAAAGGTTTCAAGAAATTGGCTCTCAAGGCTAAGGATAATGAGACATTTCAAAGCCTTGAAACTGAGGATGATGATGAAGATCCAATTGCTTTGATTTCCAAAGCCTTGACCAGAATTCTTAAAATGAAGAATAGCTTTGGTAACACGGACTTCAACAGAGATAGACATGAACCCTCCAGTAGCAAAGACTACAAAGGTAAATCTTCTTCACATGGTAATAAGCCTAAAGTCATGAATTGCTTTGAGTGTGGTGATGCAGGACACTTGATCAGAGACTGTCCACACAAGAAAAGCAAGTACTTTCAGAAGAAGGATCATGATAGAAAAAAGAAAGCTATGATAGCTTCATGGAGTGATTCAGACACATCAAGTGACTCTGAATCTGAAGAAGAACATGCCAATCTATGCTTCATGTCCAAGCATGATGAAATTTCTGAAAAGAACATTGAGGTAATGGTAAACTGCTTAATTTCAAAACCAACAGAAGCCCTCTCTGATTGTCTTAGAACAATGCTTTTAAATGAAGAGGACTATCTGAAAGAAATTAGAGTTTTGAAAGAAAAATTTCAGGAGCAAGAAAAAGAAAATTTACATCTTGTTTGCCTGAATCAGAATCTTGAAATCTCTCAGAAGAAAACTGACTGTGATTTCAAGGCCTTGAAAACCAATTTCAAAGCCTTGAAAACACAAGTCAAGGAAGTAGTCACTGAGAACTCTCTCTCTTGAGTGACAGCATTGTTAATCTAAGACTTCAAGTTGATGAACTGGATAAACAAAAGACTACTCTGACTGAGAAACTTCAAGAATCTGAGTTGGTCAAAGAAAAACTTGCAGGCTCAGAACACAACTTGAACTTGATACTTGGAGGTAGTTTAAAGTCTGTTCACAAACTGGTATTGGATACAATCCAAATTTTCCAAAGAATAAAAATACCAGATTTGTGACACCTGGAAGCAAAACATCTCCCAAGTGTCATTACTGCTGTAGATAGTGCTTTCTGGACAGGCAGATCTTAGCCACGTGGCGACCATCCAGCACACCATACTGTGCTTCACACACACTAGATCACCGGCCGCGCTGATCCACGTGGGGGCTGCGAGACAGGGCCCTCGCATACCACCTCACGGGACTTGTAGGGACTTAGTGGTTTGGAGGCTAGAGTAAGTCCTGTCGCGCGCGTGCGACTACCAAGCCCGCGCGCGACCCCTAGTAACTGCTTTTGAGGGATTTATGGCACGAGCTCCATAAACCCGGTCAAACCCGGTCAACCTCGTAACGGTTCCGGTATACGCGGATAACGTGCTGTAACGGTCCCTATATACGCGGACGAACGTGCCGTTGTGGTTAAGCTGCAACGGTGACATTCTACGTTATATATAGGATCGTTAACCCTTCCATACAAGAGAGAACACACCTGAGATACGCAAAAGCTCTGCCAAAATCATGTCTCTCTCTCATACAGTGCTATTTCCTTACTCTCTCGCTACACACAACCCTACACTTCCTGTGTCTTTTCTATCCTCTACTCTTGGTGTATATTGAATTCTCTCTGCAGGATTCTCTTGTACACATTTGGTGAACCCGACGTGAACTTACCATTGCAAGCAACCATGTCTCACGAAGATGATGTCAGTAACAGATCGCCTTCCACGGAGACCACCTCAAAAGAGGAGGCCCGTCGTACTCCTACAGCCGCCGGTGAAACTCCGACGTTAGAGGCCTTGGACGCCACCATCCAGAACCAGGCGAAGGCTCTCAAAGCTCAATCTGCACAGCTGGAACGGATAATGGCTATCCTGGGGACTCTCGCCCCAAATCCCGCATCAGCCACCACCGTCTCTCAGGGAGGAGGAGCTTCCACCACTCAAGGATTGGGAGTATCGACCACACCACCTAATCCTAACCTTCAAACTCCACCGGCAACGACGCAGTTACCCTCAGTTCAGGGGCAAACAGCTCAAATGTTGCCTCTTACCGCTCACGTGCCTCAACCGCCAATCCTGGCATCTAACCCGTCTTGACAATATCCTTTGCCTCCTCCGCCGGCGGCGTGGGGCAATGCAAATCCACAGTACGTTCCTAGACCTTCCGCGGTATATGTGTCGCCTCCAACTGCAACAACCCCTCCTCCTGCTGCTGGGGGAAGTGCGCCGGAGTGCATGACGTCGCTGCAGCGGCGCATAGAAACCATCCTGGCTAATCAACCGTTCGCGGACACCATCATCCCAAAGCTTGACAACGATCCACCTATCCCACGCGAGATCTACCTCATGCCTAACCCTGCTAGGTACAAGGCTCCTAAATGGGACAAGTTCGAAGATGTCAATGGAAACGCCCATGAGCATGTCATGCGTTTCATCGATGTGATGGGGCCATACGGGGCTGATCCTAAGCTGCTGATGCGCGAGTTCCCAAAAACCCTGGGGAACCTGGCTTACAAGTGGTACAGGATGTTGGAAGCCGGATCCGTAAAGACCTAGGACGATATGGTTCAGAAGTTTTATACCAAATTCTTCCAGATGGAAGAAAAGGTGACAATGATTCATCTCTCGTGGATGTACCAGAAGCGCGAGGAGGATGGAGTGACATTCATCAAGAAGTTCGGGGCCAAGTCCTTGGAATGAAAAGATGTGATACTTGAGAGCAGACTCGTGGAGATATGCCTGCAATGCATGCGATACGAGTACAAAGGTATGCTTATCAACCTGCAAACTCCTACATTTTCAAAGCTGATAGAATGCACAAAGAACATAGAGCCTATAGTGGAGAGGCAGAAAAAGAGGCACGCCTCTGAGAGATCCCCGAGCGGGACTACTTTTAAAATTGGGAGGTTCAGCTACAAAAGGGGACGTCAGGCCGAAGTGAATACGGTCTCGCCCCAAAAGCAGTCGAAGGTCGCAAACTTTGATGCGCCACCTCTACCATGCTCGGTAGAGGAAGCGAGTGATTTGTGCAGACGATGGCGTAAAGACGGAATCTTGCCGCCGCTTGAAAGGACACCCTCCAAGGAGATGGTGAGGGACCCAAAGTGGTGCGACTGTCACGGAAAGGTCATGCATCCCACGGCTGACTGCAAGAAGCTCAGAATCATGGTAAGCCAAAAGATGAAAAATGGCGAGCTGATTGTCAGCGACCAGAGGCAAGATGTGCGAAAAAATCCACTGCATGCCCACGCGGAGCAGGAGCCGAAGGGCAAAGAGGTCGCCATGATCTCGATTATGGACCTTGAAGAGATTGCAGAGGATGGTCTACCCATCGTTGCCGAAGTCCACAATGACGAGGACTACAGCATAGACACGGAGGACGAACGTGCCGATCGGATGAAGGGATCGCACGGATTCAGCAGGTTCTTCGACGAAATGAACTTCTCAGAGAAATGCCGGAAGGAAATGACAAAGGCGGTCCCGAGGATAGCGGAAGATTACGAGGAGGATATCGTCGTCTCCAACGGAAAGGTTGTCAGGGCATCTCGCTCTACAGAAAAGGTCATAACCTTCTCCGCAAGCAACAAGAAGACAGATGCGAGCCACCAGAAGCCTCTGTATGTAATAGCAGTAATCAACGGCGTCGAATTCAAGCGAGCGTTTGTCGACGGAGGAGCAGCAGTTAACGTTGTCTCGCTCAACACTCTGAAGCTAGCAGGAATCCCGGAGCAGAAGATTGTCAGGCGTCCATCCCCGCTGATGGGATTCGGAAGCGACTCCAGAATGACGATAGGATGGATCCGTTTGGGTGTCCAGATTGGCAAAATCAAGTGTTCAGCTAAATTCTATGTCATTGATGCGAACACTACGTATCACATGATTATAGGTTGGGCCTGGATTCGTCGCTTCAATGCGGTCCCTTCAACAGCTCACCAAGTGATGAAAGCTATCTGGAATGACAGAATAGTAGAGATACCAGCCTCGATAAACCCTTTCAACCTGGATGAGGCGCACCTCACTGAGGCGGTATGGTTCACTGAGATGGCAGATGAGCAGACGTCGGGGCCGTTCAACCCCACTCCTTTGCCTCGTTGGGAGGACATCAAAGATCAGTCACCTACAGGAGTGATGGTGACAAGAGAGGAGTCCAAAGAAAAGTCGTCTACGCGAGGAGAGTCACCACGGATTGCCTACCAGCGAAAGAACGTTTACACCGTGAAAAGGATAGCAAAGCATGATCCTGAAGGCAAGGAGATAGAGAGCACAAGAAGCTTTAGGCCGGAGATCAACGTGAAGATCAAGCAAGAAATTTTCAAACTTCTGAATGCCAAATTCATCGAGCCAAATCACCATCCTACATGGCTAGCTAACACCGTGCCTGTGGTGAAAAAGAACGGGCAGCTTCGTATTTGTGTGGACTTCCGAGACCTTAATCGTTTCTGTCCCAAAGATGATTTCCCGCTTCCCAACATCGATCTACTTATCGATTCAACCGTGGGTCATCGCATGTTCAGCTTCATGGACGGGTTCAGTGGGTACAACCAGATCAAGATGGACCCTGAAGATGCACGGAAATCCGCGTTCATCACTCCGGTGGGAGTCTTCAATTACACAGTCATGCCTTTTGGTCTCAAGAACGCAGGCGCAACTTATCAGCGAGCCATGATGGCCCTGTTCCACGATATGATGCACAAAGAAGTAGAATTCTATGTTGACGACTTGGTTGTCAAGTCCAAAGAAGAGGCAGATCACTTGGGGGATTTGTGGTAAGTATTCAACAGATGCAGAAGCTTCCAGTTAAAGATGAACCCCATGAAGTGTGCATTCGGAGTGACATCGGGGAAATTCTTGGGATGTGTAGTACATCGTCAAGGAATAGAGCATGATCCAGCGAAATTATCGGCCATCACTAGCATGACGGCACCGCACAACCAGAGCGCCTTGAAAACTTTCTTGGGGAAGCTATCCTACCTGCGAAGGTTCATCCCGGCGATCGCCGAAATTACATTCTGTTTCAGCGACCTCCTCAAGAAGGATGCTGTGTATGACTGGACTACAGAGCACGATGCTGCGTTTGGAAAGCTAAAGGACCTGTTGACATCGTCAAAGGTAATGATCGCACCCCAGCTCGGATCACCGCTTTTGCTGTATCTAACGTCGACAAAGAGGTCTATAGGGGCACTCTTGGCTCAGGATTATGAGGGACAAGAAAGGCCGATCTACTACATTTCTCGCATAGTGCAGCCAGCAGAATCAAGGTACACGGACATCTAGCGTCATTGCCTTGCCCTATTCTTTGTAATAGAGAAGTTAAAGTACTATTTTGCTTCGCACAAAGTGGTGGTGGTTACAAAGAGCGATCCTATACGGTATCTTTTGACTCACACTATTCCTGGGGGAAGACTGGCAAAATGGTATATGACCATTTCCCAATACGACATCACATGCGTTCGACCCCGGGCAATCAAATCGCAAGCGGTGGCGGATTTGCTAGCACAGTTCCCTGATAAGAGTTATGAGCCTGTAATTGAGGAGGAACTGGAGGGTCCTGAGATCTATGCAGTTGAGTTGCCTTATTGGACGCTCCATTTTGATGGGTCATCCACAAGGAAAGGTGGAGGAATCGGGATAGTCTTGACCAAACCCGGTGGAGAGGTCATACAAATGTCCGCAAAGCTTGACTTCGCAGTCACCAACAACGAAGCAGAGTATGAAGCTCTCATCGCAGGTCTTCGCGCAGCAAGGGCACTAGAGGTAAGAAATTTGACGGTTATGGGGGACTCCAAGCTAATCGTCAAACAAGCCTCGGGCGAGTATGGTCTGAAGGAGATTAACCTATTGCCCTACCGGACTTTGGTACAGAAGCTGGTGCAACAATTCTGCGATGTCAGGTACGAGCATAAACCAATGGCAGATAACAAGCATGCTGATGCTTTGGCTACCCTGGGATCCAAGGTTAGTGCGGATAAATGTCCCGCGAGAATCTGGATTGAAGTGCGACCGTCCTCGGCGTTGACATAGGACGCGTGCGAAGACGAATGCATGGATGATGCAGACTGGAGAAAGTCAATATTGCGTGCCATCGCAGACGGAACGAGCAACGAAAACTGGGCGCCCACAAAGGGGTATTGCATACATGACAACACCCTCTACTATAAAGGCCCAGACGGAATACTCATGCGATGCGTCTCACAGCAGGAGGGACAAGCGCTGTTAGACAAGATTCACCAACATACTTGTGGGGAAAGTGAGGTGTCAATCTATCGAAAAGCTCAAAGGTATGGGATTCACTGGCCGGGCATGTCAGAGACTGCAACATTGATTCAAGGAAATTGCGAGAGTTGCGCGCTGATCAAGGACTCTTTATCAATTGCTCTGGTCGATGATGACGTGGATCGGAGGAAGCCACTATTCGACTTTCTCACACAGGGGATTGAGCCTGAGTTGAGAAAAGAAGCCGAGAAGCTAAAAAGGACAGCAGCACGGTACGTGGTGCAAGAAAATATACTCTGGCGAAGAGGCCACGAGGGTAACTTGCTGCGATGCTTAGACAGCAAGGAAGCACAAGAGGTAATGGACCTCTCTCATCAAGTGGAACATCAGGGAGGTGCGAAGTTATGCAGACAGCTCCTCACAGTCGGCTACTTCTGGCCCACCATGGAAGCAGATTGCCGCGCTAAAGTAAGAAGGTGCCAGGAGTGTCAATTCAAAGGCAACTTAGTACATGCTCCTGCCGTAGATCTACATGCGCTGGGAACGCCATGGCCGTTTCATACTTGGGCTCTAGATTTTGTTGGCCCTATCCGACCAGCCTCGCATGGGAACCAGTTTATCCTCACTGCGACCGAGTTATTCACAAAATGGGTAGAAGCAATACCGCTGAAAACAGCAAATGCGCTTGCAGTAGTCCAATTCATCCAAGAGAACATCATATACCGGTTCGGAATTCCTAACACCATTCTCTCGGATAATGGTACCCCCCTTCGTTAATCGCCAGGTAGCTGCGAAGCTAGCGGAATACAACATAAGGCAGATATGTTCTACCCCCTACTATCCGAAAGGGAATGGTCAAGCGGAAGCAACCAACAAAACGTTGCTGAGAATCTTGAGCAAGATGGTTGCAGACGACCACAATAAATGGGCTGATTCTTTAAACATAGCCTTGTGGGCGTATCGAACTTCTCCGAGGATGCCTACAGGAGTCTCTCCATTCCTTTTGTGTTATGGAGCTGAAGCTGTAGTACCTGCGGAGGTAAAGATCAATTCTGCAAGGTTGGCCTTCCATGCGCTATACGAGAATCAACGCGATCATGACTTGGTCCTGTTAGAAGAAAAACGGGAACAAGCTAAACGGACTAACAAACGATACCAAGAAAGGATTGCCCGCGCTTACAACAAATTCCAACATCGAGATTTCGCAGTTGGAGATTTGGTCTTGCGCGCATCGGACCATTGCATGCGGGAGGCGGCTCACCCAAAATTCGCAGCCAACTGGGAAGGCCCCTTCGAAGTCAAAGAAGTCTTCGACAGTGGCTACTGCAATATACAAAGGCTACATGGGATGGCCTCAACCCCAAGCTCAGTCAACATGCGTTGGATTAAGAAGTATTATCCTTAACTCCTCTCATTACATGCGTCAAATTGCAATGCCTACTTTATGCTTTGTATTGTTAAAGACTCATGCATCTTCTCTCCCATATGAGGGAATTGTACTCTCACCTCTCCCATATGAGAGTATTCTATAATAAAAGACTTCTCCCACATGGGAAGAACTTTATGATTTCAGCTGTCTTTATCATTTTATATATTTCTTCATTCCTCAATAGCGAAAGCCTATCCGCCGTGATAGCAGCACTATGCGAATACGATCTTAAATGATCTTTAATCCTATCTGCCATGATAGCAGCACTATGCGAACACGATCTTAAGTAATCTTTAAGCCTATCCGCCGTGATAGCAGCACTATGTGAATACGATCTTAAATGATCTTTAAGCCTATCTGCCATGATAGCAGCACTATGCGAACACGATCTTAAGTGATCTTTAAGCCTATCCGCCGTGATAGCAGCACTATGCAAATATGATCCTAGCTGATCTTCAAGCCTATCTGCCATGAGAACAACAATAAGCAAACGCGATCTTAATTGATCTCAGGCCTATCTGCCGAGATAGCAACCATACTTGAGTCTAATCTTAATTGATTTTCAAGCCTATCTGTGAAGATAGCAAAGCTATGCAAATGCGATCTCAAACGATCTAAAAACTCATCTGCTAAGATAGCAGTTCTCACGAACGATTTCTATAATCTGCTAATCCATCTATTGGGTAGCAAGTCATAGCGATAACACAAAGCGCGAATATGACACTACAAAAAGTGAAGTTTGACAATACGCATGCGAATGTAGCAATTTGTTGTGACAATAACAGCAAATCATACAAAGCGGTTTATTATTATGAGTCAAAATGACTTACAATTTATCTGTCTAGATAGCAGCTTACAAGCGAAAAGCTCAGACTGAGCTAGTTACATAGCCAACATGGCTTACAATGCATCTAAATAGTAGCTTACAGGCGGAAGTTACAGAGAAAGGAAATCCTTACTGTAAAAGGATCGGCCTACTGGTCCTAACAAAAGCTATGCGACATATCGGTCTGCGACCAAAGATCTGTAGCAAGTAGGGTCTTTCTATAAAACAAACGGCCTATGAACGCTACGAGAGCTATGCGATGCTATGTTCAAGATCCCAGGATCTGACAAGGCCCCTGTCTGGTCTTCTGCCCAAGAGATGTGCCTGAGGAACCACCTGTTCCGGCGCATGCGGCGGTGAAGAACAGGCAAGCAGCAACTCCTAGGGCAAGAGGGTCCTTGTCCACGGAGACGAGCACAATGGCTCGCCACCCCGAGTTCAAGAACGTGGAGGCAAGAAATTCTCCTCCGGGAAAGCTAGAGGAGAAATCCGCCGTTCATTACAAATCGGTAAGAAGGTCAGTACGGCGCTGCACCTCGCCGGGAGGCGGCCGGAAACACGACCTGAAAACATAATAGACGAAGAAAATTCTTCGAGCAAGCATGATGTATTATGTGCATCTTCTTTATGATGGTTATGCAGATCAATAAGCCTCGTACAGAAGATCTTGGAAGCTATTTCTATGGCGCAAAGCACAAACTCATGTTTCACAACTTGAAGTTGCCATGAATCAACGAAAGACAAGCGTTAAAGCCAGCAGTCGTAAGGACTCATGGCAAGCCACATTTTGGGATGAAAGACCCAAGCAGTACAAGGCAGGGTTTATATAGACCAAGTTGAGACCCTTCACTTGCTTAGCTGAGTCAGCAAAGCTTGGAAAAGGGGTAAGAATCAATCACTTACGCCTTGAAAAGAGGTAACATTCAATTGCCCTACTAAAGGCTACGACTATTCAGTTTCGTATCCTAATTAATGAGGAAGGTCATGATACGGATGGACTTCCCAAGAAAAGCATGCTTATCTGATAAGCAATTAGCGCGAAAATCAAGGTATAATATCGCTAGCTGATGTCATAATTGATACGCACAAAGATATTCGAGCGAATCCCGGGAAGGGCAAAACAGGCATTCAAAGCCTTGAATAAAAAAAGGGGGGGAGAAGCCCTAGCAACATTACAATAATGTTTTAACATTTTGTTCAAAACAAATTTGTTATTGTTCAAAATAAGCATTTGACCAGGGAGTCATCAGGAGTAAACTGACGTGACAAATTTGCCACTTGCTCCACTTCTCGCTTCAACTGCTCGTAGTTGGCGCTCATCTCACGGAAGAGCTTCACAGCCTCTTCAGCTTTCTGCCTTTGCTTCTCCACCTTCTGCTCCTCAGCTGCGAGGTTATGGAAGCCGCGCTTCAGATTTACAGCCGCACGGATCTGGGTGACTCTGTTGATAAGGTACCTGAAGCCCAGCTTACCCTGAACCTTGGCTCGAAGGCCTTGGCACATGCTGAAAAGCAATTGCGCACTCTGAGGAGAAATGGTCGCAGGTGTGGCCGCAGACAGCTGCTCCAAAATCCAGATGGCCTCGGTTAAGAACAGCCTCCTGTCGTAAGGCTCTATCTCCAGAGACCTCGCAAACGATCGAGGATATGAGAGACGCATCTGAACCAGCCAGTCCACATCAGCTTGCTTCAAACCTAAGCAATGTTAAATCAAGTTTAGAACGTGAAGCTTGTAAATGAGAAGTGCAAAAATGCGAGCAGGAAAAGTAATAACATACCAGTTCCTTGAAGAATCTCGTGCAAAGATGGAATACGCATTGCTGGGGCAGCTGAAGACTGTCCTCGCTCCATTGCTCTCCTATCAGCTGCGAGCTATAGCTCCTCATAGTTGGCAGGAAGGGTATAAGCCGCACCAGGTGCGATCGCAGCTCCTACCTGCGAACTCCAAAAGCTCCATGCAGGAGGAATCACTGGAGGCTCAATCCTTTCTGGAGGCATGGCAACAGTAGAACCTGCTGCTCGATTAGGGATGCCTTAGGGTGTGAAAGCCTCAGCAGCATCTGCTTCTGTTTCCTCAGCAGCAGCATTAGTATCTTCCTCCATCAGCACAGCGTTAGCTTCGGCGTCATCAGAAACTTCGATGATGTCCTCGAAGGTCTCTCCCGCATATTCGGCAGCTGCAACGAGCTTCTCGGTATGAGAACTTGGCACCGGGACATAAGAAGCAGACGGTTGACTCCTCTGTCCCAGCATGGCTTCACCAGCATTACATGCGATACAAGACATGATGATGTGAGGTAACTTGTGTCGAACAATATTTTATTATTTTGGTAAACCAAGAGCGAGCACCTTCACGCGAGGGTGGGATTGTAGCATCTTCGTCATATGCTAAGGACGCGGCACCATGCCCTATTAACGTATCTTCATTAAGCATATCTTTAAGATGAGCGTGACCTGGGGCGCGAAGAAACCAGTCATGATAATGTTTGGGTCACTAAGCCTAGTTCACAAATGTTGTTCAAATGATTATCTGAAGGTTCACCTCACTTGCTTACTAGCCAGCGGCGAATGTCAGCTTTTGATAAGCCATGCTTTAATGCACCAACAATCACATCTCGGTAAGTTAGCGCAAGATTAAAAATCTCACCTTCGTTACAGCCTGCGATCTCTTCGAAGTCCGCTTGGACTTGCTCCAGAGCAGCCGCATCTTCTTCTTGAGCCGCATCACCCTCATCAACTTGAGGAGCTGCATCTTCTGGAACCGCATCTTCCTCATCGGTTGGAAGCACCAAGTCGTCGACATGTTGCTCTTCCAGGCTCCTTTGCTATACGCGTTCAATCTCCACTTCTTCTCGCTTTCTTCTTCTTTCAGCAGCCTCCGCGGCTGTTCTCCTAAACTCCGCAAGGATGTCCTCGTCTATGGTTTCATTGGAAACACCAGAGTGAGAACCCCTCTTCTGCCTCTTGGCCAAAAGGCCGCTGATGGTCTCATTATCATCATCTGCAAAGGAAAAAATTGTTCAATCAAGATTGCGAAAGTTAAGATAATGAGAAGAGAAGTACGATTGAGATACCTCCCGATTCTTCCTCTTGTATCTCGTCTCTCTCTCCTTCTCTGACATCTTCGACTCTTTCTTCTTCTTCATCATCATCCCTTTTTCTCGCCTCCCTTCTCTCCTCCTCCTCTTCCTCCTGACCAAACGGAACAAATGTCTCCACTGCGAGCTCTTTCCGCGCCCTACTTGGCATGCGACCTTTACCTTTGTCCCTGGAAGTGAGGGACCTCGCAGGAGGGGAAGTTGGAGCGCTCCTAGGGGAACAGATTTTAATTCCCTTCTGCCTTGGTCTTTTTGCCCTGGGAGCAGCAGTTGCTGGAGGAGATGGATCGATCCTGGGTGGAGACAAGGCTGGAGTATTGTCTATCAGTGAGTCAGCAAAAACATCCATGACCTCGCGAATTCGGGCCTCAACTGCGGGAGCCGTTCTCATTGCTAGCCGAACTGGTTCACCCTGCCTTCTCGCGGCAACAATGGTGGTGACCAGCGATTTGGAGCGCTCACCAGATGCGAAACTCCTCACATAGCTCTACAGCAGAAAATGGAGCATAAGTTTCGACGCATCGGAATAAAGAAACTTAATGCGTGCAAAAAAGATTGTTACCTTGGCGAAAGTTTCGCTGTATTTGATGATGTGCGAATCACCTTTCTTAACTGCAGCCATCTTCTCTTCAAGGATGGTAGAGGGACACAGGTGGTTCTCGTGGTCCAGCAACGAAGAGCAGCCATATTGGGTGTCGTCCAGGCTACAGTCGGGACGGAAAGGGAAAGAATTTCTCTTGATCACAGGAGCTCTGCTTGGCCGAGGGGTCGACTGCGTCTCAAACCTTGCTTGCTGGGTATTCCAATAGGCAACCCAATTCTTGGAGTAGCCACCCACGCGGTCACCTGGGGCTGCTTGAAGGGAAGATTGCTCCTTAAGATTGTCTTGCACTCGCCAGACAGCAGCCGCTTGTAGCAGCCCCTTATGACGGACTACGGCCAGATCGATGATGCCACCACATCAAAGCCAAACTGGGGAGAAACGCGAGTAGGATCGACATCCACCGTGATCCTCTCGTATCTAGGAGTAAGCTCGCGAACATACTCTGCAAGAGCAGGAAGAGAACCTCTTAGGCACCAGCAGAAGAATTCGCGATAGCTCTCGTGGAAACGCTTTTCGCCCTCGAACAGAAGATCTTCTGAGAAAGCAACAGCCTTGGAAGGATACAATTTTGGGAACCATCGCACATTCTCAACGCGCGTGGCATAAGTCCTAGCTGTAAACTCGCTGCGATCGTCACATATCAGACTCCAGTTGCACTTAGGAAAGTGAGTTCCAAAACATCTCGCAGCCCTGCCGTTGTTACGCTCTTCCTCCGCACCCGGGACACACCACTTACTGGGCTTAGAAGGAACAGGAGCATAAGAGGGCCATCGCTCGAAGACCCACACAGTCAGGAAGGCAATATTGACATAGGTCAGCACATCGAGGCGACCGCGCGAGTCCTTGGTTGCTACAACCAGTTGGTCCAATCTATGGTACAGGGTGCCCAAGACTAGAGGCCCAAGTGCGACCTTTTGACCAAGGGTCAGTTTCACAGCAAGAGGAAGGACATGGTAGAAGACCCCATCATGAGGATGACCATCGATCAAATACCCTGACAACCAGGCGCAGAGAAAAGCACATAGGGTCAGATGATAACCCTTGCCATTCACATAATTGTTGGCCTTTGGGTTCTGGCTCAGAAGTTTCTTGGTGATACTACTACTCGCATAATCGAGGAAGAAATACTGCACCCACTTGCCCCATGTGTTCTTCGCAGACGTATCAACCAGTTGCCAGTTGTAAATAGTGCTTTCTGAGCTGACAGATCTTGGCCACGTGGCAACCATCCAGCACACCATATTGTGCTCCACACACACTGGATCACCAGCCGAGCTGATCCATGTGGGGGCTGCGAGACAGAGCCCTCGCATACCACCGCACGGGACTTTTAGGGACTTAGTGGTTTGGAGGCTAGAGTAAGCCCTGTCGCGTGCGAGCCAAGCCCGCACGTGACCTTTAGTAACTGTTTTGAGAGATCTATGGCACGAGCTCCATAAACCCGGTCAATCCGGTCAAACCCGGTCAACCTCGTAACGGTTCCGGTATTCGCGCACCACGTGCTGTAACGGTCCCTATATACTCGGACGAACGTGCCGTTATGGTTAAGCTAATTAAGCCGCCATTAATGGGCGCATTAACCACACTACAACGGTCACGTTCTCTGCTATATATAGGGCGTTAACCTTTCCATACAAAGGAGAACACACTGGCCATACGCGGAAGCTCTGCCAAACCTCTGTCTCTCTCTCAGACATTACTACTGCCTTACTCTCTCCCTACACACAACCCCACTCTTCCTGTGCGATCCCTGATCCTATACATACGGTGTACACGGAGGTCTCCCCGCCGGAATCTCTTGTGCACATTTTGGTGAACCCGACGTGAACTTACCAACAAAAGCAACCATGTCTCAGGAGGATGATATCAGCAACAGATTGCCTTCCACCGAAACCGCCTCGGGAGAGGAAACCCGCCGTACTCCTACCACTCCCGGCGAGACATCGACGCTAGAGTCCTTGGACGCCACTGTCCAAAGTCAGGCGAAAGCTCTCAAAGCTCAGTCTGCGCAACTAGAACGGATCTTGGCCGTTCTGGGCACCCTTCAACAGCCACCGCCGTCTCTCAAGGAGGAGGAGGCCCTACCGCTCCAGGACTGGGAGTGTCAACCACACCTCCCAACCCTAATCTGCAGACTCCACCGGCGACTACACAGCTACCCTCGATTCAGGGGTCAACAGCTCAGATGTTGCCTCTCACTGCTCACACTCCTCAGCCTTCGGCTTTGGCGTCCAACCCAACTCTGCAGTACCCCTTGCCTCCTCCAACGACGATCTGGGGCAATGCGAGTAGTCAATATGTCCCTAACCCTTCCACGGCGTACGTGTCGCCTCCGCCTGCGGCAACCCCTCCTTCAGCTACCGAGGGAAGCATTCCAGAATGCATGACGTCTCTGCAGAAGCGCATGGACACTATTCAGGCTCACCAGTCATTCGCGGATACCATTATCCCGAAGCTAGACAACGATCCACCCATCCCGCGGGAGATCTATCTCATGCCCAACCCGGCGGGGTATAAGGCTCCTAAATGGGACAAGTTCGAGGATGTCAACAGAAACGCTCATGAGCATGTCATGCGCTTCATCGATGTCATGGGGCCATACGGAGCCGATCCGAAACTGCTGATGCGAGAGTTCCCAAAATCCTTAGGGAACGTAGCGTACAAGTGGTACCGAACGTTGGAAGCCGGGTCCGTGAAGACTTGGGACGACATGGTCCAGAAGTTCTACACCAAGTTCTTCCAGATGGAGGAAAAGGTGACAATGATTCATCTCTCGCGGATGTATCAGAAGCACGAGGAGGACGGGATCACTTTCATCAAGAAATTCAGGGCGAAGTCCTTGGAGTGCAAAGATCCAATGCTCGAAAGCCGGCTCGTAGAGATATGCCTGCAGTGCATGCGAGACGAATACAAAGGTATGCTCATCAATTTGCAAACACCTACGTTTTCAAAGCTAATTGAATGCACAAAGAACATCGAGCCTATAGTCGAGAGGCAGAAAAAGAAGAACGCTCCGGAGCGACCTTCGAGTGGCACCACCTACAAGATCGGGAGATTCAGTTACAAGAGGGGACGCGAAGCTGAGGTCAATACAGTTTCACCCCTGAAGCAAGCGAAGGTTGTGAACTTCGATGTACCACCTTTGCCTTGCTCGGTAGAGGAGGCAAACGACCTTTGCAGACAGTGGCGCAAGGACGGTGTCCTACCACCGCTCGAGAAGATACCCTCCAAGGAGATGGTGAGGGACCCTAAGTGGTGCGAGTACCACGGCAAGGTCATGCACCCCACAGCGGAATGTAAAAAGCTCAGGTTTACATTCGACCAGAAGATGAAGAACGGCGAGCTGATCGTCAGCGATCACAGGAAGGACGTGCGCAACAATCCACTTCCTGCTCATACGAAGCAAGGCTCGAAAGGCAAAGAGGTCGCCATGATCTCGATTGTAGGCTTGGAAGAAGTCGCAGAGGATGGTCTACCCATCATTGCTGAAGTTCATGAAGACGAAGACTACAGTATGGACACAGAGGATGAGCGTGCTGACCGGATGAAAGGGTCGCACGGCTTCAGCAGATTCTTCGACGAGATGAATTTCTCGGAGAAGTGCCGAACAAAAATGACGAAGGCGATCTTAAGGATAGCAGAGGACTACGAGGAGGATCTTGTAGTCTCCAACGGGAAAGTCATCAGGGCGTCTCGCTCTACAGAAAAGATTATGACCTTTTCTGCCAGCGACAAGAAGACAGATGCGAGCCACCAGAGGCCTCTGTACGTGACAGCCATCATCAATGGCGTCGAGTTCAAACGAGCATTCGTCGATGGAGGGGCAGCGGTCAACGTCGTTTCGCTCCACACACTGAAGCTAGCAGGGATCCCCGAGCACAAGATCGTCAGGCGCCCATCTCCACTGATGGGATTCGGAAGCGACTCTAGAATGACGACCGGATGGATCCGCCTGGGCGTTCAAATTGGCAAAATCAAGTGCTCAGCGAAGTTCTATGTCATAGACGCAAACACCACGTATCACATGATCATAGGTCGAGCCTGGATTCATCGCTTCGACGCGGTTCCTTCAACGGCTCACCAGGTTATGAAAGCTGTCTGGAACGACAGAATAGTCGAGATACCGGCTTCAACGAATCCATTCAACTTGGATGAAGAACATCTTAGCGAAGCAGTGTGGTTCACCGAAATGGCGGACGAGCAAACACCGGGACCATTCAATCCTACTCCTTTGCCTCTCTGGGAGGACATCAAGGACCAGTCACCTGCGGGAGTAATGGTGACAAGAGAAGAGGCCAAAGAAAAGCCGCCTACACGCGAAGAGGCGCCGCGTATCGCATACCATCGAAAGAATGTGTATACACTGAAGCGAATTGCAAAGCATGACCCCGAAGGAAAGGAGATAGAGAGCTTCTACGCCAATGGGAAGAAGTGCTATCGCATATGAAGGTGCGCGGGGATGTCCTCACACGGGCATGGGGATATCCCTGAGCAAATTAATCAAATCGAGCAGATCGCGGTAATGAAAGAACCAATACAGAGCACTCCAGATGAGAAGCTCAAAGAAGCACCTGAATGCATGGAAGATAGGCCCAGACCACAAAAACAAGAGCTAAAGGAAGTGTTCCTCAGCCCGAACGAGGAAAAGAAAAGGCCAGTCTTTCTAAGTACGGACCTCACAGGCGAGGAAGAGCAGGGATTGCTACAGCTCCTAACCGAATACAAGGATGTGTTCGCGTGGGAGTATGACGAGATGCCAGGTCTGGATACAAGCATCACCATACACCGTTTAGACATCATCCCAGGGTCTAAACCGGTAAAGCAGGGTACAAGAAGCTTCAGGCCGGAACTTAACGTGAAGATCAAACAGGAGATTGTCAAACTCCTGGATGCCAAGTTCATAGAGCCGAATCACCATCCCACATGGCTAGCCAACATCGTGCCAGTAGTGAAGAAGAACGGACAGCTTCGCATCTGTGTGGACTTCCGGGATCTCAATCGCTTCTGCCCAAAGGACGATTTTCCGCTGCCTAACATCGATTTGCTTATCGATTCAACAGCGGGCCGTCGCATGTTCAGTTTCATGGACGGCTTCAGCGGGTACAACCAGATCAAGATGGACCCTGAAGACGCTCGGAAAACTGCATTCATCACTCCGATGGGAGTGTTCAACTACACAGTGATGCCGTTCGGTCTTTAAAACGCAATTGCGACCTATCAGCGGGCCATGATGGCCCTATTCCACGATATGATGAACAAAGAGGTGGAGTTTTATGTGGACGACCTCGTGGTTAAATCCAAGCAGGAAGCAGATCACCTCGCGGATTTACGGAAAGTGTTCAATAGGTGCAGACGCTTTCAGCTGAAGATGAATCCCATGAAATGCGCATTCGGGGTAACATCAGGAAAATTCTTGGGATGCGTGGTTCATCGCCAAGGGATCGAACCTGACCCTGCGAAAGTGTCGGCTATCACTGGCATGACGCCGCCCCATAACCAAAGTGCCTTGAAAACATTCTTGGGAAAGCTATCATATCTGCGAAGATTTATCCCAGCGATTGCAGAAATCACCTGCTGCTTTAGTGCTCTTCTCAAGAAAGACACCGTATACAGCTGGACTCTAGAGCACGAGGTTGCGTTCAAGAAGCTGAAGGATCTGCTGACATCTTCAAAAATAATGATCGCGCCTCAACTGGGATCACCCATTCTGTTATATCTGACGTCCACAAGGAGATCCATAGGAGCACTCTTGGCTCAGGAGTACGAAGGCCAAGAAAGGCCTATCTACTACATCTCTCGCATTGTGCAGCCTGCTGAATCAAGGTACACAGACATCGAACGTCATTGTCTTGCCTTGTTCTTTGTGATAGAAAAGTTGAAACACTATTTTGCATCACACAAAGTGGTGGTGGTCACCAAGAGCGATCCCATACGATATTTGCTAACTCACACTACTCCTGGCGGGAGATTGGCGAAATGGTACATGACCATCTCTCAATATGATATCACATGCGCGAGACCGCGAGCGATCAAGTCGCAGGCGGTAGCGGATCTGTTGGCACAGGTCCCTGACAACACCCACGAGCCTGTGATCGAAGAAGAGCTCGAAGGTCCTGAAATCTATGCAATCGACGTGCCCTATTGGACGCTCCACTTCGACGGCTCGTCAACAAGGAAAGGCGGAGGCATTGGGATAGTCTTGACCAAGCCGGATGGGGAGGTCATACAGATGTCCGCCAAGCTCAACTTCGCGGTTACCAACAATGAAGCAGAATATGAGGCTCTTATCGCAGGGCTTCGTGCAGCAAAAGCTCTAGAAGTAAGCAATTTGACGGTCATGGGAGACTCCAAGATAATCGTCAAGCAAGCCTCGGGCGAGTACGGTTTGAAGGAGATCAACCTTCTGTCTTACCGCACCCTAGTACAAAAGCTGATACAGCAATTCTGCGATGTGAGGTACGAGCACAAGCCCCGAGCAGACAACAGGCATGCAGATGCTTTGGCTACCTTGGGATCCAAGGTCAGTACAGACAAATGTCCCGCAAAGATCTCCATCGAAGTGCGAGCGTCGTCAGCATTGACAGAAGATGCGTGCGACAGCGAACACATGAGGACACGGACTGGAGAAAAGCAATCTTACAAGCTATCGCAGAAGGCACAAGCAGTGAAAGCTGGGCACTCAGCAAGGGGTACGGCATACATGATAACACCCTCTACTACAAGGGTCCCGGCGGAATACTCATGCGATGCGTCTCCGAGCGAGAAGGACAACTGTTGTTAGAAAATATTCACCAACATGCTTGCGGAGAAAGTGAGGTGTCAATCTACCGTAAGGCTCAGAGATATGGCATTCATTGGCCAGACATGTCAACAGCCGCGGCCCTGATACAAGGGAAGTGCGAGAGTTGCGCACTAATCAAAGATTCGCTACTCATCGCTTTAACTGATGATGACACGGATTGGAGGAAGCCACTCTTTGATTTTCTCACTCAGGGCACCGTGCCTGAATCGAGAAAAGAAGCCGAGAAATTGAAGAGGAAAGCATCTCGATATGTAGTACAAGAAAACCTGCTTTGGCGAAGAGGTCATGAGGGCAACTTGCTGCGATGTCTAGACGGCAGAGAAGCACAAGAAGTCATGGATATTTCTCATCAGGTGGAACACCAAGGAGGTGCGAAATTATGCAGGCAGCTCCTCTCAATTGGATATTTCTGGCCCACGATGGAGGTCGATTGCCGCACTAAAGTACGACGCTGCCAAGAGTGCCAATTCAAAGGAAATCTAGTGCACGCTCCCGCCGTGGATCTGCATGCATTAGGGACGCCATGGCCATTTCACACATGGGCGCTGGACTTCATTGGACCCATCCGACCAACTTCACACGGGAATCATTTTATTCTTACTGCAACTGAGCTATTCACCAAATGGGTGGAGGCGTTCCATTAAATACGGCAAATGCGCTGGCTGTGGTTAATTTCATTCAGGAAAGCATCATATGCAGGTTCGGAATCCCAAACACCATTCTTTCAGATAACGGTACTCCCTTTGTTAATCGTCAGGTAGCTGCGAAGTTAGCGGAGTACAATATCAGGCAGATATGTTCTACCCCCTACTACCCGAAGGGGAACGGGTAAGGATTTTAAGCAAGATGGTCGCAGATGACCACAAGAAGTGGGCTGATTCTCTAAACATAGCTCTGTGGGCCTACCGAACTTCTCCAAGGACACCCACGGGGGCCTCACCGTTCCTATTATGCTATGGGGCCGAAGCCGTGGTACCTGCGGAGGTGAGAGTCAATTCGGCAAGATTGGCCTTCCACGCACTCTACGAAAATCAACGTGATCATGACTTAGTATTGCTGGAGGAAAAGCGAGAACAAGCCAAAAGGACCAACAAGCGGTATCAAGAGAGAATCGCTCGCGCTTACAATGAGACGGTCCAGCGAAGAGATTTCGCAGTTGGAGACTTGGTCCTGCGCGCATCTGACCACTGTATGCGGGAAGCGGCTCACCCAAAGTTCGCAGCCAATTGGGAAGGACCCTTCGAAGTCACAGAAGTCTTCGACAGTGGCTACTGCAGCATACGAAGGTTGCACGGCACGACCTCAACCCCGAATTCAGTCAACATGCGCTGGATTAAGAAGTACTATCCCTGACTTCTCTCATTTCATGCGTCTTATTATAACGTCGCTTAATGTCTTGTATGGCTACGATTTACACAATCTCCTCTCCCATATGAGAGGATTGTAATCTCATCTCTCCCATATGAGAGCGTTATAATAAGAGAATTCTCCCAAATGAGAACTTCTGAATTGTCAATTTTGCTTCATTTTAGTTTGTTATAACTGTTGACAATGGTTATCCGCCACAATAGCAATCTGTATAACTGCGATCTTAATTGATCATTTAAGCCTATCTGTCACGATAGCAGCCTATGCAAATGCGATCTTAATTGATCATTTAAGCCTATCTGTCACGATAGCAGCCTATGCAAATGCGATCTTAATTGATCAGCTAAGCCTATCTGTCACGATAGCAGCTCATGCGAAATGCGATCTTAATTGATCATCTAAGCCTATCTGTTACGATAGCAGCCTATGCAAATGCGATCTTAATTGATCATCTAAGCCTATCTCTTACGATAGCAGCCTATGCAAATGCGATCTTAATTGATCATCTAAGCCTATCTGTTACGATAGCAGCCTATGCAAATGCAATCTTAATTGATCATCTAAGCCTATCTGTTACGATAGCAGCCTATGCAAATGCGATCTTAATCGATCATCTAAGCCTATCTGTCACGATAGCAGCCTATGTGAAACGATCTTAATTGATCTTCCAAAGCCTATTTGTTACGATAGCAACTCATGCGAAAAACGATCTTAATTGATCTTCTAAAGCCTATCTGTTACGATAGCAACTCATGCGAAAAACGATCTTAATTGATCTTCTAAAGCCTATCTGCCACGATAGCAACTCATGCGAAAAATGATCTTAAATGATCTTCCAGGCCTATCTGCGGTGATCGCAACATTATACAAATACGATAGCAATATTGTGAAAATGATCTTAAGTGATCTACGAAGGTCTATCTGATATGATAGCACGAGAATCTGAAAGCTAATCACAAGCCCATCTGCCAAGATGGCACAGCTACGAAAATACGATCTCGAACGATCTAGAGAAACATTTGCGAATTCATATGGCAGATAGCAAATGCGAAACGTGTACGTAGCATTATGCAAGGCGAAATATGCCGATACGCATGCGAAATTGTATTTTGTTGCAACAGCTCAGCGAATAATACAAAAGCTATTTATCATTATGAGTCGAAAAGGGCTTACAATTTATCTGTCTAGATAGCAGCTTACAAGTGAAAAAAGCTCAAATCTAACTACGCAACCAACATGGCTTACAATACATTCGAAAAGTAGCTGACAAGCCAGCAGAGACACACTACGGGAATCCTGATTGAAAAGGATGAACCCAACGGTCCTAACACCGTCCGTGCGATACATAGATCTGCGACCGAACATCTGTCGCAAGTAGGATCTTGCTCCGAAGAGCCACATGAAGCCATACGTTCAAGATCCCAGTATTTGACAAGGCCCTTGTCAGATCAACATCCCAAGAGATGTGCTTGAGGAACCACCGGTTCCGGCGATCAACAGGCAAGCAGAAGCTCCAAAGGGCAAGGGTTCCTTGTAGACGGGGATGAACGCAGCGGTTCGCCACCCTGAGCTCACGAACGTGGGGGCAATAAGTTCTCCTCCAGGGATGCTGGAGGAGAATTCCGCCGTTCATTACGAGACGGTAGCACGGTCACTGCGGCGCTGCACCTCACCGGGAGGCGGCCGGAAACATGACCTGCAAACATAATACACGAAGAAAATTCTTCGAACACACATGAGATATCATCTCCATCTTCTTTATGTTGGTTATAAAGAGCAATATGCCTCATAAAGTGGATCTTGGAAACTATTTCTATAGCACAAAGCGCAAACTCAGGATTCACAACTTGAAGTTGCCATGAATCAACGAAAAACAAGCATTGAAGCCAGCAGTCGTAAGGACTCACGGCAAAACACATTTTTTGGGATGAAGAACCCAAATGGAAAAGACAGGGTTTATATAGACCCTGTGGAGACTCTTCAGTTGCCAAAGATGAGTCAGCAGAATTCGAAAAGAGGGTAAGGTCAATCACTTACGCCTTGAAAAGCGGTAACGATCAATTACCCTACTAAAGGCTACGACGATTCAGTTGCGTATCCTAATAAATGACGGATGGTCATGATTCGGATGGACTTCCCAACGAAAGCGTGCTTATCTTCCGAGAAATTAGCGCAAAAATCAAGCAAAGTATCAATTGCTGATGTCATAATTGGATATGCACAGAGATATCCTATCAAATCCCGGAAAGGGCAAAACGGGCAAGTCGATTCTTGTTGTTAAAAAAAAGGGGGGAGAAACCCTAGCAACATTACATTAATGTTTTCAAACATTACATTAATGTTCCAGCTATTTTCTTGCTATTTTTTCAAAAACAAAAAGTCAAAGCAAATTCTTGATCAAGGAGTCATGGGGCGCGAACTGATGGCTCAGCTTCTCTACCTGTTCCACTTCTTGCTTCAGTTGCTCGCACTTGGCATTCATCTCATGATAGAGCTTCAGAGCTTCGTCAACCTTTTGCTTTTGCTGCTCCACCTTCTGCTTCTCAGCTGCGAGGTTCTGGTGGCCGAGCTTCAAAGTTACGGCTGCGCGAATCAGAGTAACTCTTTTCATAAGAAATCTGAAACCTAGCCTGCCTTGAACTTTGGTCAGGAGATTTTGGCACATGCCACATAGCAATTCAGCACTCTGGACAGAAATGGTCGCAGGCGTAGCCGCAGACAGCTGCTCCAAAATCCAAATGGCTTCAGTAAGAAACAGCCTCCTGTCGAAGGGCCCTATCTCCAAAGATCTCACAAACGATTGGGGGTAGGTGAGGCGCATCCGAACCACCCAGTCCACATCAGTTTGCTTCAAACCTAAAGCAATGTCGAAGCTAAGTTATGATGTCAAACTCGCAAGTGAATAATGCGAGATGCAAACAGCAAATCTCTACTTACCAGTTCCTTCCAGAATCTCACGAAGAGAAGGGATGCGCATTGCCGGAGTGGTCGAAGACTGTCCTCGCTCCATAGCTCTCCTGTCAGCTGCGAGCTCTAACCTCTCGTAGTCAGGAGGAAGAGTATAGGCCGCACCAGCTGCGACTGCATTCCCAACCTGCGAGCCCCAAAAGCTCCACGCAGGAATAGGTGCCACTGACTCAGTCATCGCCGGAGGCGAAGTGACAGCCGAAGCCGCTTGGCGAGGGACGCCCTCAGATGCGGAAGCATCAGCAGCACTTGTCCTTACTTCCTCAGCGCCAGTATGGGCATCTTCATCCATTAGCACAGCATCAGCTTCAGCATCATCGGAAAGTTCGATGATGTCCTTGAGAGGCTCACCTGCGTGTTCAGCAGCTGCGACGGGCTTCTCGGTATGGGAGCTCGGAATCGGAACATAGGACGCAGAAGGCTGACTTCTTTGCTCCAGCACAGGTTCCTCAGCATAGCCTGCGATATTAAATGCGATAGTATGAGGTAACTCGTGTTATAAGTTATTTTGCTATCTTTACTAAAGCTAAGAGCAAGCACCTCCACGCGAAGGTGGGATTGAAGTATCTTCGTCATACATTAAAGACGTGGAACCATGCCCTATTAGTGTGTCCTCATTAAGCAGGTCCTTAAAATGAGCATGACCTGGGACGCGAAGAAACCAGTCATGTTTCTGTTTCAAGTGGCTAAGGTCTAGTACATGCATATCGCTCAAATGATTACCTGAAGGTTCTCCGCACTTGCCTACTAGCCAACGGCGAATGTCAGCCTTTGACACGCCATGCTTTAACGCACCCACAATAACATCTCTATAAGTCACTGAGAGATTAAAGATCTCACCTTTATCGCCGCCTGCGATCTCTTCAAAGTCTGCTTGGGCCTGCTCCAGGGCTGCTGCATCCTCTTCTGGAACCGCATCCTCCTCCTCAGCCTGGGGAGTCACTACTTCGGGGAGCACATCTTCCTCGTCAACTGGACGCACTAAGTCGTCAACATGCTGCTCTTCGAGGCTCCGCTGTCTCACACGCTCGAGCTCCTCCTCCTCCCGCTGCCTTCTTCTTTCAGCAGCTTCCGCGGCTGTCTTCCGGGACTCAGCAAGAACGTCCTCTCTTATGGGATCGTCTGGAATGCCAGGATGGGTATCTCTCTTTTGTCTCTTGGCCAAAAGGCCACCGATGATCTCATCATCATCATCATCTGCGAAGATATGATTGGTTTAAGAAAGAATTACAAAAGAATTACAATGATGGGAAGAGAAACGCGACGGAAGTACCTCCTGATTCTTCCTCATGCATCACAACTGTTCTTTCTTCTTCTTCTTCATCACTCTCTCTGGGCTCCTGCCTCTCTCCTTCTTCCTCTTGGTTGAATGGAACAAAAGTCTCAACTGCGAGCTCTTTCCGCACTTTGCTGGGCATGCGACCTTTGCCTTTATCCTTGGCAGAAAGGGACCTCGCCGAGGGAGAAGTTGGAGCACTTCTAGGGGAAGAAATCGTAATTCCCTTTTGCCTGGGTCTCTTCACTCTCGGCGCCGCAGTCGCTGGAGGGGACGTATCATCTCCGGGAGGAGACGAGGCCGGAGCATTGTCTATCAGCGAGTCAGCAAAAGCATTCATGACTGCGCGAATCTTGGTTTCGACCTCAGAGTCCATCCTCCATGCTAGCAGAAACGGCTGCTTTTGTCTTCTGGTGGCAACGATGGTGTTAACCAATGACTTGGAGCGATCACCAAAGCGAATCTCCGCACATGACACTACAGCAAACAGTACAGAATAAAGGCGTCAGCATAAGGAAATCAAGAAGTTTAACGCACACGGGAAAAATTGCTTACCTTAGCAAATGCCTCGCTATATCTGACGACATGCGTGTCGCCCTTCTTAACTGCGGCGACCTTCTCCTTCAGAATGACGTCAGGACACAAATGGTTCTCACGATCCAACAGTGAGTAGCAACCATATTCAGACTCGCTCAGGCTGCAATTGGGGCGAAACGGAAAAGAATTTCTCTTGATCAAGGGAGCTCTACTTGGCTGCGCGGCTGACTGCGTCTCAATCCTCGTTTGCTGGGCGACCCAGTATGCGAGCCAATTCTGAGAACAACCACCCTCGCGGGTCCCTGCAGGCTGCTCAAAGGGAAGATTGTTCATGAATACTGTCTTGCACTCCTTTGTTAGCAAGCGCTTATAGCAACCTCTGATAATGGACTGGGGCCAGATTGATGGTGCCACTGCATCAAAGCCAACTGGGGAGAAACTCGAGTGGGGTCAACATCCACAGTAATCCTCTCGTACCTTGGCGAGAGCTCACGAATATGCTCTGCGAGGGCAGGAAGGGAACCTCGTAGACACCAGCAAAAGAACTCGCGATAGCGCTCATGGAAATGCGATCCCTCTTCGAAGAGGAGCTCTTCTGAGAAGACAACACCCTTAGAGGGGTACAGCTTTGGAAACCATCGCACGTTCTCAATGCGGGTGGCATAGGGCCTGGCAGTAAACTCTTTCCGTTTGTCGCATATCAAGCTCCAAACGCACTTGGTATTGTTCGCTCCGAACCACCTCGCAGCCCTGCCGCTGTTACGCTCTTCCGTCTCGCCTGGGGGACACCACTTGTCGGGTTTGAGAGCAGTTGGAGCATAAGATGGCCATCGCTCGAAAACCCACATTGTCAAAAGGAAATATTGACAAAAGTCAGTACATCGAGGCGGCCACGCGACTCTTTCATGGCTAGAACCAGCTGATCAAGCCTATAGTACAGCGTGCCCAAGACCAAGGGTCCGAGTGCGACTCTCTGGCCAAGGGCGAGCCTCACAGCAAGTGGCAAAACATGGTAAAAGACCCCATCATGTGGGTGACCGTCAATTAAGTACCTCGACAACCATGCACAGAGGAAAGCACAAAGGGTCAAGTGATAGCCTTTACCCTCCACGTAATTTTCGGCCTCTGGGTTCTCACTCAGAAGCTTCTTGGTGATGCTACTGTTCGCATAGTCTCGAAATAAGTACTGCAACCATTTGTTCCAGGTGTTCTTCGCAGACGTATCAACCAACTGCCAGCTTGGAAGGGCCTTGGTACTGGTCCACCGGGTGGAGATTTTCTTTACCTCCGATAGGCATTCCTCCATCTGCGTGCACAAAGCAATCTCCGCAGCCGTCCTCAAAGGACTCAAAGGGTCCACTTCACCCATGGGAGAAAGATCGTACAGCATATGCACGTCCTCGAGTGTGGGGGCAGCCTCGAACTCAGCAAAGTGGAATGTGTGAGTCGCAGGCGAGTAGCGGGAAAGAAGGTCTAGAAGCATGGACTGATCCAGCTTCACGGCAGCACCCTTCATAGCACGAACAGCGAAGTATACGCCGGCTTCATCAAGAGTCGCGGCATGATTGGTCAACACGTGGTCAATCCACTCATCCATGTAGTCCAATTTCTGGACAAAAGCCTGGGTAGAAATCGCAGTGTAGGGGAAGTACCCATTTTCGATTCCCAATCGAACCACATCCTCGGAGCCAATTAACTCGAGCAAGGCTGAGTTAACCGGGCGAGTCAGTGTTAGCAGTCCCTCAATTGGGACAGGAGCAGGCATCCTCTTCGCCTTAACCCTCGCATGGTAGAAATCTTTGCCACCTAGATAGGGGGCTTTTCGCCACAAAGCCTGCGGAAGATCGGGTATCTCTTCGTCTTCCTTGGCGGGTCTGGTTCCTTTTGTCTTAGCCATTCCTGCGGAAGAGCAAGAAAAAGGGGGGAGAAAGGCGCTACACTTCAGTTTGAATTTCGAGATTCAAGGTCTATGGGAAAGAAAGATGAACAGTTTCTGGTATCAATTTCAGAAATTAGAGGGTTGCATTATCAGTAATTTCAAAACCCCACATCCGAAGTTCTTATTATTGAAGGATTAAAGCAAAAGTGGGTTCAAAGATCAAAGCTTCTTCACAAGTTTTATGAGTTTGCAGATCCAACACAGTTCAAAGCATACACTGGTATTTTAAAGCGAAATTGAACAAGGCCAACCTTGTTTTCTTGAAGCCTGCTCAGATATGCACAATTGAAGAAGACGATTTGCAGTTCTGAACTGGTGATTGATTATCTGAATCTGCTCTCGAAGATCTCCGGGTACCATTCACTTTAAGAGAAAGAAGTGATGCTTTGCAACAGTGGAGGATACAAAGTATTTATCCAAAAACAATGAAGGGTTGCGTCCTTTCATTAGTCGAATCGCAACCGTCACCGTCGAATCGCGCAATCACAGGACAAGCTGACGTCACGCCTAAAACCCTAAAAGCCAGACGGCACGACTCTAGGGGTTTTAGGTCATAATGGCACGCACGGGGGCTGAACTTACCCAAATTTGAATTGGTGCGTGGCGACGACGCGTATGTTGGTTTCCGCGCATGGAAGTCTATACAGCTATGAGTCTTCACGCGCAGAAAGGGGGCTAATGTAGATAGTGCTTTCTGAGCTGACAGATCTTGGCCACGTGGCAACCATCCAGCACACCATATTGTGCTCCACACACACTGGATCACCAGCCGAGCTGATCCATGTGGGGGCTGCGAGACAGAGCCCTCGCATACCACCGCACGGGACTTGTAGGGACTTAGTGGTTTGGAGGCTAGAGTAAGCCCTGTCGCGTGCGAGCCAAGCCCGCACGTGACCTTTAGTAACTGTTTTGAGAGATCTATGGCACGAGCTCCATAAACCCGGTCAATCCAGACAAACCCGGTCAACCTCGTAACGGTTCCGGTATTCGCGCACCACGTGCTGTAAAGGTCCCTATATACTCGGACGAACGTGCCGTTATGGTTAAGCTAATTAAGCCGCCATTAATGGGCGCATTAACCACACTACAACGGTCACGTTCTCTGCTATATATAGGACGTTAACCTTTCCATACAAAGGAGAACACACTGGCCATACGCGGAAGCTCTGCCAAACCTCTGTCTCTCTCTCAGACATTACTACTGCCTTACTCTCTCCCTACACACAACCCCACTCTTCATGTGCGATCCCTGATCCTATACATACGGTGTACACGGAGGTCTCCCCGCCGGAATCTCTTGTGCACACCAGTCGGAAGAAGCTCCGCAGGTGTCCACCGGGTGGAAATTTTCTTTACCTCTGACAAGCATTCCTCCATCTGCTTGTACAAAGCAAGCTCTGAATCAGTCCTCAAGGGACTCAGAGGATCCACCTCACCCAAAGGAGACAGATCATACAGCATATGTAAATCTTCAAGAGTGGGAGCAGCCTCGAACTCAGCAAAGTGGAATGTGTGAGTCGCAGGCGAGTAGCGCGAGAAAAGGTTTAGAAGCATGGACTGGTCCAGCTTCACGGCAGCACCCTTCATAGCACGGACTGCGAAATATATGCCAGCATCGTTCAAAGCAATGGCATGATGGGTCAACACGTGGTCAATCCACTCATCCATAAAGTCCAGTTTTTGAACAAACGCCTGAGTAGAAATCGCAGTGTATGGGAAAAACCCATTCTCAACCCCTAATCGAACCACATCCTTGGAATCGATCAATTCGAGCATGGACGCGTTAACAAGAGGGGTCAGTGTTTGCAACTCTTCAGCAGGAACAGGGGTTGGCAGGTTCTTCACCTTAACCCTAGCATGGTAAAAGTCTTTGCCACCCAGATAGGGGGCTTTCTGCCATAAGGTCTGGGGAAGATCAGGTATTTCTTCGACCTCTTTAACGGGTTTGGTTCCTTTTGTCTTTGCCATTCCTGCGGAAAAGCAAGAAAAAGGGGGGAGAAATACACATAATTTAGTTTGAATCTCAGTTCAATTTGGAGTTTGAATCTCAGTTCAATTTGAAGCAACGATGCCTTAACAGAAGAAAGATGAACAGTTCAGTGTTAAATTTGGTGTTCGAAAATTCAGAATCGTTTACATTACTGGGAATTTCAGAAACCCTACATTCAAAACTCTTACAATTTGGGGATTAAATCAATTCTGAGTTTAATGAGCAAGGTCTCCTTCGCAGTTTCCAATGGATGGTATGTTTCAGATAGTCATGGGTTTGCAGATCCAATACAGTTCAAAGCACATATCGATACATTAAACAAAACTGAACAAGGCCAACCTTGTTTTGGTAAAGCTTGCTTGGATGCCGACAGTTGAAGAAGACGATTGACAAGAAAGAATTGATGATTGATTATTTGAATCTGCTCTTGAAGGCTTCCGGGTATCATTCACTTTAAGAGAAAGAAGTGATGCTTTACAACAATGGAGAGCACAGAGTATTTATCTACAAACAATGAAGGGTTGCGTCCTTTCAGTAGTCGAATCGCAACCGTCACCGGAAGCTCTGGTATGAGAGAGAGATAGGATCGTTAACCCTTCCATACAAGAGAGAACACACCTGAGATACGCAAAAGCTCTGCCAAAATCCTGTCTCTCTCTCATACAGTGCTATTGCCTTACTCTCTCCCTACACACAACCCTACACTTCCTATGTCTTTTCTATCCTCTACTCTTGGTGTATATTGAATTCTCTCTGCAGGATTCTCTCGTACACAACTGCAATAAGATTGGTCATGTTAAGATGATTTGATCTTTTAGAAGAAGATACCCTCACATGATGAGGAACACTTTTCCCTTCCAACTCAAAGGAAAAGTTAGACAAATTTGGGTAACATGGTTGACCCTGAATATGAATCTAAATTCATCACTTGGTCTAACAGGTGGGTAAGGCAGTGAATGGTGTTTGCAGGGTGTCACCAAGATCAAAGAGAAAAAATGGTTAATGGACAGTGGTTTCTCAAGACACATGAGTGGAAAGAGATCTCTATTCTCAGAACTGAAAGAGTAATCAGAATGATCAATTACACTTGGTGACAAAGGCAAATGCAACATTCTTGGTACTGGTAAAGTTGGTAAAAATTCTGAGAATTCTATTTCTGATGTACATTTAGTTGATGGCTTACAATTTAATATGCTTAGTGTATCTCAACTTTGTGACAATGGCAACAAGTTTATCTTTGATAAAAGAGAAATGTATGGTGCAGAATGAGAATCTGGCAATTTCATCCTCACAGCCTCTAGATCAAACAATTTTTATACTTTTCAAACTAACAAAGTTGCAGGTGAAAACTTGAAGTGTCTCAAGGCCTTGAAAGAAGACTCAAAGCTTTGGCACAGAAAGTTGGGACACATCAGCTTACATACCTTAAACAAGTTCGTCTCCAAAAACATAATAAGAGGCTTACCCTCTATCAAGTTCAAAGATGAAGAAGTATGCAAGGCATGTGCACAAGGCAAGCTAACTATAAGTTCATTCAAGCCAAAGAACTTTGTAAGTACTTCTAGACCCATTGAACTATTGCATATGGATCTATGTGTTCCTACGAGAACTCCAACTCCAAAGGGTAAGAAATAAATGTTTGTCATTATAGATGATTTCTCTAGATATACTTGGGTTATGTTTCTTAAAGAAAAATCTGAAGATCTCACTGAATTATCAAAACTTTCTAGAGAACTCCAAACATTGATAAACCTACATGTTTCTCCCATAATAAGTTATTATGGTAGAGAGTTTGATCGACTTGAGTTTTGATGTATTCTGTTCTAAGCATGGCATTTCTCATAACTTTTCTGCTCCTAGAACTCCTCAACAAAATGGATTAGTTGAAAGAAATAAAATGACTCTTGAAGATATGTCAAGAACAATGCTTCTGGAAAACAAGTTTCCAAAGTATTATTGGGGAGAAGCTGTGAATACAGCAAACTATATTCTTAACAGGTGATTGCTCAGACCTATTCTGAAGAAGACCCCATATGAGTTGTTCAAAGGAAGAAAGCTAAACATTTCTTACTTCAAATCATTTGGTTGTACTTGTTTTGTTCACAATAATGTTAAGGACAATCTTCGTAAGTTTGATGCAAGAAGTGAAGAAGGTATTTTTCATGTCTATTCACAGACAAGCAAAGTCTATAGAGTTTATAATAAGAGAAACAAGCTTGTTGAAGAAAGAATTCATGTTATTTCTGATGAAAGTTATTATGGTTCTTTGAGTGATGGTTTTTCAGATCTCAATCTGAACAAGCATGATTCAGATACTGAAGAAGAATCCTCAAAAGGATCCAAGGAAATGTCACAGTAACAAAACATGAATTTTCAAGGCCTTGAAACCAAAGTTCAATGCCTTGAAACAGAATATCCAGAGAAGACAACAGAACAAGTTACTACTTCAAGTTCTCAGAGACTTGAGGAGAAAACTGGAGAGCCTGAACCAGGGACACCAAGAAAGATATTCAAATATCTCTCATCTCATCCTGTTGATAACATTATTTCTTATCCAACCACAAGTACACAAACAAGATCACCTGTTGAAAAATCTTTGTGCTTTTAATGCTTTTATTTGTCTTGTAGAACCTAAAACTGTGAAGAAAACATTACAAGAAGCAGACTAGATTATAGCAATGCAAGGTGAACTCAATGAGACTGAAAGGAACAATGTATAGAATCTAGTTCCTCCACGAAGAAATCAGTGTGTCATTGGCACCAGATGGGTATTCAGAAACAAGTTAGATGAGAATGGAAAGGTAATCATTAAAAAAGATAGATTGGTAGCTCAAGGCTACAATCAAGAAGAAGGTATTGACTACGAAGAAACTTTTTCTCCTGTTGCCTGGTTAGAAACAATTAGAATTCTAATTGCATTTGAAGCTCACAAAAACATGAAACTATTTTAAATGGATGTGAAGTATGCTTTTCAAAATGGCTACCTGCAAGAAGAAGTTTATGTTGCTCAACCTCCATGTTTTGAAAATAACAAGTTTCCAGATCATGTTTACAAACTTGACAAAGCACTTTATGGTTTGAAACATGCTCCAAGAGTTTCGTATGAAAGATTGTCAAAGTTTCTACTTGAAAATGATTTCAAAAGAGGATTAGTAGACAAGACCCTTTTCATAAAGACTCATGAGAAAGATATGCTTGTAGTTCAAATTTATGTTGATGATATTCTGTTTGGAACTACTAATGATCTTCTATGCAAGGAATTCTCAAGTCTTATGAGCAAGGAATTTGAAATGAGCTTGAGAGAATTGAACTTCTTCCTTGGACTTTAAATTCACCATATGAAGAAGGGCATATTCTTACATCAAAGCAAGTATACTAAGGACTTTCTAAGCAAGTATAATATGTCTCAGTCCAAATAGATTAAGACCTCCATGAGTTCTACACTGTCTTTAGAAAGGGATGAATCAGGTAAAAGTGTAAATGTGAAAGAATATAGAGGTATGATTGGATCATTACTCTACCTCACAGCTAGTAGACCAGATATCATGTTCAGTGTGTGCATGTGTGCTAGATTTCAAGTTGAACCTAAAGAATCACACTTGACTGCAGTTAAGAGAATTTTTAGATATCTCAATGGTACCAAAGAATTTGGGCTTTGGAATCCTAAACATTCTAACTTCTCTTTGTGTGGCTATTCAGATGCTGATTTTGCAGGAAATAAAGTTGATAGAAAGAGTACATCAGTATGTTGTCAATTTCTTGGATTATGTTTAATCAGCTGGCATTCAAAGAAGCAAACTCATTTGCACTATTAACAGCTGAAGCTGAATACATAGCAGCTGGAGCTTGCTGTTCACAAGTGTTATGGATAGCACAACAAATGAGAGATCTTGGATTTGATTTCAGAGATATACCTATCAAGTGTGACAACACAAGTAAAATATCAATTCCAAAGAATCCAGTTCAGCATTCAATAACAAAGCATATTGATGTTAGACATCACTTCATCAGAGATCATGAAGAGAAAGGTAATATTGTTCTTGAATTTGTTTCTATTAACTTGCAATTTGTAGACATCTTCACTAAACCATTGTTGAATGAAATATTTTTAGCCTTAAGATTGGAATTAGGCATGCTAAATAAGGAAGATTTGGTTTAGGGGGAGAATCATGTAAGTTTTATGTGTTTCAAAGGTTTGAACTGATTTTCAAAGCCTTGAAAGTACTTTCAAAGCCTTGAGTATATGTGCATTACATGATACAGCTTTTCAAGGCCTTGAAACCCTTTCCAAAGCCTTTAATATGAGACTTCATGTTAATTAGTCAATAATTCTGGATCTTTCAGTGTTGGGTGTTATCTTTGTAGATAATTGCTTTTCAAGGCCTTGAGACCCTTTCCAAAGCCTTGAAAATGAGACTGCATGTTAATTAGTCAATAATTCTGGATCTTTCAGTGTTGGGTATTATCTTTGTAGATAATTGCTCAATGTTGCCCCTTAATTTTGAAAAACCTCTTTTCAGCCAAAATAGTATTATATCTTTCATTTCCTGCAGCACACTCAAATTTGAATCTTTTTGATTTATCAGATCTTCAAAGATCAGATAAAATATTTAGTTTTCTTTTCAAACTGAAACTCTCTTCTATTTATCTTCTTCTTTCTTTCTCTCCTTCATATATATCCTACCTATCTCTTATTCTCCAAACCCTAATGAGCACCAGAAGAGCCTCAGACAGAATCATGATGGATGGTGGTTCAAAGGCTACAACAGAGAAGAAAAGAAAAATCACTGTGGAAGAGGTTCAGACCATTTTTGGGGATTCCCGTTCAAAAACCCCTACTGCAGAATACATAGCTCCTCCTCCTCCTCCCAAGAAGAAGGCCAAGAAAGATGAGACCCCAGTGTCCGCAAGAAGAAGAAGAAGGAAGTGGAGTCTGCACCAGAAAAATAGAAGGGTATCCAGATTGGTAGCCCCAAGAAGACAAAGAAGAAGGCTAAGAAAGCAGACAAGGGCACAATAAGGAAAAGGTAACAGATGACGAACCAGGAGATGAACTAGATTCGAACATAGAGAAGGCACTGCAGATCTATTCAGAGAAGAAAAAATCCACTGGTAAGAAATCAGCCCCTAATAGTACATAGTTCATTACTAATGTTGCTAGAGGTCAGTGGCTTGATGGATTTGCTTCTAGACCAGTTGCTTCTGTAGTCTGGTTGGTATGCCTATGTTACATGGTATGAATCTGGAGTGCATCAAAATGTTGAAGAAAATATAAAATAACTTAACAGGGAAAAGGAAAAGAGAAGATCTACATTCAAGACTCGGATTCAAATGCAACCTCAAGTTCCTATGAGGTCTATTCAGCTTCCAAAAGGGATGGTAAGAAAGATCTGCAAGAAGCTGAGTCAGAATCCAACATGAAATCTCAAAGAAAGAGTCAGAAGAAAAGTTCCTCTTTGACAAAGAAAAGAACCTTTGTAAAGAAGAAACTAAAACATGGAAGGAAAGCTTTGGAGGGGTTAACCTTCTTGTTCAACAGTGTGGTCAAGACAATAAGTACAATCATTGATTATGTGGTTCAACAAGAAAAAGAACAGAATGATGAGGAAGATATTCAGGAAGAAGATGCAGAGCAGCAAGGAGATGAAGACTCTAACCCTTAACTCTTGCCTACTCTTTCTTCTCATTTTCAAGGCCTTGAACTCCTTTCCAAAGCCATGAAAATTCTATCTTTTGAAATTTTTCTTTCGAATCTTTCCAAAGACTGATCCAACATATTCTCATTCCTTTTTTATGAAAGTCAAAAGGGGGAGAAATTTAGGTTTTTATTTGCTATTTTACTATTTAGGTGACCTGGTTTTGGTCAGTTAGGATTATCTGAAAAAATTTGCTGTTACTTGCTTTTTAAGTTTAATAAGTTGGATCTTTTGGAAATTATGTGATGATAGTATATGATTGATTCTGCCATGTTCTAATGAGTATTTATTGCAGAATCACAGTATCAAACAGACTGGATGATTGTGGTTTTGTCTTTCATCAAGGGGGAGATTATAAGTTCTATGCAAGCTCAATACTTGAAATAGCTGGTCTATTTCATGGTCTTGAAACTGACTGAGCCTTATATGCATGAACTTAGGGGGGAGTTTTTGTACTTTATTCAACTCCTAAACCCCTTTGCTTGATAAGATGTTATTTTATGATGAAATACAAAGTTTTTTTACACAATTTTCAGGATCTAACATTAATTGTTTGATTTAGTATTGCAGGGAATTGTGTTTCCTATTTTGTAGGAACCTGTTTCCTAACTTATGTTTTGCAGATATGGTAAATGCTTGATGATTGATTCTGAAATCGCCCTCGTATGTTTAAAAGCTTCTCTATATACTTCCAACAAGATCAAATCAGTATCTCAAAAGATATTGATCAACTAGCCATTGGGAGAAGCTTTTAGAAGAGTCAAGATTTGAAGCATATTTTCAGGGAAGTTTGTTAGGAAGATTCTGGAGATCCTTCATTCAAACTGAGTGCTTTAAAAATAGAATTTCTGAATAAATTTGATGGATAACTACATAGAGAAATTCACAGAGACACAAACACAATCAAGTATTGACAAACATCAAGGAATCAGATTCATCTCTCAATCCAAAGCATATGAAGAACACTGCATACTCACTGCAGTTTCATTTTCTGTGTTCTTCTTGTTCTGAACTTCATTTGTATATCATTTTGATAATACTCCTAATTCTCATTCTCAAGGATTGTTCAAGGTGAACAACAAAGAATTCTTAGTTAATCAGATAGCTAGAGCAGGTAATAGATAGGTTTGTGAGAACCACAAGCTGTAACAGAGTAAGGCATCTCTCTGTGCTTCAGATCTAGGTCTTAGCTGTTGATTAATAAGAATTGTGTTGAAAATCCTATAGGGAGAAGATCCCTGAGGTAGAGACGTAGGTACTAGTGGACTGAACTCTATATATCTTGTGTCTCTTGCATTTACTTTTCAGTTACAAACTTAGAACTTTTGCAGCATTCAAAACAATTTAATTTCAAGGGTTTGAAACTCATTCAAGGCCTTAAAATAGACTTATTATTCTGTTTACTCTAACTTTTTTATTCCAAGGGCTTGAAACTCATTTCAAGGCCTTGAATCTCTTTACAAATCTGGCAAAAGTCTCCATACTCTATTCAACCCCCCCCCCCTCTTCTAGAGTATTGATCATGTATTTCTACCTATTGTACACCACTTCAGAGGTGATGTGGTCTCGGGGTTATTTATATGTGAAAAATATGGAGTACTACTTATGCATGTGTGGGTCACTACGGTAAAGGGGCTTCGACACTTAAGGTCTCATAGTTATGGTTATGAGCGGGTTTTGACGTGGGGGCTCCCATCACGCACGGGTGAATTGGGATTTGTGATATCCCAAGAGGCACCCTATTGTGATTTATTGCATCATGACCTCTCTGTGGACATTCGTTACCCGCTGGTCTCTTATACGTCCAGTTAAGCTAATAATTAAAAGATGGAATCAGTTATTATTAACAGTTCATGTGGGTTTAAGCCAGATACATGTTGATTATATATTTATGTGCCAAAACTTATTTTGCATGTTGTATGTTTCTTACTCTGTTTTTAATAATTAATTTTTTTCTCTGGTCGGCTCTCACTATTTCAAAACCCGCAGGTTACCTATGAAGTGGGGACGTTCACGACACTACTGGATAGAAATGCTTGCTGCTTAGAATATCACCTAGTAAATCCATGTCACCAAACAAATGTAATATCATTCTGCAAACAGTGTTAACAGTTATCTTAAATTTGTAATAAATTATGTTTTGGATTATCGATGGTTGTACTAACTGTGAACCGGTGCAACCTGCTCCGTACCAAATGGGGTTCATCACCTCAAGCGGTGGCATCCTTCCAAATGTACGGTTCGACCGGCATTATGATTTGGAGGTTTTGCAACGGTCACTTGATCCATATTATTATTTTTGCTCGACCACATTTTGCCCCAGGTCCGCTCCTTGTACTCACTCCTTCTGGGCGCAAAAACCCTTTAGGGGGTGTCGACAGTTATGCTCTTGGTATCTAGTGAAAGATAGATTGAGAACATGAATTTCTCGTTGAGATTTAAATGATAGATTGGGAGTATGTTTTCCCCGTTTGATAAAAGCAAGGATGGATCTTCCCCGTAACAAGGAAAGATTGAGAATGTGAGTCCCCGTATTGAGATATGAGGAAACATTGTGAAAATGATTTTCCTTATTGAGATATATAGTAAAAAGTAGTGATATAAAGTGAGAAGTTGTTGATATCGTATTTCTTACCAGTGTGTATATTTATTTTCATTCTCATAAGTATGTTTGGTTATTTTCAGGGACATACTATTCTTATTCCTTATTTACTTCTTGAAAATGAAACATGCCTCATAATCTGTTTACATGCTTTAGTATTTACTTGCTCAGTATTTCTTGATGAATTTTTAAAAACTGTGGTTCTTGTTTCATTCCTACCGTACGTCTGAATACTAGGTATATGGAGACGTGGGTCTAGAGACTTACATATACTATCAAATATGTTCAGAAGGTACATAAAGACACTAGTTTAATCGTGATGTAATAGTAAGTGCACAACCCGTATTCGAGGCTAGAGACATCATGTAATAAATAGTTGGATTAATTTTTTATATGGAAAAATTTTTTCTTTACATTTCTGTCAGTCGAGTGGCGCCCTCTCAGTCTCTCCCGAGCCAGATTAAGGGGGTGTTACAACATCAACCTCATATTTATTATGTAAAGGAAATAAAGATGTGAATCTAGAAAACCCATCAATGAAGAGAACATAATATCGATACCCATGATATGATTTTGATAAAGCATGACCCCAAACATCAAAGTTCACTAATTTTAATGATTTTTGAATAGCAGTAGCACATTGTTCATAAGGTAATCTGGTAATTTTTCCATCCTATTAGCTTTCACATAAAGTAGAAGCGGAATTAGAAGAACATTTAACACATTGATCCAAAACAACATTAGTAGGATGTCCTAGGCGAGCATGCCTTAGAGGGACTTAGACTTGTTGACCCTAGAAAGCTTGAGAGGATGTGAAAGACAGAGACTAGGAATGTATAAGATATAAGCCATTTTTACACAAGTCCTGATATATTATTTTTCTTGTTGCCTTGTCCTGAATACAGAATGAGGTAGCATCAAAAATGAATATAGCAATTATGTTCATTACACAACTTATTCACATAAAGAAGATTTACAGACAATGCAGGCACACATTAAGTACTAGATAATTGAAAAGAACGAGTAGAGGTTGAGATAAGGCAATACCAAGGAGTTGTATTGGAAGAGAGGAGCCATTACCAATATTGACAAAGTCATTTCTAGTGTAAGTGCCAGATAGAGATAGGTGTCTGAGATCACCTCATATGTGTAGAGGCTCCAGTGTCTGTGAGCCAGTAGTTAGACAGAAGAATCTGAAACTGAGTGCTTGCAGCCATGCCAGAGAGATGTTTAGGAGGGGTTTAACCTTGAGAGGCATAGTCTATTTAATGTCAGCAATCTACGGGAGAATGGTAGTCATTCCCACAAATTTGACGGTTGATGGGAGCCTTAGAGCCTTCTTCAACCCAGAACAAGAATTATAAGTGGTATTTTGCCCATAGGAACCCTCAGAGTTGTAGTTCCTACGACCCCTATTTGGGTTAGGGTTTTAACCGAAACCACCGCTATACCTAGACCGGCCCCTATTTTAGTCAAAACGACGAACACTACAACCGTGAGACAAGCAACGACCATAACCAGAACCATGACCAAAAGAGTAACCAGAATGACCACGACCACGAGAAGAAAATGAAGGATTATTTTTGGAATAAACAGAAGTGGGGAGACCAAACTCATGTGAAGCTGGCTGAGAATCAAGCATTTGTTCTTCATATTTTAAAAAACATTTAGTTCTTGAAAGGAAAGAGGTGTAGAATATGTGTGAAGATCATATCGAAAAGATTTGTATTTAGCTCATAAACTATTTAAGGGAAACAAGAGCATGTCTTTATCATCAATAAAAACAGATGAAACAGCAAGTTTGTCAGGAATATTTTTCAACTTTTGCATGTAAAGATAAATTGAATAAGATCGTTTCTTTAGAGTTTGAACACTAGAATTTACCTGTAAACTGTTTGAGTGAGAGGGAGAGAGAGGCATATCGAGAATCTAGGGTTACCCAAGCAGATCCAGAATCAGAGAGTGTGATAACGTGAGTGAGCGCTTCTTATGAAAGAACCGCGTGGATGAGAGTCAGAATAGCTTGATCTTAAATATTTATGTTGTGAAGGCGGGATTGAGTGTCGATGTAGCAGTTTTGCCGACGCCAGTAAGAAATTGAGATGGACAAGGGAGAGAGAAGCATCGAGATACCCATAGAGAGACTCTGTTTTCAGGATTGTTTTCAATTGGTGTTTCTAGATAACATAATTGGTTTTCCAATTTTTTTTCATGAGCTTATTAATGTTGGAAAGAAGATAAAGAGGGTTGGATGTGGTTGCCATGGAAGAAAACATAGAGAGCACCGCATGGGAGGCTATGATACCATGAAAGATAAATTAGGGTTTTGAAAGAAATTGTAAATGAAGGAGAAGAAGATGAAGCATAAACATTTGTATATACAATCACCCTTAATCTGAACAGATACCAAAAGTTATTAAATAGAAGAGAAGCAACATCGGATCACAATTCAATGGTGAGATTTGTAAACGTAAGGAATAGAAGGATCGAGATAGTAGGTTTAGGGTCAGATAGGAAAAGACAGTTATTCCCTTATATACGAATGGGCTAATTACATAGATATGAGGGTTTGGGCTTCCGTCACCAACTTTATTGTGGGGTTTCGTTTAGTGGGTTGGACTCTTTGTGACTATCATCTAATATCAGCTTCATAGATCTAAAGTTTAGCAGTTAACCTAAAAAGTATTGTGTCATCAGGATTTGTCAGTACAGGACTACAAGTTGGACCAAATAATTTTAACTTTTTAGAATAAAAAATGCATCACTTGATTCATGGACATGTTGAAAACTATGAGGTTGAGGATAATTTTTATCTTTACCTTGAGCACCTTAGGGATCGATCAGATTATGTTTTAGTTCTAGGCAGCGTTAGGTGACGCAAAACATATGCCTTCTCTAGCAAGTGCACTAGGTCTTCAAGTAGTACATGTAAGATACCAGGTATTATCAATCCCACAAGCATTGATTTTAATTGCATTACTGACAAAAAATTGGTTTTGGTGTTACATTACTGACAATAAAAAACATGAAAATGTTGTCTTTCACTTTATTATTTTATTGTTCCGAGTAGCAATGTAACACCAAAATTTGTGGTGCTACATTGCTACACCGAAAAATAGATTAATAAAGTGAAAAACAACATTTTTCATGTTTTTTATTGTGGTCTATCAATTGGAGAAGAGACTAGGTATCCATAGGATCCCCTAAAAGGTCAACATTTCCCGGAAATTTCACCTTAAAACACTAACTCGGTTATCCTAGTCATGCCCCACTAAATGTAACATGGCTCTTATACCATGTAAGAATTCTGTGGTTCCACCTCAAAACCAATTGGCAATGAGAGGAATAGTACATGAATCTTATTAATTTTTTTTGTTTTAAATGAATGTCCAATGTGGGACTTTTTAATACGCCACCTCATGTGTGGCATTATTTGACCTACACGTGAATTTTTTTATTTTCGGATGGTGATGAGCATGTGGGTTGTTAGAACATTCACGTGTGTTAACCTTGCTCTGATACTATAGAAAAATCCATAGGGTTCCACCTCAAAACCCATGTGCAATGAGGGGAGTAGCCCAGAAATATTTTAATTCTTTCTTTTTTGTTCTTATTGAATATCCTATGTGGGACTTCTCAACATGCGCCCTCACTTGTGGCATTCTTTGGCCTACAAGTGGATCTTTTTGTTTGCGGATGGCGGTGAACACTTGGGTTATTAGACCATTTACGTGCCTTTCTCTGATGCCATGGAAGCAAACCAGATATTAGAGTTTGTGGAGAGAGAGAGTTGAGAGAAAGAAGATGATAGATTCAGAAAGAGTGAAGGAAAAAATGAGCCGTTAAGATAATCTTCATTCGTTGATATGAGTGTATATACGAGGAATCTAACGGCTGGAATTATGTCCGTTAGGTTTTCTAGAGAAGGATAAAGGACAAGTGTAAGCTTCTGTAAATACAACTAAAGCCCACAAGTTTCATTAAATACAACTAAAGCCCACAAGACTTATAAAATGAGATAAGTGTTTGTCTTGTGGGTAAACATTGCAATGAATTCCTTCTCTAGCAGCCCCTTGGTTTGCAGAAACTTCAAACAACACCCCTTTAATCTTATATCTGCTAATAACTTATCCCTTTCGGTAGCTAGTAATATGTCACGACCAACAACGTGCCTCTCGGTTCATCGGTACCTAGTTGTTATGTTTTGATCTGTTCAACAATCCACCGGTATTTAGGTCCTCTCGGTCCACCGCTCACCTAATGGATTGTTCTAACGACTGAAGCTACAGTTAATGGCGAATTCTACTCATATCACCTCTCGGTTCATCACGATTTGGGATTGTTCTAGTCTCTTTTCTGTACCCAAATTAATGTCTTGCCCTCACGAATATTAAGTTATGAATTCATGAGTGATCAATTAACGAATGAAATAAAGTATACATGACAAGAAAAAATATAACATCGAATTAATTAATCATAATTCATGAATCCAACTTCCCAAAAATACGACATGCCCGAGATTCACCGAGGAAGCTAGCTATGAGTTTAGATATTCATACTAGCAAAATAAATACAAAATATGTTCACTATACCAGTTTGAGATAGGTAAAATGAATAGAGAAATCAAATAATGAATCTAGCGATCTGTGATGATTCCCGATCATGATCTTCGCTACCGAGCTACCCAAGTAGCACGCACGAGCTGACGTGGCAGCTTGCACGAGCTGATTCAGTTTGTGAAAATGTAGAAAACCATTTTTAGCTCTTACGAGGTGATTTTCAGGATTTTCACTAACACCTGAGCTCACGAAGCTAGTGAGGAGCTCATACGAGTTGGCCTGACATCAACTTTTCCTTCTTTCCTTCAAAGTTTTTTCAAGCTTGCGCATTTCTGAAGTCCGGTTTATGCCATGATCCACTGGCCAACATCTGTGCCTGCCAGACACAAGATAAACAAACATACGCACAAATAACATCAATTATATCTGACAAATAACATCAAATTAAGCATAAAAATGCCCGGACTATCAATAACGTATATAAAGCTCATTTTCACAAATTAAGCGTAAAAGTGCCCTGATTAATTTCCAATATGCTCCAATCTCTTTAAAATGGTAGGTAAAACATCTAGATGCGTAACTCGTAAATTGAGTTATCAAATTTTCCTACACTACCTTTATCGCGTCCCGAGAAAATCTCTACAGAGGGATTCCGTGAACCCGGGAAGGGCTTTATGTGGTTTCCCATTCCTAAGGGATTCAATGTAGCTACTTCGTATGGTACGATAAAGAAACCTCGTACCTTTGTGAGGAAGCAAGTCATCGATGGGTTACAGTTGTTGGAAAAATAAGGCAACTGAGGGTTGAAACAAAAAAATTCTAAAGATTCAAGAAGGAACACACAAATGGATTACTGTTCTTGTATTAGCCATTCTTTCTGCAATGCATTTTCTTTGTCTTGAGTGATAGGACGAACCTATGGTTTGTTGCTACATATTTTCTCTCTTATAAGTAATGTGTGTTTCTTCTGAAGGCTCTTTACATGAAAATAGATTGTAGGAGAATGGATGTTGCCTATTGTTATGGTTTTTATGTGGTTTTGATGCAATCTTCTCTGTTTCTGTAGTTTTCTATCTACTTGTTATTTAGTCTTTTACCATTTTGTCCATTTTTTTCATTTCCATAAACAACTCTGATGATGGCGGCATGGGTCCCTAAAATTTGCCTTTGTTGGTAAAACTATAGTAACTAGAAATGAACTGTAATACCCCGTTTTTATTTTGCGAGAATTTTGTTACTATTCGTAAATTTTAGAATATAAATTTAGAATCGTATGAAAAGCGGGGAGGTAGTTGTGGTTTCAGAAAATATAGACCAATTAATTAAATATTTGGTTGAGGGTAAATTATGGGGGTAAATTCCATAATTTCTAGATTATAAGGGGTTGTAATTGTCTTTTAAGAATTTAAAGTATATAAATACATAATTTGTATACATATACTTATACTCATACTTATAGTATATAATACTATACAAGTATAATATGGGTTATGTACATACATATACGTATTGTAGTAAATACAGTATAATATATAATAATACATATACATATGCTTATACTATACACCCACCCAAAAAAAAACCCACCATCAGTTTATACTTATACCCCCCTCATCAGGGGCAATTGGAAAAATGTCATTCTCTGAATTGCAGTTTGAATTCTGCACTTGGCTGAATTGGTATTTGAAAAATGCCCTTCTTTTTAAACAGATGCTTACAAGATTCATTAACAAACAAGTGGGGCTACTGGGTGTGACATGGCTGATGACATGTACCCTAAAGTGGGTGAGAAACCATTGAATTTCTTGAATTACCCTGCTACCCTTGTCAGTGAGAGTGGTATTCAAACTGAAAAACAAACCCTAACAAATGTGCAGCTCTCTCTCTCTAAAAACATTGAATGATTCCATCTACCCTAACCTACCAAAGTACAGTTGAATTAACTCCAACTGTAAACTTAATGAACATGCTGCATTACAGCCTCAAAACTGGTTCATTTTTCACTCTCATTTGCTCTGGTTCTCCCACTTTGTGTATAGAAGTCTCTCTCTTTCGCCATTGTTGTTGAGTACGGTAAACCCTAAACTCTGGTGCTACTCTTGCTATGATTGTAATATTCTCGTCATAATATTGTAGAATGTGTGCTAGTCGAGTGTTTTTATTAAATTTGATCTTCAGTTGTGTTTCTGATTAAATTTAAGTTCATTATATTGATGTGGTGTTCTTCATTCTGGGTTTGATGTGTGTTGTATATTGTGTGGAGACTGGTACGAGTAGATGCTCGTCCCTGTATTGTCTGAAAGGACTGGGCATCAAACTGAGACGAGCATTTGCACGTCTCAGTTTTGGTTGCACGACTTAGTTGTGCACTTCATAGACTGGGACGGGCAGATGCATCGTCCCAGTCCTTTCAGACAATACAGGGACGAGCATCTACTCGTACCAGTCTCCACACAATATACAACACACATACTGTGACGAGCATACCCTAAACCCTAAACCCTAAACCATAAAATCATTATAAAATGTTTTTAAACCTTGTAAAAAAATGTTTAGTGTAATTTCTAAACCATAAAATCATGTGAGGTGAACTTTTAACCCAAAAATCATGTAATCTTGAACTATTAATCATGTAATCCTAACACTTGGATCATTACCCCTATATCATACAATGAAGTACTACCTTCAAACTAACTTAGGAACCATTACAATGATCACTACAAATGGAGTTCAAACCATGTAAAACACCTCTAATCAATAAACCATGATTTCCAAAATCCTAATTCCAAAAACCCAAGTATTGTAATCCCTTAAACCATAGATCATCTATTCTAAACCCTATAATTGTAGTCAACAAACACTTAAATCAACTAAATACCATCAATATGGTTACTAAAAATGTAATTCAACCATGTAATACCCCTCTAATCAATAAACTATGAATTCATATTTCCTAAATCCATAAACCCCAAGTCTTGTAAGCCCTTAAACCATAGATCATCTATTCTAAACCCTACAATTGTATTCAATAAACACTTAAATCAACTAAATACCATCAATATGGTTACTAAAAATGTAATTGAACCATGTAATACCCCTCTAATCAATAAACCATGAAATCCTAAATCCTAAATCCTAAATCCATAAACCCCAACTCATGTACCCCCTAAACCCTATATCATGCAACCTAAATCCTCTTTGTAAGACCTCCAAGACTGAGACGATGGACAGCTCGTCTCGGTTTTGAGATCCAAACGAGGTTGTTGCTCGTCTCAGTATTGGAGGTCTTCCACGTCTTAGTTTTCACTTCATAAACTGGGACGTGCATGTTCACAATACAGGGACGAGTAACTGCTCGTCTTTAGGGACGAGTAACTGCTCGTCTTTATTTGTACTCATCCTCGTCCCTGTTTTTAAAGGTTCTTACTTGCCTTATCTTGCAAGTCACCAGGTGTCACTGTTCCCACACAATGAACAAATGTGACACCAGTAACCCCAATATTGTAAACAGTAAACCCTACAATGTTACCTATACCCTTAAATCCGTCATTTTTTTTGGAATCTTTAAAATCTTATTTTCATAAATAATTTTTTTTTCATATAATTTAACTTGATCTTTAAAACCCTAACATTGTGAAAAGTAAAACTATAAAGTAAAACCTAAATCATAGATTATCTAACGTAATATTGTAAAATGTCAGGAATGCCTCGCAGAGATTATTATTACGTCGTATTTGTGGGTCGTCAAACGGGCATATATACCTCTTGGCCAGCTTGTCAGGAGCAAACGACAGGATATAAGAACGCTTGCTATGTTAAGTATGCAACATACGAAGAGGCTGCAAATGCGTGGTTTGAGAACGAGCAACGCCCGCGTGAAACCGACCGTACCAGACAACGAACTTCGTACGACGGTCCATCCACTTCTCTAGACGTAGTTGCTCATGCGCCTGAAAAAGCTAACTTGTTCCTTGTTCTCGTGATTGGTTTTGTTGTTGGTTTCGTTAGTTGCTATATAATCCTGTTGTAGGTGCGTTCGTGTGTTTGTAATTGTTGGTAGTTGTTGCTTGTTCGTCGTTTTCTTATGTAATCAATTAGTACTAATAAAACAAACTTCAAAAACAAAAGTTTTATCTCATTACAAGTTTAGTACACGAAGTCCACCTACTTACGCACCATTTTGTCTTTCCTCTTACCATCTCCATCGCAAACCGGAAAGTGAAAAGGAACCATCCAAATTAAAATACAATAATTTTCCTTCATCTTTTTTATCGCCTTCTGGTTCAGTTTAGTCCAACCCCGAATGGGATTACATTCCATAAGGTGTTCCATCATTCTGACGACATAGAAGCCCGATTCTTTCAGCATAGTTGTGGCATATCTCCATTTATCATGGGGCTTGAAGTAGCGCGCCATCTCTAACCCTTTCTTTTTAATTAACAACCTGTTTGCCGCTCTGCATTGACCGGACGCTTTTAGCATCTTAGGGAATTCCATGCGAAGAGCATCAAGGTCCCATTGCTTTTTTCCCATTCCTATCACTGGATCGAAGACTTGAACAACCATATCTTCCACTTCAATGTAAACGAGCAACCAATGTCCTGCCCCTCCCTTAACTGGCATTTTTGAGAACCATGGCATGAGCCACTTACGTGCTTTCGCGATCTCTGTCCCACAGTACGGCCTACTACCGTCAAAATAAATAGCCAACTCCTTCCGCCGCGCTTCCTCAGTCAAGTTCTTATTCACCCATGTGTGATACCACTTAGCGTCGGTAATGGCGATGTCGGTCCTCGCTTCGCGACATTCCTTCGAGTACAACCGTCTAAGCACATAAGTCATCTCATCCATTTGACCCCAGTATAAAGTACATTTATCCGAAAGTAAATAACGGAAGAATTCTCATCCCAGTACCTTGCAACCACAGTTCAACCCCTGGTAATCTTGGGTTGGATCGTCTAGACAAGTATAGAATGCTTCACGAAATTCTGGGTCCGGCTTTGTCTTATTCCTCATAGCAAAATCTGGAACACGCACACTGGCTTCGTCTTGCCTGGACCCCCTTGCTTCTGTTTCTGTTGTGGGGTTAGCCTCAACTGGATTGGAGCCATCGGTTCCTTCTGTTTCAGTGACCGGGGTTGACTCGATTGTCGCGGAACCCCCTCCCACCGTTCCTCTAACTGTGGTTGGCTCGATTGGACTGGACCCCCTTTCTGGGTTGGAATCAATGACAGCTTCTCTTTCTGTATCCTACCAATAGATGAATAGATTTATTAGGTCACAATTACCTTAAATTACATAAGTCAAACACCGTAAATAAGAACAATATGCGTACCTCGCTAAGGTACCGAATGCCGGTCGTTGGATCTACTCGCACTTCTTCCCAAGCGGTGTGCAGGTTTGTTACCATCTTGTGCGTTGCTTGTCCCCAAACACCGAGCTGGTTCAGTCGTTCGACCTCTTTCTCGTCGTGACGGCTGATCTTTTGACGAACACGAGTGAAATCATTCTTACATGCATTTTTTAAGGCAACCAAATCTTCCTCCATCTTACCGACCCTACTGCTCATCTCTGTCATTTTCTCACTCAATTGGAGCTGGTTTTCTTTGATAGGAACCAATGCCTCTTCAAAAACTATCCGCATTTCCCGCTTCAAGTCTTCTAAGTCAACTCCCACAGTTCTCGAAGGTTCGGGTCGACCGATAGGTGGAGGTGTTGCAGACACCGAAGGTTGGGTTCTCGGTGGAGATGGAGGTGGGGTTGAGGAAATCAGAACTGCACCCCTTCTCCGTCTCGGGACAAGACTAGCTTCCTCCTCTTCCTCTTCTTCTTCCTCATCAACAAGAGCAATTTCATTGCGCCTCTCCGTCTTCTTCTTAGTCTTCTTCGACTGTGGGCCAGGCTCGTCCTCGTTAACTGTGTTTTTCTGCTTCTTCTTCTGCGGCCCGGCACCATCATCCTTTCCAACATCCCTCTTCCTCATCCTCTTCTGCGGCTTTTGTGAAGCCACCACCTCTCCCTCAAAGTTGTAGCTGGGTGTGAATTTCCGATTAGAACTCATGTCATCCTCAAGCACTGTCCTCTTCTCGAACAGAGCAGTCCACCTGGGGTAAAGTGGTTGGTCGGGGTGAGTCCTCCTGTACTCCATGAAGCTAATCCAGTAGTGTTGTTTCTTCTCTTCCTCCGTTGGGACGAGGGTAGGATTAACAGACTTTATCTCACTCCAGCATTCCGCTGCTTCTTTCAAGCCCAATGCGCATCCTCTCCACCTCCAATTAGCCAAGCGCGGCAACTTCCTTTCCTCACCTGCCCTCGGTTTTCCCAGCTGATCACCAAGGTGGGGTATGGCCTCGCAAATCCATGCCAGAAATATGTGCGGAAAGTACAACATGTTGTACTTCAGACGACCGAGGCCATCCGTACCTTTATTCCAAGCCTCCTGACCCACTTGCTCAGCGAAAAATGGCCACAAGTACCTGGCCCATCCGAATTTGTTTGCCCATTCAAAATCCGAAAGCAGGCCAAACGGTGTCATGGATATTGTGTCTGCATTGGTTTTCACAAACGTCATTCGTCCAATCAGGCATACCATTAGCAGTCTCGCATAATCAAATTTCTCCTCCTCAGTCAATTCTTTGATTTTGGGCTTCAGGTCATACAAAACACTTTCAATCGCAGATACGTTGATGTTGTTACCGAGCTTGTGATCAGGGAAATACTTTGCAGCCCACGAATATGCATGCTCTTTATCACCAAAACCAGTTGTTTCGTTGAAGCTCAACCCCGAAACTAAACAAAACTCCTGCAATCCAAACCGAACTGGCATGTTGTTTATGTAGAACCAAAACTCAGGATCTTTTTTGTCCGTGTTCATCAAAGCGTGCATGACAAGATTCACAACCATACTAGGAAAGGTAACATTGCTCGCGCAATGGATGTCCAACAAAAACTTCAGCTGGGGGGGAGCCTTTCTTCAATCAATTCCCGTACCTCAGGGCAGACGTATTGCAAACTCTGCTTGTACCCTTTCAAGGCTACCCTCGTAGTGATGTTTCCTTTGTCGACTTTAACCTGGCACAATGGAAGCGGTACATCTCCCAACTTCTCGTCGAACTCCGAAACCTTGATTATTTGCTTCTACAATTCAAATTAAACTTTCATTAATAATGTCAGATAAATAATGAAATAATTCAAACTATTTATAATGGTCTGTTACTTAAAAGTTTATAAGTTTTTTCCTTATTATAAGTGTTACTGAAGTTTTTTTTGAGGGTACAAGTGTTACTGAATTTTGATGCAGTATAAGTGTGTCACATTTTTTTTTACGTGAAGTGTTGATGTGAGATCCATTACTGTTCAAGTCTATACAGATAAATAATTTTAAGTGTTCAAGTTGCAGGACTGTTCTAAGTCTGGAATGAAACAATGGGCTTTTTTTCATCTTCTAACTGCTGAGACGAGCAGTATAAGCTTGATATACCGAGACGAGCATGACTCTCGTCCCAGTATAAACTGGTCTTAACCGAGACGAGAGCATTGCTCGTCCCAGTATAAACTGGTCTTATCCGAGACGAGAGTCATGCTCGTCTCAGTATAAGCTGGCTTATACAGAGAGGAGCGTGGAGTTCTCGTCTCAAGACGAGTAAACTGCTCCTCGGCAGGGTCTTGCTTTATTCTCGTCCCAGTTTTATAGGTTCTCGTCTCAGTATTCATCTCGTGATACTGAGACGAGAACTACTCGTATGAGTTCCAAGATCTAGAACAGGTCATCGTCCGAGTTCTAGATCTGGATCTCGTCCGAGTTCTTGATTTGGTGGAATTATGATCAAATTTGACAGGTAACAACAGATTCAAACTATGAGTTGTTTTCTTTGATTCAAACATCGATTACAAACAGAAACCCCTTACAAACATGTACATGAAATCAAGTAAGTTACAGAATTGAGAAAGGGGTATTTGAAAAGGCCAACCTCTTCGCCGACGGTGGGTGTGACGGGGTTGGGAAGGGGCAAGAGGGCGGCCGGAGCGGAGGAAGAAGAACCTGTGGAAGCCATGGGTGCAGTTGCAGCGAGCGCCGGTGAGTGAGTTGCAGAGAAGAGAGAGAGAGTGAGTTGCAGTTGCAGTTTGAGTGATAGTGAATTCGAGAGGGTGGATGATGATGTGTATAGGTTTGTTTTAAAATTTTGCCTAATTAAGTGTTAATTTAGTTGATTAAATTGTGTAACCCACGCGTGGGTTACACACGCCGAACATAAGTGAGAGACGGGTATTTTTCAAAGACCAATTCACCAGACGGGTAGGACGCCAATTCTTTCCCCTCATCATCTTCATCTTCTCCAACACACATCACACACACCCAAAACCACCATCACCATTGGCTCCATCACCACCACAATATCATCATCGTCACCTACAACTCACCCACCGCCACAACCTCCCTTTCCACCTCCATATATGTGTCTTCTCTATCTCTGTCCGAAAGCAGCAGCAGCTAGGGCTAAGAAAAACCCGGTCCAGCCCATACAAACCTGCCCGGTCTGAACTGAAATTAACCCGCAAAGAGTGAAATTGGCGCAAAGAGGGTTGGTTGCGGGTTGGTTTTTCTCATACCTGCCAAGTATGGGTGGGTGATGGGTACCACTTTAACATATCCGCTTTTACACAACCCGGTCCGAATTAGGCACATATATATTCTTCTAAGTTTTTTTGTTAGAAACCTCCTTTTTATGCCTTGTGGGTTGAATTTTGTATGGATATGCTCAGGTATTCTGTTGAATTCTATTATATATATTCTCTTAACATTTTCATATTTCTATTCTATTGTATGGTTAATATTTTTAAATCTTTTGTATGGATCTATTTAGGTATACTGAACATAGGTAAATGAAATTAGTGTGTAAAATTAGTTTTCGGTACATATAAGGTTCATGAGCATATGGATTTTTCTTTTAAATTTAAGTATATGAAATCTATTCATATGAAATTAGTGTACGGTGTATAAGTTCATGAATTTAGTTCATATGGCATTAGTATATGAACTTGGTCTATTTTTTTATGAATTAGATTTTCCTTAAACACGGGAAAAAGGGAATACAGAGGTTTCTTTTACCACCAACTCTAGTACATTACCACTTAAACTGCTTGTAAATATAAATCCTGCAAAAAAAAATTCTTATGCTTATACAGAGAGCATCAGCAACTACGTTCATATTATCTTAGTTCATATAAGTACATGAATTTAGTTGTTATTGTGGGTCTTTCTTTTCCTGCTCATAGTCATTTGTGACTTGTCTTCATATGGTTTCGTTCTTACATAATAGGATGGAGATATATTTGTGTTTATTATTCTTTTGATATTGTTTTGTGTTTATTTTGTACAATTTATAAAATGTCATTTTAAGTTTTTAAATCCCGAGTTCGCCCGGCCAAACGGGTCTGACTCATAAGTACTCGATCAGGTTTGGCTTTGGTGTTAACTTGATCAGGTTTGGGTTGCAATATGTCCAAACCGAGGTTATTGGGTTGGGTAGGATATTGAGGCTTCGCCCGGCCAAACCCATCGCGCTCAGCCCTAGCAGCAGCAGCCAAGAGGAGGCTGCCGGTAGCACCCAAGGCTGCCAGCAACTCCCCACCCTATGGGAAAACCCAGCACTATCACCTGCTTCTCTCTCACCCTCAACCTATCTACCCCCTCTCCTTTGATCCAAGGAGTAGCAACAGCAAGGCGGCAGCAACCTGCAATGAAGCCCACACAATCATCGCCGTCGTGACTCCATTAACGCCGGCGAAGCTTTGAGCCCAAGAAAACCGGCGATACCCACCCCCAAAGCTCACTCTCATTCGTCTCTAGGAGGTACAAGGATGCCAGAATCAAGCTCAATAAGAGCCAAAACCTCCGGATTCACCAGAACTCCACCACTGACCGCCTCGATGGGAAGCCTTAACCGTCTCATTTCTCGACTGTTTCTCGCGATTTTTCTTGTGGGTACACTCTAAATCCTCCTACAATTCATCTTTGATTGTCAAAATTGGATTTTTGTAGCTCAAAATTGTGATTCGAATAGAGTTAGGTAGTGTGTAAATATGTGTTTACTGCAATATACGGTGAAGGGAGATAATTGCCATTCTAGAAACTTTGGGGGTATGTCTTGTCTTTTACCTAAAACAGTTTTGTTAGTGGGGGTAACTGTTGTTATTATTTGAAGAATATAGGGGAACCACATGTTTTTTACACAAAACGCGCACGCGCGCGCGCGCGCGCACACACACACACACACATATATATATATATATATATATATGGAATAAAAAATATGATATTTTGATTAAAATTATTTTCTAAAACTTCTAGTTTTTATTCCAACTATATAAATGTAATTTTGGTGTTGAATTTTATAAGAAATGTGTATTATAAATTAAACTAGCATTGTTTCTCTTGAAAAATAAGTAAGTTAAACTCTATTTTTCTTATTTACTACATATTCAAATTTGGTTATGTTTAAATGGTTTTATATTCATTTGTTACTTAAATATTATACTACTAGAATAAAATTAATTAATAAATAAACAAATAAAATTAATATGTTCCCTTTTTTAATAATTTTGATATGAAATAGTTACTAGGATGTATTCATTTCCTTCGCTTCACAAAGTTATACTTCCGCATAAAAACTAGTAATTGTAAAAATAAGTAGCTATTAAATAACACATTTTTTATTTAATAAAAACTAGCGCTCGAATAATTTAGTATCTAATTATTTTGCTACCCTATTAACATATATATATATATATATATGTGAGTACAACATTTCATTAAATATCTCTTTGGTTAAGAATAATTTATTCAGAAAATTCAAATAGGATTATGTGGTATATAAGAAGTTCAAACTAGTGTTTTTTTATTAACACAATTTATAATTAATCAAACGTGTTTTCCTATTAGCTAGACTTATGCGTATTATGTATAAAATTTTAATGTCAATATTAGATAAATATAATTTGAGAAAGTCCTCATATCTTACGAGTAAAAATTTACACATTCTTTATAATTAGACAAACATTAAGTGAAACCATTTTTTCTTAGAATCAAATAGGAGGCACTCGCTAGAATTATAGTACTCACATTGCATACTTGCATTAGGCGTTCCGTTTGAGTTGTAACTAATCAGGGAATATAAATTGTAGGTATCGAGTTTGTAGACATGGGCTACGTTCATCCGCAGGAGTTGTTACGTGCTAAGTGCTATTGGTTAAGGTGAGTAAAACATGCTAGGCATAGTGTGACCGTCTTCCTTTCATGTCCAAGTATTTCTATGATTTCATGTCTCAAAGTAAGAATTTGTTATGTGCGTGTGTGACTTAAGATTTTGATTATGTGTCTAAATAATTCTTTGAATGCTATCACACTAAAAGTAATATCGTTTAATAACGTAAAGAGGAAACAGTTGTGTGGTTGAACCGAATTCAGATTCTTACATATTGTGATTGTGTTATTTTGCTTGGTTGCGTTTTGCCCCAGGTCGCTCCATGTACTCACCCTTCTGGCCCCTAGAAGTCTTAAGGGGGTGTCGAAACTTAAGGTCTTGGATGTATGCAAGATTGTTGGTTATGTGATGAGATACCATGATAGGATATTGTGATGAATTGGTCCGTTCTCCACTACAACTAATGTGGATTTTCATGTGGAAAGTGAAAGGAAATGTATACTTTGAGAATCCCCTAACCAGGACAATGGTATAAGCTAAGAATTTTTTCCTTGGATATATAAATGGAAACTGTATGAGAAGGCCTCCCCAATGGCAAATGATTAATCAAAGAGTTGAAAAATTCATATTTCTCAAATATGGTCATTTGCAATAAGATATTTGATTTCTTCCGTATTGTTATTCTTTCCTTAAAAGAAAAACATTTCTCTTATCCGGTTCACACGTTTGGGTGTTTGCTTAATCACCATTTCTTTCTGATTTTTTCGAGAAAATGCGATATTTCTTTCGTTCCCCCGCAGGTCTAGGTGAAGGGAGCTTTGGATAGAAGGGTGTGTACAAGAGAATCCTGCAGGGAGAACTCTGTGTACACCAAAGGCAGAGAATAGAAATGGCACATGAAGTGTTGGGTTGTGTGTAGGGAGAGAGTAAGGCAATAGCACAGTATGAGAGAGAGACAGGATTTTGGCAGAGCTTTCGCGTATCTCGGGTCGTTCTTTCCTTTATGGAAGGGTTAACGTCCTATATATAACGGAGAATGTGACCGTTGTAGTGTGGTTAATGCGCCCATCAATGGCGGCTTAATTAGCTTAACCACAACGGCACGTTTGTCCACGTATATAGGGACCGTTACAGCACGTTATCCGTGTATACCGGAACCGTTATGGGGTTGACCGGGTTTGACCAGGTTTATGAAGCTCGTGCCATAAATCTCTGAAAAGCAGTTACTAGGGGTCGCGCGCGGGCTTGGCTCGCGCGCGACAGGACTTACTCTAGCCTCCAAACCACTAAGTCCCTACAAGTCCCGTGAGGTGGTATGCGAGGGCCCTGTCTCGCAGCCCCCACGTGGATCAGCACGGCTGGTGATCCAGTGTGTGTGGAGCACAATATGGTGTGCTAGATGGTTGCCACGTGGCCAAGATCCTCCTGTCCAGAAAGCACTATCTACATTAGCCCCCTTTCTGCGCGTGAAGACTCATAGTCGGATAGGCTTCCATGCGCAGGAACCAACGTACGCGTCGCCGCCACGCACCAATTCAAATACACACAAATTCAGCCCCCGTGCGTGCCATTATGACCTAAACCCCTAGAGTCGTGCCGTCTGGTCTTTTAGGGTTTTAGGCGTGACGTCAGCTTGTCCTGTGATTGCGCGATTCGACAGTGACGCTTACGATTCGACTACTGAAAGGACGCAACCCTTCATTGTTTTTGGATAAATACTCTGTGCTCTCCATTGTTGCAAAGTATCACTTTTTTCCTCTTAAAGTGAATGATACCCGGAAGCCTTCAAGAGCAGATTCAGATAATCAATCATCAGTTCTCTCTTGTCAATCGTCTTCTTCAACTGTGCGCATCCAAGCAAGCTTTACCAAAACAAGGTTGGCCTTGTTCAATTTTGTTTAATATACCGATATATGCTTTGAACTGTGTTGGATCTGCAAACCCATGACTCTCCGAAACAAATTATCCACTGAAAACTATGAAGGAGACCTTTCTCTTTGAATCCAACCTTGATTTAATCCCCAGATTGTAAGGGTTTTGAATGTAGGGTTTCCGAAATCCCCAAAAATGCAAACGATTCTGAACTTCAAACCCCATGATTGACACTGGACTGTTCATCTTTCTTCCAATAAATCCTCGTATGCCTTGAACTGAATCTTGAAATTCAAACTAAAGTGTGTGTATTTCTCCCCCCTTATTTCTTGCTTTTCCGCAGGAATGGAAAAGACAAAAGGAACCAAACCTATTAAGGAGGTCGAAGAAATACCTGATCTCCGCCAGACCTTATGGCGAAAAGCCCCCTATATGGGTGGCAAAGACTTTTACCATGCTAGGGTTAAGGTGAAGAACCTGCCAATCCCTGTCCCTGCTGAAGAATTGCAAACGTTAACCCCTCCAGTTAACTCGGCCATGCTCGAATTGATCGATTCCAAGGACGTGGTTCGATTGGGGGTCGAAAATGGGTTTTTCCCGTATACTGCGATTTCCACTCAAGCGTTTGTTCAGAAATTGGACTTTATAGATGAGTGGATTGACCATGTACTGACCAATCATGCCATTTCTTTAAACGATGTTGGCATATATTTCGCAGTCCGTGCTATGAAGGGTGCTGCCGTGAAGCTGGACCAGTCCATGCTTCTAAACCTTCTCTCGCGTTACTCGCCTGCGACTCACACATTCCACTTTGCTGAGTTCGAGGCTGCCCCCACTCTTGAAGATGTGCACATGCTGTATGATCTGTCTCCTGTGGGTGAGGTGGATCCTTTGAGTCCCTTGAGAACTGATGCAGAGGTTGCTTTGTTCAAGAAGATGGAGGAGTGCTTGTCAGAGGTGAAGAAAATTTCCACCCGGTGGACACCTACAGAACTTCTTCCCGACTGGCAGTTGGTTGACACATCTGCGAAGAACACTTGGAAAAAGTGGGTGCAATACTTCTTTCGCGATTATGCGAACAGTAGTATCACCAAGAAGCTTTTGAGCCGGAACCCGAAAGCTAAAAACTATGTGAATGGCAAGGGTTATCACTTGACCCTATGCGCTTTTCTCTGCGCCTGGTTGTCGAGGTATTTAATCGATGGCCATCCGCATGATGGGGTCTTCTATCATGTTCTTCCTCTTGCTGTAAAACTGACCCTTGGTCAGAAGGTTGCACTTGGGCCCTTAGTCTTGGGCACCCTATACCACAGATTAGATCAACTGGTCGTAGCAATTAAGGAATCGCGTGGTCGCCTCGACGTGCTGACCTATATCAACATTGCCTTCTTGACTATGTGGGTCTTCGAGCGATGGCCCTCTTATGCCCCTATTCCTTATAGGCCCAGCAAATGGTGTCCCCCAGGTGCGGAGGAAGAGCGCAATAGCGGCAGGGCTGCGAGATGGTTCGGAACTCACTTTCCTAAGTGCGTTTGGAGCCTGATATGCGACAATCGGGAAGAGTTTATAGCTAGGCCTTATGCCACGCGCATTGAGAATGTGCGATGGTTCCCGAAACTATATCCTTCCAAGGCAGTTGCTTTCTCGGAAGAGCTTCTTTTCGAGGGCGGGGAGCACTTCCACGAGCGCTATCGTGAATTCTTCTGCTGGTGTCTAAGAGGCTCTCTTCCCGCTCTTGCGGAGCATGTTTGCGAGCTCGCCCCTAGGTACGAGAGAATCACCGTGGATGTTGATCCTACTCGCGTTTCTCCCCAGTTTGGCTTCGATGCGGTGGCACCATCAATCTGGCCGCAGTCTATCATAAGAGGCTGCTACAAGCGATTACTGTCTGGGGAGTGTAAAACAATCTTAAGGAGCAATCTTCCCTTCGAGCAACCCCCAGGTAACCGCGAAGGTGGCTACTCCAGAAACTGGGTCGCTTATTGGAATTCTCAGCAGACAAGGTTTGAGACGCAGTCGACCCCTCGGCCAAGCAGAGCTCATGTGATCAAGAGGAATTCTTTTCCTTTCCGTCCCAACTGTAGCCTGGACGACTCCGAATATGGCTGCTATTCGTTGCTGGATCGCGAGAATCACCTGTGTCTCTCCACCATCCTTGACGAAAAGATGGCCGCAATTAAGAAAGGTGATTCGCATGTTATCAGATACAACGAAACTTTCACCAAGGTAAAGAATCTCTCTTGCATGTACTAAGTTTCCTTATTCCGATATGTTGAAACTTTATGCTTCATTTTCTGCCGCAGTGCTATGTGAGGAGATTCGCATTCGGTGAGCGTTCCGAATCGCTGATCACCACCATTGTTACTGCGAGAAGACGAGGTGAACCAGTTCGGCTAGCATTGAAAATGGCTCCTGCAGTTGAAACCCGAATTCGCCAAGTCATGGATGTTTTTGCTGATTCGTTGATAGACAATGCTCCAGCTTTGCCTCAGCCCAGGGATGATCCGTCTCCCCCAGCGACTGTTGCACCACGGGCAAAGAGACCAAGGCAAAGGGTAATCACCATCTCCTCACCTAGGACTGCTCCACCCTCTCCTCCTGCAAGGTCCCATGCTTCTAGGGACAAAGGTAAAGGTCGCATGCCAAGAAAGGCATGGAAAGAGCTCGCAGTGGAGACTTTTGCTCCATTTGATCAGGAAGAAGAGGAGGAGAGATGGGAGGCGAGAGAACAGGATGATGATGAAGAAGAAGAAAGAATCGAAGATGTCAAAGAAGGAGAGACAGACGAGATACAAGTTGAAGAGTCGGGAGGTATCCCCATCGTACTTCTCTTCTCATTATCTCAATTTTCGCGGTCTTCATTGACCAATTCGTTCCTTTGCAGATGATGATGATGAGACCATCAGCGGCCTTTTGGCCAAGAGGCAGAAGAGGGGTTCTCATTCTGGTGTTTCCAACGTAACCATAGACGAGGACATCCTTGCCGAGTCCATGAGAACAGCTGTGGAGGCTGCTGAAAGAAGAAGAAAGCGAGAAGAAAAGGAAATTGAACGCGTAAAGCAAAGGAGCCTGGAAGAGCAACACGTCGACGACTTGATGCGTCCTACCGATGAGGAAGATGCGATTCCAGAAGATGTGGCTCCTCAAGTTGACGAGGATGAAGCGGCTCAGGAAGAGGATGCGGCTGCTCTGGAGCAAGTCCAAGCGGACTTCGAAGAGATCGCGGGCGGTAATGAAGGTGAGATTTTTAATCTTGCGGTAACTTACCGTGATGTGATTGTTGGTGCAGTAAAAAACGGCTTGTCGAAAGCTGACATTCGCCGCTGGCTAGTAAGCAAGTGCGGTGAACCTTCAGGTAATCATTTGAACAACGTTTGTGAACTAGGCTTAGTAACCCAAACATAATCATTACTGGTTTCTTCGCGCCCCAGGTCACGCTCATCTTAAAGATATGCTTAATGAAGATACATTAATAGGACAAGGTTCCGCGTCCTTAGCCTATGACGCAAATGCTGCAATCCCACCCTCGCGTGGAGGTGCTAACTCTTGGCTTATTAAAATAATAATAAAATATTTTTTTAACACAAGTTACCTCACATCATCCTGTCTTGTGTCGCAGGTAATGCTGATGAAGCCATGCTGGGACAGAGGAATCATCCTTCTGCATCTTATGTCCCTGTGCCAAGTTCTCACACTGAGAAGCCCGTCGCAGCTGCTGAGTATGCGGGAGAGCCCTTCGAGGACATCATTGAAGTTTCTGATGATGCCGAAGCTGACACCGTGATCATGGAGGAAGATGCCAACGCTGCTGCTGAGGAAACAGAAGCAGATGCTGCTGAAGCTCTCGAATCTGAAAGCATCCCTAATCGAGTTGCAACTTCTACCGCTTCCATGCCTCCGGCGATGACTGAGCCTGCGGTGACTCCTCCTGCGTGGAACTTTTGGAGTTCGCAGGTTGGAGCTGCAATCGCACCTGGTGCGGCTTATACCCTTCCTGCCAACTATGAGGAGTTAGAGCTCGCAGCTGACAGGAGGGCAATGTTGCGAGGACAGTCTTCAGCTGCCCCGGCAGTGCGCATTCCTTCTTTGCGTGAGATCCTTGAAGGAACTGGTATGTTGTGATTATTGTTCGCATCTTGCATTCTTCATTTACAAGTTCGATAATCTAACTTGGTTTCACATTGCCTAGGGTTGAAGCAAGCTGACGTAGACTGGCTGGTTCGGATGCGTCTCTCCTATCCTCAATCATTTGTGAGGTCTCTGGAGATAGGGGCCTTCGACAGAAGACTGTTTTTGACCGAGGCCATCTGGATTTTGGAGCAGCTATCTGCGGACACACCTGCGACCATCTCTCCTCAGAGCGCGGAGTTGCTTTTCGGCATGTGTCAAAACCTTCACGCCAAAGTTCAAGGCAAGCTGGGTTTTGGGTATCTTGTCAAAAGAGTCACCCAGATTCGCGCGGGCGTGAATTTGAAGCGCGGCTTTCATAACCTCGCAGCTGAGGAGCAGAAGATGGAGCAGCAAAAGCAGAAAGCTGAAGAGGCTGTGAAGCTCTTCCATGAAATGAGCGCCAACTACGAGCGATTGAAGCAAGAAGTGGAGCAAGTGGCAAATTTGTCACGTCAGTTTACTCCTGATGACTCCCTGGTCAAAGGCTTATTTTGAACAATAACAAATTTGTGTCGAGCAAAATGCTAAAACATTTCTGTAATGTTGCTTGGGTTTCTCCCCCCTTTTTTTCAAAAAGAAATTGAATGCCTGTTTTTCCCTTCCCGGGATTTGCTCGAATATCTCTGTGCATATCAATTATTACGTCAACTTAGCGATATTCTGCCTTGATTTTCGCGCTAATTGCTTATCAGATAAGCACGCATTCCTTGGGAAGTCAGTCCGTATCATGACCTTCCGTCATTAATTAGGATACGCAACCGAATCGTCGTAGCCTTTAGTAGGGTAATTGATTGTTACTTTTTTTCAAGGCGTAAGTGATTGATTATTGCCCCTTTTCCAAGTTTTGCTGACTCAGCTGAGCAACTGAAGAGTCTGGACTGGGTCTATATAAACCCTGCCTTGCACTGCTTGGGTTGTTCATCCCATAATGTGGCTTGCCACGAGTCCCTACGACTGCTGGCTTCAACGCTTGTCTGTCGTTGATTCATGGCGACTTCAAGTTGTGACACCTGAGTTTGTGCTTTGTGCCATAAAAATAGCTTCCAAGATCTTCTTTACGAGGCTTATTGTCCTTCATAACTATCATAAAGAAGATGGAGATAATACCTCATTCTTGCTCGAAGAATTTTCTTCGTCTATTATGTTTGCAAGTCATGTTTCCGGCCGCCTCCCGTCGAGGTGCAGAGCCGTACTGGCCTTATTACCGGTTCGTAATGAACGGCGGATTTCTCCTCTAGCTTTCCCGGAGGATGACCATTCGCCACCACGTTCTTGAACTCGGGGTGGCGAGCCATTGTGCTCGTCTCCGTGGACAAGGAGCCTCTTGCCCTAGGAGTTGCTGCTTGCCTGTCCTTCGCCTGAACAGGTGGTTCCTCAAGCACATCTCTTGGGGTGTTGATCAGACAGAGGCCTTGTCAGATCCTGGGATCTTGAACATAGCGTCGCATAGGTCTTGTAGCGTTAGTGGGCCGTTCGTTTTATAGGAACACCCTACTTGCTACAGATCTTTGGCCGCAGATCGTTGTATCGCATAGCTTCTGTTAGGACCAGTAGGTCGATCCTTTTTAGTAAGGATTCCCCCGATGTGTAGCTTCCGCTTGTAGGCTGCTATTTAGATGCATTGTAAGCCATGTTGGCTGTGTAACTAGATCGATCTGAGCTTTTCGCTTGTAAGCTGCTATCCAGGCAGATAAATTGTAAGTCATTTTGACTCATAATAATAAATCTCTTTGTATGATTTGTTGTTATTATTACAACAAATTGCAACAATCGCGTGCGTGTTAGTAAACGTCACCTTTTGTGGCGCCACATTCGCGCTTTGAGCTGTGGCTGTAATTTGCTATCTAATAGACAGATTTGCATGCGTAGAATCGTCCATGAGAACTGTTATCTTGGCAGACGAGTTTTTAGATCGTTCGAGATCGCATTGGCATAGCTTTGTTATCTCGGCAGATTGGCTTGAGAATTACTTAAGATTAGACTCAACTGCGGCTGCTATCTCGGGAGATAGGTTTTTGTAGATCACTTAAGATCATATTCGCATAATGCTGCTATCATGGTAAATAGGCTTAAGGATCATTCCAGATCGTATTTTCATAGGCTGCTATCATGGCAGATAGGCCTGAAGATCACTTAAGATCACACTCGCTTAAATTGCTATAATGACAGATAGGCTTAAAAGATCACTTAAGATCGTGTTCGCATAGGCTGCTATCATGGCAGATAGGCTTAAAAGATCACTTAAGATCATATTCGCATAGGCTGCTATCATGGCAGATAGGCTTAAAAGATCACTTAAGATCATATTCGCATAGGCTGCTATCATGGCAGATAGGCTTAAAAGATCACTTAAGATCATATTTGCATAGGCTGCTATCACGGCGGATAGGCTTAAAAGATCATTTAAGATCATATTCGCATAGGCTGCTATCACGGCGGATAGGCTTAAAAGATCATTTAAGATCATATTCGCATAGGCTGCTATCACGGTGGATAGGCTTAAAAGATCATTTAAGATCATATTCGCATTGGCTGCTATCACGGCGGATAGGCTTAAAGATCACTTAAGATCGTATTTGCATAAGGCTGCCATCATGGCAGATAGGCTTAAACTATTGAAAAATAAATAAAGCGACGAAGACAGCTGCAAATCATAAAATTCTTCCCATTTGGGAGAAGTCTTTTATTATAGAATGCTCTCATGTGGGAGAGATGAGATTACAATTCCCTCGTATGGGAGAGAAAATGCATGAATCTTTAGCAATACAAAGCATAAAGTAGACGTTGAAATCTAACGCATATAATGAGAGGAGTTAAGGATAATACTTCTTAATCCAGCGCATTTTGACTGAGCTTGGGGTTGAGGTCGTCCCATGTAACCTTTGTATGTTGCAGTAGCCACTATCAAAGACTTCTGTGACTTCAAAGGGTCCTTCCCAGTTGGCTGCGAATTTTGGATGAGCCGCCTCTCGCATGCAATGATCCGATGCGCGCAAGACCAAATCTCCAACTGCGAAATCTCGACGTTGGACTGTTTTGTTGTACGCACGAGCGATCCTTTCTTGGTATCGTTTGTTAGTCCTTTTAGCTTGCTCTCGCTTCTCTTCTAACAGGACCAAGTCATGATCGCGCTGATTGTCGTATAATGCATGAAAAGCCAACCTTGCAGAGTTGATCTTCACCTCCGTAGGTACCACAGCTTCAGCTCCATAGCATAAAATAAATGGCGAGACTCCTGTGGGCGTCCTTGGAGAAGTCCGATAGGCCCACAGGCTATGTTCAAAGAATCAGCCCATTTCTTGTGGTCATCCGCCACCATCTTGCTCAAGATCCTTAATAGCGTCTTGTTGGTTGCTTCCGCTTGACCATTCCTTTTCAGATAGTATGGGGTAGAGCATATCTGCCTTATGTTGTACTCTGCTAGCTTCGCAGCCACCTGGCGATTGACAAAGGGGGTGCCATTATCCGAGATAATGGTGTTTGGAATTCCGAACCTGCATATGATGTTTTCTTGGATGAAATGGACCACGGCTAACGCATTTGCTGTCTTTAGTGGTATTGCTTCTACCCACTTGGTGAACAACTCGGTCGCGGTGAGAATGAACTGATTCCCGTGCGAGGTTGGTCGGATGGGGACAACAAAATCCAAAGCCCAAGTATGGAACGGCCATGGTGTTCCCAACGCATGTAGATCTACAGCAGGAGCATGCACTAGGTTACCTTTGAATTGGCACTCCTGGCACCGTCTTACTTTAGTGCGGCAATCTGCTTCCATGGTGGGCCAAAAGTAACCGACCGAGAGAAGTTGTCTGCATAACTTCGCACCTCCCTGATGTTCCACTTGATGAGAAAGGTCCATCACCTCTTGTGCTTCCTTGCTGTCTAGACATCGCAGCAGGTTACCCTCATGGCCTCTTCGCTAAAGCATATTTTCTTGCACCACATACCGTTCTGCTTTTCTTTTTAGTTTCTCGGCTTCTTTTCTCGACTCAGGCACAATACCTTGCGTGAGAAAATCAAATAGTGGCTTCCTCCAATCCACATCATCGTCGGTCAGAGCAATTGATAGAGAGTCTTTGATCAGTGCGCAACTCTCGCAATTTCCTTGGATCAATGCTGCGGCTGTTGACATGTCCGGCCAGTGAATCCCATACCTCTGGGCTTTCCGATAGATTGACACCTCACTTTCCCCACAAGCATGTTGGTGAATCTTCTCTAACAACGCTTGTCCCTCCTGCTCCGAGACACATTGCATGAGTATTCCGCCGGGGCCTTTGTAGTATAGGGTGTTGTCATGTATGCAATACCCTTTTGTAGATGCCCAGTTTTCGTTGCTGGTTCCTTCGGCGATGGCATGCAATATTGCTTTTCTCCAGTCTGCATCATCCATGCGTTCGTCATCGCACACGTCCTCTGTCAACGCCGAGGACGTCCGCACTTCAATCGATATTCTCGCAGGACATTTATCCGTACTAACTTTGGATCCCAGAGTGGCCAAAGCATCGGCATGCCTATTGTCTGCTCTAGGCTTGTGCTCTCACCTGACGTCGCAGAACTGCTGCACCAGCTTCTGTACCAAGGTCCTGTAAGGCAATAGGTTTATCTCCTATAAACCATACTCGCCTGAGGCTTGTTTGACGATTAGCTTGGAGTCCCCCATAACCGTCAAGTTGCTTACTTCTAGTGCCCTTGCTGCGCGAAGACCTGCGATGAGAGCTTCATACTCTGCTTCGTTGTTGGTGACTGCGAATTCAAGCTTTGTTGACATCTGTATGACCTCTCCATCTGGTTTGGTCAAGACTATCCCAATGCCTCCACCTTTTCTTCTTGACGAGCCATCGAAATGGAGCGTCCAATAGGGCAACTCAACTGCGTAGATTTCAGGTCCCTCCCGCTCTTCTTCAATCACAGGCTCATGGCTGTTATCAGGGAACTGTTCTAGCAAATCCGCCACCGCTTGCGACTTGATTGCCCGGGGTCGAAAACATGTGATGTCATATTGAGAAATGGTCATATACCATTTTGCCAATCTTCCCCCAGGAGTAGTGTGAGTCAGAAGATACCGCATAGGATCACTCTTTGTGACCACTACCACTTTGTGCGAAGCAAAATAGTGCCTCAACTTCTCTATTTCAAAGAAATAGGCAAGGCAATGACGCTCGATGTCCGTGTACCTTGATTCTGCTGGCTGCACTATGCGAGAAATGTAGTAGATGGGCCTTTCTTGCCCCTCATACTCCTGAGCCAGGAGTGCCCCTATAGACCTCTTCGTTGACGTCAGGTACAACAAGAGTGGTGCTCCGAGCTGAGGTGCGATCATTACCTTTGACGATGTCAACTGTTCCTTTAGCTTTCCGAACGCAGCCTCGTGCTCTGTAGTCCAGTTGTATACAGCATCTTTCTTGAGAAGATCGCTGAAACAGAAGGTGATTTCGGGGATCGCTGGGATGAACCTTCGCAGGTAGGATAGCTTTCCCAAGAAGGTTTTCAAGGTACTTTGGTTATGCGGCGCCATCATGCTAGTGATGGCTGATACTTTCGCAGGATCAGGCTCTATTCCTTGACGATGTACCACACATCCGAAGAACTTCCCCGATGTTACTCCGAATGCGCACTTCATGGGGTTCATCTCTAATTGAAAGCTTCTGCATCTGTTGAACACTTTCCGCAAATCCCCCAGGTGGTCCGCCTCATCCTTGGATTTGACAACTAAGTCGTCCACGTAGAATTCTACTTCCTTGTGCATCATGTCGTGAAACAGGGCCATCAGGGCTCGCTGATAAGTTGCTCCTGCGTTCTTGAGGCCAAAAGGCATAACCGTGTAATTGAAGGCTCCCACCGGAGTGATGAATGTGATTTTCCTTGCATCTTCGGGGTCCATCTTGATCTGATCCACTGAAGCCGTCCATGAAGCTGAACATGCGATGACCCGCGGTTGAATCGATAAGTAAGTCGATGTTGGGAAGCGGAAAGTCATCTTTGGGACAGAAACGATTAAGGTCTCGGAAGTCCACACAAATGCGAAGCTGTCCATTCTTCTTTACTACCGGCACGATGTTGGCTAACCATGTAGGATGGTGATTTGGCTCGATGAATTGGGCATCTGGGAGTTTGACAATTTCCTGCTTGATCTTCACGTTGAGCTCCGGCCTAAAGCTTCTTGTGCTCTGCTTTATCGGTTTGGATCCTGGAATTACATCCAACCGGTGCATGGTGATGCTTGTGTCCAGACCGGGCATTTCATCGTATTCCCATGCGAACACGTCTTTGTACTCAGTCAAGAGTTGTAGCAATCTGTCCTCCTCTTCTCCTGTGAGGTCCGCACTTAGAAAGATTGGCCTCTTCTTTTCTTCGCTCGGGCTTAGGAATACCTCCTTCAGCTCCTGCTTTTGCGGTCTGGGTTTGTCCTCCATGCATTCAGGTGCTTCTTTGAGTTTTTCCTCTATAACGCTTGGCATTGGTTTGTCTGGTGCCAAAACCTGCTCAATTTGATTGATTTGCTCAGGGATATCCCCATGCTCGTGTGAGGACACCCCCGCGCACCTTCATATGCGATAGCATTTCTTCCCGTTGCAGTAGAAACTCTCTATCTCCTTGCCTTCAGGATCATGTTTTGCTATCCTTTTCAGAGTGTACACGTTCTTTCGCTGGTAGGCAATCCGCGACGCCTCTTCTCGTGTAGACGGCTTTCCCTTGGCTTCCTCTCTTATCACCATCACTCCTGCGGGTGACTGATCTTTGATGTCCTCCCAACGGGGCAAAGGAGTGGGGTTGAATGGTCCGGGCGTTTGCTCATCTGCCATCTCAGTGAACCATACCGCCTCACTGAGATGCGCTTCATCCATGTTGAAAGGATTTATCGAAGCTGGTATCTCAACTATTCTGTCATTCCAGATAACTTTCATTACTTGGTGAGTTGTTGAAGGGACAGCATCAAAGCGATGAATCCAGGCCCGGCCTATAATCATGTGATACGTAGTGTTCGCATCTATGACATAGAATTTTGCTGAACACTTAATTTTGCCGATCTGAACACCCAGGCGGATCCATCCTATTGTCATTCTGGAGTCGCTTCCAAATCCCATCAGCGGGGATGGACGCTTGACGATCTTGTGCTCTGGAATTCCTGCTAACTTCAGAGTATGGAGCGAGACAACGTTAACTGCCGCTCCTCCGTCGACAAACGCTCTTTTGAACTCCACACCATTGATGATTGCTGTTACATACAGAGGCTTCTGGTGGCTCGCATAAGTCTTCTTGTCGCTTGCGGAGAAGGTTATGACCTTTTCTGTAGAGCGAGATTCCCTGACAACCTTTCTATTGGAGACCACGATATCCTCCTCGTAATCTTCTGCTATTCTCAGGATCGCCTTTGTCATCTCCTTCCGGCATTTCTCTGATAAGTTCATCTCATCGAAGAACCTGCTGAACCCATGCGACCCCTTCATCCGATCGGCACGTTCGTCCTCAGTGTCTATGCTGTAGTCCTCGTCATTGTGGATCTCGGAAATGATAGGTAGACCATCCTCTGCAACTCTTCAAGGTCCATAATAGAGATCATGGCGACCTCCTGGCCCTTCTGTTCTTGCTCCGCGTGAGCAGACAATGGATTGTTTCGCACATCCTTCCTCTGGTCGCTGACAATCAGCTCGCCATTTTTCATCTTTTGACTCACTATGATTCTGAGTTTCTTTCAGTCAGTCGTGGGATGCATGACCTTTCCGTGGCATTCGCACCACTTCGGGTCCCTCACCATCTCCTTGGAGGGTGCTCTTTCGAGCGGCGGCAGGACACCATCCTTACGCCATTGTCTGCACAAGTCGCTCGCTTCCTCTACCGAACATGGCAGAGGTGGCGCATCGAAGTTCACTACCTTCGGCTGCTTTTGGGGCGAGACCGTATTCACTTCAGCCTCACGTCCTCTCTTGTAGCTGAATCTCCCAATTTTGAAAGTGGTCCCGCTCGGGGATCTCTCAGGAGCGTTCCTCTTTTTCTGTCTCTCCACTATAGGCTCAATATTTTTTGTGCATTCGATCAGCTTCGAGAATGTGGGTGTTTGTAGGTTAATAAGCATACATTTGTATTCGTCTCGCATGCACTGCAGGCATATCTCCACGAGTCTGCTTTCGAGTATCACGTCTTTGCATTCCAAGGACTTGGCCCTGAACTTCTTGATGAATGTTATTCCATCCTCCTCGCGCTTCCGGTACATCCGCGAAAGATGAATCATTGTCACCTTTTCTTCCATCTGGAAGAATTTAGTGTAAAACTTCTGGACCATGTCGTCCCAGGTCTTTACGGATCCGGCTTCCAACGTCCTGTACCACTTGTAGGCCACGTTCCCCAAGGATTTCGGGAACTCGCGCATCAGCAGCTTAGGATCAGCCCCGTACGGCCCCATTAAATCAATAAAGCGCATGACATGCTCATGAGCGTTTCCGTTGACATCTTCGAACTTGTCCCATTTAGGAGCCTTGTACCCAACAGGGTTGGGCATGAGGTAGATCTCTCGTGGAATAGGCAGATCGTTGTCAAGCTTCGGGATGATGGTATCCGCGAACGATTGGTGAGCCAGAATGGTATCTATGCGCCGTTGCAGCGACGTCATACACTCCGGAGCGCTTCCCTCAGTCGCAGGAGGAGGGGTTGCTGTAGGCGGAGGCGAAACATATGCCACGGGAGGGCTAGGAACATATTGCGATTTCACGTTGCCCCACGTTGCCGATGGAGGAGGCAAGGGGTATTGTGAGGACGGATTGGGTACCAGAGTTGGAGGTTGAGGAGTATGAGTGGAAGAGGCAACATTTGAGTTGTTGGCCCCTTAATTGAGGGTAACTGCGTAGTTGCCGGTGGAGTTTGAAGGATAGGATTGGGTGGTGTGGTTGACACTCCCAATCCTTGAGTGGTGTAATTTCCTCCTCCCTGAGGGACGGTGGTGGCCAATGCGGGATTTGGGGCGAGAGTCCCCAGAATAGCCATTATCCATTCCAGCTGCGCAGATTGAGCTTTGAGAGCCTTTGCCTGGTTCTAGATGGTGGCGTCCAAGGCCTCTATTGTCGGAGCTTCACCGGTGGCTGTAGGAGTACGGCGGGCCTCCTCTCCCGAGGTGGTCTCCGTGGAAGGCGATCTGTTGCTGACATCATCTTCATGAGACATGGTTGCTTGCAATGGTAAGTTCACGTCGGGTTCACCAAAAATGTGTACAAGAGAATCCTGCAGAGAGAACTCTGTGTACACCAAAGGCAGAGAATAGAAATGGAACAGGAAGTGTTGGGCTGTGTGTAGGGAGAGAGTAAGGCAATAGCACTGTATGAGAGAGAGACAGGATTTTGGAAGAGCTTTCGCGTATATCGGGTCGTTCTTTCCTGTATGGAAGGGTTAACGTTCTATATATAACGGAGAATGTGACCGTTGTAGTGTGGTTAATGCGCCCATCAATGGCGGCTTAATTAGCTTAACCACACCGGCACGTTCGTCCGCGTATATAGGGACCGTTACAGCACGTTATCCGTGTATACCGGAACCGTTATGGGGTTGACCGGGTTTGACCGGTTTGACCGGGTTTATGAAGCTCGTGCCATAAATCTCTCAAAAGCAGTTACTAGGGGTCGCGCGCGGGCTTGGCTCGCGCGCGACAGGACTTACTCTAGCCTCCAAACCACTAAGTCCCTAGGGCCCTGTCTCGCAGCCCCCACGTGGATCAGCACGGCTGGTGATCCAATGTGTGTGGAGCACAATATGGTGTGCTAGATGGTTGCCACGTGGCCAAGATCCTCCTGTCCAGAAAGCACTATCTACAAAGGGCATCGCGGACTTATCTAGTATTTGGTAGTGCTTTTAATAAGCATAACTCTTAGTCTAATTTGTATAATAGTGTATAATATATTGTGTTGGAGACAATTGTAAGTTTGTAATATATAATTATGGGATTTGTTTTCCCGATTTTTGCTGATTCATTTTTGAGTAGCACCCTCATGGGCTCTCTGTTCCGGAAAGGAATGATTGGGAACTAAGGGAGGGTTATATAAACGGTTGTTCTTATTTATTTATGTGCTCCCAGGACGCATAGTGGAATTCTCAATTTATTTTATGTTTTCACATATTCTTTTCTAGCAATCAATCCATGCTCCAAGCCTCTTATGGCCATATTGATTTGGGTTTGCTAAGTGTTGAGTTACTCTTGCTCAAAAGGATGTGAAATTCTTGTTCTCCTCTTCCTCATCCTCTCAAGTGCAAGCATTTGTAGGACAAATAGAAAATAGGAATTTGAAATTACTGCATGTAGCTCACCGACAAATATTGTTCGACAATCAAACAACAACGAGGTCACTGGAATCTCGATGCCACCCAATTCTCCTCGAGTCGAAGATCGCTCCATCGCTCCTGACCCGACCATGTGTTAATCCAACGACTGCCTCGTCAAAGCAGTTGCTGATATCATTTATCAAGTCGGTTGTTAAAGATTACTGGGGCCCGTCAATGGGCTTGGTCCAAATCCGACCCGACCCAGGCCTACTAATGCCCCGACACTTAATTGCTTGACCCAAACCCGTCCTAACTGAGTATACCCATTTGATACCATACCCTGGCCCGACACAGCCTCGTTGGGTGTGACTTCCTTGACCCGAATCGTCCCTTATATTCATTTCTTAATTCGATTGCTCTCGAAAATTACCTGGATCATCTTTCCCCTTTCATCTTCATGACCTCTTTCTCTATTTCTCTCTCACACACATTAAGGGAAACCTCAGCCCTATTGCCCTCAGTGGTCATCGTTGAATTAAGTATCTGCCACAATTTTCAATCTTTTCTCATATACCTCACCTTTCTCTCTCCCCTTAATCGATACCCGATTCTTATGACCAACAATTTAATCATCTCTGTCATTAATTTGTATGATTTTGTCAACCGCCCTTTATTCTTGTTGATTTATTTCCTTCTCTCTCCTCACTCCTCTCCCTCTATTCTCTCTCTGCTTGATAATAGAACTCTACACTTATCTCTATCTCCCTACTCTGTATTATTTGGGACGATCTTCTTAATTATCTCAAATACTCCATATATGTACACAAATGCAATAGTCAACGACTCGATGTCTATCAATTAAATCTCCTTTTCTAACCGTAATATTGATAATATTAACTGCTCCTTAATTCTCTCTCCCCACATAACATTCTCTTTCACATCCTTGATATTGTCATGACTCTCTATTTGTCCTACTTCCTAAAATTCTGTTTGTCTTATTACTCTGTTAGCTCTCTCTCTCTCTCTTCCATCAAAATCTATCTCTCTCCACCAATTCCTCTCCCTCTCATAATCCCACAAACTTCTCATCTTTCTCGCGCGTGCACATTAATTCTGTAGTCTGGACTTTGATATGTTCAGTGGGAGTTGAAGATAGAGTTTAACCCGCATACCGTAACAGTTATGAACTCCAATAAGATAAAAGGGTCGGGGTTGTTATAGAGCCACACGGGTCTGGACCCGACTCGACCCATAATTTCACGGGTCAGAAGGGTCGCTTGAAGGGTTTGGGCTATTAGAGATGGGTCTCACCGAGTCGTGTCTTGTTCGAATTTGGGTTTGACATGGCCCGTTGAGAGGCCTACAGACAACCAACCATGTGGATAACTACGACTATTTAGGGTTGAAGTAAACATTTTGGGTTGTTTTGCCTAGTTTGGGTTTTATTTAAAGTTGGGATACTAATCAGTCTTTAGTTGTTTTTTTGACGACGTCAGAGCCCGCAGCCGCTACCCTCCTCCGGATACGCTCTGTGTAAACTATCGTTCTAGTGAAATAGCCTTCAAACCACACTAGAGAAGTATTTAGTCTCGGGCTGTAGTCTGTCTACTATATTGTCCTAGTCCACTAGTTATTTTGATTTTGTTTGTCTAGTTCGACTATGCCATAATTAACTTTCTCTTTATTTATAAATTTTTATTTTTGAGGAAAGACTATGCCATAACTTAAGGTAAGGGTGCTCTGGTGCTTTAATAAAAGTTTACATTAGTTTTACTAGTTTTGGAATTCTACTCTTTATTTCACTGATGAAGTTCTAAACTTTAGCTGAAGAAAAGGTCTGACCGGCTGGTGGTTGTAGATGAGAACAAGTGTGTATCTTCCCCACTACCATGTAGAAGTATGCAGGTGGTGGCTTTAGGAATGGGTCGCACTCATTTAATAAATGTTGGTTCGATTTCTTGATTCCTTTCGACATCTTCCGTTCACACTTCGTTTTTGTATTTGGTCCAACTTTCTAGTAACATTCGGGCTTTCGGAGGTCTACTGTACAAGAGGTCAATGCCATCATCTTTGATGTAATAACCGTTTAGATTTGTACTATTTCTGGTGTTCATCTCTTTCTTTGTATTTGACTTTACTTTCCGTAAATTGATCGCTTTGATCTGGTGATTCAGATAACGAAGTAATGTAATTTTTAAATATTTTTATGGTGTTGTAGATTAAAATATATTCAACAACACTACGAAAAGATTTCCAAATTCTCGCATCATTTTGTAAATCAGAGTACCGGATTAAAGTGACTCAATGAAAAATAATAAAAGTGAAACCAAGAAGAAGAAAAGAAGCGGACGAAGCACTGGTTTGGACCTATTGGTTGCGATGAATTTCTTATTTATAGTTTTGGCCTATTTTTTGACTTGATAAATTAATTGGAATGTCATTTATTTAAGTGATACCAGTCCGTCCCAGCTCTTTCTTCCCATCTGACTTTTTTGACTCGTATCTGTGTCACTTTGACCGGGTGATTGGATATCAAAAATAATACAATTTTTTGATAATTTTTTCACCATATTATAGAGCACCTTTTACTCTACAACATCATAAAAAAATTATTAAAAAATTACATCGGTTTGCTATTCAAATCACCGGGTCGCAGTGACCCAGTGAATAGTGACGAAAGTCAAATTGGGAAGAAAGTGCTGGAACAGACTGGTACTACCTCCGTTTCGTCTGTTTCGTCTGCGTTTGACTTTTTAACTCGTAACTGAGTCACTTTGACTTGGTGATTTGGGTACCAAACGATGTAATTTTTTAACAATTTTTTCAAGGTATTTTAGAATAAACTTTCCTCTATAACACCATGCAAAGATTACCAAATTCTTATATCGTTTTGCTAATCAAATCACCGGATTAAAGTAACCCAGTGAATAGTGACAAAAAGTGAAGTAGGCTTAAACAGACGAAGCAGAGTTAGTACTTTTCTTTACAAATGAAAAAATAATGATTCGAAATTGGTTCTAAAAGTAAGTAAAGTGAAAACATAAAAATGTACTACTATGACACTCATTTCGGGACATTTTACTGCCAAAAGACACTTAGGCCTTGTTTGGGTAGAGCATACTCTCCAAAATTGTGTCTTCACTTTCCACAAATCATATACCACTTCCCATATAAGGCGGGATATGATTTGGGCATTTTATGCTAATTTATGTCAATAATAAACTAATTTAAGTAAATTATATTAATTAAAACTAACTAGGATCAAACTAATTTAAGTAAAATCACATTATATTGTGTGTAAAAGTAGTTTAAGCACGTCATTTGGTAGGGTGAGCACAATTCGCCCAAACCGGCCGCCCAAACCGATCTGACATAAACCGGACCGAATTTATCACCGTTCATGCTACTTCATTGATTGCGATTATAGAATTTCAAATTCGAACTAACTTTGATTGATCATGATTACGGAGTTAGTAAAACTGTTTAAAACCGATTCAGTCTGACGAAAATTTCACACGAAAAAATACATATTTTAATAAAGATAGACCGTTCATAAATCAAGTTTTATAAGTTAGGTTTGGTTTAGGGTATCAAAAAGAATCGGGTGAGTTTGGGTTGCACATTCTCCAACTCTTACCTATTGGGTCGGCACAAAAATCTGGGCAAAACCCTGCCAAATTGGTTCGCGCTCACCCCAAGTGCTGAATATGTCATTTATATAGCCTTAAGTTTTCAAACGATTTGAAACCTTTGAACCCGTCTAACCCGCCCGAACCAGTCCGAATCGAAAGGCTTGATTGAGTTTGGCTTTGTCGACTACTTGATTGGGTTTGGGTATCGATATGACCACCCCACGATCATAGGGTTGGGAAGAAAACACACGCCTCACTCGCCCAACCCGGTCTGTGCTCTGCCCCATCATTTGGTAATAAATTTGACGATAGTTTCAGTGTAACCCGGTCCGTGCTCTGCCCTAGCCACGCTGAAGGTTATTTATAAGGATGAGAGACTTCGACTTGCCCTCTAACCTTAAGATTTAGGATTTGTTTACATTCAAGGCCAAAATATACAATTACTCTTTATTCCAACTAATGAGTATTTAATTCCATGTTGATCCGGTATTGTGTGTGACCCTGTAGGTTCCTAATTACGTTGGCACTAATAATTACCAACATTGAGCGACATCTAGCAATACATCAATGCTACTCATGTAATAGGAATGTCAATGAATTGACTAATCTCTATGACCAATGTTACCATGTCGTATAATTCATTTGTCCATATATCCAGATTAGACACAAGACATGGCGTGTCACCCCTATCTATCCAATCTATAGTCTCTTGATTCTCTGAGCAGACAAAGACAGACAAATGATATCAATATCTCATATTTATTCATTTGAGCATTGCCACGCATTTTTCTAAGTCACACTCATCAAGTGGACATGGATATTTACTCCTTTTATGTAGGAGGGACAAATTCTATCTACATCAACTTGTTACAGCTTGATGTTTGACGATATTAAAATATGTAATCCACATCTAGAGAATGCAGTGACTTCAAGGTATAGAATCACAACACAATTGTCACTATGAGAAACACTTGTGACACTCACATAACACCCATGTAGTGTTCTCATGGTGGGCCAATTCAGTACGTCATTACTCCTAATGTGTACCCATATGTTAGAATTGATATCTCATATCAATCTACCCACATATTAGTCTCGATGCATTATAGTCGTCCCAATTAACAATAATACTAGACTAAGGATATTTAAGAATACAATGTTTATTCTAAAGACTTCGTTATGTCAATATATCTCGATATAGATAACAGAATGAATAGAGAGTCACGATAGACAGACTGCCTCTTGGGCACACTCCAACAGTCTCCCACTTGCACTACAGCCAATCGGGTGCATGTCGTATTCATATAGATCTAGTGTGGTCCTTATGCTTCGCTGACCACGGGCTTTGAAGACTTTATGAAATGTTAAGTCTTTATGAGAAGAAGGGGTGAAATGATAAAGATTGGTCTCAAACGCAGAATTTTAAAGATGCGCTCTCGGACTGTGGTTTGTTTAACATGGGTCAGAGTAGGGAATACTTTACCTAGAGCAAAGAGAAGACTAGTGTACTGCAAATCAGACATGGGATACTTTATTTCCTCATTCATCTGTGGAAGTCTTCAAACCGGTGGGATCGGACCATCTGCCTCTTCTAATTGATGTTGCCGACCGGTCTTCTTCTCCCTTTGTACTGAAGAGATTAATGTTTGTGGCTGAGTAGATACATGCTCTTGATAGTTGACAAATTATACGACATATCGCAACATGCAAGTTTGGATCTGGAGCACTAGGAAGGTGGCTGGTCTCGTCGGGCTTCGGATTGGCTAAAACTCAGTGTTGACGCTGATGTGGATGTCCGGTGACAAAGAACCAGTGGGGGGATTCGAAGCAAAATGGCGATTTTGTTTCTTCTTTCTCCTTCCCGCTACCATTCGCACCTTCGTTTTTCACTGCAGAAGCGATGGCCATGGTCTTTACTTTCTCAAAAGCGTTAGAGATGGGTTTCACTCGCCTGTTGGTAGCAACCGACTGCTAAGCCCTTCTAGAAGGTTCTCTCTCACAAAAGGTTGGGAGGCGGTCGAAGTGAAAATGAAAGGGTGGTGGCTGAATGTATATTACTATTCGAAAGGGTTTCGGATAAGCACCTCTATTTTTTTTCGTCGTGACAAAAATGCCCTTGCACACGGGCTTGCCAAGTTGAGTTTGCAACTTGATGGTTGTTGTATTTGGGCCTCTTGCCCCTCTTGCTTGTACAATGTTTGTTATCAGAGTTAGCCCAAAATTAAATAAAGTTACAAGCTTCTTGCAACACACACACACATCAGTTAACTAATGATGTAGAAACTGGCGGCTATGTTGAAGTATTACTCTTGCAGCAACTACAAATTTCTCCCTACAGTTGTGCAATGTGCATAACCTAATGGCACGTGTTTGATTTTCTTGAGTAGTCGGATTGGACTGGATTGGATTTTATTTTTCGGATATGATTGGATATGATTAGTTGAACTATAATCAATAATGTGTTTGGTTTCTCGCAGTATTAGTGCCGCATTAATATATGAATAGTTCAATCCAACTAATATCCTTGTATGAGGCGAGACTAATTTGGGTTATTAAACTCCATCTTTTCACTATTCAATACTAGTATTAAATTAGTTTAAAGCAAGAAAACATAAAATTAACTAATCTCAAGTCATTAATCTAATCCAAGCTAATAATACTAATCCTAACAACCAAACGTCCCTAATTTTTAAGAATGAATTTTATCCCATTGATTCGGACAATTAACGCAACCGGAGCAGCTACGGATTTAATGTCGTCGAAAATGCACAGTCAAATATAAAGGGTTAACGACTCGCCACGCGTCAAGCGATGATTGGACTCTAGACCTGGCACTACTCACATACGGGCATCCAATGAGCGATCCAGCAGCCCTATATAAATCCGTGTTCATCCCAAATCCCCAAAAGTTCCGTTTTCCCTACAATCCCATTTTTGCTTGCTGTTGGTACGCTACTGTGTTGTAATCTCATCGATCGATTAATCGGAGAAGAAGCTAATGGCAGAGAAGACTTTCAAGTACGTGATTCTCGGTGGAGGCGTTTCCGCTGTAAGTTCTCTCCTTCTCCGATTGATTACTGATGCAGTCGTTGAGAAATCGTTTTGGTTCCCAATCCCTCGATGCTTAACGTGTAGATCTGACATCATTTTTACTTCTACAATCATTATTTCTCTGTTAGAATTTCATCATTTTGAAGCGATGTTTTCTTGATTCTCGTATATGATGATTTGGTTGTTTGGTGGAGAGCTCAAAACCAGAATTCACTTGTTGAAAAATTACAGCACTTGATAATATCATCATGTACTGTTTTGATTCAATATCTTCAACATTTTTTGGTCTGTTTAATGGGAAGTCTGTTATGTTAGGCATTTGGCACAAGTTGGTGGTAGAACTAGAAAATCCAAAATCTCCCTACAAAACTACAGATATTCTTTTTTTAACGGGATGATTTTCAACCTAAAATCGCACTAGTAGAAGATTAAAACACGGTTAGTGGCGTGTCCTCCTCATTTTATGCGCTCGGAGAAGTGATTTACTAGAGGTTGGGTGTTGAAAAAATCTAGACTAGGATCAGAAGAAGACTGAAGAGAACATAATATTGATTCGTGTAGCTACCTGACTTGTTGAGTTGAGTATCAATATAGTACAATAGGATACTAAATGTTTCTTTAGCTGGTATCTAAATGTTGTGAAATTCTAGTTTTCTTCACTCCGTAATCTATTACTAAAGAACTGGAAGGCAAATTAATGTTGGAAATTACAATTGCCGCCGATGCAGGGTTACGCAGCTAGGGAATTTGTCAAACAGGGAGTTCAGCCGGGTGAGCTCGCAATTATCTCCAAAGAAGCGGTATGTGATGTTATACTGGTTATTTAACTTTTCTCTTGCAATATTTGTGGTTTATGTTCCCCGATGCATGGATATGTGAGAACACAAAGGTGTTTGAGTATTTACAAAAAAGTGTGTTTTTGTATAAAATATATAGACATTTATAGGTCATTTGCAGATTGTTCTTGGGAGCCTGGTGGTTTATGTGAGAGTACACAGAAACCCACAGTGGTTAACATTGCAATCATGTGGGTTTATGTAAATCAATGTTTGAAGTTGATCACAAACACTTATAGGGGTTTATGTAAATCAATGTTTGAAGTTGATCACAAACACTTATATTTTGAATCATATGTTGCAGTTGGAATTTCTAATTGAAACCACTTCTCTTTTCAAATTCATTTTACACCACTTACAAGCTTTTGGTAAATTAGGTTTTATCAAAGATTTCCATTTTCCAATTATCTGAAGAATTTGTTACGCTAGGAACTATACTGCACCTGACTACAAGCTTATTTGTTGCTCACATGATATCTGTTTAGCATGTACCTCTGCTTGAATTTGCACATATCTTGAGGAGGTGATTTCACTGTCTTACGGCACAAGAACTTGCTAATCTTTTCATTATGTCGTTGTATTAAGATAACAGTCTTCATTATGAAAACTAGTTCTCGTGCTGCTTAGATAGTATCACCTCCTTAAAATGCGTGGAAAACCAAGCACAACGGTCAATAAGACGAAGGGAGTACTGTATTGGGTATACTTTGAGTGTGAGCTCTTGAAAACAGAGTTAGAAAGCAAGCTCTTGAAGCTGAACATATTTCACTGTATTCACCTCTCAGGATGTGAATTCTGTTGCATGTTAGTGTGAAGACTGTAGATATTACATTTCTTCATGGAGGAAACTCTTTAAAAAATAATGTGCATTTTACTTCAAAAGTTATTGAGAGGGCTGATTGATGGAGACTTTCATATTTGGTGCCACACTCTATATCTCTTTATTCACTATTCATGCTGCTTCCTAACGAAAGATCTTTCCTATCACAGGTCGCTCCATATGAACGGCCAGCACTCAGCAAAGCATATCTGTTCCCTGAGTGTAAGTGAACAGGATAGTATTATGCAATGTATTCATATGTTACAGGCTGCTTGCTTGTTCACATTTAATTTCTACTGCCATTATAACCAATCTGCTCCATTCTTTCTTCGTGTTGAAAGCTCTATATGCTACCTGTTTTGCAGCTCCTGCCAGACTTCCAGGTTTCCATGTCTGTGTTGGTAGCGGAGGAGAAAGGCTACTTCCTGAGTGGTATTCGGAGAAAGGTGATTGTTATTCATGCCTTGTACAATGCTGGTTGTTATATATTCACTGCCTCTACATAATTTTTCTTTACTTTGTTATATATTCACTGCCTCTACATAATTTTTCTTTACTTTGAGCATTTAGATGTGATTATCGGGAGACAACTATCAGGGTCTCTTTCTGATAAAACATATGCATGTTGCAGGAATTTCGCTGATTCTCAGTACCGAAATAGTGAAAGCAGACCTTGCGTCAAAGTCTCTTGTTAGTGCAGCAGGAGAAACTTTTAAGTACAACATTTTGATAATTGCAACTGGTTCGACTGTAAGTCTAAATTTTTGAAGTTCTCACTGCATGATAGTCCATGGCTTCTCGTACTGTTACGTTTGTAACTCATTAGTTAACTTCTGTTTTCAGGTTATAAAGTTGACAGATTTTGGAGTTCAAGGAGCTGAGTCCAAAAACATTGCATATTTACGAGAAATTGATGATGCTGATAAGCTTGTTGAAACTATTAAAGCTAAAAAGAACGGCAAAGCTGTTGTTGTTGGAGGAGGATACATTGGGCTGGAGCTGAGCGCAACACTGAAATTGAACAATCTTGACGTGACAATGGTTTACCCAGAGCCATGGTGCAGTAAGTACAAAGTGCCTTCATGATTCACTCCTGGGAATAGCAACCAACTTGTGTGCTGTTCTCGCTCTGGGATCCTATATTTCCCAGAAACACTTTTACTCGCCGCTCCTTCACTCTGGTTCATGGTTTCCTGACAGTTAAGATTTATGGTTGCAGTGCCTCGGCTTTTCACGGAAGGGATAGCTGCTTTCTATGAAGGTTTCTATGCAAATAAGGGTATCAAAATTATTAAGGGAACTGTAGCAGTTGGGTTTACTGCTGATGCAAATGGGGAGGTACATTTTCATTAAACCTCCAGATGGCTGTAGCCTTGCTTTTATGTCTAGAAATTATTACCATAATGCGAGCATGTGGTTCACCTCTCAGGTCAAGGAAGTAAAGCTAAAAGATGGTACAGTGCTGGAAGCAGATATAGTCGTTGTTGGCGTTGGAGCTAGACCTCTTACACGTCTATTTAATGGACAAGTGGAAGAGGAGAAGGGTGGAATTAAGGTTTGTGTATTTTGTTTGTTTACCTACCATGCATCTTTATAGTATTTGTCTGATTAAAGCGAGTGGCTTAACTTGCAAATTGAGTTTGCAGTATCCGTGTACAGCAATTTTGTGAATTCTTTTGCACAGAAGCTCATTCTGAATTGAAATGAAGAGACAATCAATTTAGTAATGATATTGATGTCTATATGCATTCTCCACCTTATTATATGTTTCTTCGTAAAACTTACCAGCCAAAGGCCCAAGTAATACACTAAATGATGCGATTGTCAAAAGTTGCAACTCGGAGGCCCTGGGTCAAAGTCTTATCCTGGACACGGCTCCTTTTTTATTTGTTAATATCTTCTTAATGATAAGCTTCAGGAGCTTCGTCGCGAAAACTACTCAGCATGATTTTGATACGACTTTCTTATAATGGTTTTGATTTTGATACGACTGTCTTAATAGTTTGCTTACATGTTGCTTCTTACTATCGCCAGACTGATGGTTTCTTCAAGACCAGTGTTCCTGATGTATATGCTGTAGGAGATGTTGCTACTTTCCCTCTGAAAATGTACAATGAGATTAGAAGAGTTGAACATGTCGACCACGCCCGTAAATCTGCTGAGCAAGCTGTGAAGGTATGGTTGAACATACTATAGCAAATACCATACTTAGTACTTCAAAAATTCTACGAACTACTAGTGTGACTTAACTATCTGATGTACAGACAGTAAGCTGCAAACTTTTAGTCCCAGAAGTAGTGCATTTTATTTATTTTTTCGTTTCTTGGAGTTCAGGTTATAGTTGTCGACTAAAAACTGGAGGGTGGCGTGAAAAATATCTTGAATCAAATCTTTGTTCAAACTCAGAAGATATTATTTGGTAGTATTTCATAAGAACCTCTTGATGGTCAAGTTTAAATTTTTAAACGATCACATAGTAATTTACACATCAATAACTCCAAATGTTTCAGTTCTCCTTTGTACTCCCCCTCTTGTCCTCTCGGGAGGTTAAAAGTTCTCCATTTTCATAAAAATATAATGAGATGGTTCTCCATCTTGAAGCAGTGATATCTGCCCCGAAAGTTTAATAAAAAAGTACTAATGTTTTTGAACTTTGAGATGACCCTTTTGTCAAATTTTGTGCAGGCTATCTATGCTGGTGAGTCGCTGGAAACTTATGACTACCTCCCATTCTTCTACTCGCGTTCGTTCAATCTGTCATGGCAGTTCTATGGAGACAATGTTGGTGAGGCAGTCCTATTTGGAGACAACAACCCAGAATCTGCAAATCCCAAGTTTGGGTCGTACTGGGTCAAAGACGGGAAGGTCTTTGGGGCCTTTCTGGAAGGTGGCAGTGCTGAAGAAAACCAGGCCATTGCCAAACTTGCCAAAGTTCAACCAGCAGCTGCGAGCTTAGACCAATTGGCAAAGGAGGGTCTTGCATTTGCCAGCAAGATTTGAATTTGACCATAGAAAATATACAAGGAAATGTAATAATGAACTGCTTTATCTTATTCTTTGTATACTGGGCTTTTTCCTTTTCAGTACTTAGTTGGATTTGGATCTGGATTTTCATATAACGGCGGTACAGTTCCTTTGTTTTCTGTGGTTGATTCTGATGATTGTTTGTGATCATCAAGGGCCTTTTCCCTCTCTTTTTCACTTTCCCTGTCAAGTTTCATGGGAAATTTTTTTTTTTTTGAAAACTAAGGTCATCATACCATAGAAGGCAAAAATCCAACAGGCCAACTACAACGATAGTCCAAAGAAACGCGGAAAGAGAGAACAACAAAAGTAGCAAGAACCAACCAACTACAAACTACAGGAGAAGACCTACTACAAACTACCATACTGACTCGAAACTACAACGGATGATTATCATACATAGAACACTTCGCTGCCTTATGGGCAAACGAAACCAGTTGCCTTCCAACCTTGGTGATGCTGCAAAACAAAAGCTGTGCCATCGCTCCCCTGATCCGTCCAACCACTGGATCATCCTGAATGGGCGGGGAGGTAGATCCCTGGAAGAAAGAGAGAATAGAGGAGCAATCAGTATTAATGTTAATATGTAAGATACGATGGTGTAAAGCAAAGTCCACTGCATGTTCAATGGCCAAGAGTTCCGCTTGCTGTGCACTAGATGCGATGCATTTTTTCCCTATAACCCATGGAGAGCCGTCTGCTCCAATTAAGTGAATGCCAGTTCCCGAGTAGAAGGAGTTTGACTTCCAGGCACCATCCACATAAATGTTACACCTATGGTTGCTTGAGCTGTCATTGGGAGTGTCAATGACAACTACAACATTGTCAGGAGAAGTTGCAATTGGGGAGTTGATGGGGGGAGCTGGAGAGGAGAGATTTGCACTGTTGAGGAGGTTTCCTTCCTGTTCCATAGCTGTTCGAATGACTGCAATTGAGAAGGGCTTGTTTTTGAAGATGAGCTCACATCTAGCTCTCCAAATGCTCCAAAGGGTGTGAATAGCCTTGAGGTTATTTGAGAGGACAAAACTCCAAATAGTGTTCTCAAACTGGAAATCCCCCTGGGGAAGAGGGTTAGAAGAGTCCCAGATCCCTCTAACTGCTGAGCATTCGAAGAATAGATGTTTCAGGGACTCTTCCTGGAGATTGCAGATACAACAATTGCTTGAATTCAGTCCCAACCGTCGACAGAGTAGGGACATAGTAGGGAGTTTCTTGTGAGCGCACTTCCAGAGGAATGTCTTCCATTTCTCCGGGATTTTGAGACCCCATATTTTCCCCCAGTTGTCAAGAGACATGTGAGGCCAATGGTCAAGGTAGAAGTGACCCCCAGGGTAGAAGTGTTTATCTCTTTCGCTGTTGAGAAAAAGATAGCCAGACTTCGTGGAGAAGTTTCCGTTTTTAGTGAAGGGCCAGTAGATCATGTCTTGCTCCGGGTTGTTGGGGAGCTGGATCGATAGGATTCTGACTGCAATGAAATCCGGGACCATAGATCTGATCGTCGTGACCTTCCATCGTTGTTTACCATTACTACAGTTAATCCATTCCATGACCAAAGCATCCGGGCTGACAGGAATCTGGCCAAGTAAAGAGGAAAGCGGATCTTTCAATCCTGGGATCCATCTATCCTGCATGATTTTGACACGATTTCCACACCCAATTCGCCACTGGAATCCCTTTTTGATGAGATCGCGTCCATAAAGAACACTCTTCCAAGCCCAAGAGGAATTGCTTGGGCTGCTGACTTCCATGAATGGGGTTTTCCTGCAATATCTTTGAAGAAGGATTTTGGACACAAGCAGGTTAGGATAATTCATGATTCTCCAAGCCTTATTAGCCAAGAGAGCCTGATTCAACCAGTTAATGTTTCTGATGCCAAGGCCTCCCCTAGATTTAGGGAGGTTCAGAGTTTCTCTCGGGATAAGCCTGAGAGGGGCTTTCTTATCCGAGTTCCACCAGAATTTTTCAATAAGATTTGAGAGTTCCTCGTTCAGAGTAATAGGAAGCTTGAAAGAAGAGCATACATAGGTTGGTAAGGCAGAGAGAACAGATTGAGAGAGAATAAGTCTCCCTGCATCATTCAGGTATTTCCCTTTCCAACCCTCAAGTTTTGAGAAGATGGCTTCCCTAGTAAAACTAAAAATGTCCTTTCTCTTTCCTCCCGTGACAATAGGAAGGCCTAGATACGATGAGTTTGTCTTCTCGATTTTGATACCTAGGTAACTTCCAAAAATAGCCCCCAGATCCTGAGGTATGTTTGGGCTAAGGAAGAGGGAGGATTTGTTTCTGTTTATGTCCTGTCCAGACACCTTACAGAAGGATTCAAGGGCTCCACTAAGAGAGGCACAGCTAGAGAGGGAGGGTTGGAGGAATATAAGGCAGTCATCCGCAAAGAACAAATGTGAAAGCCTTAGACCTCCCTTGCTGAGGCTAATACCCGGGCACTTTCCTGATTCATCTAGGTTGGAAAGTTTGATGGATAGGGCTTCCAGGTAGATAATGAAGAGGTAGGGAGAAAGCGGATCACCCTGCCTCAGACCAGCTCTTGGGAAGATTCTTTTCCCAGGTTGACCATTAACAAGGGCAGAGAAGGAAACTGTAGTGACGCATTGTAGTAAGATATGGACCCAATTATCAGGAAAGCCCATCCTTCTCAGGACCTTTTCTAGGAAGTACCAATTAACTTTATCGAAAGCTTTACTCATGTCAATTTTGAGAGCACCAAGGTGGGAGTTACCACTTTTGGTATTTCTGATTTTAGCAAAGAATTCATTGGCTAACAACGTACTGTCCGAGATTAGACGACCCGGAACGAAAGCATTCTGTTGCTCCGAGATGATATTGGGAAGGATGAGTTTCAGCCTATTAGCAAGGACCTTTGCAATGATTTTGTACATTGAAGAGCAAAGGCTAATTGGGCGAAGGTCAGTGGGATGCTCAGGATTAGAAACTTTGGGGATAAGGGCAAGGTAGGAGTAATTGAATTCCTTAAGGAGGAAGCCATTGCGAAGAAAGGAGCGGAAGACATCCTCAATTGATGGTCCTACGCAATCCCAAAATGTATGGAAAAAGATACCCGGGAGGCCGTCTGGTCCAGGGGATTTGTAGGGACCGATGGACAAGGCGGCTTTTTTGATTTCCTCCGAAGAGAAAGGTTTATTAAGGATATCATAACAATTGGTATCGAGAGTTGGGAAATTAAGGCTCCAGCCCTCCCAGTTATCAATATCCTCCCTTCTGATCCTTGAGGCATTGTGATAAATGCCCTCAAGGTGACTAGTGACCAAATCTGAAAGCTGGGCAGGGTCAGAGATCCAGTTACCAGAATGATCATGGAGACCCTCAATTCTATTTCTTGCAACTCTCTTCTTACATGTTTTGTGAAAGAAGCGAGTGTTACGGTCCCCTTCCTTAAGCCATCTGATTTTGGCGCGTTGGGCCCAAAGCGTTTCCTCTTGTAAAAGAAGCTCGTTAAGTTCAAGCCTTAGGTTTTTCTCATCCTGAATAGCCTCAGGAGAGCTTAAGGAGGAATGAACAGCCTCAAGTTTATTTTGGGCTGTAATAATCCTTTTATTAAGGGACCCAACTCCTGTTTTCCTCCAAACCATGAGGTTAGACCTAAGGGCTTTGCATCTAGCTGCAAATTGGAAAGCCATAGATCCATGGAAGCGCCCCTGCCAGGTCTTTTGGACAATGCTTTTACAATCAGGATAGCGCAACCAGAAGGCTTCGAAGTGAAAGCGCCTACTTTTAGTAGGGCGTTTACAGCTGTTTATGTGGAAGATGCAGGGGCCGTGGTCCGATCCCATGATGGGCAGATTTTGAAGATATGAACCTTGGAATGATTGACACCAATCCGAGTTGTGGAATCCTCTATCCAGTCTCTCGAAGGTGGTGTGTGGGGGAGGCCTGTTATTGGTCCAAGTTAGATGAGGACCTTTGAAGCGAATTTCAGAGAGATTTAGGTTACCAAGGAAAGAACGGAAATCCTTAATCCCTGGAATCCAGCGCTTCTTTCTGCTCCATTTTTCAGAGGGATGCAGAATTTGATTAAAGTCCCCTATACACAATAAAGGGCCTTCCACCTTTGCTAGATGAGACTCAATAAAGTTCCATGTTTCCTTTCTTTGATCCAGGTACGGGGAGCCATAGATACAAGCAAGGAAAAAGGAACCACTATCACAAGAGATGGAACAAAGAATGAGGTTTTTAGAGGCAAAAAGGGGGGAGACGCTGATGTGACTTTTCCAACCTAAGCAGAGGCCACCCGCTAGCCCAGTAGAGCTAACCCCACAGGTTGAGTTAAAACCCCATGATTTAAACAAGACACTACTTTCAACAACCGAACATTTAGTTTCGCAAAGAAAAAGAATAGACAGTCGATGATCAATGGTCAATTTGTGGGCTGAGTGAACTGCCAGAGGATGACCCAGACCTCTGCAGTTCCAGCTACCAATGATCATGGCGACTGCCGTGGTTGTTCGAGGACAACCACGGAAACCTTAAGGGGTTGAGAGAGTGTACCTTTGGTAACACAGCTATCGTCTGGATCATATGAAGAAGAAGGACCTCTTAACTTTTTATGTGGTGGGGTTGGGGACTCCGGGCCTTCCTGCTGGCTATCACGGGGTCTTTTAGCTTTACAGACATGCGTGATACGAGGGGAAGAAGACGTTGGGGAGTCCAGGTCCTCTTTTGCAAGAAGGGCGCGAAATTCTTCGTCAAACCCATACCGATTACTTGGCCCTCTACCAGTGTGGGGTAAACGGGCCGAAGCAGCCGTTGGGAAGCAGCCCAAGTACGAGTGAACAAAGCAGGGTTTATTTTCGGGGTTAGGGGAGAGTGTTGCACCATCGAGCTTCCTGCGTTTGGGCCCAAACCCTGCCAGCCCATTAGTAGCCAGCTGATCGGGGGGGTTAGCCACTGTAAGGGCTTTGGTCTTGCGCTTAAGTGAGGAAGGCCAAAGGCCCATTGTTTTGGGCTTGGAGTGGAGAGGAAGAGAAAGGGGAAGATGGGCTGTTTCTGTAAAGGCCGGCCGAGAGAAGTGATAAGTGAATGGGGGCCCGTTAGTGTTAGATGACACCCCACTGTTGGCAACCTTAGATAAAGAGCTGGGCCTGCTATTATGGGTAGCGTAAGACAGCAAGGGGGGGGGCCCAAACAAAGGCACAGTTGCTTGTGGGTTTAAAATCGTGACTGAGAAGAGAAAGAATAGTATGGACAAAATTTTTTGGGAATAGAAAGGAAAGATTAGGGAGGATATCCTTTCTAATCAAGAAATAATAAACAATAGAGAAAGAGAAAGGATCCCAACCAGAAAGGATAAATTGCACACGGAAAGGTAACTTCCTTTTTGAGAGAAATATTTTATTTAATGTTAAAAGAAATGAAAAACATGACAAGTGATAAGTAAGAGCAAGATTAAAGTAAATCACATCATCCCTAACCCTAGAATGAGCAGCTAATAAGTGATTAAAATAATAAAAGCATGCATCGTAATAGCAAAAAGAGAGAGAGAGAGGGTCTGGGGTGATTGTACCGTTCACCGAAGCTGCAGTCGTGCGGCGGCGCACCAGGGCATGGGGGCTTGCAGAACGAGCACGCTTGCTTCTAGGGTTCTCTGCGCAGACCGAGGAGGCTGGACGCGCACACGCGCCACCTCTCTTCCTCTTCCGATCGTTGCTGTCTCCGGCGACGGTGTCTTCTCCGGTGACGATTGGATTTTTTACGATTGGTTTTTTCACCCTCGACGAGTTGGGATCACCCTCCTTCTTCATCCTCAATTTGCTTCTGATGAGCTCAATTGCATCAACCATGATCTCATCTTCGTTGTTTTGGTTGTTTTCGTCGGAAAGAGACAAGTTTTCACGGTCATCCTCCATCTCCGCCTCACTGGTAATAGGGAGCCATAGATTTCCCTTACTGTCGATTGCTTCCTCCTTACCACTTGATTGCGAATCAGAGATGAGGATAAAGTTTGGGTTACTTGTTGCCTCCTCTCCTTTCTCCACCTTCTCGTTGATCCAACCGTATTTCATTTTGAAGACTCCATATTTGTTTTCAAAGACGTTATCTCCCTTGAAAACATGTCTGGATTCCTTCTCCGAGGAGTAGTGAGTAGAAGACGAGGATGAGTCACCGAAGATACTGACAATAATCTTCTTCTTCTTCTCTTCTTTCTCCTCTTTCTTCTTCTTCTCTTCTTTCTCCTCCTCACTTGATTCGTGGCTACTGTTCGTGCCGTTGCTGATGTCTGCAGCGGGAGCTGCTTGATTTCTTGTTGATGGTTCACCAGCCACGATATGTGGAGCCTCATTGTTCAGAGACACATCACCATTCCTACCAGCCACCTGATCCAAAGCATCAAAGAGCCTTTGGAAATTAGATCTTGGGTTATTCACCGCCGCCATTAGGGACTGAGAAGAGCGATTTGGTCTCGCGTTTGTCCTTTCAAAGAAGGTGAACCATGCACCGTGATCCCCCTTCCTTTCTGTGATCCGACGAGCGGGCCGGTTCCATGCAACTCGAATCCTGGTGGTTCGGTTGATGTTTGAGTTCGTCATACCTCTCAGAGCTCTTGTAAAAAGAGGTTGATCAATGTGAGTGACAGTACCATATCCTACCTCGTGTCTAGCTCTATCTAGCCGTTCCTTATACCTATTGAAGGCGCTTGTGAGAGTATGGCGGCACTTGTTTTCAGAGTGCCCTACACTTCCACAACGGAAACAGACGCGAAAAACTTTTGAGTAGCTAAAGAGGACTGTAACCGTTTCACCATTATCAAGTTGAAAGTTGCATCCTGGTAGCAGAGCATCAAAGATATTGAGCTTGATCTTAATCCTCATTTTGTCCAAGTGTTTCTCGTCCAACAATCCATTGACTGCTTGCATGCTCCCATCTTCTTCCTCCGTGTGTTCAAAGCTCGGCCAGACCACCTCTTCATCCGCCATCTCGAAATCTGCGATTTCCCCTATAACCTTTCCAATGTCTTGGATGAGGGTGTTGTTGATGTATTCCATCGGGACTCCTCTCACAGCCACCCAAATTTCGTTCATAGCGAAGTGGTCATCGTCAAAAACCGTGTTTGGTGTCCACCTCTTTATAACCACGAACGATCCAAGAATGTTCCAGGGACTTCCTCTCACTAGGTCTTCGAGATCATCCTCACTTTCAGGTTCAAGGAGAAACATATGGTCATTCATAAGTTTAACCTTGATTTTTCCGGCGAGCTTCCAGAATTTTTGAATCGCAATAGCAATTGTTTTGCTATCCCAGACGATATAATCAACGAAGAAAGCCACAATACACTTCTCCAGTTTCATTCTTTTCGAAATAAACGCATGCAGATTTGGTGTGGGTAGATTTAGTAGTTCGCGGTGATGAATGAAGTTGGGATGCACTGAGGAGGGTTGGAAGGACGTTTGGATTGAATGAAAATCATCTAAGGTGTGGTTGGGAAGAGCCATGGTGGGAGAGTGTTGGGAACTAGTGAAGGCTGTGGTTGAGTTGTAGTGGGTTTGGGAAGTGTTGAATTGTTTCGGGAAGGGTAGCAGAAAGGTGAGACGGGGACAAGGTCATGAGACCCAGTTTCTTTCTAGAGAGAGAAACCACACAAGTTCATGGGAAATTTATGTGTACCATAATATTGAGTTCATGTGAGCTTGAACAATGCATCATATATGAAACAAGTAAAGCAATTATCCGGTATCAGGTCATGTTTGATATAGTGGTTTTGCAACTCGGTTGTAACTAATGGAGATAGTCTTCTTTGACTATGCCGAAGTAGGTATAAGACGTAGCAGTCGATAACTGGTTCATTTACAGGGATTATTCATGAATCGATCGAAACATTTTTTGGCAGTGTTCTCTTCTATTATGATATTTCAAGCTGGGAATGAAGCATCAGGCCCGTCTCTACCTATTTAGGGGCCTAAGGTGTATATAAATTTTGAGGCCCTCTTAATGAAACACACAATATGATTGTAATCTTGTTAGTGTATAATGTTACTCAAAATTAATACAGTTAATTATACTCTCTCAAAAAATATGAAGGTATTTTAGTTGCGTTGGAATGCATAGCAGCTCTTGATAACAATTTGTTTTTTTCTTGCTTTTACTTTATTATTTCTTTTCTTAAACCAGTATTTTGTGTTAACATTCACACTAATAATTTTTTTGTGAAAAAGACGTTGATTTTAATAGTATATGAATGTAGTCGTGGATATCAAACAAGGAAGTTCCTCAAAAAAAAAAATATCAAACGAGGAATGATTTCTTTTTTTAGATAGATCTTATCAACTATCAACCATAGTTTATCCTCAAAATACATTGAAAATTATTATTTTTCTAAATAAAATTAAAATTGCAAAATAACCCATCAACTTCTTAAAATTAAGAGGCCCTCCCCCATATGGGGGCCCTAGGCGAAGGCAAAGTTTGCCTTATGCAAGGGACGGCCCTGTGAAGCATCTACTACAGCATTTACTAAAACTACTTGTGCTGCCCTTGGGAATTCGAGTCTTCAGCTGTAACTGAAACAGCCATTTTGTATGAATTCCAATCAAATATAGGCTACTGCTGCACAGAACAAACAATCCGATTATGGGAAGAATGCAAAATTGCACCGGTGGTTCCCATATTTTAACATTTTAACTTTTGTTACACTTTGGTATCCATATTTTCATTTGCTGCAATGGTTGTACTCAAAATTTAAATTTGTTGCATTCCTTGTACTCACTACAGTTGAAAGACCAGTATGCCCCTAAAATCTCCCCCGTTCTTGCACATAATTATTGTTTATTATGCTTTGGCCCTATTTTTTTTGTTTTATCCTTGTAATATTTACTATAAATTACACTTACAACCCCTTTTTCAAACACAGTACCAACCCCACCAACAACACCCATCAAAATAATCACCACCCATTATCAACGTCACCACACAGCTATACATTGCTCGTGCTTCGAACATCTTTAATAACAAATCATCTGCTCTATCAAAGTTTTCCTCCAAACCTAAATCATCATGATTCTTTCTTCAATTTTCATAACAAATCCACCAACAACAACATGGTCGAGTTTGGTTAGTGGCGGAGGTACATTAGGACAAGGGTGGCAATTGCCACCGCTGACTTTTTAAAAACTTTATTAGCGAATTAAAAGTTTCCTTCACATCCTCATTTTTTCCCGGTTGGTTCGATTTCCTGGGTCTGTCACTGAATTTGGTTATACCTTCTGTGCCACATCAGTTACAACTCTGACATCATTGCTATTGACAAATTTTCACAATAACTACAATCTTCAATTCGTCGGACACCTTATCATCTTCCAACAAAAATGGTGAAAAAGAGAAGAAAATAACTCATTGCCTACCAAACCAACAAGTATCGACCCAACACACCACCTTCAACAAAAAACCCAATTTCTCTAGCACTTCTATTCATTATTATCTTGCAAGCTCTATATTTTGAATGAGTCATGTTCTCACGAACTCGTGTTCATTGATACTATCATGAGAACGTGACGTGACATCCTCGCCGATTTTCATGGTCGCTGTGGTTTGGTGTTTGATTGTGGGTCAGGGTTTGATCGAATTGGGTGATTGGGTTGGGTCACACCGAGTTATGTTCTTTGTGGTGGATGGTGAGAATAAGCGAGAGTATAGTGGTGGAGGACGTTCAAGGCTTCGCTGGGATTGTTTGGGTGTGGGGGGGGGGGGGGGGGGGGGTGGGGGGGGGGGGGGTATAATGATCGTCGGATGGGTCTAAGCCCTCAAATTTAGAATGACAGAACAGACACCGACTGTTTTCTGGGTTTTTAATGCAGACCGGTTGGGGTACTGGAAGGTGGAAAATCTTGAATTGGTAGTTTGCTGTACGGTGAAAGATAGCAACGGTGGTTGCGTTTGTATTTGCCAATGGAGAGATTGTGTATATATTATTGCAAATATCTGGGATAAAATAAATAAACATAATTATGAGGGACAGTATATAGAAGAGATTTTTTTTTGGATAAAACGGTAATTTAGTAGATGTTGGCACCAAGAATGCAACAAAATTAAAATTTGGACACCACCATTGCAACAATCGAAAATATGGATACCAAAATGTAACAAAAGTTAAATTCTCGGGTTTATCCAATCAATAAATAGTAGAAAAATTCTCGGGTTTATCCAATCAATAAAAGTAAAATAAGAAAACTTCATTTGTTATTTAGTACAAGTAATTAGTATATACAGACTATTATCAAGGAGAAGGTATTTATAGGCTCGACTAAAAGGAGGGGTGCCGTTGTGCCTCTCTTGAAACATTGTCCAAAGGTCTCCCTTCGCGAGAGTAGGCCAAGGACTCAATATATCTTCTTTTTTTTTTATGAAACCAAGGACTCAATATATCGGTTGAAGGAATGGGTATACAAATTTTAATGCAAAGACACATCTTTGAGGGTTTTGTTTGTTTTAACAGAGCCTAGGAACTCATCAAAGCTCATGGTTATGGTTAACAATGAGCACATGACTGGTGAATTCACGAGAGAATTCTAGAAAGAGCTTGATTCAACAGAATGAACAACATTCCAAACAGATAAAACTCCAAATAGAGAAGTTAGTGATACTCTATCTTATCAGTGGATTTGTGTATCGGTCCACCGCTCGCTGACTCTACCTAATGTTCAAGCAAGGCCAACCCAATGAGAATGCGTTGATGGGGACGTGTTGAGCAACAGGCTCCACAGAAAGAAAAATAGATGTCATAACGACAATATTTGAAACAACTGCTAAACCTTTTGGTAGTGCCACAAGACTTGAGGGTGCATTTCCGCCGACATACCTATGATAGCATCATCATCCATGTTTAATTTCATAGCGGTTCCGCTCTTCTCTGCAGAAAATAGATAATTTGGCAGAGCATCTCCTTACTTTAAACACACTATCTTAATCAATGGGAATTGGTTCAATAGGTAAGCAACTTGGTTCCGCTTAAGCAAATCTCGAGTTGAAGTCTTTGTGTATACAGAAAATTCTCACTGGAAAACTCACCTGCCATATCAGACATGCGACCGGATCAGACTGGATTACGGGACGAAGCCCCGGAACCGGTTGAAAAACCAAAAAAAAAACACACCATCTTCTAGAACATGGCATTTGGGCTCAGTTCGGTTTTACTTGTCCTTGCTAAGTTTGGTTTTACTTTTCCTATAAACACATGATGGGTGGGGCGAATGGGTGCCAACTCACTTGGTTATCGGGATCGAGAGACTTGCTATAAATGTGTGCTAAAACTAGAATTTCTGAACTACAATAAGAAAAAAAAAACGAATTTGGTTTTTAGCTACTTCCTCTATTTCTTCTCTTTTTCCCACGAGTTTTACTATTATTCATCAGACCGCTTAAATCTGATGATTTGATTAGTAAAACAATGTAGTTTTTTGATAAATTTTCATGGTATTGTACAGTAAATTTTACTCTACAACACCATGAAAAATTATCGAAAAATTGTATTAATTTGCTATCCAAATCACCGGATCAAAGTGACATGCCTATGGATGAGAAAGTCAAAACTGAAAGAAAGAAAAGAAACGGACCAAATAGATTTTGGAAACCCTACCGAAGATTCTTAACCGCTCAAGGTGAGATAACATCTTATGGCAATTGAGGTGACACTCCGTTCCATCTACTAGTCAACATCAAATTTAATGGTAATGAGATACCACTATGATTTTTCTCCTCCCTATCATCTTGATTTTAATCACTATTTATTGGATTACTTTGATCCGGTGATTTAGATAGTTAAATGATGTAATTTTGTGATAATTTTTTTTATGATTTTATGGAGTAAAAGTTATTTTATAACAGAGTAATATAATTATAAAAAAATTGTATCGTTTTACGATCCAAAACACCTGATCAAAATGACACAGATACGAGTTAAAATTATCAGATGGCGTTGAAGAGAAGAATCAGAGCGTTAGTGTCCTTAGGCCTCCATCTACTACTAGTAGTCAACAACAGTAGGACCCTAATCAAAGTAACCAGAAATTTTGAACTTCACTTACTTCCTTCGTTTTCTCTTCGGCTTCCTACTTCACTATTCATTGAGTCACCTTGATCCTGGTAAGTAAAATCATACAAGATTTTAATTTTTTCTAACGATGTTGTAGAGCAGAGAGATTATAAAATTCTTATATTGTTTTGTTGACAAAATCATCGGGCAAAAATGACTCACGAAAATCAAAACAGGAAGTAGCGAAGGAACGGAGGTAGTAGAACAATTAGAAAGTGACTTCCTAGGTTTGAAGGGTAGATGCGGGAGATTTTCCTTTGTACAACTACACCTTGTCCTTTTTGCTAACCTACCCCACATGCTACCAGTCTGGCTCTCCTCATTGTTCTCAATTTGACTTTTGTCACTATTCACTTGGTCGTTTTGACCCAATAATTTGAATAGTAAACCAATGTAATTTTTTAATAATTTTTTCATAGTGTTGTAGAGTAAAAAGTTGTTCTATAATATGGTGAAAAATTATCAAAAAATCTTATTATTTACTACTAGGTTCCACCCCGCGCGCGTTGCGCGCGGTGTGGCCTTGGCATGTTTGCTTGTCCGATGGGCGGAGATATACATTTGCCACTGCAGGATTATTATGTACCGCGTTTGGATGTTATTTTATCGAATTATACTGTAAATAGTCTCAAGATATGTGAATGCATTATATTTGTAGTAATTGGATTCGTAGCTGGTTATAGTCTTTTTATGAAATGAAGACACTAAAACTGGTAAATAGTACATTGCATAGACACGAGATTGGAACAACAGGATAGTAGACCTACAAAAAAAAGTATCCGTGTTTAGGTGAAGTTACCTTTCAACCCTTATCCACCAGAATAGGAGAACATAGCCAGAGAAACAACTGTTTCCTAGACACTGTTGTTCCAGGATTCAGAGCAGGCATCCTCGTATATGCATAACAACAGCTAAATGGGATGAGTGAAAATGAAGACATACCTCTATAGAGCGATAACCAACCGGAGGAAACCGAACCGCTGCTGTCTGCTGGAATGAAGAAGGTGAAATATGTTGAAGGAGCAGTACAAGAAGTTATTACTGCACGATTTACTAATAATTTAATTGAAATTGCAGTTTGGAGCTTCCAATTATGACTATTTGCTTGCTTTGTACGGAGTAAAAATTTAATTAAAATTGCAGTTTGGACCTTCCAATTATGAGTTTTTGCGTGCTTCTTATGGTTGTTGATAGGGGTGAGCAAAACCCGCCCCAACCCGCCTCCCCGAATCGGCCTGGATCAAACTGGCTTGAATTTAGTATCGATCAATGCTAATTGATTGATTATGGGTACAGATTCGTCAACTCGAACAAAGTTCGATCGATCATGGGTTTGCAAGTGGAATACCCGTTTAAGGCCGAACCGGTCCGATTAAAATTTTATATGTAAACACTGTAAATTTTATTTAGATATATGGTCAAGAAATTTGCTTTTACAAGTTAAGCCCATTTTAATACCTGACTTTTCTTACGTTAACTTTCTTTCATAGAAAATAACTATATGTTTCCAACTTCAAATATTATACATAAAATATTATTAAGTTATAGTCTGGGGTAATACTGCATGAGTTACAATGCTAAACATTTGTTTCATCACGCGTGTTTTGCGATGATAAAAATGTTAATATTGTGGGCAGCAAAGATAATTCATTGTAATTACTTAGAGTTGCAGATATGATCAGAACTACTTATGGAATGTCAAACAATCAAAGGAAGCATGTTTGTCAAAGCTAGTCCGCTTCGTAATATGAAGTCTGTATATGTATGTTATTCCAGTTGTTATCAAAAGCCATGTGAGACACGTTATTGCAGAATTGATTACGCACTGAAGAATAAGATGCGTAATGCAGTAGGTAAATATTTGCAGAAGAGTTTAGTGAAAGATTACAAGGGGAGACACGTTATTGTAGAAATGAAAATTCAAAATTCAGAAATACAGGATGACAGTAGTAGAAACATCACAGCGGAATAGAACTGGTGCATTTGCATTGCTCTGCTGATGTCCTTTTCTTAGGTGTTCTGGATACGGCTAACCACCCACCTTGTTAATCGGGGATTCCTGTTTTGTGTGCACCTGATCACGCGGACGTAGAATTTTGTTGTTGGGCTCTTTGCATTTGCTGACGTTATGAGATTTTGATGTTCCTGATAAGGAAGCAAATCAATCAATGTAGCTACACTTACTGTGTGTTGCTGTTTTAGGGATTGTATATATTAGGGAATCATAGTACCTGTTCAGTCATTGTTGACATTGCTGCAAGTGTGGTCTCCAAAAAGGTTTCCACAGGGAGCCCAAATATTGTAGCATCCATGATTCCAGTTTCATCTCGGAGCTCCACATACAAGCGACCACTGCAGTTAGTTTCCAGTTTCTATTAGCGTGTATGTATGTGTTTTCCTATTATAGAACATGTTGATGTAGCTATATGTAGTGGATATGATGTGCAGTAGCAAAAATGTTGTATATAATGGATGTTGGGGTTTCTTATCTAACCACGGTATTATGTTGCAGTCAGCATTGCCACAGCTACGGCAGGTTTGACAGATACGTTCACGTTTTCAATGTGGGCAGGCATTGAACCACGGCTGTTGAGCTGTCGATATTGCACGTATCGATACTCGTAACCATGTCTCAGCATACAGCTGCTGTTACAAGATTGAGTATATTGTATTTCATTTGTAAGTATCACAATTGTAAATGAATAAGTGAATTGAACAACAGTCTTACCACCATCCGTCTTGCATCTGATATATTGTTGACCTGCATTGCAAGCTGCTTTATTTCTTCTGTGTAGTGATGGAATTTTTGTTTCATCGGTGAACTGTTTATATAGTGCCTTATGTGTTGTGTACTTTGTTAATTATATTGTGAGTCATAAAATGGCGCATACTTCAACGTTTACTGAATATTTACTGTGATCAAATGGGGTATTTTGGATGCTACAATATTACTGAGATTTGCAGTGAATGCAGGCATGAGTGCTGTATTATCAGTCATGTGATGAGTACGTGTTGTGTTGTTGATGACAAATGTTTGGATACAAGATTGTTGTATGCCAAGTGTTTATATTGCATGTTAAATTAGAATTTTGCATAGTTGCAACTCGTGATATTGAGCTGTCAAGATGAAGCAGGAAATGTCAATATCAGGACTGGAAGCAGCAGATTCAGTAGGCTGGAACAATGCATATGTTGGCACACAATTTTTAGGACATTGGTAAGCTGCCAAGTATGTTGTTTAACCACCGTTAGTGTTGAAAATTAAATCGCAAGTACATATGATAGATGATTGACATGGCGCGTAAGTGGTTTGTCGACGATATTTATATGGTTTGAAATCGTGTTTTTCTTAGCCATATTAGCAAAACTGCTGTATCTGATGCCGGATAACGGCGAACCCACAGAATTTGATATGACATTTTGGTACAATGACGAGCAGAAATCGGTGAGCATCTGGGGATTAGCAGGTGACAATGAAACCATTCAAATGGTGGAGGAAGAAGGTGACGGGAGCTGACGATTTAACACTGCAAGTATTGTATTTTCTTGCAGTATATGTAGTTATGAATTAGTAACTGCCTGTATGTGATGAGTGCAGTTACTTTTGTAAATTGGGGAACGATAGCCCTGAATTATATGTGGAGCGTGATGAATATTGTTGTGTGAATGGTTAGGTTGTTAATTAGTGTTTGCAGTTGGGTTGATGTGGTAGTCATCTGGAAGCATTCTGGCATTATTTATATGTTGGGTGTGTCTACCGCAGTACATATGTTGTCACAATATCTGATTAACGGAGGTAGCGTTGAATTATTTAAACTGTAGTTGGGACATTGTATTATGTAGACTAAATCACAATATATTGTAGACATCCACCGACAACAGAGCTTTGATTAGAAAAACATACAGGACGAATTTGGCGTCTTATTTTATTTATTTCGTCCAACGAGAATATATTCGGACTTGTAAACATGCATCAAGCTTCAACTACGTAGCGTACAGTCCAATTGTTGATTGGGAACCCGTTCCCATTGTTGCGCCGAGAAAGGAGGAAGTAAAATCTTCTTATGCTACTGTTCATATTCACGGTCTCCAGCACGCTCTGTTGTTCCTGGAAATTATTACAATGCTAAAGATAATGAGCTATTTGGTTGTGGAGTATCATTTCGTATCGAGAAATTATGTTTCATACCTCAGTTGACATTGATGACATGGTTTTTGCATTTTTCCCTAACACAGTGTCTACTGACTGTCCGAAGATGCGTACCTCGAGCTCAGCGTTACCGTCATGAAGCTGCACGGTTAAACGCTCCCTGGGAAAAAGAACAGAATTAACATTTGGTATCTAGATTTCGTTTGCTCTTAAAAACTTTGTAAAATTCATGTGGTACGAAATTATATCAATACAGTCTACGGCATATTGGTTGTCAGTGTTATTATATACCATGGTATAGCATCGCAGTCATTATTTTGGCAGGTGGAGCATTGAAATGTGTTGTTTGGAGAACGATTTGCAACACGATTGCAGAACTTGCATGCGTAATACCATGCTTGCTGATTTGTTGGTAAAGCATGAACACTGGCATTTACCCAAATTTCGCGCACTGTAGGCTGCAGTTGATCATAAGAAGCATACAACGTAACGTGAAACTATTGGAAAACTGCATTACTTAGTGGGTGATAAGTGTTCATTAGTGAAGAAAATGCTTACCGGCAATGTTGGCAGATCGACTATTGCACAAGGTTTCATTTCTTGTTCATATGGTTGAGCATAATCCAAATTTCGAGCTTTGGTTGAATTGTTGCTCTAAAGTGCAAACAAAGCTTCTGGGAGGAAGCAATGTTGCCTCGTTGTTGTGTGGTGTGGGAAAAATTGATTTGTATGATAGTATTTATAGTGACATTTATTAGAGTTGTTGGTCATATGAACTCTGTGTATTATAATTATATAATGTTCTGTGCTGAATGTTTTTTCTTGTTTAATTTTTTACCATCATTTGCAATGTAACTCTGAGCTGAAGATGTGAATAACAAAATGTTGGGATTTTTTAGATAATTGTTTTGTATTGCCATTCAATAACTCTTATTATCCCCAAATATAATGAATTTTTTACTTTATAAGGAAGGGGGGGACCGTGTGATTTGCCATTTGAATTAGCTCGTTTGAGGCGTGCAGTTATGGTTACAAAAGTGTAAATGGTGCATACAACTGGAAATGGGATAAGTATGTGGTCGTGAAGATCGTGAAACTCTAAAATTTTATTTTTTTTATTTATTTTTTGATATTGACGCAGCATAGCTCATTTTGGATGTAGTAGTAAATTCTCATTTAAAAATTTATATCTCTCTGTTACTGAAACCACGTGGTGTGAATGGCTTAGTTGCGGACGAAATAAATCAACACAATGTAAAGTATTGAGGATGGAGTAGTACTGTGGTATTTAAAAAAATACAAGCTATTAAGTAAAAAAAAAGTATATATATATATACAAATTTGATTGAATGGGTCAGTACATTGTCGACAGTCACATGTGCTATAACATTCAAATTAGCTGATGTAGGTGATAATGTGAAAAGCCCACAAATTTGCATATGGTGGCACACAGTTCAAGAACGTCGCGAAGCTACTTCTTCAACTGTGTAAATAATTTACTGATAATCTCTTCACAGCATGGTATGATACATTTTGCTAAGCAATACGATCGGAAAATTATCAAGAATTACACTGAATTGCTATTTGGAAAACCAGTTGAATGCGATTTAACAAATATATATGATGCATATCGGTGCATTCAATAGACCCTTTCAGGAAATGTAAGCATGCTGAGCCACTTTTGAAGCTATTTTCGGTTAGATATTAACACGATAAGTATGCACGTATAAGAACTGAATATACAACATATATATGCAAATAAGATGCATTTTCCCAACCCAAATAGTTGTTAGAGCATCGAACAAACAGATAACAGTCATGAAAGTAGTAGTAGCGAATACATGGAGGGGAGTAGAAGCACTACAGTAGTACAGTTATACATGAAGTTACAGAAGCATAGATGCAGGAAAACAACAACAGTTCAGTAGCATCCAGAGGAAGTAGGCAAGTGCGCTGACTTAGTTGTTTGGCGAGATATGATCTGATGATTTCTTTACGATGTCAACACGACAACTCGGAATTTGGGGATACTCGCATCAACCAGCTCAAAAACACACGCATCCCCCAAAGTAAGGCTTGCATACTGAGTAAAGCGATACCAGCATATGCGTCGTTTGGTGGCGTCATCAGAGGGGTAGTCACACCGGAATTTCCAAGTTGTGTCGCGTATCTCATTCTCAAGTTCGATGTGGCTTGTTGCATCTCCGAGGTAACTTCTTGTAAACTTCACAGAGATATTCTGCGCTCAGCATAAGTAGTCATTAAGAAGTGAGAAACATGCTGAGAAGATATGTAGTCTAAAATAACTATGGAATATGAATTCTTACCACTCCAGCACGTGATGTTATGTGAGTTTTAGAAATTTTAACTGAAAAACAAGGGGAAGCCCTGATCAGCATATATGCATCAGCCTTTTCCATCGGATCAGGAGTTTCATTCACAGCCTCATCATCATCAAGTTGCTGGTGAACAGATTCAACCTGAGCAGTAGACATATGTGCGTCAGCCTTTTCCGTGGGATCAGGAGTTCCATTAACAGCCTCGTCATCATGAAGTTGTTGGGGAAGAGATTCAAGCTCAGCAGTAGACAGATTGAATATTGTAACTTTCAAGTTGGATTGGCCTTTGTATTTAAACACGAGGAAATATCCATAGGAGAGTGACTGGTGGTTAACGAATTCCCTCCAGCCTGTTGATAGGAAAACATCTCTACCCTTGCATTTAATCTTCATTTCCCATTTGTCGCCATTCCGATCATAGAGTTGGGCAGTGGGCCCCAAATCGAAGCGATGTCGCCGGGTAAATTCATCAGGGAGCCTCTGCAGTTTATGCAAACTATGTTGGTATATTTATTACAGCAACTATGAACGTATTGTTTGGAAATAAATGAGAATGATCAGTTGGGGGAAGTATGGGTAAGAGAAGCAAACCAAGGTATCAGTTTGGGTCTTCATGTCAATGAGGATTCGAAAGAACTTCATATTCAGTGTTCGTTACAGCAGACCTGTAACTTTCATACAAATAGATTGGTTAGTTAATAATGGGAAGTCAGCATGCAGCAATTGAGACCGCTGCGGTGGAGGCAAATATGTTTGTGGCAGATCTTCCTGGACCCCGAATACAACAAACATCAAATGAACTGTTCATATGTGGAATATGGGAACCAAATATCATGGTAACTTCATCTCCTGTTGCTGGAACTATTTTGCCGAAATACCGACATCGATATGGTTGCTATAACATACGCACTAACTATGTACCCAGACAAATTCGATAAGGAATTCAACGGTATTTAACAGTAAAAAACGTAATTGAATGCTGTGGTAATGCACTTTATATTGACACCAAGTAAACATGTAATTATATAAACCTTTACAGATAATGTTTACGTGGTAGAATATGTATTGGAGAAGTTAGCACAATTAAGCTAGCAAGTGGTGTTTCCATTGAAATGAACATGACGCATGCAAATATAAGACACATGTGTGAAGCTCAGCAGACAGCGGTAATAACAACGATAACATTAATGTTGGAACAACATAATACTTACAATAGTAATAATTAAATTCATAATAATAGTACTAACAATAATACCGATAGGGGTGGGGGGTGGGGGTGGGGTTTGGAGGGAAAAAAAAAGAGCATGTGAAAATAATTCCCATAACAACAATAATAAAAATAATAACACGAATATTGCCAAGGATGAGAAATAATAATAATAGTAAGGGTAAGAAAAACTTTGGTTAGGATGAGGCCACACAGAGATGGTGATACAAATGTAGAGAAAATGCAAACACACATACAATATTCATAGCAATATGAATCCTTCAAAGGGGATGTAGTTTCATTTCTGAAATCATGCATGGACAGATCTGAGGAGTGCCAAACATCAGCAAGAACATACAATCGAAGATGATATTGCAGGTGGTAGTACCAAATCCAAAATTGTTTCGGTGGCAAGGTTTTCAACAGCTCTACACACCAAATCGAATAGTAAATAGAAATCATAACAACAGCTAAATGGGGTGAGGAAAAATGAAGACATACCTCTACAGGGCGACAACCAACCGGAGGAATCCAAACCGCTGTTGTCTGCTGGAATGAAGAAGGTGAAATATGTTGAAGGAGCAGTACAAGAAGTTATTACTGCACAATTTAGTAATAATTTAATTGAAATTGCAGTTTGGAGCTTCTAATTATGACTATTTGCTTGCTTTTTATGGAGTAAAAGTTTAATTGAAATTGCAGTTTGGACCTTCCAATTATGAGTTTCTGCCTGCTATTATGGTTGTTGGTAGGGGTGAGCAAAACCCGCCCCAACCCGCCTCCTCGAATCGGCCCGGATCAAATTGGCTTGAATTTAGTATCGATCAATGCTAATTGATTGATTGTGGGTACAGATTCGTCAACCCAAACAAAGTTCGATCGATCATGGGTTTGCAAGTAGAATACCTGTTTAAGACCAAACCGGTCCGATTAAAATTTTATATGCAACATTGTAGATTTTATTTAGATATATGGTCAAGAAATTTAGTCTTACAAGTTAAGCCCATTTTAAATCCTGACATTTCTTACGTTATTTTTCTTTCATAGAAAATAACTATATGTTTCCAACTTCAAATATTATACAAAAAATATTACAAAGATAATTAACCAAATAAATGTATTTTTCCAAGTAAAATTTAAAGATTTATCAACCTGATTAACCGGTCCGAGCCGGACCGAGTTGATACGTTACGATCGGCTTGGGTATCACAAGTCATTCGGTAGGTTTGGGTTGAACATTCTCCAACCCGGACATATTGGATCGGGTACGAAAACTTGGCGAAACCGGTCCAACCGGGTTCGTGCTCACCCCTAGTTGTTGATGTGTGTGTGTGCTTATATATTTTTCGTTTCTTCTTCTTATATCCAATTTGAATGTCTACAAACATTTTTTACCTCCGAAATGTAATTCATGTTGTTCTTGATATATTAACGCAATTGCCCAATATATGACATGTACTTTATGTATTACATGATTGCTGTGAAACAATAGCGTGTGACATTTTTTCCCTAGTTGTATTTGGGTATTACTTTGGATGGTATCAATGATTTAAATTATTTTCCAAATTCCGATGAGCGAATCAAATGAGACAGGCAATTAAAATATCGTAATATAACAATCCGCGTGACTTCAGTTAACATGTTTTAACCAGAACATATATTGAGCGTATAATATGTACCGATTCTATAACATATACGCTTTATATGTAGATCACATGTCTCTGCAAACGCAAGCTTTAAGAAGCAGCAATAATACGCGTACAGATTACAATTGGTGCATACAGCAGATATCAGAATGTTTGATATTTGTAACTGCTAAATGCATTTAAATAAACTGTTAAAACGGTCATTAAACTACAAATTAAAACTGTTACCAGAAATTGCATATGCTGAACAGCAAACACCACACCATATACACAAGAACAAAAGATGCATACATATATTCCCAGTAGAAAGAGTCATATGGGACAGAACTTACTGCAGTTGAGATCCTATTTACATTACTGGAGTTAGGTACCGGATGCTAGCATGAGAATGCAACGCCCACAGTGGCACTAAACGATATCTACGGACATACCATATTACAAAAATGATTTGCTAACTATGGACTCTGACTTTCAATCTATACTTGTAATTCCCCGAGTTCGGTAGTCCACGAAATGCAGGTGGATGGTAGTTGAAGCAGCAGCATATACCATTGACAGACATTTGTGGGCATCAAAAATCATTACTAATTACGGTATATCTATATACGGATCTACCAGCATACAAAAAATGACAGCCTCCACACCAGTAAGCACACAAATCATTTCTAAGCACGTTCCAGTTGACGCAGTGTCCACTTGTTTGCCCAGCGTTCATTCTTGCTCTTTGGAGACAGCAGGCCGGAAGTAGTATTTTCTGTTCAAGCTGTTTTCATTTGCCTTGGATATCATATCAGTTTGTTCCTGCACACGACACACATGAAATGCATATACTACTGAATACTGAGTGTATTTGATATGCAAGATGCAATTACATTTTGGATGTTGGGTTATAACGATATAACACAGCATTACTTACAGTTTCAGTTATCGCAGATAGAATTACACAAGTTTTCTCCAACACTATGTTGACATCATGTCCAAAAAGTGTGATTTCAAGATCACTGTTGCCATCAGTAAGTCAAACATTGAGGCGACTCCTGAAAGATACATAATAGTTCGTTTAAGTTACAATACAACTCTATTCTCCTAGTACGTTATAGTCACCACCTAATTAGAGTGAGAAAGAGGAAATGACAAAGCTCTTTATTCAAAATTATATGAGTTTCATTATTAGTCTGGAAAGGAAATCGCAAATATTTAGATATTTGTTTCAAAAAATGTGTAAGGGTCAAAATAACCAAAAAACCCAAACCCTTTGTTGAAGCATCTTGGCAATATAAGATGCCTAATTATATCCATCTTCCTTTGCCTATGGAATCTTAAAATCTCCTTCACACATGAACTTGACATCATGACACCCACACCCAATTCAACTTGAACTTTCGCCTACTCAAACATGTTTAAAAAATAAAGGCTTCATATATGTTTATGTTGCTCTTCCTGGTGGACTCCTAATTATTTAAAAACCATTGGCATCAACCAAATATGATTTCTTTACGCAGGTACGCCACGATCACGATGCACAAGATCATTTTCTTTTCAGTATCAATTTTGTACAGTGATACTTCAACATTTTATATAGTAATCATTTCGTAATTAAAGCAACGTTCTCATTTCAGCTACATCAATATTTTGTTATGTTTTCTTGTTAATTATAGCAGGTTGTACTGCTGTCTGTATCATCCATTAGTTCTTATCTGCTAGAATTCAATAAATTAAATGTTTCTTGGCCGGTTCGACCTAAGAAAACGAGGCATACCATCTTGGTGACCACAGGTCTAATACCTTACATATTTCGACCACTCAGCTTCATGTAATAATTTCAATTTGTAGCATGTCAATAGCTCCAAAGTTGTGACCAAACTGAAACAGACCTATTTCCATCGAACTTTTAATGTGCTGTCAGAAGGTATTTATCACACACCAGCAAGATACACATATTGGCGAGAAGAATTTTTCCTAGAAGTGTTATCCTATATTTTCAGACAAAATTAGTCTTCGGTTGGATATTTAGTATCATTGAATATTTTTAAGTCATGTATATTGAGAACAAATCACAAACACATTAAAATTGACCAACTAACTGGAAAGGTACTTGCACACTGGGGTGCTATTAAGGTTATGATAGAAGTACAACAGCATTAGCTAATTACTAATCGCATACACAACCCCTGCAGGTCCAAATGAAGAAGTTCTACACTATCCCAACAACCTATACTCCCATCTTCTTGTGAAAATGAAGACATAAAATATGAGATTAATTATCATAATAGAAGTCCATGCATTCTTAAGAAAATAAGCATTCTAGCATTCTCAAGTTTGGATTCAGTGTGTGGGAACTCACGCTATCAACATATTAATATATGGCAATGTACCTGAGAAATCTGCAACTGCTGGCCTAAAACTTCAAAAATGATGGCAGAGGTGTGTGGAGAATCCAACCTGGATCCACAAATTCAAACAAATGATAAGGAATAACAAAGTGGAATATCCAAAACTATGGATCACGTTGTAAGAAACGGGTGCTCGTAGAAGTTTAATAACTAAAGATTTAAGAAGTTTTCTCTCAGAAAAGCTCAAAAGATCAGTATCATGCCTCTTATATTACAATTATGTGATCATTTAGTAAAATAAAGACAACAAGGTTCATTTTAGAGCGTATAGCAATACAAATATACATACATGAAACATACATACTCTGGTAGAACTGACCATAGTTGTCGAACGCGGTAGGCAAAATGCCTCGGCGCATCCCATTGGGCAGATGCACAGGCACTGTCCACCTTGACCTTAGCAATTAGGCGCTCGCCTAGGCAGTAAAATCTCCCGGACGACCGCCTAATTTCTGCTTCATATTTACTTAAGTTTTCTCCAAACTTGTCTTATTAAATCTGCTAATTGATTTTTAAAATGTGCACACTGGTACAATTCTCTATTCTGTGAAATAAATTGAAGTATATTCCCAAGAGAAAAAATATATAATGTAGTATTCGACGGTTGAATATGAATTTCTCCCTAATGTGCATCAACATCAGTAACAAAGTAATAACGCAAGAAACTCCGAACCTTCAATATCAAATGTATGTAACAAAGATAAAGCTAGAAATCACATATCCTCTTCTTATACTTATCTATAGATGATTTTGATTTTAGATATTTTGAAAATTATTTCTCATAAAAAATCATAATTTGCATAATTTAACAACTAATGAGGCTCGGATCTGTTAGAGTGTTCGGCCGAGAACGAGCCCACCATGGCTGCAACTACATTGGCCAAAGTACCTCCGAGTTGCCCCGCCAACACGCGGAACTCATTTCCGTGCCTGAATCATTTGCTCGATAAATTCATCATCACAGCCTCGTATTACCGAAAACCAGAAGGGACATAATATAAAAAGGGGACATATCTAAGAACTCTTCCCACAGGCAAGCGTCCACTCACCTTGTGATGCTAAACTGCATTCATCAGCAAAGAATCTAACCACCTAATATAAAATAAAAGCTTTGCCATCCACCTCAGCTTAGTTGCCACGCGGGACCATTCATCGGTGGCTTCCTGGTAAATTAAATGCGACGTGGCTGGAAAGGCTATTCAATTGTTTAAAAGTCAGTTTGTAGAACATCCGAATCAGTTAGCAGCACTCCACATGGAATCAAGGATCGCAAACATGGAAAAAGGCATACACTGAGACCATACATCGCTGAATAGCGTCATTTTACTGCCTCATAGCAGTGGAAGTAATTAATCTTCGTTCAAGATTAATTACATCGGCGAGGCAAAACTCATACACCAAGAACATAAGAACAGTGGATACCTTCGTGTGTTCATCTTTCTAAACGAATTCGAAACGAGGCCCAGATCTTTCAATGGAAATGACAGCGATGACACATACATGGCTGCGGAACAGAGAGATAATCATCCCTCCGAATCGCCCTGCCAAGATAAGAAGTCAACTCACAATCTAAATTGCAAATTTCAGAAAGCTATCATCACAACCTTTAAGGAGAAACTGAGATAACCACAACCCATTCAGAACCGAATATCCCATCAAAAACATTCTCGAGAGCCCAAATCGGTCATATTCTACTGTAAGGAACATCACCAAGCATCGACTTTTGGTGTTACAGTATATGCCTTGCTGTGGCTGCTCCTCTTTGGGCTACATCACCGTGGTCTCCCTGGTTATACAAGTCCTGCACGCTGCACCCACTGGTAAATTCATAAACCACTTTGCATGAGACGGTATACATCTGAAACAATAATAGAAATTGGCAAATCAAATCCTTTGCATGTTAGCTGCCAGCCTGTCCGGGAACTGGGGGTAAATTTTCTCGGAAAACCACCACGGAAGTACACACTCATACCTGAGATCACACTTCAATTTCGTATAACCTAACTCTCCGCTTTTAATATTTAAGTAAATATCATGTACCCATATCCAATCATTAGCTCTCTGGTAGTAAATGAGCGTAAACAAACAACGGATCATTTCGCTTTTACTATCGCAACGATATTAAAGTTATTTGTTATTCAATATTGTGAATTTCACCTCAGCCACTCATGCTTATCTGGTTACTGAACACTGTACTTTTCCTTCCTGTGAATTTTTGAAGTCACACAGGTTTTTTTTGGTGCCATGGAGTAATGAAGAATATGACTAACCAAAAGAAGAAAAAAATTGCAAAAAAGAAAAAGATGATTACTTCACAGTCCACCTAGTAGGTTAAGTAGGGGTCAAGGAAGGCAAATTCTTGCTACTTTCAGTCACACCCAAGGCACACCTGAATGGTGTATCATCCATTTTTCACCTAATTCAGTGTCTAAATCAACTGGAATATATGGTGTTCTTCAACGCCTACAAAAAACACTACAGGAATCGTAGCGTTAAATGGTAGCTAAGAACTACCCTTTAACAATCATCATATTGACAAAGGGCTACGTTGGCCATCGTTTTGGGTGAATTTTGCTGGCCCCAGTATCTAGTTTAGAAAGGTGACAAATTGTTACGAGGCTATAAGCCACAAACAGCTCAAACCAAGGAAAAAAAACTGGTAGTTTGCTATGGAACCAGAAATGCGCGTGAACTAACAATCGATACCAAACACTACTCATAAGTTGTAATGGATTATCAGTCCGAAACCAATAGTAAATTTGTAAAATTTTAAACACAGCCTATTTTACGAAAAATTCCTGAAAGGTGGTTTTTCACCTTAAGACGAGGGATTTTCACCTAAACAGTCTCCAGTACCTTTTTATTCGAGCTTCAACAATATATTGCATCACCAACTACTTACTAAATTCTGTTTGCAGAGAAAGTATATTTAAGTTCCCTAAACTAATATATTATTTGCAGGAATTGGTAAAAGTCCACTATTTTATTTATGAGAAGAGTTCTTGAAAGCGCACCCCTTGTTGAACAAACAAACATGTCTCAGCAAAGGCTAGAACACAAGCAGAAACCTAGAGTATTAGGCATGAAAAATGTAAAATCTTTCACCCGAAAAACAAGTTTGTGTGAATTTCTGAGGAATATACGGGAGGAAGTTAATTAAGAGAATTAAAAAAGGGCTTACAGATTTAACTTTTGCTTCAGAAGCAATCTTTTCATTTCTAGTCAATGCATAAAGTGCACCAAGCACGCCAGTAACCAATATTACAAGCTCATTCAGAGGAGAAAATGCATTAGGTGGCGCACCTTCTTGTAGGATTTCCTGCAAAAAGTAGCTACATATCTCAGAAAGCCTGTAGTTTTGCAAATGATAGGAATATTACATTGAGTGAAATCCATTTATTTATTACTTCTAAGCTTTATCAGGATAAATAGATCTGGGTTGCATCCCAGATATGCAGATGGCAAAGGTTCACTTGAATCGAATAGGGTGGCTGTGGTGGTGGTGTCAGTGGTGATGTTATTGCTCAGTTGGTTCTAATTTGGTGTGATTGTGGTTATTGTTCATTTTCATCATCTTCATCATTTATATCCTTTTGCCTTCATCGAAATGAGAAGGCACCAAAAACAGATCAAAGAGTGAAGAAATTGTATCTTATCAAAACAAACAGAAACTCCAAACACGGCTAATAGACAAAAAACCCTAGAGCCAGCGAGACAAAGTATTATTTAAATATGGAAAATGCTTCAGTTTACATGGTTAACAAAAAATGACCTAATCAATAAGTATCACACATGGAAGGTACAACATTATAATGTGATTTCTTCAGCATGATGAAGTTATATTCTGTAATGTAACTATGGGTTAGAAATACATCCCTTGGTCCCTTTCTTCAAATTACAGCCACGTAAATTTCAATAAAAAGTGACATTTCTGTCGCACTCATTAATTCCACGTACCAATTCAGGCGGGTTAACATCTTCAAAGTATTCCACCAAGATGTAAGGATAGTTAACTTGCCAAGACAGGACGAAATTTCATAATGGAAATGAACCTGGAAAGATCGTGTGTCTCGCGTTTGGCATTGCTAGGACCTGCATGTCTGATTTCTTCTCTCAGCACATCCGCACTGGCATCGTACAAACGAACAGTCTACAACAAAACCATCACTCACATCAAGAATTGCAGAAGAAAAAAAAAACAAAGAAAAAGACCCAAAATATTTACAAGAATGAAACCCACCATCTGAAATCAACTCCGCGAACCGCCATTGAAGAGGAAGAGGCTGTCTTATTATCAGCTTAATAACTTTCAGTAGTTTAGAAAATGACATTTTCCAGCAGCAAATAACAACCAGCCCTGGACATATCAAGAACAGCCATAGGTGGGATTTCATTCATTTGTAGGTTATGTGTTAATGCTATTGCAATAGCATTGTCAATTAAATTTTCTGTTACTTCCAGTGTTTGATACCTTAGAACTGAAGTAAGCGTCATAGAGTCAACGAAACCAGTAATTTGAAGCCTGACCATGAACACTTCTCTCGTCTAATCATCTCATCAAAGTATCACATAAATTTAATACCTAAACGAATTGTTGTTTATGGCATTATGGTAAAAGAGGCCAGAAATACAGAGACGGAGAGGAGGGGGACGTCAGGCTTTCAAGAGAAGTTGTTGTTCCAAAGAGAGAGAAGAGAGCCCGACCTCTCGATTCAAGTATAGAGAAAGGACGAGGAGTATGCAATGCAATATTTCTTTTTTTTTCGGAGGCTCAGATATGCTAATGCAATACAATTAGACTGCAACAACACCATCATGGCTGCAACAGGGAGAGATGAGGCTCCCTCCAGGTTGCCTTGCCAATATGGGATTCCAGTTCTAACCTTAAGCTATCATCACAGCCTTGTGCGACAACATCAAGTCATTCTTTGTGTAGGAATCACTACACTTCAGATCATAATCATGACCTGAATGCAGAGATGAGACTTGTTGATCAAAGTTCATAAATCACCGGCCCCAAAGCAGCGAGAGGGAGGGTCAAACACTCCCTATGGGAGTCCAATTTGAGCCTTAATCACAGCCGCTACTAAGCTATCATCATTGCCTCGCGCGACAACAATAAGAATCACTACACTTTGTATCATGATCATGAAAGCAATGCAATATTTCCTTATTTTGAGAGGCTCGGATATGTTAATGCAATAGAATTAGACTGGAACGAGGCCGTCATGGCTGCAACAGCGATAGGTGAGGCTCCCTCCGGGTTGCCACGCCAAGATGGGATTGAGTTCAAGCTGTAAGGTATCGTCACAACCTTCTGCGACAACATCAAGTAGTCAGGTTCACCCATACCATTTTTGTCAGGCTCACTTCAGGATACTTTTTAATCCGTTAATTACACTGAATATTAATGCTTAGACCTTGAATGAATATACATCAGTGTCAATAAACAATAATTTTGGAAAAGAAATATCTAATGATAATTATACAGTTTTAGTATAGTCCAAGCATTCATAGCTTAGATAGAGACCTACTCAATTTGAACAAAAACAAAGCTACATTGAACAAAGAAAAGGAAAAAATTTGAGCGTGTACACAAATAGATCACTCACCCATCGAATTTCGCTGCTGTCGGACCAATTCTTCCAAAAACCCAAACGCGATGTTAGTGCTCTGCATACCTCTTGCAAGATGGAAGATCAAAAGCACGCTTGAACATACTCTCAGGCAAAAATGCATATTCTTCACTCGACAAATTCTGCAAACAGTAAAGAAGTTGAACATTTCACGGTGGCTTGCGAGGTGCTTCTGACTTGAATGATTTACTAAACTGACACTTGTTTTATGCGGCATTTTTATTGCTAAGAGAAAAGTAAAATCTTGAAAAGGGGTAATCCAAAGGTTTAAAAATGTAATACAAAAAGTAGAAACAGTTATGTGCGCTTTACGTTATCATAATATTATGTCATTATACCAAACCCACCTAAACCAGGTAGGAAAGCGAGAACAAATCAACATTCTAATTCAAAAGGAGACATGTCAGTAAGAAAGCGTGTAAACCTTAATTTTGAAATCTGGGTATGGACAATGTCACTCACCACCTAAGTGCCGGCATTTCTGACCTCGGCGACGGCGTGCCACTCCTTGCGGTAAGGTTGAGAAGACAGCATTGGCTGAGCAGCAGTCGCGGCCTCCATTTGGGATCGATGTTCGAGTTCGTGTCTCCAATCTCTCTCCACAACCCAAACCCTAGTCTATCGTATCCACATAAAAGTTATCCCTAACACCGGAACTGTCTGAAACACCGAAATCCAACCGAGAATCCCACTCAGAATGTGTCCTGCTGAAACAAGCCTCCCATTTCCCTGCAAAAAAACAGTTGAGAGAGCTCAAACCCGAAAAGTTTATGAATGTTCAAGCTTCAAACTATGTCAACAAAACTAATAAATGAATCATGAAAAATTATGAGTACCCAATATAAATCCTTCTTTTACTGAAGCAACTTCAGACAGACATCCAATCCAATCTAATGAATTGAATTGATCAAAAGCAAGGGTTTTTATACTGAAGAGTACCTTCACACCCTAGGAATAAACCACTCGCGTGCAATGCTGGAGGCTTGATCCTGCAGAGAGGTTACGCCATTAATGACCTGAAAACGGCGATTGTGTAAGCCTTCCGTGTTTGTTTTTGCTTCGATTTAATTTAGAAAACACGGTAATAAATTGTATTTAGCACAGAAACTTAAAATTTCCTAAACTCACAAAGCACAATAAACCAACAAATTCATATCACGAAGACTGGCTTCTACATTCCCATAACTATGAAAGAAATTTCTCAGAAAATAATTCCTGAATTCAGAAGGATTTTGATGTAAAACTCTAGTTTGAGAGTTTTGTTTCTCAATATGCCATGAAAACAATTTATTTAGTTATATTTCTTTGTCTGTGGAAGGAAATATAAGATATCAAACACTCAATATGCCTCTGGTTGAACCTAGAATGCAGAGGTGATCACTTGGAGACATGTTTGTAAAGAATGTAACTGAATTTTTTTAAATCAAATCTTGCTGCTCTGAGCAAAGCGATTTTTACTTTTTAGACAGACCCGATACTTTCCCCTAACATCACTACTATCCAACCAGGAAGAGAGGTGATGAATTAAAGTGTCTCAAATTGATAATTTTTAAAGGCAATACTACTAATCTACTTTACTGGAATGTGGAAAGTTACCAATTGCCATTGTGGACATTACTGCAAATAGGTTCACATTATTCCTGCAAGCATTGAGAATATAGAGCACAAGAACCCTAAATGATATGAGCATTAACAAAGTCACTTACCCCTTGTCAATGTGCTGGTGTATTCTGCAATAGCTCTCAAAGGTACAGTTAAAAAGTTGCCTTCCTGTACTCTCCTGCCAAGGAATGGGTCATTCAGACTAACCTACAGCAGAGAGTCCACAGTTAACAGCAGCAAAATAACATGTTAAGTAGATGTCCCAACAAAGGTTCACATCTTAGCGCATATTTTCGGTACCTTTTCCAGGTTTTCACTGAGTTGGAATTCTGATTCTGTTATTTTCTGAAAAATCATCTCAACCTTCAGAACTTTTCTGTCTTTGATATTGGCAAATTGTAAGAATTTCCCAAGGAAATCGCAAGCATTCATCAAATTCTCGAATCAGGTGTAAATGCAATGGTCACGACAAATTGCAGAGGAATCACAGACCACTGGAGATAACAGAGCAGTGTAAGAAGAACAAGCCACAACAACACAGCTGCTACAACACATCAAAACACAGTATTAAAAGAAAATAGTTGGCGTCTGCAAACAACCGAAGAAGGATGGTGCAAATACACACAAAATGGGACAAATGGAAGCAGATAACTCATGTTAGTACTAAAAAAATAAATAAAACAAAAACAAAGTAAAAATTTCACATAACAGTACCGTCCTTACCCTGAACTCTGATAACATAAGAAAATTAGATAAATTATTTAAGATCTGGAACCGAAAATGCAGAAAAGACATGCCAATCTCTGATACAGTAGCGATGTTTGGAAAGCAGCACTCCAACCGTTAGAAATTTAAGGTACACATCTATATCAATACATCACATGTCACATATAAGTCGAGACCTGAAGATGTAGCCGTATTTGGGACAATTTGAACAGCCAACTGCATTATTAGTTCTTAATTATGACCAGATTACTATATTGATAAAATAAGAACATGCTGGTAGGAATTCAAAAGAATCGTAATAGGCTCCACAGATGTACCAACAGTCATCCATTCTATGGTTTGCTCCAGAAAGAGGGTAAAACAATTTTAGTTACACTTCAAATAGTGAGACCCAAAATCTGTAATCGACCAGGATAAAGCATCAGCCAAAACATACACAAAGGCAGGAAACCATACATTAACTGGAAATCATTCTCGGGGTTTTATTGCGCGTCAATTTGTATAGAGATTTAACAAAGACAGTTCATTTGCCCAGGAAGATAGCCCTTCAGATTTGACTTTGTAATTTCTCACTTTGGCTTTTCGGCCCGCTGGTACCCATCCGTCCTGCAAAAGCAATTAAATAACGATTTCCAAACAATTAGACGAAAGCAGCGGGTGCCTAGAAGACAAAGCAAGAACATCTTCAAAATCACCAGCAATCAATCATCATCTTTGTGAGTTTACCCACAACCAATTCTCTCTCTAACTCTAATCTAACCCCTTTGTACCTAAATTGAATACTATATGAAGATTACCTGTTAACAAAATCTTCTCCAATTGATAAACCTAGAAGAAAATCACAGCAGGCGAATGAAATTAGGGTTTATGAATCTCGGAATGAAACAAAAATCAACATGCATGTGAAGGTAAATCGAAATTCACGACAAAAAACAGACTTTGAAGGTTCGTATCTTCGATTTAGTAGACGAGAGTGAATCCACAAGGCCAGAGCCCTGTAGATGCTCCTCTGAATCTCTCCCTGTTCGTTTGCGTCTCTTCAGTCTCCGTCATTTTCCGCCTATTTCGCCATCGTGGCTCATTCCCCAGGCTCAATTGAGATTGGCAGAGGAAGGAGCAGACGGAGGCGGCATCGAAGGTAGAAGATTCGCCAAGTATACAGACGGACGAAGCTGCTCTGAGAAACCTTCTCCTCGAAGCCTCCACCACCGAATTATGCCTCCTCCAAACAAATCTCTACACCTCCGCAGAACCAAGAAGCCGCAGGAGCCTCATCAAAAGAAGAGAGAGAAGAGAAGAGAGAGAGAGGCTTCGGTCGAATCGACGGCCACAAGTCTCCGCTACCACAACAGTGGCGGCATATCTGTGGGTCGATGACAACAACAGTGCCAACCACCACCGCCTTCTCTCTCTTCTTTGTGTCGGTAGACAGAGAGAGATCAGAGCTCTCTAGAAACCAGTGGAATGGCTTTCTCTTCGAAGCCGCGTGAGTGGAGGACACACAAACCAGTCAAAGAAGATCCAAAATGACCACAACGCCCTTCAACCACAACTTACCTGTTCCATGTCAGCAAGGGCATAACCGACCTTTTCTACACGTCACTATTACATAGGCATTTCGCTGGCACTTTGTCCGAATTGGCAGCACATGATTGGGCCACCCCTGCCACGTAATGTGGCCTTAACTTCTTTTATATAGGTAGTAGGATACAAATCACCCGATCAAAGTAACTCAACCCAACTACGAGTCAAAAAATCAAATGAGAACAAAGGGCCGTTTAGTAAATGTGTAGATCCAAAGGGGCCACAAATTTAAGTTTGCCTTTTTTAGTTGTGATTTAGGTGGCCACCAATAAATACATTACCTTTTTTTGGGTCGACACCTCACATGTGAGCTACTACTACTTTGTTTCTTCTTTTTCACACATTTGATTTTTTAGTCGTATTTGAGTGACTATATCGGGTAATTTGGATCGCAAAACGAAGCGATTTTTTGGTAATTTTTTATCGTGTTATAGAGCAATTTTACTCTATACTAACATGAAAAATATCAAAATTTATATCGTTTTGCTATCCAAATGACCGAGTCAAAGTGACCGTATGAATAGTGTAAACAAGTCGAATAGGGGGAAAAAGAAGAAACAGACTTAGTATTTGCAAATATTGCATTAGCAAACTTTTAGATTGTGAATTTAACACCCCATAACTTTAAAACATGCAGCCATGGTATTTTAATTTCGTACTGGATGATAGCGCGTGTCTTCATGACACTACCAGACGAATAACAAAAAATCGGAAGAAAAAATTGCAGGAAATTTTATTAAGCTTTTATTGTGATTATATTTGTCCGCTATTTTTTATTCAGAAGAAAAAATTGTAAAAAATATCTAGCCCTGTAACTATTGATAATATTTTTTTGGGTAAAAGACATTTTCCACCCTCCGACTATCGACAAAATACATTTTGCCCCTGATTTATGAATAAATACATTTTGATCCTCTGTCAGTGGACGGAAACTAACGGAGAGCAACGGATTAGTGTATTTTACCTTATTGCCCTCGTATTTTACCATGAGTTGTTTTATTATTTATTTTTTTTAAAAAACCGAAATACCCCTGGTACTGTTCATCTAGACAGTTACCACCCATGTCACTGTTTATTCTGGACAGTTACAACCCCTGTCATTGTTAATTCTGGATATTTTATTCCCTTATTTTTTTGAACAGTTTGCACCCCTCTGTTGTGAAAAAATAACTCCTTATTTTTGTTGAGTAGGGTCATTCTCAATTACTTCCCTCTAATAACTTCCCTCCAAAAAATCAACTTTCCTCCAATAAACTTCCCTCCAAATCAGCTTGTCATTTTAATGCGTAATGTAGAACCACATTAGATAATTTTGGATGTGATTGTTATTTTGGAAACAGTACAAGAAAATCTGTCAAGGTACATAACATGTCCTTGTCATAAAGTTCTTCTTAGACATAGAAATATAGTGCATCTTAGACGTAGTTCATTACTGCTTCACTAGTAAAATAGCTAGTGCCAACACCAAGGCAATTGACAACATCAAATTTGTTGGTGCTCGATTTGGCTTTTGAAACTGTATTTGTGCAACGACCATTTCAAACCCTTGTACACATCCATTCAAGGTCACATGAATCGGAGGACGTTGCTCCTTGCCCAATTGGGTCGCACCAACTCCGTAAGTTACAATAATCACATGAATCGGACGCCGATTGCCGGATCTGTTAGCTCCGTCACTCGTATGTGTGCCGAAAGGGGCACTTCACAAAAAAAAAGTTCCTCTCGCATGTTAGGAACTCTTCTCCCCGTCTCGTTGTTCTTCTCGAGCTAGACATTTTACATAAACAAAAAAAAACATATTATTACACCAACACAAAAAATAACTAAAATAGAGAGCTTCAACTACTAGCTAAAATAAAGAGGTTCAACTACTAGCTAAAACAAAGAGCTTCAACTACTAGTATTACCTTCTCTTGCTTGTTAGGGAACTATGAATGAATAGGGTAATCTAAAGCTAGAGGTGGGTAAGAGTGTGAGTGGAGAGAATTGTGAAGTTGCAATGCCTTTAAATAGAACTTTTTTGGAGGGAAGTTACTGGAGGGAAGTTTTTTTGGAGGGAAGTTGGTTTCTTGGAGGGAAGTTATTGGAGAGAATTAATTGACTAGTGACCCTACTCACAAAAAAAAACAAGTGGATGTTTTTTTACAGCAGAGGGTGTAAACTTCCAATAAAATAAGAGGGTAAAATGAATAGTGACAGGGGTGGTAACTGTCTTGATGAACAGAACCAAGGGTATTTCGGTCTTTTTACAATAAGGTAAGTGATGTAATCATGCTAATAGGTGATGTCTAAATTGTTTTTAATATTTACTTAAGTAAGGGTAAAGGGTATAGTTGTCTTTAAACAATTGTAGTTTCATATAAGGGGTGAGGGTATTTAAGTCATTCCACCCTTTCAAGGGCGAAATTGTCACCAAAAATTCTAACCCTACCTGACACTAACATAAGGGTGCAATGTGTCTTACCTCCATCCATGGATAGTGGACCAAAAATGTATTTATCCATAAATTCAGGGGCAAAATGTGTTTTGGCGATAGTCGGAGGATGGAAAATGTCTTTACCCTAATTTTTTTACTCTGCCCCAATTATAATTTTATATTTTTCATAATAACCTTATGGGTAAAAGACATTTTGCACCCTCGTGGTTTGGATTATATCCAAAAAGCCCCTGCTTTTCGGGGATATACAAAAACCACCCTGAGAGTGGATGGCGTTAGACAAAAAAATCCCTCCGTTAATGGTGACTATTATACCCCTCTACCATGGCAATTACTTAAATGCCCTTACAACTACCATCTATTAACAGTTTTATTAGGACAACTATGCCCTTTATCAATATATTTAATTAAAACTTAATTATTATCATATTTACATCACATTTAACACGATTGCATCAGCACTGTGTATGTTAGATGACCAGTATGTTAGATGACCATTATGCCATTTGATATGATTTAGCATATCTTGATATCATTATTTGCCTTAAGTTATTTTGCATGAACAGTTAACTAAATCTCTGTATGCATGTTTAGTAAGTTTCCTTAGCATAAGTGGCAATAAATGTTTGCAGATTCAGTGTGATTGTTAAGGAAGTTTGTCTGGACATTCCTTAAGCTTGTAGATGAAAGATCATATCAAAATCAAGTCAGAAAAACAAGCAACTAGCCTTTGGAATCAAGATGTTGAGAGTCAAAGATACGCTGCATACTTTTAGGGATTTATGTTTGAATGTTGCTATATTCTGTCGTTCAAACTAGCAGAGCAAGAGATACTTTTGAGAAAGGTTACGAATCAAAGAGTATTAAAGAGATTCAAACAACTCTAAGAATTGAAACCACCAATCCAAGTTCCAGAAGAACACTTCAAGCTTAACTGTTTACTATGTTACAGTGTTCTTCATTTGAGCATTATTTTTATATCATCTTGTTATATTTTTTTATTACTTGATCTCGTGGTTTTTTTTAAGAGGAGAAACAAGAGACTCTTATGAATCAGTTAGCTAGAGCAGGTACTAGATAGGTTAGAGAGAACCACAAGCAGTAACAAGAGTAAGACTATTCTCTTGGCTTGATATCTAGGGCTTATCTTTTGATTAATAAGAATTGAAATCCTACAGGGATTAGCTCCCTCAGGCGGAGATGTAGGTCATTGAGGACTGAACTCCTTAAAATCACTGTGTTCATTGCCTTTACATTTTAGCTCTTTACTTGCCTTGTTAACTGTTTCAACTGGTTTTTGTTCAAATCCTTGAAGGCATTTCAAGGCCTTGAAAACTATCAGTTACTTTTTCTCTGTCTGTTTTGATTTCAAAGGCTTGAATATGAGTTCAAGGTCTTGAAATACCTCTAGCTCTTTGCACGTTTTTTTAAAACTAATCTTTTAGAAAAAGTTAACATACTCTATTCAACCTCATTCTAGAGTTTTTGATCCTATATTTGCATATCTGCATACAACTTTCAATTGCTATCAGAGCTTGAATCACTGTACAGATTTAACAATCTCGTGATCATGAGTATTATAGGTGATGGTGATTTCTCACACGAAAGAGCTGCTTACAGGCCTCCTCTGTTCTGTGGAGACAACTTTGTACACTAGAAGGCCTTGATGAAAATGTTCATCATCTATTAGGATATTGAACTTTGATCTATCATTATCATATATTCTACACAGAGAGGGATGGGATTAAAATCCCAAATCTGAAGACTCTCTCTACTTTTGAATTAGAACAACTTTCTAAGAATTACAGATCTATGAATCTCTTATATTGGGTTTTGAATGCAGATGAATTCAACATGATATCTACCTGCAAGACTGCTAAGGAAATATGGGATAAAATGGTGGTGACTTTTTAAAGAACCAGCCAAGTGAAGAAAACCAAGACCTACATATTCCTTAGACAGTATGAAATGTTTACAATGACTAGAGATGAATCCATCAGAGATATGTTCAAGAGGTTCACTTACATTGTCAACAATTTAGAGTCCTTGGGAAAATCATTCTCCAATTAAGAGAAGCCAGAAAGATCTTGAGAAGTCTTCCCAAAGCCAATGGGAACCAAAGACCATAGTCATTAAAGAAGCTCAAGATCTATCCTCTCTCCATCTTGATGATTTACAGGGAAAGCTAATCAGACATGAGATCTCCATGAGTGAAGCTGAAGGAGAATTACTAGAGAGTGTCAAGAGTCTGACACTCAAGGCTAAAGAAAGTGAACAACCTCAAATCCTTGAAAAAGAAGAATATGATGAAGAAGATACTTTTGATCTCATTTCCAAAGCCCTGACAAGGATTCTCAAGATGAAGAAGAACTTTGGAAATAATACTTTTGCAGAGACAAATATAAATCTTCAAGTAGCAAGAACAAAAAAGGTAAGTCCTCTTATCATGGAAAAAATCTAAAGTAATGAATTGCTTTGAATGTAGTGATTCAGGACACTTGATCAGAGACTGCCCTCACAAGAAAAACACGCGTTTTCAAAATAGAAACCATGACAGAAGAAAGAAGTATATGTTAGCTTCGTGGAGTGACTCTGATTCATCAAGTGAATCAGAATATGAAGAAAATCAAGCCAACCTATGTCTTATGGCCAAGCATGATGAAGGTTGAGAAAGGAACATTGAGGTAATGGTGAACAGTCTAATATCTAAACCTGTAGATGTGCTTTCTGCAATTGTGAGAACAATGCTTTTCAATGAGGAAGATTATTTAAATGAAATCAATACTTTAAAGGAGAAGGTTCATGAGCAAGCAAAAGAAAATTTACAATTAATCAGTGAAAACAAGAATTTTGAACTTACTCCGGAAAAAACTGACAGAGATTTCAAAGCCTTGGAAACTAATTTCAGGGCCTTGAAAACTCAAGTCAAGGAAGTATTTATAGAAAACTCTCATTTGAGCAGGGACGGACCCACAAATGTTTTCTAGGGGGGGGGGGCAAAGTAACAATTTCAAAGTTAGAGGGGGCCAACTATTGAAAAACTGTGGTGTATAGGATAATTTCTCATTACATTACTACTTGGGAGGAAAATTTCAGGGGGGGGGGGGGCGCTGCCCATGTTGGGTTCGCTGTAGGTCCGTACTTGCTTTTGAGTGATAACCTTGTTTCTCTAGAACATCACCATGATGAGTTAGAGGAACAGAATACTACTTTGAATGAGAAACTTCAAGACTCAGAAGATTATAAAAAAACTTTCTGGCTCATAACACAATCTCAACTTGATTCTTGGAGGAAGTTTGCATTCTGTTCACAAAACAAGTATTTGATATAATCCAAACTTTCTAATAAAGAACAACACCAGATTTTTTAAAGCAAGTAGCAGAATTACTCCAAAGTGCCATTACTGTGGCAAGATTGGTCATGTTAAGATGACTTGTCCCTTTAGAAGAAGAGAACCTCACATTATGAGGAAAACGTTTCCTTTCCAACGTAAGGGACAAGTGAGACAGATTTGGGGTTCCTAAAAGGGTTAGACCACCTAACATGGTTGACCCTGAATATGAATCCAAATTTCACACTTGGTCTAACAGTTGGGTAAGGTAGTGAATGGTGTTTGCAGGTTGTTACCAAGAACAAAGAACTGAAGTGGATAATGGATAGTGGTTGCTCCATACACACGAGTGGCAAGAGTTCTCTATTTACTGAACTAAAAGAGCAATCGGGAGGGATAATCACACTTGGTGACAAAGGAAAATGCAACATCATAAGAATTGGCATAAATTGGTAATGGTTCTACAGGTTCTATCTCAGATGTTTATCTTGTAGATGGTTTAAAGTTTAATCTTCTTAGTATATCACAACTGTTTGACAAAGGTAATAAGGTTGTATTTGAAAAGGAGAATGTGTGGTTCAAGATGAAAAATATGGCAATTCCATCCTCACTTCGTCAAGGTTAAACAATGTTTACTGTTTGAATACTAACAAAGTTGAAGGAGAAAGCCTAAAGTGTCTCAGGGCCTTGAAAGAGGATTCAAAGCTTTGGCATAGAAAACTTGGACACATCAACTTGCATACACTGAAAAAATAGTTTTCAAAGATCTATTCATAGGTATGTCTTCCATCAAGTTCAAGGATGAAGAGGTATGCAAGGCTTGTGCTCAAGGTAAACTGACAAGAAGCTCTTTCAAGCCCAATAATTTTGTAACTACAAATAGACCTATTGAATCACTTCATATGGATTTATGTGGTCCTATGAAAGTTCCAACTCCAAAGGGTACAAGGTACATGCTGGTTATTTTAGATGATTTCTCTAGATTTACTTGGGTAATGTTTCTCAGAGATAAGTCTGAGGCTTTGTCTGAATATTCAAAACTTTACAGAGAGCTTCAAACTTTGAAAATATGCCTATTGCTTCAATAAGGAGTGATCATGGAAAGAGAACTTGATTAACTAGAGTTTGATTTTATGTGCCAAGTTTGGTATCTCTCACAACTTTTCTTCTCCTAGAACTCCTCAACAGAATGGTGTAGTTGAAACGAAGAACATGACACTTGCAAACATGTGTAGGACAATGCTTTTGGAGAACAAGTGGTCAAAGTCTTTTTGGACAGAGGCTGTAAACACTGGAAACTATATTTTGAACAGGTGCCTGATTTGGCCTATTTTGAGAAGACTCCTTATGAACTTGGAGAAAGCCAAACATCTCTTATTCAATCCTTTTGGCTGTACTTACTTTGTTCACATCAATGGTAAGGATAATCTTGGCAAGCCTGATGCCAGAAGTGATGAAGGTATTTGTCTTGGTTATTCCTTGACTAGCAAAGCATATAGGGTTTACAATAAAATATCCAAGCTTGTTGAGGAAATTATACATGTTATTTTTTATGAAGTCTATGATGCTTTTTGAGTGATGATTTAGCAGACTTGAATCTGAACAAGCATGGTTTAGAGGATGAGACAGATCTAGATGGTTTCAAGAATAACTTACTGTAGCGTTTTGATGCAGGTTACGTAGCGGAAATACAATAATTTTATTCTGCTCAAAACCCTACAGAAATCGTAGGTGAAGCATCATAACACGATGAAGGAGAAAAAGTTACCTCAGTCATACCAGACTGGGACAGTCACTTTGTGTACAAAAAGTGTCCACACCTCTGCAGAAGCACACACCGTAGGATCTCCAACTGGAACTTCCTCTACTGTTTGTGCTAGAAGTGTAGAATAAGGAGGAATCACCAAAGCAACATGATCCAATCAAGCTTGCAGCGTGAAAAAATGGAGGAAGAGGAGGAGGTGGCCGTCCCTCTCAGACCGTCGGGTCTAGGGCTGGGTTCGACCTCCCCTTGTGTTCTCTTCATTGCTCTAATTTCATCCTTATGAAATTAGGTCTGAACTTATTCTTTTATAATTAATAAATCTTTATTTATTATAAAACTTACCCACTACTAACTAAATACAACCGATTGGATTAACTTTCGTTTTAGTCCAGTTTGCTATTTAGTCCAACTAAATATACATGTTGTTGCACTTTGATCCTTGATTCCTTTAACTGTTGTAGATACTGCTTTCTGAGCTCACAGATCTTGGCCACGTGGCAGCCATCCAGCACACCATATTGTGCTCCACACACACTGGATCACCAGCCGAGCTGATCCATGTGGGGGCTGCGAGACAGAGCCCTCGCATACCACTGCACGGGACTTGTAGGGACTTTGTGGTTTGGAGGCTAGAGTAAGCCCTGTCGCGTGCGAGCCAAGCCCGCGCGCGACCTTTAGTAACTGTTTTGAGAGATTTATGGCACGAGCTCCATAAACCCGGTCAATCCGGTCAAACCCGGTCAACCTCGTAACGGTTCCGGTATTCGCGCACCACGTGCTGTAACGGTCCCTATATACTCGGATGAACGTGCCGTTATGGTTAAGCTAATTAAGCCGCCATCAATGGGCGCATTAACCACACTACAACGGTCATGTTCTCCAGTATATATAGATCGTCAACCTTTCCATACAAAAGGGGAACACACTGCCATACGCGGAAGCTCTGCCGAACCTCTATCTCTCTCTCAGACATTGCTACTGCCTTACTCTCTCCCTACACACAACCCCTCTCTTCCTGTGCGATCCCTGATCCACTACATATGGTGTACACGGAGGTCTCCCCGCCGGAATATCTTGTGCACATTTTGGTGAACCCGACGTGAACTTACCAACAAAAGCAACCATGTCTCAGGAGGATGATGTCAGCAACAGATCGCCTTCCACCGAAGCACCATCGGGAGACGAGACCCGCCGTACTCCTACGACTCCCGGCGAGACACCGACGCTGGAGTCCTTGGACGCCACTGTTCAGGGTCAGGCGAAAGCTCTCAAGGCTCAGTCTGCGCAATTAGAACGGATCTTAGCCGTTCTGGGCACCCTTGCGCCAAACCCTTCGTCAGCCACCGCGGCCCCTCAAGGAGGAGGAGCCCCTATTGCTCCAGGATCGGGAGTGTCAACCACACCTCCCAACTCCAATCTGCAGACTCCACCGGCGACTACGCAGCTGCCGTCGGTTCAAGGGTCAACGGCTCTGATGTTGCCTCTTGCTGCTCACACTCCTCAGCCCTCGGCTTTGGCGTCTAACCCAACTCTGCAGTACCCTTTGCCTCCCCCAACGGTGATCTGGGGAAATACGGGTAGTCAGTATGCTCCCAACCCTCCGGCGGCGTATGTGTCGCCACCGCCTACAGCAACCCCGCCATCGACTATCGAGGGGAGCATTCCAGAATGCATGACGTCTCTGCAGAAGCGCGTGGACACTATCCTGGCTCATCAGTCATTCGCGGATACCATTATCCCGAAGTTAGACAACGATCCACCTATTCCACGAGAGATCTATCTCATGCCTAACCCGGCGGGGTACAAGGCTCCTAAATGGGATAAGTTCGAGGACGTCAATGGAAACGCTCATGAGCATGTCATGCGTTTCATTGATGTCATGGGTCCGTACGGAGCCGATCCCAAGCTGCTGATGCGAGAGTTCCCAAAATCTCTTGGGAACGTAGCATACAAATGGTACCGAACATTGGAGGCCGGATCCGTGAAGACTTGGGACGACATGGTCCAGAAGTTCTATACCAAGTTCTTCCAGATGGAAGAAAAGGTGACGATGATCCATCTCTCGCGGATGTATCAGAAGCGCGAAGAGGACGGAATCACTTTCATCAAGAAATTCAGGGCGAAATCCTTGGAGTGCAAAGATCCAATGCCCGAAAGCCGGCTGGTAGAGATATGCCTGCAGTGCATGCGAGATGAATACAAAGGTATGCTCATCAATTTGCAAACACCTACGTTTTCAAAGCTAATCGAATGCACGAAAAACATCGAGCCTATAGTCGAGAGACAGAAAAAGAAGAGCGCTCCAGAGCGACCTGCGAGCGGCACTACTTACAAGATCGGGAGGTTTAGCTACAAGAGGGGACGCGAAGCTGAGGTCAATACAGTTTCGCCCCAGAAACAAGCGAAGGTTGCGAACTTCGATGTACCGCCTCTGCCATGCTCGGTAGAGGAAGCAAGTGACCTCTGCAGACAGTGGCGCAAGGACGGCGTCCTGCCACCGCTCGAGAAAACACCCTCCAAGGAGATGGTGAGGGACCCTAAGTGGTGCGAGTACCACGGCAAGGTCATGCATCCCACGGCCGAGTGCAAGAAGCTCAGGTTCGCGTTCGATCAGAAGATGAAGAACGGCGAGCTTATCGTCAGCGATCACCGGAAGGATGTGCGCAACAACCCACTTCCCGCGCATGCGGAGCAGGGCTCGAAGGCCAAGGAGGTCGCCATGATCTCGATCGTCGACTTGGAAGAAGTCGCAGAGGATGGCCTGCCCATCGTCGCCGAGGTCCATGAAGACGAAGACTACAGCATGGACACAGAGGATGAACGTGCCGACCGCATGAAAGGGTCGCACGGCTTCAACAAATTCTTCGACGAGATGAATTTCTCCGAGAAGTGCCGGACTGATATGACGAAAGCGATTTTGAGAATAGCAGAGGAATACGAGGAGGACCTTGTAGTCTCCAACGGGAGAGTCATCAGGGCATCCCGCTCCACAGAAAAGATTATGACCTTTTCTGCCAGCGACAAGAAGACGGATGCGAGCCACCAAAGACCTCTGTACGTGACCGCCATCATCAATGGCGTCGAGTTCAAACGAGCGTTCGTCGATGGAGGAGCAGCGGTCAACGTTTCGCTCCACACACTGAAGCTAGCAGGGATCCCCGAGTACAAGATCGTCAGACGTCCATCTCCGCTTATGGGATTCGGAAGCGACTCTAGAATGACGATCGGGTGGATCCGCCTGGGCGTTCAGATTGGCAAAATCAAGTGCTCAGCAAAGTTCTATGTCATAGACGCGAACACCACATACCACATGATCATAGGTCGAGCCTGGATTCATCGCTTCGACGCAGTCCCTTCAACGGCTCACCAGGTTATGAAAGCTATCTGGAACGACAGAATAGTCGAGATACGGGCTTCGACGAACCCATTCAACCTGGATGAAGCACATCTCAGCGAGGCAGTGTGGTTCACTGAGATGGCGGACGAGCAAACACCCGGACCATTCAACCCTACTCCTTTGCCTCTCTGGGAGGACATCAAGGACCAGTCGCATGCGGGAGTAATGGTGACAAGGGAAGATGCCAAGGAAAAGCCGCCTACACGCGAAGAGGCGCCGCGTATCGCATATCATCGAAAGAACGTGTATAATCTAAAGAGGATCGCAAAGCATGACCCCGAGGGCAAGGAGATAGAGAGCTTCTACGCCAATGGGAAGAAATGCTATCGCATATGAAGGTGCGCGGGGATGTCCTCACGCGGACATGGGGATATCCCTGGGCAAATCAATCAAATCGAGCAAATTGCGCTGACGGAAGAGCCAACACAGGGCGCTCCAGACGAGAAACTCAAAGAAGCGCCTGAATGCATGGAAGACAGGCCAAGACCGCAAAAGCAAGAGCTAAAGGAAGTGTTCCTCAGCCCGAACGGGGAAAAGAAAAGGCCAGTCTTCCTGAGTGCGGACCTCACAAGCGAAGAGGAACAAGGACTGCTACAGCTCCTAACTGAGTACAAGGATGTGTTCGCATGGGAGTATGATGAGATGCTGATGCGCAATTTAGCGTACTATTCGCAAGTATACGAATCAAGTAGTATAGAGTGTATTACGACTCAGATTATCGATCCCACAGGGACTTTGCAGGTTTTTCTAGTAATCAGTTTTAACGAACAGAGTGTAAAAAGGAGGAGTATTTTGAGAGTTTGAACGTAAATAACTTAAACGTAAATATTTTTGTGAAAGTTTTCTGAATAATCTTAAGGTTGTAAAACTAGGGTTTGAGATACTAGGTCCCGGGATCCCCTAGGGTTTCTTCAGATTTTCGTTCTTTGTTTGACATGAAAACACACAGCAGTCTCGTTATCCGTGCCACGTACCAATTGTGCAGTATCTTTTCTTTTCCTGCACGTTATTACAATCCTGCAGACTGTCGGATTCCTGTTAAGCTGCCTAAATCTGCAGTCTCGTTCTAAGGCTGCTAGGGTTTCTAACCTGTCCTGATGGCCCGGGTCAGATTCTATAATATTTGGTCTCAACGATTTCAGGCTAGTCCTAACTCCCCTTCGCTAGTCGGCCCATCGGGGTAAGGTGCTAAATTCTGTCTTTTCTTCCTAACCCTAACCGGACGTTTTCACCTACCGGCTCGGGTCTGTAGCAATTCTGGTTCGCGACTCCGATCATGCATAAACAGTAAAATTCAAAGACATAATAACGAATAAAGCTGCTGATATTAAGATAGCGTAATCATGAATTCATAGTCAAAACGCAGAACTAATCTGAAAACGAAACCCTAGGTTCACCAAGAACCTAGGTAAAAAGTTTAGCTACTGAAATTCATAACGTAAAATAACACAGTTTTTGAATGAGAGAGAAGAAGAGCAAACGGGTGTCTTGAATCTGGATTCACGTTTCCGTGCTCTCCGGGACGCTCCGACTCCTCCTTCGGTTGTGCTGTCTTTGATTGATGATTTAAAACGAGTCTGGACGAGTCTTTAAATAGTGTTGTTTCCCGAAAACGCTTGTGTTTGAAATTACGGAATCTGCCATCGGTCCACCGTCTTTGACCAAAAGTCAAAACTGGCTGCGTATATACGCAGGGGTTGCGTATATACGCAACCAGGGCCCAACCAACAACCTCCACCACCCTCACTGCCTGCGTATATACGCAGGGGCTGCGTATATACGCAGGGCCTGCGTATATACGCAGGCCGTGGGGCTAGGTGGGGCCCACTTGGTCCTCTGGTGGGCCAGGTCTGGTCCCCTGGGTCCCACTCTTCTGCCTGATGCTCCCGGTTTTCCTTCCTCGGTGTCTACCTGCTTTCCCGTGCCCCCGTCTTGCGTTTTGACCCGAAACTTGTCAAAATTACCAAAATACCCCTGGGTCAAAACCGCTCTGAATTCTGTCCAATCCTGACTCTGGCCATCGGAAAACTGCTGACTGAATTTGGGAGACAAAATCTGAACTTGACTCCGGAAACCCGGGCCCCGGTGCCAAAATGACCAAAATACCCCTAGGCCAAAACTGTCCCGGAAATCGTCACGAACATGAAATAGTTGCTCATGACTCCGGACACCGGAAACCGAGACTCCTTACTCGGGCGTGGCCTGACTGGGACCCACACGTGACGGGAGTCGGTTTTTCGGCCGGACTCCGTTTCAGCATTATAACCTGTTTTCGGAAAGCCCTTGACGTCTCCGTTCTTTTGCCCCCGGTTTCACTTCAAAATTCCAAGTCAAGCTCAAGATATCGTCAACCGAGCGCGTCCCGGTGATTCACGGTTTTGGTGTTTTCCGCTTCCTCGGTCGGTTTTCACTGCTCGTTTTTCCTCCAGTCTTTCCGTTTTCCATTCCGCTCTCCCTTGAACCAGTCTCGGTCACATCCTGCTCCGAGCATTTTCTGCACGTTTCCCGAGGCGACCCCGGGTCTGTCTCGGCACGCATCCCGATGCACTTTCCGGACCTGTTCCTGTAAAAGATATGAAAAAACCCGCGATCATATCCAATAAAAGTACGAAACATGCAGAAATTCACGAAGAGCAAATAAATGTCTCGTTCTAAATTCCGTGGCTTTCCGAGGGTGAATTCTGGCTAAAATGCGGCTTTCCAGCACAATGGCACGTCAAATCAGGCTAAAAGATAACCCCTAATTGGGCGTTATCAGATGCCGGGTCTGGATACAAGCATCACCATGCACCGTTTAGACATCATCCCAGGGTCTAAACCGGTCAAGCAGAGCACAAGAAGCTTCAGGCCAGAGCTTAACGTGAAGATCAAGCAGGAGATTGTCAAACTCCTAGATGCCAAGTTCATAGAGCCGAATCATCATCCCACATGGCTGGCCAACATTGTGCCAGTGGTAAAGAAGAACGGACAACTCCGCATCTGCGTGGACTTCCGAGATCTCAATCGCTTCTGCCCTAAAGACGATTTCCCACTGCCCAACATCGATTTGCTTATCGATTCAACAGCGGGCCATCGCATGTTCAGCTTCATGGACGGCTTCAGTGGGTACAATCAAATCAAGATGGATCCCGAAGATGCGCGGAAAACTGCATTCATCACTCCTGTGGGGGTATTCAACTACACGGTGATGCCGTTCGGTCTTAAGAACGCGGGCGCGACCTATCAGCGGGCCATGATGGCTCTATTCCACGACATGATGCACAAAGAGGTGGAATTCTATGTGGATGACCTGGTGGTTAAATCCAAGCACGAAGCAGACCACCTCGCAGATCTGCGAAAGGTGTTCAATAGATGCAGGCGCTTTCAACTGAAGATGAATCCCATGAAATGCGCGTTCGGGGTGACATCAGGGAAATTCTTGGGATGCGTGGTTCATCGCCAAGGGATCGAGCCCGACCCCGCGAAAGTATCAGCTATCACTGGCATGACGCCGCCCCATAATCAGAGTGCATTAAAAACATTTTTAGGAAAGCTATCCTATCTGCGGAGATTCATCCCAGCAATTGCCGAAATCACATGCTGTTTCAGCACTCTTCTCAAGAAGGACGCCGCGTACAACTGGGCTCCGGAGCACGAAGCCGCATTCGGAAAGCTGAAGGATTTACTCACGTCCTCAAAGATAATGATCGCGCCTCAACTGGGGTCACCGCTTCTGCTATATCTGACATCAACAAGGAGATCTATAGGGGCGCTCTTGGCTCAGGAGTATGAAGGCCAAGAGAGGCCTATCTACTACATCTCTCGCATCGTGCAGCCTGCTGAATCAAGGTACACAGACATCGAACGTCATTGCCTTGCCTTATTCTTTGTGATAGAGAAGTTGAAACACTATTTTGCATCACACAAAGTAGTAGTGGTCACCAAGAGCGACCCCATAAGATACTTGCTAACTCACACTACTCCGGGCGGGAGGTTGGCGAAATGGTACATGACCATTTCCCAATACGACATCACATGCGTGCGACCACGAGCGATCAAGTCGCAGGCGGTAGTAGATCTGTTGGCACAGTTCCCCGATAACAGCCACGAGCCCGTGATCGAGGAAGAGCTCGAAGGCCCTGAAATCTACGCAATCGACGTGCCCTATTGGACTTTACACTTCGACGGTTCGTCAACCAGGAAAGGCGAAGGCATTGGGATAGTCTTGACAAAGCCAGACGGGGAAGTCATACAGATGTCCGCAAAGCTCAACTTCGCAGTCACAAACAACGAAGCGGAATACGAGGCTCTCATCGCGGGGCTCCGTGCGGAGAAAGCTCTGGAAGTGAACAACTTAACGGTCATGGGAGATTCCAAGCTGATTGTTAAGCAAGCCTCGGGCGAATATGGTTTGAAGGAGATCAACCTCCTGTCTTATCGCACCCTAGTACAAAAGCTGATGCAGCAATTCTGCGATGTGAAGTACGAGCACAAGCCCCGAGCAGACAACAGGCACGCAGACGCCTTAGCAACCTTGGGATCTAAGGTCAGCATAGACAAATGCCCCGCAAGGATCTCCATTGAAGTGCGAACATCGTCGACATTAACAGAAGATGCGTGCGAAGACGAACACATGGATGACGCAGACTGGCGGAAAGCAATCCTGCAAGCTATTGCGAAAGGCACCAGCAGCGAAAGCTGGGCACTCGCAAAAGGATACTGCATCCACGACAACACCCTTTATTACAAAGGTCCTGGAGGAATACTCATGCGATGCGTCTCCGAGCAAGAGGGACAACAGCTGTTAGAAAAGATTCACCAACACGCTTGCGGAGAAAGCGAGGTGTCAATCTACAGAAAGGCTCAGAGATATGGCATTCATTGGCCAGACATGTCAACAGCCGCAGCCCTGATACAAGGGAAGTGCGAAAGTTGCGCACTAATCAAAGATTCTCTACTCATCGCCCTAACAGATGATGACACGGACTGGAGGAAGCCACTATTTGATTTCCTCACCCAGGGCACCGTGCCCGAGTCAAGAAAAGAAGCCGAAAAATTGAAAAGGAAAGCGTCTCGATACGTGGTACAGGAAAACCTGCTTTGGCGAAGAGGTCACGAGGGCAACTTGCTGCGATGTCTAGTCGGCAGAGAAGCACAAGAAGTCATGGACCTTTCTCATCAGGTGGAACACCAAGGAGGTGCGAAATTATGCAGGCAGCTCCTCTCAATCGGGTATTTCTGGCCCACGATGGAGGTCGATTGCCGCACCAAAGTGCGACGCTGCCAGGAATGCCAATTCAAAGGGAACCTAGTGCACGCTCCCGCCGTGGATCTACATGCACTAGGGACGCCATGGCCATTTCACACATGGGATCTGGACTTCATCGGTCCCATCCGACAGACGTCGCACGGGAATCATTTCATTCTCACCGCAACTGAGCTGTTCACCAAGTGGGTGGAAGCAATACCACTAAAGACGGCAAATGCGCTGGCTGTGGTCAATTTCATCCAGGAAAGCATCATATGCAGGTTCGGAATCCCAAACACCATTCTTTCAGATAACGGTACTCCTTTTGTTAATCGCCAGGTAGCTGCAAAATTAGCGGAGTACAATATCAGGCAGATATGTTCTACCCCTTATTACCCAAAGGGAAACGGACAAGCTGAAGCGACTAACAAAACGCTGTTGAGAATTTTGAGCAAGATGGTCGCAGATGACCACAAGAAGTGGGCCGACTCTTTAAGCATAGCTCTGTGGGCTTACCGAACTTCTCCAAGGACACCCACAGGGGCCTCGCCATTTATACTATGTTATGGGGCCGAAGCTGTAGTACCTGCGGAGGTTAGAGTCAATTCGGCAAGGTTGGCTTTCCATGCACTCTATGAAAATCAACGCGATCACGACTTAGTCTTGCTGGAGGAAAAGCGAGAACAAGCCAAGAGAACCAACAAGCGGTACCAGGAAAGAATCGCTCGCGCCTACAATAAGACGGTCCAGCGAAGAGATTTCGCAGTCGGAGACTTGGTCTTGCGCGCATCTGATCACTGTATGCGAGAAGCGACTCACCCGAAGTTCGCAGCCAATTGGGAAGGACCCTTCGAAGTCACAGAAGTCTTTGACAGTGGCTACTGCAGCATACGAAGGTTGCACGGCACAACCTCAACTCCGAGTTCAGTCAACATGCGCTGGATTAAGAAGTACTATCCCTGAATTCTCTCATTTCATGCGTTTTATTATAACGTCGCTTGATATCTTGAATGGCTACGATTTACACAATCTCCTCCCCCATATGAGAGGATTGTAATCCCATCTCTCCCATATGAGAGAGTTATAATAAAAGAATTCTCCCAAATGAGAAGTTCACATTTCTAGCTGTTTATGATGCTTTATTCAGTTTGTTATTACTGTTAATCATGGTTTATTCGCCGCAATAGCAATCTGTACAACTGCGATCTTAATTGATCATCTAAGCCTATCTCTTACGATAGCAATCTATGCAAATGCGATCTTAACTGATCATCTAAGCCTATGAAAGCCTCAGCGTCCATCCTCCATGAAAGCCGGAACGACTACTTTTGTCTTCTGGTGGCAACAATGGTGTTAACCAGCGACTTGGAGCGATCACCAGCTGCGAATCTCCGCACATGACACTACAACATTACAGAACGAAAGTGTCAGCATAAGGAAATCAGGAAGCTTAACGCACGCGAAGAAATTGCTTACCTCAGCAAATGCCTTGCTATATCTGACGACATGCGTGTCACCCTTCTTGACTGCGGCGACTTGCTCCTTCAGAATGACATCAGGGCACAAATGGTTCTCATGATCCCACAGTGAGTAGCAACCATACTCAGACTCGCTCAGACTGCAATTGGGGCGAAATGGAAAAGAGTTTCTTTTGATCAGGGGGGCTATACTTGGCTGTGTGGCCGACTTCGTCTCAATCCTCGTTTGCTGGGCAACCCAGTATGCGAGCCAGTTCTGGGAACAACCACCCTCGCGGGTTCCCGCAGGCTGCTCAAAGGGAAGATTGTTCATGAAGACCGTCTTGCACTCCTTTGTTAGCAAGCGCTTATAGCATCCTCTGATAATGGACTGGGGCCAGATTGATGGGGCCACCGCATCAAAACCAAACTGAGGAGAAACTCGAGTGGGGTCAACGTCCACGGTAAGCTTTTCATACCTGGGCGCGAGCTCACGAATATGCTCTGCAAGGGCAGGAAGGGAACCTCGCAGACACCAGCAAAAGAACTCGCGATAGCGCTCGTGGAAATGCGGTCCCTCTTCAAAGAGAAGCTCTTCTGAGAAGACCATACCTTTAGAGGGGTACAGCTTTGGAAACCATCGCACATTCTCAATGCGCGTGGCATAGGGCCTGGCAGTAAACTCCTTCCGTTTGTCGCATATAAGACTCCAAACGCACTTGGTGTTGCTTGCTCCGAACCATCTCGCAGCTCTTCCGCTGTTGCGCGCTTCTGTCTCGCCTGGGGGACACCACTTGTCAAGCTTAAGAGCAGTTGGAGCATAAGACGGCCATCGCTCGAAAACCCACATTGTCAAAAAGGAAATATTGACAAAGGTCAGTACATCGAGGCGGCCACGCGACTCCCTCATAGCCAGAACCAGCTGATCAAGCCTATAGTACAGCGTGCCCAAGACCAAGGGTCCGAGTGCGGCTCTCTGGCCAAGAGCGAGCCTCACAGCAAGTGGCAACACATGGTAGAAGACTCCGTCATGGGGGTGACCATCAATCAAGTACCTCGACAGCCAGGCACAGAGAAAAGCACAAAGGGTCAAATGATAACCCTTGCCCTCTACGTAATTCTCGGCCTCCGGGTCTTCACTCAGAAGTTTCTTAGTGATGCTGCTGTTCGCATAGTCTCGGAAGAAGTACTGCAACCATTTGTTCCAGGTATTCTTCGCGGATGTATCAACCAGCTGCCAGTTCGGAAGAGGCTTTGTAGTGGTCCACCGAGTGGAGATTTTCTTTACCTCTGCTAGACATTCCTCCATCCGCGTGTACAAGGCAATCTCCGCTGATGTTCTCAAGGGACTCAGAGGGTCCACCTCGCCCATGGGGGAAAGCTCGTACAGCATTTGAACGTCCTCGAGTGTGGGGAGAGCCTCGAACTCAGCAAAATGGAACGTGTGAGTCGCAGGCGAGTAACGGGACAGAAGGTCTAGAAGCATGGATTGATCCAGCTTCACGGCAGCACCCTTCATAGCACGGATAGCAAAGTATACGTCGGCTTCATCAAGAGTCGCGGCGTGATGATCCAACACGTGGTCGATCCACTCATCCATATAGTCCAATTTCTGGACGAACGCCTGGGTAGAAATCGCAGTATATGGGAAGTGCCCGTTCTCGATTCCCAATCGAACCACATCCTCGGAACCAACCAACTCGAGCAAGGCTGAGTTAACTGGGCGAGTTAGCGTCAGCAATCGCTCAACTGGGACAGGATCAGGCATCCTCTTCGCCTTTACCCTCGCATGGTAGAAATCTTTGCCGCCTAAAAAGGGGGCTTTTCGCCACAAGGCCTGCGGAAGGTCGGGTATCTCTTCATCTTCCTTGACGGGTCTGGTTACTCTTGTCTTGGCCATTCCTGCGGAAGAGCAAGAAAAAGGGGGGAGAAATACCACACTTCAGTTTGAATTTTGAAATTCAAGATCTATGCAAAGGAAGACGAACAGTTCTGGTATCAATTTCAGAAATCGGGGAGTTGCAAGATCTCGTATTGTTGAAGGATTAAAACAAAGCGGGTTCAAAGATCAAAGCCTCTTCACAAATTTCATGGGTTTACAGATTCAACGCAGTTCAAGGCAAACACTGGTATCTTAAATCAAAAGTAAACGAGGCCAACCTTGTTTTCTTGAAGCCTGCTTGGATATGCACAATTGAAGAATACGATTTGCAGTTCTGAACTGGTGATTGATTATCTGGATCTGCTCTCGAAGATCTCCGGGTACCATTCACTTTAAGAGAAAGAAGTGATGCTTTGCAATAATGGGGGATACAAGGTATTTATCCAAAACAATGAAGGGTTGCGTCCTTTCGGTAGTCGAATCGCAACCGTCACCGTCGAATCGCGCAATCACAGGACAAGCTGACGTCACGTCTAAAACCCTAAAGGTCAGACGGCACGACTCTAGGGGTTTTAGGTCATAATGACACGCACGGGGGCTGAACTTACCCGTATTTGAATTGGTGCGTGGCGGCGACGCGTATGTTGGTTTCCGCGCATGGAAGTCTATACAGCTATGAGTCTTCACGCGCAGAAAGGGGGCTAATGTAGATACTGCTTTCTGAGCTGACAGATCTTGGCCACGTGGCAGCCATCCAGCACACCATATTGTGCTCCACACACACTGGATCACCAGCCGAGCTGATCCATGTGGGGGCTGCGAGACAGAGCCCTCGCATACCACTACACGGGACTTGTAGGGACTTTGTGGTTTGGAGGCTAGAGTAAGCCCTGTCGCGTGCGAGCCAAGCCCGCGCGCGACCTTTAGTAACTGTTTTGAGAGATTTATGGCACGAGCTCCATAAACCCGGTCAATCCGGTCAAACCCGGTCAACCTCGTAACGGTTCCGGTATTCGCGCACCACGTGCTGTAACGGTCCCTATATACTCGGACGAACGTGCCGTTATGGTTAAGCTAATTAAGCCGCCATCAATGGGCGCATTAACCACACTACAACGGTCATGTTCTCCAGTATATATAGATCGTCAACCTTTCCATACAAAAGGGGAACACACTGCCATACGCGGAAGCTCTGCCGAACCTCTGTCTCTCTCTCAGACATTGCTACTGCCTTACTCTCTCCCTACACACAACCCCTCTCTTCCTGTGCGATCCCTGATCCACTACATACGGTGTACACGGAGGTCTCCCCGCCGGAATCTCTTGTGCACAACTGTTAATTAGTCCAACTAATTAACATCAACTTCCAGTCTAATCCTTTGGTGTGTGACCCTATATGTTCTATTACGTTGGTAGTTACAATTTCAAACATTGAGCCGTGTCTAGCAACACATCGGTGCTTCCCAACTAATAGTAATAGTCAGTGATTTGACAAACCTCTGTGACCAATGTTTCCGTTTTGTATAGTCCCTTTGTCTTATTTATCCACATTGGATACAAGACATGGAGTGTCACACTTGTATATCCAATCCATAGTTTCTCGATCTGTGAGTAGACTTAGATAAACAAATAACATCAATATCTCATATTGATTGATTTGAGCATGGCCATGCATTTCCCTAAGTCTCACTTATCGATTGGTCGTGGATATTTGCTCCTGTTATGTGGGAGGAACAAATCCTATCTTCATCACTACCATCTCTCCACTTGCTTCATATCATGTCCGATTATCGCTTTTATAGTTACCTAGTCACGCTGTAACGTTTGTCGATATCCAAACACGGCAATTCACAACTAGAGTATCTTGTGACTTCAAGTCCAAGGATCACAACACCATTGTCAATATGAGAAGCGATTTTGACATTCACATAAATCCCACGTAGCCTTTTCATGGCGGGTCAATCCAGTATGCAATTACTCCTAATGGGTACCCATGTGTTAGACTTGATATCCCCATAATAATCTACCCACATACTAGTCTCAATGCAATACAGTCGTCCTATTAACTGTATAACTCGAATAGGGATATTTAAGAATATAACATTTATATTCTAGGGACTTAATTCATGTTAACATATCTCCATATCGATAACAAAAAGAATAGTAAGTCCATATAAGTGTCACGATAAATTGATTGCCTCTAGGACACAATTCCAACAGTCTCCCACTTGCACTATAGTTAATTAGGTGATTCACATGCCTATTGATCTAGCGCTGCCTTCACGCTTTCGCTGCACAAGGGGTTTAGTAATAGAGATATCTGCTGGTACTTTGCATATATTCACATCTCGTCTATCGACAATCGAATGAGATTGAGTATTCTGATTATATGCATCTTATGCAATAATACACTTAGTCATCTGTGATAGAATAGACAACTGAATCTTGCCTGGAACCTTTCCAGCTCACAGTCCCTCTGCTAAGGCAAAATACGAAACTTGACCATGATCTGGAATCATCTTTGTTGGATTCAAAGTTCGCATCAGTGTACCCCTTTACAATGAACCCATTACTAACCTCCATATACCGAGAACTCATCTTTAGTTCTTCTCAAGTACATAAGGACGTTCTAGACAATTATTCAATGACTATCATTTGGATATGACTAGTATCATCATGTCATGCTCATACGACATGTCTGGCCTAGTACATAACATGGCGTATCTTGTGAATCTTATTAATACGGTCCTCAATCTTATTAGAAGAACAATTAGCCTTTCAAAGACTAATTCTATGTGACATAGGTAGAATCCACATTCTTTACATGTTGAACCATTTCAACACCTTTGTGAATATATGTACTTTGAATTAAGATGAACAACTTTCTTGATCTATCTCCATAGATATTATAGGTTGTGACGCCTAAGTCCTTCATTGAAAATCGATTCCCTAGCCAATCTTCAACAAATTGCAAAGTAGGGACATCATTCCCAATGAATAGTATGTCAACCACATACGTAACCAGAAATTTAACTGTGCTCCTACTAACCCTTTTGTAAACACAAAATTCATCTTCTTTCTTGATGGAACCAAACTCTTTTATTGCATCATTGAATCGAAGATTCCAACTCCAAAAGCTTGCTTCGATCTTCAGATAGATCGGTGCAACATACACACCTTTGGGCATGCTCTAGATCAAAAAATCCTTTAGCTATGTCATACACATTCTCAAGGAGGTTTCTATATCCATCTGCCAAATTGCGCAAGCTACAAGCAAGGAAGATGCCAATGGATTTAAGCATCGCAACTGGGGATTTTTTTTTATCATAGGCTATACTATGAACTTGCAAGAAACAACTAACCACCAATCGTCCCTTAAAAGTTTTATATTACCATCCATGTTAGTTTTCTTAAAACTCACTTGCACCTATGGGTCTTACCCTTTTAGGTGGTTCCACCTTAGTTTATACTTTGTTTGTGTACATGGATTCAATTTCGTATCTCATGCCTCCAAGCCATTTCTAAAAGAATGACCCACCTCGTGACCTCCTCATAGGGTGTAGGCTCATCTCCATGAGCAATACATCACCATGTTATGAGTAATCCATATTTATCTAGTCCCCTGACATATCCTATCTTACCTACAAGATTCTTGTGTTACTTGAGCAGGTTGCTCCACAACATCTTGTAATCCTGCTCATGTTCCATCAAATGATTAATGTTATTTTGAGGTTCTTGAACTCCTTCACGTTCTACTGTCCTCCTACTATTTCTTTTAGAGACGATTTCAATCCTAGAAAAATAGCAGTTCAAGCAACAAACAATTTGTTCTCAGTTGGATTATAGAAATAATATCCTTTCGTTTCCTTTAGAATATCCCACAATATACATTTTTCCAAATTGGGTCCAAGTTTATTTGACCGTAAACACTTTGCATAAACTTCACAAACTAAAATCCCTATGAATGACATACTAGAACACCTCCTAGTCCTTATCTTATATGGTGTTATTCATAACAAATTTTGATGGAACAAGGTTAAAGGAGAAATTGCTGTAAATAGAGCATGGCCCTGAAAGTAAACTGGAAGGTCTGTTTAACACATCAATGACCGCACCATGTCCAACAAGGTCCTCTTTCTCCTCTCAGACATACCATTCCATAATGGTTTTCTAGGTAGAGTCGGTTGGGATCACATCCCATACTCCCTTAGATGCTCTAACTATTGGCTTAAGCACTCACGCCCCCACGATCGTATCGTTGAGCTTTGATACTTTTGCCAAACTAGTTCTCTACTCCATTCTTGAAATCTTTGAACTTTTCAAAGGATTATGATTTGTTTCTTCTTAAGATACACAAATCCATATTTCTCTGATGCCATCAATAAATATGATGAAGTACTAAAAACCATCTTTAGCACTTGTGCTTAGTGGTCCACGTACATCTATATTTATGAGAACCAAAATATCATATTCTCGCCAAATAAACGAGCCTCACATCTCTCATATGATTCAAAATCAAATGAGTCCAGAATGCCATTCATATGGAATCTGGAAATGTGTCTTCCATTCATGTTGCCTAAAAAACAACGCTAAAGTTAAATGAGGTTCATATCATTATATGAAAACCTCTTGATATTAGTGTTATAGCTGGATTTATTATGATCAAAGATATACAATCCATTAGACAAAAGTGCATTACACTAATGCATGTCACCAAAATAAATGGAACAATATTTTTCCTTTATTCTGAGAAATAGACGTTTCTTGTCCATACAAGAAGCTGCGATAATATTCCTACCCATAGCAGGGACATAATCATATTTTTCTAATTAATGAATAATTACAAATGGTAGAGAAAATTTCGTTCGGCTAATTCAGCAACCTTTTCTTTATTGCCGCACGTGTTGGTGTATCTCTTCCTTATCCAATTGTCTTCTTCTCTTGAGATCATGCACATTTCTATAAATGTGAGATCCTCACCTAGTATCAAATACTTATGATGATGAGGTAGGCACATTGGCTTCTATAAAAAAGTACATCTTAAATGGAATTCAAAATTCCTTCCTTACTTCCTTCCAGGTACTTTGGGTAGTTTCTGTTGGAATAGATGCCCTAGAGGCAATCTTATTTAGTATGAACATTGTTTTTGACTAGAATAATCATTGTATTACTTATGGAGATATTTAATATAATGAAGTCCTTAGATTAAAAATGTGTTTTTTATCTTAAATATCCCAAGTCCATTATATTGATAAACAGGACGATCAACTATAGACTAGTATGTAGGTAGATTGATATGGAGATATCCAAGCTAGCACATGGGTACACATTAATGGTAATGGCATACTGAATTGACCCCCAACGAGAAGGCTACATACAAGTTATGTAAAGTCACAAGTGCATCTCGTTGTGACAATGGTATTGTGGTCCTTAAACTTGAAGTCACTAAATACTCTAGTTGTGAAATATCATGCTTTGATATTATCAAACGTTGGGCCATAACCGGGTAATTATAACGGTAGTTATCGGGCATGATAGGAAGCAAGATTAGAAATGGTGGTGATGTAGATAGGATTTGTCCCTCGCAAATAACGAGAGTAAATATCCGCGACCACTCGAGGGGTAGTGCTTATAGAATGTCTAGCCAGACTCAGTTAAATCAATATAGGATATTGATGTTATCTGTATGGATAAGACTATGCCCAGGATCGAGAAACTATGGATTGTATATACGAGTGTTACTTGTATTTCTCGTTTCCAATCCGGATATGGAGACAAAGGGATAATAAAATACGGCAATATTGGTCACAAAGGTTTGTCGGATTACTGAATATTTATATTAGTTGGCTTGCATAGCTGTCTTGCTAGAGGCCGCTCTATGTTAGTAATTGTTACTACCAACTAAGTAGAAACCTATGGGGTCACAATCCCTACAGATTAAACCGACTTGGGAATTAATTAGTTGGACCAATTAAATAGAATTATCAATACACAACCACTTTCATACGCAACCACTTTCATGACTAATTTTCAAGGTGAACTAATACATGTAAGGACATGATTAGGAGATAGGCTAATATTTAGTTAACAAGGAGTTTCTAGAATATATAAGGAACATTCCTAGCTTATTTTCTCAAGTGAGTGTCATTATTGTTATCGCACAAGGAGACAAGAAAGCAAGGAGAGAGCCAACAAGGAGGGCCGAATCCGACCCCCTCCTCTTGCGGTCAGCCTAGTGTAGGCGCGACCTTGGGTGCTCGTTTTGCGTGATCTTCTTCTTCTTCCTCCTTCTTCCCTAGCTAGCACAAAGGTGTTGAAGGATCCAAAGATCAATCCTAGGAGTGGACTTTCCATAGGGACGTGGACACTATTTCACGTGAAGTCATCAAGGAGACAAACTAAGGTACTTGATGTTCTCATCCTTTACCATCGTTATGAATTCTAGTCCTGTGATCCTCGGAGGGTATTGCGTAATCCATACCAAAACACTACAGTTTCCTTTCCACTATACCACCTTTATGGGCTTTAAGGCAACTTGGTTTCAGCAACAAACTTGCTTATACCGTTGGCGATTTTGGCAAACCATTATTCCTCTTACCCTTTAACCATCATTATGGTTTTTCCTTTGCCCTTATTAGTACTTTTTTCAGCGGTTCTCAATCATATTGAGTAAAACTGTTATTGAACAAAGCTTTAATTATCTAATTGCATCCAATGCAATTCTTGGTTCACTTGGGCGAATAACTCGTTATTCTTTATCTATCTCATAGATAACTCTCAACCTCCAAGCTTTCAATCCCATTGAAATAGCTCAGTTGCGTTTGACTTCTTACTTCAGCAATCACACATTACTAGCTTGTGCTGTCGCGTCACATCTCGATGAATCAAGTCGCCTTTCTTTGGAAGGCCCAAACTTCATTACATGTTGATCATGACGTGTGCTAATCAAGAGAAGCTAAGCAAAATGGAGAACCACTTCAAACCTTTTATGTTTAGCCAGCTCTTGAAAAGAGCTTCTTTGAAATGTATGGTCATATCATACGCCTCCATGTTCTCATCTTGCATCCAAAGCTCAGAGTTCATGGACGCTAACATGAGGCAAGTCACATCCAAAGAACCATTCTTTGATGTTCTTTCCTACTAGGATTTAGTGTGTTTCGGCAGTTGGTGGAAGGAAACTTTATGATCTAGGATATAGAACATTTTTCTTTTCGTTTGAGAACAATTCTCAATTTGATACCAGTCTAGAAAACTAATTCCAGACAATTTGTCATTTTCAAGGATATTGTGTAACACCCCTATTTCTCAAGCGAGCTCTAAGTGCAATATCAAGACTTTGGGGGTGATTTTGTAAATATTTTGTCACGGCTTTAAAGTTGGAACTTCGGAGTGTTTGCAATATTTGGGAGTCGTTAGAATGATTTTGGAGCACTAGAGATGTTCGGGGTGGTTGTGCAATTATCTGAAATTAAATAGAAGCTCTAATTCTAGGTATACACTAAAGTTTGAAAAACTACACTTTCCCCCCCCCCCCCCCTAGCATGTAGGCCACTTGTCAAACTCAACTTGACACCTACTAGATGAGGAGTCAACACCCCTCTTCACCAGCCCAATCTGGAAAAAAAAATTCTCTCTCTCTCTCTCTCTCTCTCATCCATCCCCTTCTTCTTCCTCTTTCTTCACCAAGAACAACCATGAACTTCACCACCTCCACCACTGTTTCACAACCAAACCTTCATCTCATCTCAACCTGCTACCACCCGGGGTAGCCCTCACCGCAAGGATCAAAATGCCCAAAACAATTTGTTATTTCATCAAGAATCGAGAGAGAAATCGGGTATGGAAACTCATGAACCCTAGCTTGGTTTTTGTCAAATTCGTCGTGTGTGTTGAAAATCAGACGCCCTAACCTGTTTCATTGGCGTCGCGAGGTGGATTCGGTCCCAAAGCACCCTTATTCTTCACCCAATTCGCCAGATTTCAACTTCGCCGGAATCTGGGTTCCTAAACCCGTCGGGAAATGTAGCGGGAGTCAATTCGATCGGTAATATCGGGTTTTTGAGGATGTTTTTCCATTCCTATAGTGTTCTTGAGTCCTCTGATTGATTTGGAGTGAAATAACAGGACCAATATGAGGAGAATTGGACGGAATTTGGGCTGAGAACTCGCCGGATTCTGCACTTCTCGCCGGAAAGTGCTATGGCCGACGGGAATGAGGTAACTCCCTCATTTCTTCTCCGTTTTTGCCAATTTTTGCACCAAATTGACCCTTAGATCATTTAGAACAACTCTAGACACTGCATTTCAACCCAGGTCGTCGTTTGATTCGAGTTTGAATTCACCCATGGGCGTTTTTCCGGCATGTTTCTGGGTCAGGTTTGGGCGAGTGTAACTTCCTCATTTTTGAACCGTTTTGAGTGATCTTTGGCTTGTTTGAAACCCTGGGCATTGTTCTTTAACATAGTATAGGTTAGGTGCTGTGATTTCCTCTCTAAGTTGCCTCAAAATCAGTCCAAACATGCTAGGTTGGTGCTAGTAGTTGAAATGTGTTCTTGGAGTTTTTGAATTTTGGCACAAACTGCCCCTGTTCAAATGCGTGTAACTCCCTCAATTCTTGTCCAAATCATGCACGGTTTCTTCCTGTGTAATCTTGGGTATGCTAGCTACAAGTTTCGTTTGAATTTCGTGGTCCAATTTCATCTCTAAACCCTCTGAAATTGGGCTTGAACATGGCTAGTTAGCGAAGTGGTTGATGTGTTCTTCGCTGCCAAATACTCAAAAAAAATTCTAAGTATGGAAAGTCAGTTGAAACACCCATTTTCTAACCATTGTATCTTCTTCAAAACTTAATGAAATTTAGATCTGTTTTCTCCTATGTATAGCTGGTATATAATACTTCATTTCATCGTCTCTGGATCATCTTCAAATTTATAACGGATTTCTCTCAAAACGAGCCTAAAGTTGCTAGTTTGAACTCGCGAAGCACTATCGAATTTTTCTAAGTATTGAATCGTGATTTTCATCCAACTTTGACTAGCGATATCTCTTTGTATACTTAGATTTTCTAGGAGTTCAAATATGTTCTGGAATCCTTGAACTGTCATCTTTAAAACCCTATTTCCAGTTTCTTAAAAATCCTTCTCAATTGATCAGAAATCAGTCGCAAAGTTGACTAGTTGAGTCGATTTCTCTCAATCTTGACTTTCAAATTCGATGTCGTAAACGACATTTTCAACCTTTGCATCATTCGCGAAACTTGCTCGTATTCATATTCTGAGTCTAAATATCAAGTTTGACAAAGTTTGACTTTTCGAAAACCCTAGTTTGACTGAACTGTATAGGAGGGGCAAAATAGTCATTTCACTTAAACTTTGAATTGAGGTTAGTTTAGTAACTTGGAGTTTGTCAGCATGTCTTGTATGCATGTTTGGAGTACTTGTATGTAATTCTGGGCTAGGGTTGACCAAGTCAAATGTTGGGCTCTTTTTGCAGTTTTACTAAACTTCGGGGGCCTATGTGCAATTAATTAAAACTTCGCATTTGAACAAAGTTAATGTTTTGAGACCAACAACCTGACTTAGAAGGATACTTGGAGCCTTAAGAAGGAAGTATTTGACTCGAGAGTTATCAAATCAATGGTGGGGGGTCTTTTTGCAATTTTACCAAACTTTAGGGGCCTAATTGCAATTTATTGAAAGTTGTAGATTTCGATGCTAAGTGCATATGGGAGAGTTTAGAGTCATTCTTACATGTTTTTGGGCCAATATGAGTATAATTTGAGGACCGGGCAACTAGACAGTTTTGGAGTATGAGGGGCGTTTTAGTCATTTATCTTACATGACCCGCTTTCCATTGCATTCTTGCATACAACCTCATATAGAGGGTAAATTGTAATAGACTGTATACTTGAATTGTTTATATCCAGTCGTTGTGCTCGTACCAAGTAGACGTACGTATTCGTGTTGCTGCATTTACTGTGAGATTCGGAGACGAGCGTTGTAGGAGTGCTAGCGTTGCTTTGCGCCTTTCATGGCTCAGAGGTAAGTACATATGTACGGCCTTTTCATATCAAAATATGCGTAAGTGCTTGATGTTTCAAATGAATGTTTGTTATATGAAATAGTATGAGAATGCATATTTTCCACTCAAAAGTTGTTAAACTATTTTATTCATCTCCTTTGAGAACTCTCGGAAATTACTTGTGAAATTTTGATATTCCAATTCTGGTTATGTGAAAGAGAAGAAATAAAATACCTCTAATAGACTTAGGACGATGTACAGAGTATTGTTATTAATGGGAGGCGTCAAGCGATCCTCCATTTTCTTATGGCTAAGACCATTGAAGCAATGCTTCTTATTATTGGATAGAACGTTAATGTTCACAAATCCGCCCCCGATGAGCCAAAATGTATCAAGATATTGAGGCCAAGGGTTTTATAGAGCTATAGAGTGCTACTTATACTTGTAAGGGTCACTACGGTATAGGGGTGTCGACACTTAAGGCCTTTTAGCTAATGTTATGAGCGGGGTTGACGAATGGGCTCCCTTAACGCTCGGGTGAAATAGGGTTTGATAGACCCTAGAAGGAACCCTTAGTGGTTATTTCGTGATCCCTCTGTCTACATCGATCCTGCTGGTGGCTCTTGACACGCCTCAGCTAAATTTAACTGTTGATTGAAGTCGAAAGTTCAAAATTGGCTACTTATTAATGTTGTTTGTGGCTCTTGATATGCCCTTATTGATTTGAAATGAATTGTAAATCTTGGCTACTCATGAAGTACTATCGTTATCAGTTCAAATGAACTTGTTTACTCTGGATATTTTACCAACTACTCGTGGTTTCTCAATGTTATTAAACTGAGAGGTTTTGTTATTCGGTTACTTCTAGTTGTTCCAAAATCCCCAATATGTTACTATTATTGTTTCAAATCTTCTGTTTGGTTTCAACTCATGCTTCCGTGCCACTCGTTGCTTTACATGTCGTAGAATGTACTTACTCAGTTTTTACTGATTATTTCTTCAAAACTGCGTCGGCATTTGCCATTTTAAAACCGCAGGTCGTCAATCAAGTTTGGGGAATGGGAACGCGAATCGAGACGAAGAAGTTTAGTTAAGTCAGATCACATAGTAGATCACAAACGCTTTGTTTTAAATTGTACTTATTATCGAGATTTTGTAACGTACTTTAATCGAAATGTAAACTTAATAGTTAATAATCTACTTTTGGTTATCGATTGTCGCTTTAACCCTGAACCGAGATCCCGGGTCGTTTCAGATGGTATCAGAGCATCGGTTCTCCGGTTAAAGTAACTTTTCGATTACCATTAGTAGAGAATATGAAAGATAAAACGTTTTCAAAATTTAAAACGGATTAGGATAACCCAATTTGGCAATAAGAAAGTAAACAAGCCGTCGGGGAATTTGGGTACTTACGTTTTTTTTTTACTCGTTTTGTACTGTACTTGTTGATTAACTATTAACGACTAATTGATGTGATTCATGCAATTGACTTTCCTATTTACATGCCGAGTACATATGTGACAACCTTATGTATGTCAATATGTTTACTATAGTTGCGTGATGCGTATTTAAGACTCTTTATGCTTCTGTGTTACTTTGTCGACCAGAGAGTAATGACGTTTTGACTTAGAAGACCCCGAAACTATTATTTTCGTACCTACGAGCAACGACGTTTAAGACAATACTTTGTTTTATTTTATTTCGACTTAATTTGACATGGTTCTTTCCAAAATTAGAAACTTTTGAAAATAAAGTATTTATTACAAAAAAAAAATGGTTTCTGAAAATTATTGACGTTTCGAGCTACCGAATGCCAAGTGATATGGACCACTTTGTTTATCAGTCCGCTGGCGCGACTCTTAGTACGACGGTACTATAAGTTGTACCCGCTGTGTAGACTAAGTTGGAACATTTGAAGCACATGCGAGTTGTGTTAGAAAGGCACGTTGTGTGACGACACATAGTGTTTTTTCTCCCTCGTATGCGTGGAACACTTTAGGTGATTGGTTTATCTAACCCTATAGAGGTAAGACAACATTTTTAACGCGTATGATTCAAGCAAAATGACATATTAGTCTTGATAAAAGTATTTGTCTAAAAGTTTCGAGAATTGTATAAATTCTAGCAAATTTTTGAGTCATTTCTAAAATTGAGAACTTGTATGTTGTTATTGAACTTACAAAATCCTGTTTCGAACTTTTACTTGTACTAATCATATACGAAACCCAATTGTGGTGCGAGTCTAGGCTGGATAGACCCATAATAAACCCCGTCTTGTTGAGAGTGAGAATGAGGAACTTCTTCCCGTTAAGGTATTGCTAGCTGAAGTAAGGAAGTCATCTTTTGAGAGCATGATATCCGACGAGAGCGCTTTATGTACTTGTCTGGCTAAGTCATATAGACTGAGTCAGTGTGCTACATTTCATGTGCATGTCATGTATGTGGGTAAGTATAGTATGAGATCTTCGGGGACGAAGATTCTTTTAAGGTGGGTAGATTGTAACACCCCTATTTCTCAAGCGAGCTCTAAGTGCAATATCAAGACTTTGGGGGTGATTTTGTAAATATTTTGTCACGGCTTTAAAGTTGGAACTTCGGAGTGTTTGCAATATTTGGGAGTCGTTAGAATGATTTTGGAGCACTAGAGATGTTCGGGGTGGTTGTGCAATTATCTGAAATTAAATAGAAGCTCTAATTCTAGTTATACACTAAAGTTTGAAAAACTACACTTTTCCCCCCCCTAGCATGTAGGCCACTTGTCAAACTCAACTTGACACCTACTAGATGAGGAGTCAACACCCCTCTTCACCAGCCCAATCTGGAAAAAAAAAATTCTCTCTCTCTCTCTCTCTCATCCATCCCCTTCTTCTTCCTCTTTCTTCACCAAGAACAACCATGAACTTCACCACCTCCACCACTGTTTCACAACCAAACCTTCATCTCATCTCGACCTGCTACCACCCGGGGTAGCCCTCACCGCAAGGATCAAAATGCCCAAAACAATTTGTTATTTCATCAAGAATCGAGAGAGAAATCGGGTATGGAAACTCATGAACCCTAGCTTGGTTTTTGTCAAATTCGTCGTGTGTGTTGAAAATCAGACGCCCTAACCTGTTTCATTGGCGTCGCGAGGTGGATTCGGTCCCAAAGCACCCTTATTCTTCACCCAATTCGCCAGATTTCAACTTCGCCGGAATCTGGGTTCCTAAACCCGTCGGGAAATGCAGCGGGAGTCAATTCGATCGGTAATATCGGGTTTTTGAGGATGTTTTTCCATTCCTATAGTGTTCTTGAGTCCTCTGATTGATTTGGAGTGAAATAACAGGACCAATATGAGGAGAATTGGACGGAATTTGGGCTGAGAACTCGCCGGATTCTGCACTTCTCGCCGGAAAGTGCTATGGCCGACGGGAATGAGGTAACTCCCTCATTTCTTCTCCGTTTTTGCCAATTTTTGCACCAAATTGACCCTTAGATCATTTAGAACAACTCTAGACACTGCATTTCAACCCAGGTCGTCGTTTGATTCGAGTTTGAATTCACCCATGGGCGTTTTTCCGGCATGTTTCTGGGTCAGGTTTGGGCGAGTGTAACTTCCTCATTTTTGAACCGTTTTGAGTGATCTTTGGCTTGTTTGAAACCCTGGGCATTGTTCTTTAACATAGTATAGGTTAGGTGCTGTGATTTCCTCTCTAAGTTGCCTCAAAATCAGTCCAAACATGCTAGGTTGGTGCTAGTAGTTGAAATGTGTTCTTGGAGTTTTTGAATTTTGGCACAAACTGCCCCTGTTCAAATGCGTGTAACTCCCTCAATTCTTGTCCAAATCATGCACGGTTTCTTCCTGTGTAATCTTGGGTATGCTAGCTACAAGTTTTGTTTGAATTTCGTGGTCCAATTTCATCTCTAAACCCTCTGAAATTGGGCTTGAACATGGCTAGTTAGCGAAGTGGTTGATGTGTTCTTCGCTGCCAAATACTCAAAAAAAATTCTAAGTATGGAAAGTCAGTGTGAAACACCCATTTTCTAACCATTGTATCTTCTTCAAAACTTAATGAAATTTAGATCTGTTTTCTCCTATGTGTAGCTGGTATATAATACTTCATTTCATCGTCTCTGGGTCATCTTCAAATTTATAACGGATTTCTCTCAAAACGAGCCTAAAGTTGCTAGTTTGAACTCGCGAAGCACTATCGAATTTTTCTAAGTATTGAATCGTGATTTTCATCCAACTTTGACTAGCGATATCTCTTTGTATACTTAGATTTTCTAGGAGTTCAAATATGTTCTGGAATCCTTGAACTGTCATCTTTAAAACCCTATTTCCAGTTTCTTAAAAATCCTTCTCAATTGATCAGAAATCAGTCGCAAAGTTGACTAGTTGAGTCGATTTCTCTCAATCTTGACTTTCAAATTCGATGTCGTAAACGACATTTTCAACCTTTGCATCATTCGCGAAACTTGCTCGTATTCATATTCTGAGTCTAAATATCAAGTTTGACAAAGTTTGACTTTTCGAAAACCCTAGTTTGACTGAACTGTATAGGAGGGGCAAAATAGTCATTTCACTTAAACTTTGAATTGAGGTTAGTTTAGTAACTTGGAGTTTGTCAGCATGTCTTGTATGCATGTTTGGAGTACTTGTATGTAATTCTGGGCTAGGGTTGACCAAGTCAAATGTTGGGCTCTTTTTGCAGTTTTACTAAACTTCGGGGGCCTATGTGCAATTAATTAAAACTTCGCATTTGAACAAAGTTAATGTTTTGAGACCAACAACCTGACTTAGAAGGTTACTTGGAGCCTTAAGAAGGAAGTATTTGACTCGAGAGTTATCAAATCAATGGTGGGGGGTCTTTTTGCAATTTTACCAAACTTTAGGGGCCTAATTGCAATTTATTGAAAGTTGTAGATTTCGATGCTAAGTGCATATGGGAGAGTTTAGAGTCATTCTTACATGTTTTTGGGCCAATATGAGTATAATTTGAGGACCGGGCAACTAGACAGTTTTGGAGTATGAGGGGCGTTTTAGTCATTTATCTTACATGACCCGCTTTCCATTGCATTCTTGCATACAACCTCATATAGAGGGTAAATGCTAATAGACTGTATACTTGAATTGTTTATATCCAGTCGTTGTGCTCGTACCAAGTAGACGTACGTATTCGTGTTGCTGCATTTACTGTGAGATTCGGAGACGAGCGTTGTAGGAGTGCTAGCGTTGCTTTGCGCCTTTCATGGCTCAGAGGTAAGTACATATGTACGGCCTTTTCATATCAAAATATGCGTAAGTGCTTGATGTTTCAAATGAATGTTTGTTATATGAAATAGTATGAGAATGCATATTTTCCACTCAAAAGTTGTTAAACTATTTTATTCATCTCCTTTGAGAACTCTCGGAAATTACTTGTGAAATTTTGATATTCCAATTCTGGTTATGTGAAAGAGAAGAAATAAAATACCTCTAATAGACTTAGGACGATGTACAGAGTATTGTTATTAATGGGAGGCGTCAAGCGATCCTCCATTTTCTTATGGCTAAGACCATTGAAGCAATGCTTCTTATTATTGGATAGAACGTTAATGTTCACAAATCCGCCCCCGATGAGCCAAAATGTATCAAGATATTGAGGCCAAGGGTTTTATAGAGCTATAGAGTGCTACTTATACTTGTAAGGGTCACTACGGTATAGGGGTGTCGACACTTAAGGCCTTTTAGCTAATGTTATGAGCGGGGTTGACGAATGGGCTCCCTTAACGCTCGGGTGAAATAGGGTTTGATAGACCCTAGAAGGAACCCTTAGTGGTTATTTCGTGATCCCTCTGTCTACATCGATCCTGCTGGTGGCTCTTGACACGCCTCAGCTAAATTTAACTGTTGATTGAAGTCGAAAGTTTAAAATTGGCTACTTATTAATGTTGTTTGTGGCTCTTGATATGCCCTTATTGATTTGAAATGAATTGTAAATCTTGGCTACTCATGAAGTACTATCGTTATCAGTTCAAATGAACTTGTTTCCTCTGGATATTTTACCAACTACTCGTGGTTTCTCAATGTTATTAAACTGAGAGGTTTTGTTATCCGGTTACTTCTAGTTGTTCCAAAATCCCCAATAAGTTACTATTATTGTTTCAAATCTTCTGTTTGGTTTCAACTCATGCTTCCGTGCCACTCGTTGCTTTACATGTCGTAGAATGTACTTACTCAGTTTTTACTGATTATTTCTTCAAAACTGCGTCGGCATTTGCCATTTTAAAACCGCAGGTCGTCAATCAAGTTTGGGGAATGGGAACGCGAATCGAGACGAAGAAGTTTAGTTAAGTCAGATCACATAGTAGATCACAAACGCTTTGTTTTAAATTGTACTTATTATCGAGATTTTGTAACGTACTTTAATCGAAATGTAAACTTAATAGTTAATAATCTACTTTTGGTTATCGATTGTCGCTTTAACCCTGAACCGAGATCCCGGGCTGTTTCATATTGTGTTAAAGTCGATTTTCTTTGTTTAATCCCATAGGTATTCAACACAAAATGATCATGCAAAATATTGTGACATTGTATTATATGTAACAAGGACTTAAATTATTAAACATAGCTCCCACTATTTTTCTCAGTTTAATAACCCTTACTGATAGATCTGAAAATATTTGATATTGATATATGCAGAAGGATCTTAGGTTCCTTTATGATGAAAGCCAGAGACACAGGCTTACTATATTTCTGAGTGCCAAAGCTTCAAAGCTTTGAGGCACTTTAGCTATGCATATATTTATATATACACGACTAACTGTTTTCTGCAGGTTTTCGTTTTTGACATGAACTGGGTTATACAACTCTATGTGTAACATTATACAGGCATTAGTAATTCTTGTTTAGAATGGATTACATTTATTGAAGGATTGAAAAGGATTGGAAATCAATGTTCATCCTGATGAACTAGCAGACAAAGCTTCAAAGCTTTGAGATTCACTGAGTACACTTTACTGCTAAGTTCATATGATCATACATGTGTTTGCAGGCTAATTCTTAGGGATTCATAACTTGTTAAGGATCTATTATTGTCTATTAATAGTTTATTCATAACGTGTTGTTGATATATCCATCAGATCGGATGAATTAGCTGATTTTATATTCATTCAAAACCTGGCTTAGTTTTTCTCATGAACTGTTGGCATATTTCTATTTAGATCTTGATGCTAGTTTGTCTTGATAATGTTTGATCTTTTTTGTTGAGTGTATGCAGGGTTGTTGGGCGTTCCAATGTCCATAAGACATTCAAATAGCTATCCAAGCATAGCTTTTGAGAGAAGCATATCAGGGAGGAGGATTTTTAGGTATTCAGTCCCTAAAATCAATCTGGTTGTTGAAGGCTGTTATTTAAAGAGATCAGTGCTTTGAATTTGAAGAGAGACACAGAGATTAAGACTGATCATCGAGAGATTTAAAGATTTCTACAAACAGGAAAGACTGATCATTCAAATATTTAGTTTTCAACAGGCCATTGACACTGCAGAAGCAAGATCACTCATCACAGATTGAAGAACACTTCCAAGCTTTACTGCTTATCTTTATTCTGTGTTCTTCACACTTGTACTAAACTTGTATTATCATTCTTTGTTCTTAAACCTCACAAACATATAAGTTCGGTTGTTCAAGTGAACAACAAAGAGGTTCTTATTGTTTCAAGAGGTTGTAGCTGGAACTAGATAGGTTGGGAACCACAAGCTATATAGGTGAAAGGTAGCTCACTTAGACTTGATATCTAGGGCTAAATCTGGGGGGTTAATAAGAAGTTGTGTTAGAATCCTGGAGGGATAAGATCCCTCAGGAAGAGACTAGGTCCAATTGTGACTGAACTCTGTAAAATCCTTGTGTTTTTGCTGCTTACTTCATTTATATGTTCTTTACAGTCTAAACAGGAAGTTCCAAAGCTTTGGAGTTTTCTAATCTCAAAGCTTTGAAGCCTCTGTGTTATGCAGTTATATCTTTAGTTTCTCAAATCTTTCTCAAAGCTTTGAGATATCAACGACATACACTACTCAAGTTTTAAGAAGGCTGTTTTTAGCAAAAGTTAGCATACTCTATTCAGCACCCTCTTCTAGAGTATTTAGATCATGCTATTGTACTCACATTACAAACTTTCAATTGGTATCTGAGCTCGGGTCACTGTTTAAGGATCTAACAATCTTGTGACAATGAGTAATGTAGGTGATGGAGGATTCTCACAGGGAGGAGCAGCTAATAGGCCTCCACTATTCTGTGGTGATTACTTTGTGCATTAGAAGGCATTTATTAAGATGTTGATCATTGACCAAGACATGGAGTTATGGTCTATTTTTGTGAATGGCCCAAATTTACAGATATTGTGAACAACTTGGAGTCCTTGGGAAAGCTTTCTAAAATGAGGAAAAGGTCAGGAAGATACTCAGAAGTTTGCCAAAGGCAAAATGGGAACCTAACAAAACTGCAATTGAGGAGGCCCAGAACTTAAGCATTGTGGAACTTGATGATTTACAAGGAAAATTGCTCACTCATGAGATCTCTATGAAGGAGGTTAACTGAGTGACAACATCAAGAACCTGGCCCTCAAGGCAAAGGACAATGAAAAATCTCAAAGCCTTGAACAGGAGGATGATGATGATGATGAAGAAGCCTTAGCCTTGATTTCCAAAGCCTTGGCCTGAATTCTGAGAAAGAAGAAAAACTTTGGAAACAAGGACTACAGCAAAGACAAATTCAGATCCTCTACCAGCAAGAATCAAAGAGGTAAATCTACTACACATTCCTATAAACCTAAAGTTAGTATTGCTATGAATGTGGAGATGCAGATCATCTGGTAAGAGATTCCCCTCAAAAGAAGAAAGGAAAACAATTTCCTAAGAAGGAAAATGACAACAGAAGAAAGAAGGCAATGGTAGCCTCATGGAGTGATTCAGACTCTTCAGACTCAGATTCTAATGAAGAACAAGCCAATTTATGTTTGATGGCTGGACATCAAGAAGATCACTCTAACTGAGAAGCCAATTTAAGATTTGGTAAAGAATCTTTCTAGTTCTTCTGATGTTTTACATTAAATCCTCAAAAGCATGTTTTTGAATGAGGAAAGTTAAAGGAATGAGATTGATTCCTTGAAAGTAAAACTTCATGAGCAATAAAGGAAAACTAAGATTTGGATTTTCAAAAAAAAAATTCTTGAAGCTACTAATTTGATTATTGATAGTGACTTCAAAGCCTTGGACAGTAGATTCAAAGCTTTGAAATCACAAATCAAAGAATTTGTTGATCAAAACTCTCTTTTAACTGATAAATATGTTGTTCTAACGGCTCATTCAGATGATTTAGAACAAAATAACACTTCATTGACTAGTGAGCTTCAAGAATCCAAGAAAATTCTTTCAACCTTTGCTGGCTCAGAACATAAGTTAAATCTTATGCTTGGAGGATGTATGCATTCTCTATACAAAAGTGGAATCGGTTATAATCCAAACTTTCCAAAAAGAAACGAAACCACATTTGTAAAATCAGGAAGCAGATTCTCCAAAATGTCATTATTGTGGTAAAATTAGACATGTGAAATTAACTTTCCCCTTTAGAAGGACAGAACCACATATACTGAGGAACACCTATCTTTATCAGCTTAAGGGACAAGTGAAACAGATTTGGGTTCCACAAGGAATTAGACCACCTAACATGGTTGATTTTGAGTATGATTCCAGATTCTACACTTGGTCTAATAGCCTGTTAAGGCATTGAATGAATTTTGAAGGATGTCACCAAAGCTTTGAAAGATTAGAAATGGATTTTGGATAGTGGATGTTCCAGACACATGAGTGGAAAGAAATCTCTATCCACTGAGCTTAAAGAGAAATCAGAGGGAACAATCACACTTGATGACAAAGCAATGTGCAGCATAACTAGTATCGAGAGTATTGGTAATAATTCTACATGGTCAATTTCAGATGTTTATCTAGGTTATGGTCTTAAGTATAATTTATTGAGTATTTCCCAGCTTTGTGATGAAGGACATAAGGTAGTTTTTGACAAGGAGAAATGTGTAGTGCAAGATGAAAAATTAGGCAATTGCATACTCATTTCTCCCAGGTCACATAATGTTTATGCTCTAAGTGCTGACAAAGTTGCAGGTGAAAATCTGAAATGTCTCGAAGCTTTGAAGGATGAATCAAAGCTTTGGCATAGAAAGCTTGGTCATATAAGCATGCACACTTTGAAAAACTCATCTCAAAATATCTGGTAAGGGGATTACCAATCCTGAAATTAAAAGATGATGAGATTTTCAAGGCATGTACTCAAGGTAGACAGACCAAGAGTTCATTCAAACCAAAGAACTTTGTAAGTACTTCTAGACCTTTAGAATTGATGCACTTAGACTTGTGTGATCCTATGAGGGTTCAAACACCCAGAGGTAAGAGATATATGCTTGTTGTGGTTGATGATTATTCCAGATTTACTTGGGTTATATTTATTAGAGACAAGTTTGAAGCATTATATGAATTTTCAAAGATTTGTAGAGAGCTTCAAACTTTGAAAAATTTACCTGTTGCATCTATTAGGAGTGATCATGGTTGGGAATTTGATCAGCTTGATTTAGATTTATTTTGAGGAAAGCATGGCATCTCACACAACTTTTCTGCACGTAGAACTCCTCAGCATAATGGAGTAGTTGAGAGGTAAAATAGAACTCTTGAAGACATGTCTTGAACCATGCTACTTGAAAGTAATTTGACAAAGTATCTATGGGAAGAAGCTGTTAACTGCCAATTATGTTCTCAATAGATGTTTGATCAGACCTATTTTTGAAGAAAACTCCTTATGAATTATTCAAAGGCAGAAAGCCTAGTGTTGCTTATTTTAAATCTTTTGGCTGTATTTTTTTGTGTGCATAACAATGGCAAAGACAATCTTGGTAAGTTTGATGCTAGAAGTGATGAAGTTATTTTTCTTGGTTATTCTCTGACTACCAAGGCTTTGAAGTTTACAATAAGAGAAGTAAGATTGCGGAAGAGAGTATTCATGTGAGTTTTGATGAAAGTACTGTTGATTCTCTGAGTAAAAGTTTTGCAGATCTCAATTTGAACAAGTATGAGGTTGATGACGACAATGAGAAAGTTAGTAGAAGTAAAACTAAGCAGCATAAACTTTCTGAAGAATCTCAAGGCCTTGAACCTCCTGCTGATCCGAAATCTCAAAACCTTGAGACTGAAACTGGCATGAAATATGATGCTCCCTCTACTGTGTCAAGAACTCAAAGCCTTGAAGGATCATACTCATGGACACCCAGAAAGAAGTTCAAATACTTGTCAGATCATCCTGCCGAGAATATCATATCAGATCCAACCTTAGGAACTCAGACAAGAGGTCAATTAAGGAATCTGTGTGCTTTCAGTGATTTTGTATCACTCATTGAACCCAAAAATGCAAAAGAATCACTAGAAGATGCAGATTGGATCATTGCAATGAAGAATGAGCTTAATGAGTTTGAAAGGAACATAATTTGGAATTTGTTCCCTAGACCAAAGAATCAATCTGTGATTGGAACAAGATGGGTATTCAGGAACAAACTTGATGAGAAAGGTAAGGTGGTGAGAAATAAAGCAAGACTGGTTGCACAGGGATATAATCAAGAAGAAGGAGTTGACTATGAGGAATCTTTTTCCCCTGTTGCAAAGTTAGAAGCTATCAGAATACTTCTTGCATTTGCATCACATAATCACATAAAGTTTTTTTTAAATAAATGTCAAATGTGCTTTTCTAAATGGATATTTACAAGAAGAAGTATATGTTGATCAACCTCCAGGTTTTGAAAATGACACCTTTCCAGATCATGTTTAAAAATTAGACAAATCCTTGTATGGACTTAAGCAAGCTCCAAAGGCTTGGTATGACAGACTCTCTAAGTTTTTACTGGAAAATGATTTCAAGAGAGTACTTGTTGACAAAACTCTTTTTTATCAAGAATCATGAAAAAGATTTGTTAGTAATACAAATATATGTTGATGATATTCTATTTGGTGCTACTAATGATGCTATTTCAAAAGAGTTTTCAAGTCTAATGTGCAGGGAATTTGAGATTAGCCTAATGGGAGAACTAAATTTCTTTCTTGGACTTCATGTGCATAAAATGAAGAAAGGAATTTCTGTGCATCAAGGGAAATACACCAAGGACTTGTTAAACAATTATAACATGTCTCAGTCCAAGGTAGTTAAGACTCCTATGAGTTCATCATTATATTTGGAAAAGGATACACATGGTAAGAGTGTGATCCAAAAGGAATATAGAGGTATGATTGGTTCACTTATGTATCTAACGACTAGTAGACCAGACATTATGTTTAGTTTTTGTATGTGTGCTAGATTTCAAGCAGATCCTAAAGAAAGTCATTTGATTGCTGTAAAAAAGATTTTCAGATATTTGAATGGAACCAAAGACTTGGGGCTTTGGTATCCAAGAAGATCTAATTTTATGTTGAGTGGTTATTCAGATGTAGACTTTGCAGGATACAAAGTAGACAGAAAGAGCACTTCAGGATGTTGCCAGTTTCTTGGTTCATCACTGATCAGTTTGCATTCAAAGAAACAAAATTCAATAGCTCTATCAACTAAAGAGGCTGAATACATTGCAGCTGGATCTTGTTAATCTCAGGTTTTATGGATTGCTCAATAGCTAAGAGATCTTGGATTTGAATTCAGAAATGTGCCTATCAACTGTGACAATACAAGTTCCATTTCTATATCAAAGAATCCAGTTCAGCATTCAAGGATAAAGAACATAGATGTGAGACATCATTTTCTTAGAGATCATGCTGAAAAATGTGATATTGTTCTATCTTTCATTTATACTTCTAAGCAAGTAGCAGATATTTTCACTAAACCACTGCTAGATGAGAGGTGTGCATCCCTAAGGCTCGAATTGGGTATCTTAAACAAGGATGCATTGGTTTAGGGGGAGTATTAGTTTCTATGTGTATTATATGTGTGAATCACAAAGCCTTGAGATCATACTTTCTTAAGCCTTGAAAGTGTGGCTCAAAGCTTTGAAGGTCTCTGTGTTGGACTGAAACTTCTCAAATCTTTGAACCACTGTTACACTGCTTTGATTAAGTGGATATGCATTCTCTTAGAAAAATTGGATCGTGGATTATTTTGTAGTATCTTATTAGATAACTAGAGAATACTTCAAAAGTTCATAGATTTTGACAAAATATCTAAAAGGAAATCCTTTGCAATCTCTTTTGCATGCAAAATCCCTTTTTCAAATCTCAAACCCTCTCAAACCCTAATCAACGGAGCGCAAGTCTGAAAGGATCAAGCTGCTAGGTCAGACTTCCAACAAAAGGACAAAAGAGGAAGGCTAACAGGAAGATCACCATTCATGGATATGATTCAGAGGACATAGCAAGTGTCCATGACACTTCAACACCCTCAAAGAAGGTAAAAAATGGAAAGGAATTTCATGAAGAACCAATGGCTGAATCAGAATCTGAGTCTGCTACAGAAGAAGTGGTGAAGGAAAAGGAATAGGGGAGTAAGGATCACGGAGAAGAATCAAGCAAGAAGAAGAAGGAAGTGGCTGTTGAGAAAGGTGAAAAGAAGAGCGAGCTATCTTCAAAGGATAAGAAAGCTGATGAGAAGAAGGGTGAAACAACTTTATAGAAGAAAAGAGTGATACACAGTGTAGTGAAGACCAAAAAGGCTGCAAATTTTGGAAAGAACCTGTTGCGTGATTCTTGGTTTGTCAATTCAGAAGTTAAGTCTGTATGGATGGATGGGTATGCATCATCCAAAGTATCTTTCTGTAGTCCAATTAGTACTGATTTATTGGATATATTGGACTTAGACTACATTAAGAACTTGAGGGATTCATCTGTTGGGAGTTTGTTAAATCCACCATCTGAGGCTTACCCTAGGCTGACAAGAATTTTCTATTTGAACTTATTTCAAGAATTGGATGATAGTGATAAGTACATTCTCACTTCAAAAGTGTCTGGTGTGGATGTTAAGTTGGACCACAGGGTGTTTGTCAAAGTTTTGGGAGTACCTAGAAAGTATAAGGTTAGTGATAACCCTGATAGGAAGGAGATTTTGGAGAAGGCCAAAGCCTTGTTTTTCTTGGAGGGAACTCCTACTGAACCAAAACAGTTAACACACTCTGTGTTTACTTGTGAAGTTAAAATCTTGTTTTCTATCATTATGAGATGTGTAGTTCCCAGGGAGTATTTCAAATAATTGGTGACAGATAAGGTGTTGATCCTGATGTATCTAATATGTCAAGGGTATGAAGTTGATATACCTACTGTTGTGATGGAACATATGGTTTACTGTGGCACTAGGACTAGGAACCATTCCCTGCCTTATGCCAATGTCTTACCTTTGTTTTTCAAACACTTTAAAGTCTCTTTGAAGGATGAGGAGAAGATTATTATAGGTTTTGGGTTGGTGGATGAGGCATCTTTTCAAAGGATTGGGATAGTTTACACTGCAAAAGAAAAGTGGAAATTTTATTCTGAATTGAGTGCTAAAGAGATGAAAGAGAAGGAGTTTATCAAACCTAGAATTGCAAAAACCTCCAAAGTGTATGGTAATTTGGATTTCTCTGAAATACTGGATAGGGTTGAAATTTTGAAAGATGGAGTGGAGGATCTGAGACAAGGGTTGTTTGACCTGTGTACTGATTTCACCAAGTTCAAAGGTTTGGTGAACAATAAGCTAGACATCATTATCAAAGGATTGAACCTAGAAAAGGTACCCTCTTCAGAAAGCAGGGAAAATAGTATTGATTCAGATGAAGTTCTTGGAGAAGCTCTTAATAATAATAAGAAGAAGAAACCATTTCCTATTGTTCTTACATCAAAGGATCTTTTTTTATCAATCTAAGGATGAGGCTGGTGATGAGGAAACAGCTGGAGAGACTGCTTAAAAGGAAGCTGCTGATTTGGATAAGCTTGTTGATGAAGTAGTTGAAAAATGCAAGCTGAGACTGAGGAAGCACATGGTGAAGAAGGTGCTGAACAAGGTGAGCAAAGAGAAGAACCAGCTGAAGCTGAAGGAGATTCAAACGCTGAAATAGTTGAAGATGTTCAGGAAGAAGCTCATGACAAGGGAAAGGGAAAGGCTAATTCTGGAAAGAAGTCTGCAAAGAAGGATCCTGAAGATGAATCTTCAAAGCCATGAAGTCCATCCTTCTTTTTCTTTCTGCCATTCTCTCTCTTTCAACTCATGAAGTTTGTTTAAGTTTGTTGTTTCTCATCAAAACACTCTGATATACAATCCATTAGACAAAATTGTATTAAACTAATGTTTGTTACCATATAAATGGAACAACATTTTCCTTTATTATGATAAATAGACTTTTCTTGTCCATACAAGAAGCTGCGATAATGTTCCTACTCATAGCATGGATATAATCATATTTTTCTAATTCATGAATAATTACAAAAGGTAGAGATGATTTCGTTCGGCTAATTCAGCAACCTTTGCTTTATTGCAGCACGTGTAGGTGTATATCTTCCTTATCCAATTGTCATCTTCTCTTGTGATCATGAACATTTCTATAAATTTGAGATCCTCATCTAGTAGCAAATACTTATGATGATGAGGTAGGCACATTGGCTTATATAACAAAGTACATCTTAAGTGGAATTCAATATTTCTTCCTGACTTCGTTGCGGGTACTTTGGGTAGTTTCTGTTGGAGTATATGCCCTAGAGGCAATCTTATTTAGTATGAACATTGTTTTTTGCTAGAATAATCATTGTATTATTTATGGATATATTTAATATAATGAAGTCCTTAGATTACAAATGTGTTTTTTTATCTTAAATATCCCTAGTCCATTATATGGAATAACAGGATGATCAACTATAGACTAGTATGTAGGTAGATTGATATGGAGATATCCAGGCTAGCACATGAGTACGCATTAATGGTAATGGCATACTGGATTGACCCCCAACGAGATGGCTACATACAAGTTATGTAAAGTGCATCTCGTAGTGAAAATGATATTGTGGTCCTTAGACTTGAAGTCACTAGATAATCTAGTTGTGAAATATCATGATTTGATATTATCAAACGTTGTGCCTTAACCGGGTAACTATAAAGGTAGTTATCGGGCATGATAGGAAGCAAGCTTAGAGATGGTTGTGATGTAGAGAGGATTTTCCCCTCCCACATAACGGGAGTAAATATCCGCGATCACTCGAGGGGTAGTGCTTATAGAATGTCTGGCCAGACTGAGATAAATCAATATAGGATATTGATGTTATATGTATGGATAAGACTATTCCAAGGATCGAGAAACTATGAATTGGATATACGAGTGTGACTTGTATTTCTCGTTTCCAATACGGATATCGAGAGAAAGGGATAATACAATACGGTAACATTGGTCACAAAGGTTTGTTAGATTACTGAATATTTATATTAGTTGGCTTGCATAGCTGTCTTGCTAGAGGCCGCTCTATGTTAGTAATTGTAACTACCAACTAAGTAGAAACCTACGGGGTCACAATCCCTATGGATTAAACCGTACTTTGGAATTAATTAGTTGGACCAATTAACTAGAAGGATCAATACGCAACCACTTTCAAATTTAGTATGACTAGTTTGCAAGGTGAACTAATCCATGCAAGGACATGATTAGTAGAGGGGCTAATATGTAGTTAACAAGGAGTTGTTAGACTATATAAAGAACACTCCTAACTTATTTTATCAAGAGAGTGTCATAATTGTTATCACACAAGGAGAAAAGAAAGCAAGGATAGAGCCAACAAGGAGGGCCGAATCCAATCCCCCCTCCTCTCGCCGTAGGCGCAGTGTAGGCACGAACTTGGGTGCTCGTTTTGTGTGATCTTCTTCTTCGTCCTTCTTCCCTAGCTAGCACAAAGGTGTTAAAGGATCCAAATATCAATCCTAGGAGTGGACTTTGCATAGAGATGTGGACACTATTTCACGTGAAGTCATCAAGGAGACAAACTAAGGCACTTGATATTCTCATCCTTTACCATCGTTATGAATTCTAGTCCTGTGATCCTCGGAGGGTATTGAAAGAAATTTGATTTTGTTATTCCGCTGCATAATCCGTATCAAAATCCTGCAATTTCCTTTCCACTATACAACCTTTATGGGCTTTATGGCAACTTGGTTTCAGCAAAAAACTTGCTTATACCGTCGGGGTTTTTGGCAAACCATTTTGCCTCTTCTCCTTTAACCATCATTATGGTTTTGCCTTTTCCCTTATTATTACTTTGTTCAGCAGTTCTCAATTATATTGAGTACAATTACTATTGAACAAAGCTTTAATTTTCTAATTGCATCCAATGCAATTCGTGGTTCACTTGGGAGAATATATCGTTATTCTTTATCTATTTCATAGATAACTCTCAACCTCCAAGCTTTCAATCCCATTGAAATAGCTCAGTGCGTTTGACCTCTTACTTCAGCAATCACACACTACTAGCTTGCACTGTCGCGTCACATCTCGATGAATCAAGTCGCCGTTCTTTGGCAAGCCCGAACTTCATTACATCTTGATCATGACGAGTGCTAAGCAAGAGAAGGTAAAATGAAAAATGGAGCACCACTTCAAACCTTTCATATTTAGCCAGTTCTTGAAAAGAGCTTCTTTTAAATGTATGATCATATCATACGCCTCCATGTTCTCATCTTGCTTCCAAAGCTTAGAGTTCATGGCCGCTAACATGAGGCAAGTCACAACCAATGAACCATTCTTTGATGTTCTTTCCTACTAGGCTTTAGTGTGTTTCGGCAGTTGGTGGAAGGAAACTTTATGCTCTAGGATATAGAACATTTTTCTTTTTGTTTGTGAACAATTCTCAATTTAATACCAGTCTAGAAAACTAATTGAAGACAATTTTTCCTTATCAAGGACATAGCGATAAATTCAAGTGTATTTGTTTAATGCCATAGTTATTCAACACAAAAGGATCATGCAAAATATTGTGAACTTGTACTATATTTAACAAGGACTTAGATTATTAAAAATAGCTCCTACTAGTTTTCTCGGATTAATAACCCTTACTGATAGATCTGAAGCTCTTTGATATTGATATATGTAGAGTGAGCTTAGGTTCCTTGATGATGAAAGCCAGAAACACAGGATTTATTTATTTCTTAGTGCCAAACCTTCAAAGCTTTGAGGCACTGTAGCTATGTATATATTTATACATACATGACTATATGTTTTGTGCAGTTTTTTGTTTTTGACATGAACTGGGTTACACAACTCTATGTGTAACATTATGAAGGAATTAGTAATTCTTGTTTAGAAAGGATTAACATTATATGCAGGATTGAGTTGGATTGGGAATTAAAGTTCATCCTGATGAACTGGCAGACAAAGCTTCAAAGCATTGAGATTCACTGAGTACTCTTTACTGCTAAGTTCGTCTGATCATATATGTGTTTGCAGGCTAATTCTTAGGGATTCATAACTTGTTATGGATCTATTATTGTCTATTAGTAGTTTTTCTATAATGTGTTGTTGATATATCCATCAGATTGGATGAATTAGCTGAGTTTATTTTTAGACAAAACCTAGCCTAGTTTTTCTCATGAACTGTTGGAATATTGCTAGTCAGATCTTGATGCTAGTTTGTCTTGATAATGTTTGATCTTGTTTGTTGAGTGTATGCAGGGTTGTTGGGCGTTCCAACGTCCATAAAACATTCGAATAGCTATCCATGCATAGCTGTTGAGAGAAGCATATCAGGGAGGAGGATTTTAGGTATTCAGTTCCTAAAATCACTCTGGTTGTTGCAGGCTGTTATTTAAAGAGATTAGTTCTTTGAATTTGAAGAGAGACACAAAGATTGATACTGAACATCGTGAGATTTGAAGAGTGCTACAAACAGGATAGATTAGATCATTCAAATCTTCAGTTTTCAACAGGCCATTGACACTGCAGAAGCAAGATCACTCATCACAGAGTGAAGAACACTTCCAAGCTTTACTGCTTATCTTTATTCTGTGTTCTTTACACATGTACTAAACTTGTATTATCATTATTTTTTCTTAAACTTCACAAACTTAGAAGTTTAGTTGTTCAAGTGAACAACAAAGAGGTTATTATTGTTCCAACATGTTGCAGCTGGAACTAGATAGGTTTGGAACTGCAAGATGTATAGGTGAAAGGTAGCTCACTTAGGCTTGATATCTAGGGCAAAATGTGGGTGATTAATAAGAAGTTGTGTCAGAATCCTGGAGGGATAAGATCCCTCAGGAATAGACTAGGTCCAGTTGTGACTGAACTCTGTAAAATCCTTGTTTTCTTGCTGCTTACTTCATTTATATTTTCTTTACAGTCTAAACAGGAAGTTCCTAAGCTTTGGAGTTTTCTAAATCTCAAAGCTTTGAAGCCTTTTGTTCTGCAGTTATATCTTTAGTTTCTCAAATCTTTCTCAAAGCTTTGAGATATCAACTGCATACTCTACTCAAGTTTTAAAAAGACTGTTTTTAGAAAAAGTTAGCATACTCTATTCAACCCCCCTTCTAGAGTATTTAGATCCTGCTATTGTACTTACATTACAAACTTTCACTTACTATTAATGCGGAAAATATCATATATATTCTAGTGGGTCAAAATCCATATTTCACCTCCTCTTAAGCCTGCTTTGGCACGTCACCCAAGAATTGGTTATTTAGGTAGGAACACCTTCCAATTGCATCCTATGCAACTCTTGGTTCAATTGGGAAAATAACTCCTTATTTATTTAGCTTATAGATAATCCCAATTGCCTTGCCACTAAGATTTCAATCCTGTTGAAGTATCGTAAAGTTAGACTTTTTGGGTAGAAGTTGCATATTACTTGCTTATGCCATCGCGTCACACTGTCGAGAAATAAAGGTGCCTTGCTTTGGCAAGCCCACACTTAATGAATCGATGGTCATGACGAGTGCCACACAAAATAAGGCAATAACTTAATATTTACTTGATTGTTTTCTTGTCATTTTATTCGTTGATCATATTAACTGATATACTTATTTGGATTGGGCAAGTCCAAATAAAAGATCCAATTGTTTCAATTATTATCTTGTTACGTTTCGAATGCATCATCCATACATCAAAATAAAACAAGACAATAAATAATAAATAATAAATAAACGTGGTATGGAAGTGGCCCCTAAGACTAAGATATTCCCAAGCCAATGAAAATATCTATAACCTCTAAAATAGCAAGCACATCTCCATGTGCCTCCGTCTTTAGTCCATGCGTGCTAGCTTGTGGGTCTCTCCATTGTCTTGTGGTATTTTTTTATTTGAGCTTCTCATCCATGCTTTGACTATATTCTATCTATCTATCTAATTCTAGCAAGCATCTATGAACTAAATAGAAGAACCTCAAAAGCGAGGGAGAAGACGACACGCAGGCCGTAAAATTAATTACATTAATTACATCAAAACAAAACAAACCACAAAATTTAAACAACCACACTGCTAAGGCCACATCCAACCACAATGCGAAAAATCACATAATACAGTTAAAATCCAATTTCAACGCGCTGGGTCAATTTTAATTAAATTGGGACACTAGGGTCTAAACGGTCGCGCCAATCCTATTGCCCGAACCAATTTGGACCTGCCAAACCGGGCAAACCAGGTCGAACCAGCCAAACCGGCCTCACCGCCAGCTGGCCAAACCGGTCAGACCCGGTCGATCTGGGTTCGCGTGCGAAAGGGGGGGGGGCGCAGACTAAAATGGCCGAACCCCTTAGGGGTTAAACTTTATGTTTTTATCTCCTTCCCTTGGCCCAACCAAAATATGGGACGAAAGACACCTTTTCTTCCAACATTGTGCCCAAAACCATAGTTTTTCATCACCAATTCAATACATCATATGTACATGAAATTCACTAATTTTCACATCATCTGTAAAATTATCTTATTTCCTCATGAATCATATTCATGGCGTATCATAATATGCATATAATTTCTAATGCGAAAATTGACAGAACGGTGTAAACTGATACTCCCTCCGTCCCGCAAAGATAGTCCATATTTCTATTTGTTTTGTCCCAAAATGATTGTCCACTTACATTTTCAAGTTAAAGAATACAATGAAGTTACAATACTACCCTTCATATGCAATGCACCTAGTCTTGGAGAAAACAAAATCAAGGATAATAGTGGAAATAGCATGCCAAAAAAATGTAGTGGGTAGCATTAATTCAAAAATGGACTATCTTTGCGGGACGGAGGGAGTAAAACATATAACCACATAAATCACCTTATAGTCTATCGAACTGTGGCTCTGATACCACTGTAGGGTTTTGATGCAGGTTACACAGCAAAAATACAATAATTTTATTCTTCTCAAAATCTTCCTTGAATCGCAGGTGAAGCATCATAACATGATGAAGGAGAAAAGATTACCTCGGTCAGACAAGACTGGGACAATCACTTTGTGTGGAAATAGTGTCCGCACCTTTGCAGAAGTCCGCACTGTAGGATCTCCAACAAGAAATTCCTCTACTGTTTGTGGTTGCAGTGTAGAAGAAGGAGGAATCAACAAAGCAACTTGATCCAATCAAGCTTGCAGCGTGCAACAATGGTGGAAGAGGAGGAGTGGTCATCCCTCTCTGGCCGTCGAGTCTAGGACTGGGTTCGGCCTCCTATTGTGTTCTCTTCCTTGCTCTAATTTTCATCCATATGAAATTAGGGATGGACTTGTTCTTTTATAATTAGTAACTATTTATTAATTATAAAACTGCCCAACTACTAATTAAATCCAACCATTTGGATTAACATTCATTTTAGTCCAGTTTGCTATTTAGTCCAACTAAATATGCATGTTATTGCACTTTAATCCGTGGTTCGTTTAACTATCAATTAGTCCAACTAATTTACATCTACTTCCAGTCTAATCCTTTGGTGTGTGACCCTACAGGTTCCTATTACGTTGGTATTAACAATTACAAACATTGAGCCATGTCTAGCAACACATCAATGCTACCCAACTAATAGGAATGGTCAGTGATTAGACAAACCACCATGACCAATGTTACCGTGTTGTATAATCCCTTTGTCTAATTTATCCGGATTGGACACAAGACATGGAGTGTCACACTTGTATATCCAATCCATAGTTTCTCGATCTGTGAGTAGACTTAGATAAACAAATAACATCAATATCTCATATTGAATTAATTGAGCATGGCCATGCATTTCCGTAAGTCTCACTCATCGAGTGGCCGTGGATATTTGCTCCGGTTATGTGGGAGGGACAAATCCTATCTACATCACTACCATATCTCAGCTTGCTTCATATCACGTCCGGTTATCGCTGTTATAGTTACCCAGTCATGGTGTAACGTTTGTTGATATCAAAACATGATAATTCACAACTAGACTATCTAGTGACTTCAAGTCCAAGGTTCACAACACTATTGTCACTATGAGAAGAGCTTGTGACATTCACATAGCTCCTATGTAGCCTTCTCATGGCAGGTTAATCTAGTACGCGATTACTCATAATGCGTACCGATGTCTTAGACTTGATATCCCCATATCAATCTACCCACATACTAGCCTCGATGCAATAAAATCGTCATATTAACTGTAGTACTCAACTAGGGATATTTAATAATATAATATGTATATTCTAAGGACTTCATTCATGTTAACATTTATCCATATCGATAACACAACGAATCGCAAGTGCACATAAATGTCACGATAAATTGATTGCCTCTAGTGCACAATTCCAACACTTACATGAAACCAGAAGAAAATTTCAAAGCCTTGAAAATAGGTTCCAAAGCCTTGAAACATGATCTCAAGAAACACAGAGTTGTCAAGCCACAACATCAAGACCTCAAGGCATTGAAAAGATTCCTGGAGAACCGGAACCCTGGACACCAACAAAGAATTTCAGATATCTGTCATCTCATCCAGCAGAAAACATCATTTCTGATCCATCAACTGGTACACAAACAAGATCTTAGTTAAACAAATTATGTGCTTTTAATGCTTTTGTATCTCTTATGGAGCCCAAGAATGTGAAAGAAGAACTTCAAGAAGCAGACTGGATCATTTCTATGCAAAGTGAGCTTGAATTTGAGAAAACAAGAATTGGAATCTAGTTCCTCTTCCCAAAGATCAGTCTGTTATTGGAACAAGGTGGGTGTTCAGAAACAATCTGGATGAAATTGGTAAGGTTATCAGAAATAAAGCAAGACTGGCAGCTCAACGCTACAAGCGGGAAGAAGGTATAGACTATGAGGAGACCTTTGCTCCTATGGTCATGTTGGAAGCAATTATAATGTTACTTGAATTTGCATCACATAGGAACATCAAACTTTTTCAAATGAATGTTAAATGTGCTTTTCTAAATGGTTATCTGCAAGAAGAAGTTTATGTTGCTCAACCTCCTGGTTTTGATAATGACGATTTTCCAAATCATGTTTATAAGATTGACAAAGATCTTTATGGTTTGACATAGGCTCCAAGAGCTTGGTATGAAAGGTTGTCAAAGTTTCTACTTGAAAATAGTTTCGAAAGAGGCTTAGTTGAAAAAACTGTTTTCATAAAGACTCACTAGGGGATTGCCCGTGCCCGAGGGCATTACCCCAAAAAAATACTAAGATACACGTTGTTTTCAAGGTAAATGTTCACATAAGGTTGATTTTATAATTGTAATTATTAGAAACTTTTTCTTAAATGTGCTCTCTCAATTTTATTTAAAAAAAATATTTCTGAGAAAATAATAATATAATGGTTGATATTAAAAGAATCTACATGTTTTTTCAAAGGAAGAATGACAAATTTATGTTTTTTGCGTGGCACACGCAATGCGTGTGACCTATATAAATTGACGTGTTTTACGTATTTTATATCGAAATTTTATATCTTATTTTTAAGGTTCCTAAAGTAATATATTTGTCTCCCATTAATTTTTTGTCGTTGGTAATGTTTATTCATGAAATCTTTTAAAGCTTTTCAAATAGATTCTCTAAAAAAATATTTATCAAATAAAAAAAATGTTTTTAACTTTTGAACATGAAAACAATGTCAGACTTTTTCTTAGTAAGAAAAATTGATGAAGAAATGAGGGGTGAATGTGTTACCAAAGAAAAACAAAGGGAAAGAGGAAAATCATACCTGCATGAGAAAATGGTGGAGCAATTCTGTTTTAGAGTTTTAACTATAAAAAAGTTATTGATAACTGTTACAGATTAGTAGGAGTTTAGTGGAAACGTGGAGGGTGGAGTTGACCACAAAGTAATTTGGTGTCGTACAAATCTGCCGCATCCCTCATTCCCCATATTTTTACGAATTCTAATTACAAATGGGTGAGATCTAGCCGCTGGTGTTAATTCGATCTAATGGACGAAAAGATATTTTAAAGTCAACCGTCCTATTTTATTATATAGATGATAAAGACATCCTAGTAGTACAAATATATGTTGATGATATTCTATTTTGTGCTACTAATGGTTCTCTTTACAAAGAATTCTCTAGTCTTATGAGCAGGGAATTTGAGACGAGCTTGATGGGAGAGTTAAATTTCTATCTTGGACTTCATGTACATCGAAAGAAGAAAGGAAGTTTTCTGCGCCAGAATAAGTACACCAAGGATTTACTGAACAAGTATAATATGTCTCAATCCAAGGTTGCCAAAACTCCCATGAGTTCTTCACTATGCTTAGACAAGGATCAAACTTGTGAGAGTGTGAACCAGAAAGATTTCGGAGCTATGATTGTATCACTGCTCTATCTTACTGCAAGAAGGCTAGACATCATGTTTAGTTTTTTTATGTGTGCTAGATTTCATGCTGATCCTAATTAGTCCCACTTAATTGCTATCAAAAGAATCTTTAGATATCTCAATGGTACCAAAGACTTAGGGCTTTGGTATCCTAAACATTCTAACTTCTCTTTGTGTGGCTATTCAAATGCTGATTTTGCAGGATCCAAAGTTGATAGAAAAAGAACTTCAGGGTGTTGCCGATACCTTGGATCATCCTTGATATGCAGGCATTCTAAGAAGAAAAATTCAGTAGATTTATCAACAATAGAAGTTGAATAAATAGCAGCGGGAGCTTGTTGCTCACAAGTGTTGTGGATTGCTCAACAGATGAGAGATCTGGGTTATGACTTCATATTCCCATCAAATGTTACAACACTAGTGTTATCTCAATTACAATGAATCTAGTTCAGCACTCAAGGACTAAACACATAGATGTCAAACACAATTTCATCAGAGATCATGTGGAGAAAGGTGATGTATCTTTATCATTTGTACCTACCAACATGTAGTTTGCAGATATCTTCACTAAACCACTGCCAGAGAATAGATTCACAACCTTGATATTAGAAATGGGCATGTTGAACAAGGAAGCTCTGGTTTCGGGGGAGTATCAGGTAAGTATTATGTGTTTTAATGTTCTGGAAAGTTTTACAAAGACTTGAAAAGCTTTTAAATTGATTTTATTTGCCTGCAGTATTACAGTTTTCAAGGTCTTGAAATCGTTTCCAAAAGCTTTGAAAATAAATCTGTATATTATATAGTCAATGAATGGATCACCAATGCTGGGTGTTATCTCTGTAGATAATTTCCTAACATTGTTTTTTCCCTTTTAAACAAATCTTTTTCAAATCTGTATTATTTTATTTCCTTCCACACGCCACCCACATAATTCGAAGCTCACACAAACCTTCCTTCTTCAAATATTTGAGAATATCCAGTTTCCTTTTCAAACTAAAACACTTCAGTACTTATCTTTTCTCTCTTCTATCTCTTGTTTCTATCAATCGCGCTTCTCTCTTCTAAACCGGCAAACCCTAATGGACTCACGAAGAAACTTTGAGAGAATCAAGATGTATGGAGACTCAAATAAAAGCTCGGGGAAGAAGAGAAAATGTGCAAAATAAGTTCAAACAATTAGAGATGGATCCATTTCCATAACTCCTAGTGCACCAAGGCCATTCTCTCCTCCTCCGAAAGCAAGAAAGAAAAGGGGAATCAACTTGCTACTTTCAGCAAGAAAAAGTCAGATCCAACAAATGTTTCTGAGAAAAAGAAAGGTGTTCAATTTGGTAGCCCAAAGAAGGTGAAGAAGATGTTGGAATAGGTGCCCTAGAGGCAATCTAGTTTAGTATGAACAATAAATTGGCTAGAATAGTCATTGTATCATTTATTAGATATTTAATATAATAAAGTCCTTGGATTTGAAATTGTGTTGTTTATCTTAAATATCCCTAGTCCATTATAATGATTAATAGGACAATCATCAATAGACTAGTATGGGGTTGGATTGATGTGGAGATATCATGATCCAACACATGGGTATGCATTAGGAGTAATGGCATACAGGATTAGCCCATCTCCGAGAAGCCTACATACAAGTTATGTAAAGCCACACGTGCTTCTCGTGGTGACATAGGTATTGTCATCCTTATAATTGAAGTCACTAGATCATCTAGTTGTGGAATATTGTGTTTTGGTACCGTCAAACGCTACACTGTGACTGGGTAGTCATAAAGGCGCGTATTGGACACATGAGGAAGCAAGATTAGATCCCGTAGTGATGCAGATAAAATTTTTCCCTCCCACATAACGGAAGCGAATATCCTAGGCCACTCGAGGGATAGTACTTATAGAATGTCTAGCCAGACTCAAATGAATCAATATATGACATTGATGTTATTTGCACGAATAAGGCTATTTCCAGGATCGAGGAACTACGGATTGGAAATACGAGTGTGACTTGATGTCTCATGTCCAATCCGGATATTGAGACAAAGGGATGAGAAAATACTTGCACAAGGTTTTTCGGATGACTATTTCTATTAGTTGGGTAGAATGGATGTCTTGCTAGAGGCCGCTCCATGTTAGTAAATAGTTACTACCAACTAAGTAGAAACCTATGGGGTCACACGCCATATAGGATTGAAATGGAATTGGAAATTAATTAATATGATTAATTAATAAGAAGGATCAAATTGCAACAACTTGCTAACTTAGTAGGACTAATATGCAAGTTAGACTAATCCGAACTTCAGTAGGATTATGAGAGGGCCTTTATGTAGTAACAAGGAGTTGTTGGACTATATAAAGGATAACCCTAGCTTCATTCAATAAAACTAATTCTCATAACATAAGTTGATTAGGAGAGAAGGAAGGAGAGAGCAAGACACACAAGAGGCCGAAGCCCCTTGCCGTCCGCCCCCTACCCGTCGGCCAAAAGAAGAGAGGCCGCCCCCTCACTTTTTGGTCTCCGTTGTGTGATTTCTTCTTCCTCTTCCATTCTTCCTAGCTAGCACAAGGTGTTTGGAGGATCTATATCTGAATCCTAGGCGTGGATCAACCCCAGAGACCTGGTACTTTTTGCGTTTGAAGTCATCAAGGGAGACCCACAAGGTACATAACACGAATCCTTTAACAATCGTCATGAATTCTCTTCATGTGATCCTTGGAGGGTGTTGATCGGATAAATTATTGTTTACTCCGCGCGTATCCATGATCAAAACCCTACAATGGTATCAGATCCACAGGTCGTAGAGTATAATGTGGTTTTTGTGTTACATTTTTGTTGTTTATCACCCATAATTTTTGATTATTGCGTTAAAACGACAAAGTTAAGCATATTAGATGCATGTTGAATATAATTAAACCAAACAAGATCTAATTCTTGCATTGAATGTGTGAATTAGTGAGTTTCAGAAATTTTAGGATCTTATATCTAGAGTTTTTGGGCATCCTAAAGGAGGTTCGGCTCCACTAGGGGACTGCCCCTCCTTCCTTGCCGCCCAATTTAGGCCCGGCCAAGGGGCCATGGAAGCCCTAGCGCACGGCCTAGCCATGTGGGCTAGGGGCCGGCCGGCCAAAGGCCTTCGGCGTTCTACTATGGGGTTCAGCCAAGTGTTGGTGGGCCCTAGTAATCCCAAAATCAACTAGAATTGACTAAGCGTATTAAAAATTTGTTTTTAACTGTTTATGTGCAATTCGTATGGTGATTGGATATGGCCTTAGATGTGGTTTGTTGTGGATGTTTAATTTTTGTAGTTTGTTTACGGCCTACGAGCTTATCAATTTGATGTAATAATTAATTAGGTTTTTACGGCCTGCGAGCCGATTTTTCTCTCAACTTGTGAGATTTATTTATCTAGTTTATTTGATAGCTAGTACTAATTAGAATAGATAGCCAAGATTGAAGAAAAGAATCCCAAAGAATTAGAGGAGCCACAAGGAGCATTCCACAAGGCTATGGAGAATGGACAAGGATATGGAGGCACATGGAGATGCGTTTTATATTATAGGGTTCATAGATATTCTCATTGGCTTGGGAATATCTTAGTCTAGGATGCCATACCCATATCACGTTAATTTCTGTTTTGTGGATGTTTACTTTATTGTCTTATTATTTTTCTTGGTGTATGGTTGATGCATGCAACTTGATAATAAGATAATTAACAACCCGGATATTTTATTTGGATTTTTTCCCAAACTCAAATAAGTAGATCAGTTGATATGGATCAACAAAATAATTAAAATTGGAAAAATCCCTCAAAACTGAAATATTACGTTTTCCTTCTCGCTTACTTAAGCACTCATCACAAAATCGATTAATCAAGTTCGTGCGAGCCAAAGCAGGGCGACTTGATTCATCATTATGTGGTGCGATAGCACACATAGTGTGCAATTGTTGGAGTATGAGGTTGGACGTAACTAGTTAATTTAATAAGGATTAAAACCTAGAGGCACTCAATTGGGATTATATGTGGGATAGATAAATAAGGAGTTATTTGCCCAATTGAACCAAGAGTTGCATGGGTTGCAATTGAAAATTCTTCCTACCTAAATAACCAACTTTTGGGTGACTTGCCAAAGCAAGCTCAAAAGGAAGTGAAATATGAATCTTGGCCCACTAGAAAGTATAATGATATTTTCCGCATTAATATCTTGTAAGTTATTAATCCGTAGAAAAATAGTGGAAGCTGTATTTAATAATCTAGCCATTATTAAATATAGTTAATTGATCACAAATACTAAAACTTGCGTATTTTCCTTTTGTAGAATTCCAGTGACAAACAACTCATCGAACTCATCTCACTCCCTACGCTCTTTCCTTGAGAAGGACAAGCTCTCTGGGATCAATTTTCTAGACTGGTACGCAAACTTGAGAATCGTTCTCAAGCAGGAAAAGAAATTGTACGCTCTAGAGGAGCAAGTTCCTGAAGGTCCGGAAAACAACACTCCTGCAGCCCTAAAGGCGTATCAGAAGCGTGTTGATGACTCTAATGATGCGGTCTGCCTAATGCTTTGCACCATGTCCTCTGAGCTTTAGAAGAAACATGAGAACATGAATGCATTTGATGTGATCGCACAATTGAAGAAGCTCTTCCAAGAACATGCTAGGGTGTAGAGGTATGAACTTTCCAAGGCATTGTTCAAATGTCATCCTGTAAGAGGGAAACCCCGTTGGACCGCACGTGTTGCGTATGATCGGCTACTTAGAGAGCCTTGGCCGCCTAGGGTTTCCGGTGGGTCAAGAGATGGCCACCGATCTCATCTTGCATTCGTTGCCTGAGAGTTATGGACAGTTCATCATGAACCATAACATGAAGGAGTCGTGAAACCTATGCCAGATCTACTCAATATGTTGAGGACAACTGAACAAAGCATAAAAAAGGGTAAGGGAAAATCCATAATGATGGTGCAGAAAGGAAAGGGAAAAAGGTTTGCCTCTACCTCCAAGGGAAAGGGAAAAGCAGTTGCCAAACCCAACGAAAGTGTATAATGTAGGTGTAAAAAGGTAAATCTCTAGAAGGGGGGGGGGGTGGTTGAATAGAGTATGCTTGATTTTGCCAAAACTCAAGTTTTAGAAACTTTAGTAGAACAATCTGTTGATATCTCAAAGCTTTGAAAGAGATTTGAAAAGCTTAAAGATATAATAGTAGAGTAAAGAGGCTTCAAAGCTTTGAGACTTGGAAAGCTCCAGAGCTTTGAAACTTCCAATTTAAACTGTAAGTAAATGCAGCAAAAGTAAATAGCAAGAACACATATATTTTACAGAGTTCAGTCACAATTGGACCTAGTCTCTGCCTGAGGGATCTAATCCTTCCAGGATTCAAACACAACTTCTTATTAATCACCCAGATTTAGCCCTAGATCTCAAGCCTAAGTGAGCTACCTTACACTTATACAACTTGGGGTTCCCAACCTATCTAGTTACAGGCTACTGTTGGAATAGATGCCCTAGAGGCAATCTAGTTTAGTATGAATTTGTATATGGCTAGAAAATTCATTTATTATTTATTGGATATTTAATATAATGAAGTCCTTAGATTTACAATTGTGTTTTTTATCTTAAATATCCCTAGTCAAGTATAATGATTAATGGGACAATCATCTATAGACTAGTATGGGGTTGGATTGATATGGAGATATCACGATCCAACACATAGGTGTGCATTACGGAATGTTGCACTGGATTAACCCATCTCCGAGAAGGCTACATACATGTTATGTTGAGTCACAAGCGCTTCTCGCGGTGCAATGGTATTGTCATCCTTAGACTTGAAGTCACTAGATATTCTAGTTGTGGATCATTGTGATCTTGGTAGCGTTAAACGCTACACCGTAACTGGGTAGTTATAAAGGCGTGTACTGGATACAATGAGAAGCAAGCTTAGAGATCGTAGTGGACGTAGAGAGGATTTGCCCCTCCCACATAACGGGAGCAAATATCCTAGGCCACTCGAGGGATAGTGCTTATAGAATGTCTGGCCAGACTCAAATAAATCAATATGGGATATTGATGTTATTTGCACGAATAAGGCTATTCCCATGGATCGAGAAACTATGGATTGGATATACGAGTGTGACTTGTATGTCTCGTGTCCAATCGGGATATGGAGGCAAAGGGATGAGACAATTACTTGTACAAAGGTTGTAAAGATGACTATTCTATTAGTTGGCTAGAATGGATGTTTTGCTAGAAACCGCCCCATATTAGCAAATAGTTGCTTCCAACTAGATAGAACCTATGGGGTCACACGCTATATAGAGTTGAACTAGATTTGTGAATTAATTAATTGGATTAATTAATTAGAAGGATCACTTTGCAAACCCTTGCAAACTTAGTAGGGACTAATTTGCAAGGAAGGGACTAAATTGAATTCTAGTTGGACTAGAATAAGTCCTTTAGGTAGTTAACAAAGAGTTGTTGGACTATATAAAGGACCCTACTTCCTTCCTTCCTCATAACGTATGCTCATTAGTGAACATAACAAGAGTGGGAGAGAACAAAGGAGAGAGAGCAAGCAACAAGGAGGGCCGACGCCGCCCCTTGCCGCCGCCCTCGTCCCCGTCGGCCAAAAAGAGGCCGAAGCCCTCTTTTGGTCTCGTTTTGCGTGATTCGTTCTTCCTCTTCCTAATCTGGGCTAGCATCAAGGAGTTTGGGAGATCTAGGATCAACTCTAGGCGTGGATCAACTATAGAGAACGTGACATTATTCGCGTTTGAAGTCATCAAGGAGAACCCAAAGGTGTGTTTATGATTTCTAACCTTTACTATCGTTATGTCTCTAGACTTTTGATCCTTGGAGGGTTTTGCATGGTTTATGTTTAATTATGCTTTCGTTGTGCGATCCATGAATCAAAACCCTACAGTGGTATCAGAGCCACAGGTCGTAGAGCATAAACGTAGTTTATGTGTTATGTTTTAGTTGTTTCACACCTTAATTGATTGTTTATCGCGTAAAACAAGACAAATCAAGCATGGGATGCAATTTGTCAATAATTAATCATAACAAGATCCAATTTTGCATTGGATGCATGAATTGGTGAGTTTGAGAAATTTTAGGATCTTAGATCTAGGGTTTGGGCATCCTTGGGGAAGAAGGAGTTCTCCCAAAACAAGGAAACAACCAAACTTGGGCACCAAGCAAACAAGTCCCATGAGGAGGTTCGGCCCCCCTAGGGACCGCCCCTTGCTTGCCGCCCAAGCTTGGCCGCCCTAAGGGGCCGGGCGGCCCTAACCTGCGGGCCTAGCTTGTGGGTTTTGGGCCGGGCCGGCCCAAGGGCCTTGTGGTTCACTTTAATGGGCCCGGGCAATTGGATTGTTAGCCAAGATTGGAGAAAAGAAGCCCAAAGCCAAAGAAGCCACAAAAGATGGAGCATGGAGCATGGAGCATTCCACATGACTATGAAGGATGGACCAAAAGATCAAGACGCATGGAGATGTGTTTGCTTAGGGTTCATAGATAATTACGTTGGCTTGGAATTATCTTAGTCTAGAAAAGGCCATGCCACATCACGTTTAATTTCTGTTTTGTGGTTGTTTATTTATTGTCTTATTATTTGTGTGGTTGGTGTATGGATGATGCATGCAATTAGGATAATAAGATAATTAGACAACCTGGATCTATTATTTGGAGTTGTGCCCAAACTCAAATAGATGGATTAGTTGATATTGATCAACAAAACAATTAAGAATTGAATTTAAAATCCCTCAAAATTCAAATATTGTGTTTTTGCCTTCTCGTTATTTAAACACTCATTATCATCATTATTTATCAAGCTCGTGCGTGCCAAAGCATGGAGACTTGGTTCATAATGATGGAATGCGATGGCACGTAACAATGTGCAATTGTTTAGATAAGAGGTTGAACACAACTAGGCTATTAATTTGATTAAGAAACCTAGAGGCAATCAATTGGGATTATCCATGTGGATGGATAAATAAGGAGTTATTTGCCCGATTGAACCAAGAGTTGCATATGGGATGCAATTGGAATTGTTCCTACCTAAAGTAGTCAAATTATGGGTGACTTGCCAAAACAAGCTCATAAGGAGATGAAATATGGATCTTGGCCCACTAGAAAATATAAGGATATTTTCCGCATTAATATCTTGAGGGTTATTAATCCGTAGAAAAATAGTGGGAGCTATATTTAATAAACTAGCCATTATTAAATATAGTCAAAAATTCACAAATACTAAAACTTGCGTATTTTCGTTTTTGTAGAATACCAAATGGCAAACAACTCATCGAGTTCACAACATTCCCTACGATCTGTCCTTGAGAAGGACAAGCTCTCTGGAACCAACTTTCTTGATTGGTACAGAAACTTGAGAATTGTTCTCAAGCAAGAGAAGAAACTGTACGCAATAGAGGAGCATGTTCCAGAAGGTCCAGAGAACCAAACACCTGATGCCTTAAAGGCGTATCAGAAGCGTGTTGGTGACGCTAATGATGCGGCCTGCCTTATGCTTTGCACCATGACTTCTGAGCTTCAGAAGCAACACGAAAACATGAATGCTGTCGATATGATCGAACATCTAAAGCAGCTCTTCCAAGAGCAGGCGAGGGTAGAGAGGTATGAGGTCTCAAAGGCACTGTTCAAATGTCATCTGGCAGAAGGGAACCCGGTGGGACCCCATGTACTCCGAATGATCGGGTTGGAGAATCTCGCCCGACTAGGGTTCCCGGTCGGCCAAGAGTTGGCAACCGATCTCGTGTTGCAATCGTTGCCCGAGAGTTATGGACAGTTCATTATGAACTGTAACATGAACGAGATCGTTAAGCCACTGCCAGATTTGCTCAACATGTTGAGGACGGCTGAACAGAGCATCAACAAGGGTAAGGGCAAGGCCATAATGATGGTGCGGAAAGGAAAGGGCGAAAGGTTTGCCTCTTCCTCCAAGGGCAAAGGCAAGTCAGTTGCCAAGTCCAAGGAACCGGCCCTTAAACCTGTTGGTGGCATTGCCAAGGCCGTGACTAAGGGTGAGTGTCACTACTGCAGTCAGCCTGGACACTGGAGGAGGAACTGCCCAAAATATCTGGAGGACAAGAGGCTTGGAATAGTGATTCCACCACCACCAGGTATTTTTGTTGTAGATGTCAATTTAACTATCTCTACATCATGGGTATTAGATACTGGATGTGGATCTCATATTTGTCGAAATATGCAGGATCTAAAGAGAAGTAAAAGATTGGCTAGAGGGGAGGTAGATCTGCGCGTTGGGAATGGAGCAAAGGTTGCTGCGTTGGCCATAGGCGTGTGCGAGCTATCTCTGCCTTCAGGATTAGTTTTAGAATTAAATAATTGCTATTTTGTGCCTGCTATGAGCAGAAACATTATTTCCATTTCTTGTTTGGACAAGGATGGTTTTATTATTTCAATAAAGAACAATTGTTGTTCCTTTTATTTGAATAATATTCACTATTTTAGTGCGCAATTATTTAATGGACTTTATGTCCTTGATCTAAGCAATCCTGTCTACAACATTAATACCAAGCGGATTAAAATAAATGATTTAAATCCTGCTTATTTATGGCACTGTCGTTTAGGCCACATAAATGAGAAACGTGTATCTAGACTCCATAAGGATGGATTACTAGACTCATTTGATTTTGAATCATATGAGACATGTGAGGCTTGTTTATTGGGAAAAATGACAAAGTCCCCTTTCAATAAGAAAGGTGAGAGGACTAGTTAGCAATTGGCGCTCATACATACCGATGTGTGTGGGCCATTTGCCACGCCTGCCAGGGGTGGTTATGTCTACTTCATTACATTTACTGATGATTACAGTAGATATGAATTTGTGTACCTTATGAGGGCAAAATCCGAATCCTTTGAAGTGTTCAAAGAATTCAAGAATGAAGTAGAGAAGCAACTTGGCAAAAGTATCAAAGCTCTACGATCAGATCGTGGAGGAGAATACTTGAGCCAAGAGTTTGACGATTATCTTAGAGAGTGTGGGATCGTGTCCCAACTCACTCCACCCGGATCGCCACAATGGAATGGCGTGTCTGAGAGGAGGAATCGAACCCTATTGAATATGGTTCGATCTGTGATGTGTCAAACCGATCTTCCATTATCATTTTGGGGCTACGCTATATTAAGTGCAGCTTTCACCATTAACCGTGTTCCATCTAAATCAGTCATGAAGACACCATATGAGATGTGGAGTGGGAGGCGTCCCACACTGTCGTTCATGAGGATTTGGGGCTGCGATGTCTATGTAAAACGTTTACAATCAGACAAGCTAGGGCCTAAATCGGATAAGTGTAAATTTGTGGGGTACCCTAAGGAAACTAAGGGATACTACTTCTACAATCCAACCGAGAACAAAGTGTTTGTTGCTCGGACCGACGTATTTCTAGAAAGAGAGTTTGTCTCTAAAGAAGCAAGTGGGAGGAATGTAGAACTTGAAGAGGTTCAAGAACCACAAATCACTGAACCGATTATGGAACATGAACAGGAACCACAAGCGGTTGTGGAGCCACCTGTTCAGGTAACACAAGAGCTTCGTAGATCTAGTAGAGTGCGCCAGGAACCCGAGAGGTATGGACTTCTCGTAACCGATTCCGGTGACACGATGCTCATAGATGATGAGCCTACTACCTATGAGGAGGCCATGAGTGGCCCTGACTCTCAGAAGTGGCTGGAAGCCATGAGATCCGAGATGGAATCCATGTATACCAACAAAGTATGGACTTTGGTGGAACCACCCGATGGGGCGCGGCCCATAGGGCGCAAATGTGTCTTCAAGAAAAAGATCGACATGGATGGTAATGTGATTACCTACAAGGGCCGATTGGTGGCTAAAGGATTCAGACAGATTCATGGTGTTGACTATGATGAAACCTTTTCACCAGTCGCTATGACCAAATCCATCCGAATCCTACTTGCGATTGCAGCATACCACGACTATGAGATTTGGCAGATGGATGTCAAAACAGCATTCCTTTATGGGAATCTCCTCGAGGACGTGTATATGATACAGCCGGAGGGTTTTGAGGATCCAAAGCAAGCCAACAAAGTCTGTAAGTTGCAACGATCCATTTATGGATTGAAGCAAGCTTCTAGGAGTGGAATCGACGTTTTGATGAAGTGGTCAAAGAGTTTGGCTTCATCAGAAACGAAGATGAGTCTTGTGTCTACAAGAAGGTTAGTGGGAGCTCTGTAGCTTTTCTGGTCTTGTATGTGGATGACATACTACTCATTGGAAACGACATTCCCATGCTGCAATCTGTGAAAGATTGGCTAGGAAAGTGTTTCTCAATGAAGGACTTAGGGGAAGCAGCCTATATACTTGGTATAAAGATCTATAGAGATAGATCTAAAAGGTTGCTAGGCCTAAGTCAAAGTACATATATTGACAAGGTGTTGAAGCGGTTCAACATGCAAGATTCCAAGAAGGTATTCTTGCCCATGTCACATGGAATCACTCTTTCGAAGAGTGATTGTCCTTCCAATGAGATTGAGAAGGAACGCATGAGTAGGATTCCCTATGCCTCGGCCATAGGATCTATCATGTACGCCATGTTATGTACTAGACCAGATGTGTCATATGCCTTGAGTATGACAAGCAGATACCAATCCAATCCGGGTGAGAGTCACTGGATTGCAGTCAAGAACATCCTAAAGTACTTGAGAAGAACTAAGGATGCTTTCTTGATATTTGGCGGTGAGGAAGAGTTGCGTGTAAGGGGTTACACTGATGCAAGCTTCCAAACCGATAGAGATGACTTTAGATCACAGTCGGGATATGTGTTTTGCCTGAATGGAGCAGCGGTGAGCTGGAAGAGTTTTAAGCAAGAGACGGTAGCTGATTCTACAACAGAGGCTGAGTACATTGCTGCAAATGGCGCAGAAAAGGAGGCTGTTTGGATCAGAATTTTTTTTTTCTGAACTTGGTGTGGTCCCTAGCATTGTGGATCCAGTGGAGTTGTTCTGTGACAACACTGGGGCGATCGCGCAATCAAAGGAACCCAGATCGCACCAGAAGTCCAAGCACGTGCTCAGGAAGTTTCATCTGATTCGAGATATTATCGATAGAGGAGACGTTCGGATATGCAAGATTCCTACAGATGATAATCTGCCAGACCCGCTTACGAAGCCTCTCACGCAGTGGAAGCATGAAGGGCACACTAGGAGTATGGGCATACGAGATGCGCCAGATTGGCTCTAGTGCAAGTGGGAGACTGTTGGAATAGATGCCCTAGAGGCAATCTAGTTTAGTATGAATTTGTATATGGCTAGAAAATTCATTTATTATTTATTGGATATTTAATATAATGAAGTCCTTAGATTACAATTGTGTTGTTTATCTTAAATATCCCTAGTCAAGTATAATGATTAATGGGACAATCATCTATAGACTAGTATGGGGTTGGATTGATATGGAGATATCACGATCCAACACATAGGTGTGCATTACGGAATGTTGCACTGGATTAACCCATCTCCGAGAAGGCTACATACATGTTATGTTGAGTCACAAGCGCTTCTCGCGGTGCAATGGTATTGTCATCCTTAGACTTGAAGTCACTAGATATTCTAGTTGTGGATCATTGTGATCTTGGTAGCGTTAAACGCTACACCGTAACTGGGTAGTTATAAAGGCATGTACTGGATACAATGAGAAGCAAGCTTAGAGATCGTAGTGGACGTAGAGAGGATTTGCCCCTCCCACATAACGGGAGCAAATATCCTAGGCCACTCGAGGGATAGTGCTTATAGAATGTCTGGCGAGACTCAAATAAATCAATATGGTATATTGATGTTATTTGCACGAATAAGGCTATTCCCATGGATCGAGAAACTATGGATTGGATATACGAGTGTGAATTGTATGTCTCGTGTCCAATCCGGATATGGAGGCAAAGGGATGAGACAATTACTTGTACAAAGGTTGTCAAGATGACTATTCTATTAGTTGGCTAGAATGGATGTTTTGCTAGAAACCGCTCCATATTAGCAAATAGTTGCTACCAACTAGATAGAACCTATGGGGTCACACGCTATATAGAGACTAATTTGCAAGGAAGGGACTAAATTGAATTCTAGTTGGACTAGAATAAGTCCTTTAGGTAGTTAACAAAGAGTTGTTGGACTATATAAAGGACCCTCCTTCCTTCCTTCCTCATAACTTATGCTCATTAGTGAACATAACAAGAGTGGGAGAGAACAAAGGAGAGAGAGCAAGCAACAAGGAGGGCCGACGCCGCCCCTTTCCGCCGCCCTCGTCCCCGTCGGCCAAAAAGAGGCCGAAGCCCTCTTTTGGTCTCGTTTTGCGTGATTCGTTCTTCCTCTTCCTAATCCGGGCTAGCACCAAGGAGTTTGGGAGATCTAGGATCAACTCTAGGCGTGGATCAAATATAGAGAACGTAACATTATTCGCGTTTGAAGTCATCAAGGAGAACCCAAAGGTGTGTTTATGATTTCTAACCTTTACTATCGTTATGTCTCTAGACTTGTGATCCTTGGAGGGTTTTGCATGGTTTATGTTTAATTATGCTCCCGTTGTGCGATCCATGAATCAAAACCCTACAGCTACAACCCGTTGAAACAATAAGAACCTCTTGTTTTTCAATTGAACAACCAAACAACTAAGTTTAGTGAGGTTTTATAAATGAAGAATAAATGATACAATGAAGTACAGAGAGAAGAACTCAGAAAGAATAAGTTGTTTAAAGCCTGGAAGAGTTCTTCTGGATTTGAATGATCTTCATCATGCTTGAATTGAATCCTGAATGATTAAAAGAGCTATATGTAATTGATCTTCCCATATGATTGCCCTATTCAAAATCACGACCTCTGTGTCTCTAATAAGTCTCTGCAATTCAAACTTAAGTAGCTGTTTTCAGTCTGCAACTAACTTGAGAGATTTCAGAAACAGAATTCCTAAAATATCTCCTATCTGATAGGCTCCTATTAACTGCTCAATTTGAAAACATTGCTGATCTGTTTATGGATGTTGGAGAGTCCGACAAACCTGCAAATACTTAGAAAACAAGATCAAACAAATAACAATACAATCTAGCAAAGAAATATGCTTAAAACAGCACCTAACCATTAAAGATAAAATCATGCTAGACTTGTCTGCTGATAGTTCTGAGTTAACAAGTATATTCAATCCCATGAATATATCCAATAACCAATATAGATTCCACAATAATAGGCAATAATTAGCATGTAACAACATACAAGTAACATTGAATCCATCTGCACACCGTAAGACGGTTAGTAGAACTTAGTAGTAAAGAATGACTAGAAAATCTCAAAGCTTTGACGCTTTGCCTGCTAACTTCACCAGAATATATATTGGATTTTCAATACAACTTAATCCTGTATTTATCATCTTAGAACATATATTGCTGAATATAACTATATAACTAAACCAATCATTATCAAAATATAACAAAAACCTGCAAAAAATAGTTAGATAATACATCATATAGTAACTGCTACAGTAATTCAAAGTTTTGAAGCTTTGGTACTTAGCAATTTCTTATGCTTGTGTTTCTGGCTTTCATCATCAAGGAGCTAAGCTCTCTGCCTGTATTTTCATATCATAATATATATGAGCTTCAGACTTATCAATCTCCCCCTTGATGAAAGATAAAACACATTATCTGAATATTGATATCCTGCAACTTACAAACAACAGTAAATAAATCACAGAACATAAATTCAAAAACCACAGAATTGCATAGATAAACATGTACCAGATCCATAATTCATTAAACATCATAAAACTAGATACTAAACATCATAAAACTACTACAAACATTAAACTAAACACATAAACACATAATCTTCTCCCCCTTTTTGACATTCATCAAAATAGTTGAAGAAAATGTTGGATCTGCTCAGAGTTTTTAAAAGGAAAATATGAATAATAACCTAAGCTTCAGGACAGAAAAGAGTAGACAGAATAGAGAGAATAGGTTCAAGGCTTTCATGATCCTGTAAACATTGTTGTTCCTTCGCCTTTGCCCTAAGTCTCTTCTTGTTCTTCTTCTGAGACTTCTGCATCTTCAGCCTGTTCCTCAGCTTGCTCTCCTTGCTCTTCAGTCTTCTTTCCATGAGCTTCTTCAGTTTGCATCATCTCAACAACTTCATCAACCAATTTGTCCAGATTAGCAGCTTCCCCTTCAGCTTTCTCTGCAGCAGTTTCCTCATCATCTGCCTCTTCATCAGACGATCAAAGAGATCCTTTGATGTCAGAACAATAGGAATAACTTTCTTCTTCTTCTGTTTCTTGAGAGCTTCTCCCAGAACTTCTTCTGAATCAATGCTGGTCTCTCTGCTTTATGAAGAAGGCACTTTCTCTAGATCCAAACCTTTGATGATCAGGTCAAGCTTGTTAAGCACCAAACCTTTGAACTTAGTCAGATCATTGGACAAGTCAAACAATCCCTGTATCAAATCCTCCACACCATCTTCCATAACCTCAACCCTATCTATAATCTGTGAGAAATCCAGATGACCATGCACCTTAGGGGTTGAAGCAGCTCTAGGTTTGATAAACTCCTTTTCCATCAGCTCTTTAACACTCAACTTTGAATAGAACTTACACTTTCCCTTAGCAGTATACACAATCCCAATCCTTTGAAGGGATGCTTCATCAACTACCCCAAAACCAGTAGTAATCTTCTCTTCATCCTTCAAAGACACTCCAAAATGTTTGAAAAACAGTGGTAAAACTTTGGCATAGGGTAGAGAGTGGTTTCTAGTCCTAGTCCCACAGTAAACCATGTGTTCCATCAACACATTATGAAGCTATACCTCAAACCCTTGACAAATCAAGTAGATCAAGATTAAAACCTTGCCAGTTACCAACTCTTTGGAGTATTCCGTGGGTAACACACACCTCATAATAGTGGAAAATAGAATTTCGGCTTCACAGTTGAACACAAAATGTGTTAACTGCTTGGGTTCAGAAGTGGTTCCTTACAAGAAAAACAAGGCTTTGGCTTTCTCAAGGATCTCTTTTCTATCAGGAAAGTCACCAACCTTATACTTCCTGGGCACACCGAAAACTAGGAGATTTTCATGCAAAAAGATTTCAGAAGAATTGCCGGATATTTGTAGATATTTTGATCAAATCTCTGAACATTTCAAAAGATTTCATGTACACATCCTCGAGGAGATTCCCATATAGGAATGTTGTTGTGACTACCATCTGCCAAATCTCATAGTCGCAGTATGCTGCAATAGCAAGTAAGATTCGGATGAATTTGGTCATAGCGACTGGAGAAAAGGTTTTATCATAGTCAATACCATGAATATGTCTGAATCCTTTAGCCACCAATCGGCCCTTACAGGTAATCACATTACCATCCATGGCGGTCTTCTTCTTGAATACCCACTTTAACCCTATGGGGCGAGCCCCTTCGGGTGGTTCCACCAAAGTCCATACTTTGTTGGTATACATGGATTCCATCTCGGATCTCATGGCCTCACGCCAGACCGAGCAACAAACATTTGTTCTTAGTTGGATTGTAGAAATAATATCCCTTAGTTTCCTTAGGGTATCCCACAAACTTGCATTTGTCCGACTTAGGCCCTAGTTTGTCTGATTGTAAACGTTTTACATAGACATCGCAGCCCCAAATCTTCATGAAAGATACTGTGGGACGACTCCCACTCCATATCCCATGTGGTGTCTTCATGACTGAATTAGATGGAATACGGTTAATGGTGAAAGCTGCACTCAATATATCATAAGCCCAAAATGATAATGGAAGATCAGTTTGACACATCATAGATCGAACCATATCTAATAGAGTTCGATTCCTCCTCTCGGACATGCCATTCCATTGTGGTGTTCCGGGTGGAGTGAGTTGGGATATTAGGCCACACTCTCTAAGATAGTCGTCAAACTCTTGGATTTAGTATTTGTTGGAATATGTGCGCTAGAGGCAATCTAGTTTAGTTCACTGAGCTAGGTGTGGTTCCTAGCATTGCAGATCCAATAGAGTTGTATTGTGAAAACACTAGAGTGATCGCGCAATCAAATGAACCTAGGTCACACCAGAAATCCAAGCACGTACTCAGGAAGTTCATATTATTCGAGATATTATCGGAAGAGGAGACGTTCAGAAATGCAAGATTCCTACAGATGAGAATCTGTCAGATCCACTTACAAAGCCGCTTGTTCAGCACAAGCATGAAGGGAACACTGGGAGTATTGGCATACGAGATGCACCAGATTGGCTCTAGTGCAAGTGGGAGACTGTTGGAATAGTTGCCCTAGAGGCAATCTAGTTTAGTATGAACAATAAATTGGCTAGAACATTCATTGTATTATTTATTGGATATTTAATATAATGAAGTCCTTAAATTCGCAACTGTGTTGCATATCTTAAATATCCCTAGTCCATTCTAATGATTAATAGGACAATCGTCTATAGACTAGTATGAGGTTGGATTGATATGGAGATATCAGGATCCAACTCATGGGTATGCATTAGGAATAATAGCATACTGAATTGACCCATCTCCGAGAAGGATACATACAAGTTATGTAAAGTCACAAGTGCTTCTTGTGGTGACATTGGTATTGTCATCCTTAGACTTGAAGTCACTATCATCTAATTGTGGAATATTGTGTTTTGGTAGCGTCTAACGCTACACTGTGACTGAGTTATCATAAATGCGCGTATTGGACACAATAGGAAGCAAGATTAAATCTCGTAGTGATGTAGATATAATTTGTCCTTCCCACATAACGAGAGAAAATATTCTAGGCGACTCGAGGGATAGTGCTTATAGAATGTCTCGCCATACTCAAATAAATCAATATATGACATTGATGTTATTTCCACGAATAAGGCTATCACCAGGATCGAGGAACTGTGGATTGGATATACGAGTGTGACTTGTATGTCTCGTGTCCAATCCGGATATTGAGACAAAGGGATGAGACAATACTTGCACAAGGTTTGTCAGATGACTATTTCTATTAGTTGGCTAGAATGGATATCTTGCTAGAGGCCGCTCCATATTAGTAAATAGTTACTACCAACTAAGTTGAAACCTATGGGGTCACACACCATATAGTATTGAACTAGCCTTGGAAATTAATTAATATGAATAATTAATAAGAAGGATCAAATTGCAACAACTTGCTAACTTAGTAGGACTAATATGCAATTTGGACTAATCCGAACTTGAGTAGGATTAGGAGAGGGCGTTTATGTAGTAACAAGGATTTGTTGGACTATATAAAGGATGCTCCTAGCTTCCTTACCTAAAACTAATTCTCATAACATAAGTTGATTAGGAGAGAAGGAAGAAGAGAGCAAGACAAACAAGAGGCCGAAGCCCCTTCCCGTGCGCCCCCTACCCGTCGGCCAAAGAAGAGAGGACGCCCCCTCTCTTTTTGGTCTCCGTTGCGTGATTTCTTCTTCCTCTTCCATTCTTCTTAGCTAGAACAAGGTGTTTGGAGGATCTAGATCTTAACCCTAGGCGTGGATGAACCGTATAGACGTGATACTTTTCGCGTTTGAAGTCATCAAAGGAGACCCACAAAGTACATAACACAAATCCTTTACCATCGTAATGAATTTTCTTCCTGTGATCATTGGAGGGTGTTGATTGGATAAATTATTGTTTATTCCGCTGCGTATCCATGATCAAAACCCTACAGTGGTATCAGAGCCACATGTCGTAGAGCATCACGTGGTTAATATGTTACATTTTTGTTGTTTTTTGCCCATAATTGTTGATTATTTCGATAAATGACAAAACTAAGCATATTAGATGCATGTTGAATATGATTCAACCAAACAAGATCTAATTCTTTCATTGGATGTGTGAATTAGTGAGTTTGAGAAATTTTAGGATCTTAGATCTATGGTTCGTGGGCATCCAATTGGAAAAAGGAGTTTTTTCAATTAGGAAACAACCAAACTTGGGCAACAAGCAAGGAGTTGTTTTGGAAACAACTCCTAAAGGAGGTTCGGCCTCCTATGGGACCGCCCCTCCTTTCTTTCTGCCCAAGTTAGGATCGGCCAAGGGGCCGGGGCAGCCCTAACACACGGCCTAGCTGTGTGGGCTAGGGGCCGGCCGGCCCAAGGCCTTGGGCGGTCTCCTTTCGTGGTTAGGCCAAGTGTTGGTGGGCCCTCTTGGACCGTTTTTGACCCTAATAATCCTAAAATCAACTAAACTTGACTAAGCGCGTTAAAAATTGGTTTTAACTGTTTATGTGCAATTCGTATGGTGATTGGATATCGATAACACAATGAATAGTAAGTCCACATAAATGTCACGAGAAATTGATTGCCTCTAGGGAACAATTCCAACACTTACATGAAACCAAAAGAAAATTTTAAAGCCTTGAAAATAGGTTTCAAAGCCTTCAAACATGATCTCCAGAAACACATAGTGGTCAAGCCAGAACATCAAGATCTCAAGGCATTGAAAAGATTCCTAGAGAACCAGAACCCTGGACACCAAGAAAGAATTTCAGCTATCTGTCATTTCATCCAGCAGAAAACATCATTTCTGATCCATCAACTGGTACACAAACAAGATCTCAGTTAAAAAACTTATGTGCTTTTAATTCTTTTGTATCTCTTATAAAGCCCAAGAATGTGAAAGAAGAACTTCAAGAAGCAGACTTGATCATTTTCTATGCAAAGTGAGCTCCATGAATTTGAGAGGAACAAGAATTGGAATCTAGTTCTTCTTCCCAAAGATCAGTTTGTGATTGGAACAAGGTGGGTGTTCAGAAACAAGCTGGATGAAATTGGTAAGGTTATCTGAAATAAAGCAAGACTGGTAGCTCAACGCTACAACCAAGAAGAAGGTTTAGACTATGTGGCCAGGTTGGAAGCAATAAGAATGTTACTTGCATTTTCATCACATAGGAACATCAAATTTTTCAAATGAATGTTAAATGTGCTTTTTTAAATGGTTATTTGCAAGAAGAAGTTTATGTTGCTCAACCTTCTAGTTTTGAAAATGATGAGTTTCCAAATCATGTTTATAAGCTTGACAAGCTTTTTATGGTTTGAAATAGGGTCCAAGATCTTGGTATGAAAGATTGTCAAAGTTCTACTTGAAAATGGTTTCAAAAGAGGCTTAGTTGAAAAAACGCTTTTCATAATGACTCATGATAAAGACATCCCAGTAGTACAAGTATATGTTGATGATATTCTATTTGGTGCTACTAATGGTTCTATTTCCAAAGATTTCTCTAGTATTATAAGCAGGGAATTTGAGATGAGCTTGATGTGAGTTAAATTTCTATCTTGGACTTCATGTATATCAAAAGAAGAAAGAAATTTTTCTGCACCAGAATAAGTACACCAAGAATTTACAGAACAAGTATAATATGTCTCAATCCAAGGTTTCCAAAACTCCCATGAGTTCTAAACTATGCTTAGACAAGGATCAAACTTGTGAGAGTGTGAACCAGAAAGAGTTCAGAGGTATGATTGTATCACTTCTCTATCTTACTGCAAGTAGGCCATACGTCATGTTTAGTGTTTGTATGTGTGCTAGATTTCAAGCTGATCCTAAATAGTCCCACTAAATTGCTATCAAAAGAATATTTAAATATCTCAATGGTACCAAAGACTTAAGGATTTGGTATCCGAAACAGTCTAACTTCTCTTTGTGTGGCTATTCAGATGCTGATTTTGCATGATCCACAGTTTATATAAAAAGAACCTCATGGTGTTGCCAATACCTTGGATCATCCCTGATAAGCTGGCATTCTAAGAAGAAAAATTAAGTAGATTTATCAACAACAGAAGTTCAATACATCGCAGATGGAGCTTATTGATCACAAGTGTTGTGGATAGCTCAACAGATGAAAGATTTGGGTTATGACTTCATATTCCCATCAAATGTTACTACACTAGTGTTATCTCAATTACTATGAATCCAGTTCAACACTCAAGGTCAAAACACATAGATGTCAGACACCATTTCATCAGAGATCATGTGGAGAAAGGTGATGTATCTTTATCATCTGTACTTACCAACATGCAGTTTGCAGATATCTTCACTAAACCACTCCCAGAGAATAGATTCACAACCCTGATAGTAGAAATGGGCATGTTGAACAAGGAAACACTGGTCTAGGGGGAGTATCAGGTAAGTATTATGTGTTTTAATGTTTTGGAAAGTTTTACAAATCCTTGAAAATCTTTTCAAAGCCTTGATTTTATTTGCCTGCAGTATTACAGTTTTCAAGGCCTTGAAATCCTTTTCAAAAGCTTTGAAAATAAATATGTATACTATATAGTCAATGAATGGATCCCCAATGTTGGGTGTTATCTCTGTAGATAATTTCCTAACATTATTTTTACCTTTTAAAACAAATCTTTTTCAAATTTGCATTATCTTATTTCCTTCCACACGTCACACACAAAATTCAAACTTCACACAAACCTTCCTTCTTCAAATATTTGAGAATATCCAGTTTCCTTGTCAAACTCAAACACTTCAGTACTTATCTTTTCTCTCTTCTATATCTCTCGTTTCTATCACTCGCGCTTCTGTCTTCTAAACTGGAAAAACCTAATGGACTCATGAAGAATCTCTGAGAGAATCAAGATGGTTGGAGACTCAAAGAAAAGCTCGGGGAAGAAGAGAAAAGGTGCAGAAGAATTTTAACCAATTAGTGATGGATCCAGTTCCAGAATTCCTAGTGCACCAAGGCCACCCTCTCCTCCTCTGAAAGTAAGAAAGAGAAGGGGAATTAGACTGATTCTTCCAACAAGACAAAGTCAGATCCAATAAATGTTTCTGAGAAACAAAAAGGTGTTCAAATTGGTAGCCCGAAGAAGGTGAAGAAGAAGCCTCAAAAATAAGACAACGGGAAATACAAGGTCATTTGGAAGGAGATTCAGGAATCATAGAAGGACACTAGAAATGAGAAAGAGATCTACTCTGAGAAGAAATCCCGTTATGGTAAGAAAACTCTTTTTAGAAAGTGGTTTATCAGTCATTCTGCAACAGGTATTTGTTTAGATGGTTTTTCTTCTACTCCTATAGCTTATTGCAGCATGATCAGTACTAGCATGTTGAATGGTATGAATTTAGAATGCATAAGGAGTGTGAAACAGAGTTCTCTTCGGACAATCCTTAACCCTCTGAATTTTCATACCCAAGGCTTACAAGACTCGTCTACCTGAACTTGAAACAAGAGAAAAACCAGGCTTTTACTATGTATTCTAAGGTGGCTGGCATTAACATGGAGTTAGATCATAGTGAGTTTACCAATGTCTTAGGTTGTCCAAATAGGTACAATACATACAATCATCCTAGCAAGATTGATGCTTTAAATTTTGCTACCACCTCAAAATAGTTCACTCACTCTGTGTTAATTGTTGAAGCCAAGATTTTGTTTACCATTATGATGAGGTGTGTAGTACCTGAGGAGAATTCAAAAGAGTTGTTTTCTGATGGCTTACTATAATCGATGTATCTGAATATGCATGGTTATGATATTGATTTGCCAAGCATTGTGATGGAGCACATGATTTACTCTTGCACAATGAAAAGGAAACATCGTCTACCCTATTCCAACCTCCTCTCACTCTTCTTTCAACACCTTGGAATTTTAGTTGATAGGGAACAGACAATTACTACTAGTTTTTGAATGCTTGATGAGTCTCTTCAAAAAATTAGAATTGTGAAAACCAGCGAGGGAGCATGGAAGCTCTACTCTGAATTGTCTGTTGAAGAGTTGCAGGCTAAAAATTACCCAAAGCCTAAATCCCTACCCTCTCCATCAATCCTACCCTCTCAATCTTAGGACCAATACCTAGTTCTTCAAAGGCTATACTTCATTGAGAGTGAATTGGATGAACTGAAGCAGGGTATGTATGATTTGGGTAATGAGCTCAGACAGATGAAGTATATGCTTGAAAGTGACTTCAAAAGTATCAACTTGATCAATGTGGAAGAAGAAGTTTCACAAAATCCAGAAGGATCAAAGAAGGCAGGATCTACAGCTAATTTGTTTGATGAACACAGTACTGAGGATGAAAATGATGGGACTAAGGGTACTGAAACAGGCTGTTGGAGATAAGGATGTAGGGACAACGACTACTCAGGTTGAGGAACAGGAAGAAGAAGACAATATGGACTCTGGTTTGCTACTCAAATATTTGAAGCAGAAGAAAAAGAAGGCAAAGGTTCCATCAATTGTTACTTCAGCAGAACTGTTTGAAGATAATGTGGTTGCTGATGAGCCCGGTGAAGAAGTTTCTCAAGAAGAAGAATAGAAAGAGGACGAGGAAGACAAAAAAGAAAGTGATCAAGAGGCAGCTGCAGAGCCTTAGGAAGAAGAAGACCTAAAACCATGATTCTAGCATTTCATTCTTCTTTTCAAAGCCTTGAAAACATCCTTCCTCTTTCAGACATTTTCTTTCAGTACTTAAGTTTGTAAAATAAACCATTGATCCAACATTTTCTCATTTTTTTTTTATGAAAGTCAAAAAAGGGGAGAAATTTAGGGGGATACTTTAGTTTTTATCTGGTTTGGATATGTGTGGCACTTGTTTTTGTTGATCTTCTTAGTATTTTTGGTTTCAAGTTTTGAACTGGTTATTTGGTTTGATTTTGATTCAGTTTTGTTTAGTGCTTATAACTGTAAGTAATGTTAATTAATTGGGATCTTATATAACTGTTTCTTCTATGCTACTAATGTCTATCTTTTGCAGAGAAACAATTCAGGCAGAATAATTGGTTTTCTCTTTCATCTAGGGGGAGATTGTAAGTTCACAGTTTGTTTCAAAGGCTTGAAACTGGTTTCTAGACCTAGAAACTGAAGAGCATGAACTGGGGGGGGGGGGGGGGGGGGGTTATTACTCCTATACTTCTCTAAACCACTGCACTTGATCATACTATATTAGATGATGATAGAAAAACTAATTATGTGATTTGACATGTCTTGATCTCATTATTTTCCTAAGTTATTTGGCAGGAGCTGTTAACTAAATCTCTGTATGCTGGTTTAGTAAGATTCCTTATTTGCAAGTTGCATAAGGGGCCATAAATGTTTGCAGAATCAATGCTATTGTTAAGGAAGGTTGTCTGGACATTTCTTAAGCTTGTAGATGAAAAATCATATCAAAATCAAGTCAGAAAACAAGCAACTAGCCGTTGGAATCAAGATGTTGAGAGTCAGAGATATGTTGCATATGTTTAGGGACTTCTGTTAGAAGGTTGCTATATATTCTGCAGTTCAAACTTGAAGAGTAGGAGAGACTTTTGAGAAATATTACGAAGCACATAGTATTACAGAGAGTCAAACAACTGTCAAGGATTGACAAGCATCACTGAGGAAGATTAAATCACCCAATCCAAGTTCAAGAAGAAAACTTCAAGCTTAATTGCTTTAATGTGTTACAATGTTCTTCATATGAGCATTATTTGTATATCATCTTGTTATATTTCCTTATTACTTGATCTCGTGGTGTTTTTCAAGAGGAAAAACAAGATATTCTTATTGAATCAGTTAGCTAGAGCAGGTATTAGATAGGTTAGAGAGAACCACAATCTTTAACAAGAGTAAGGCAATTCTCTTGGCTTGATATCTAGGGGTTAGCTTTTGATTAATAAGAAGGCTATTGAAATCCTGAAGGGATTAGATCCCTCAGGCGGAGAGGTAGGTCATTGAGGACTGAAATCCATAAAATCACTGTGTTCCTTACCTTTACATGTCAGGTCTTCACTTGCCTTGTTAACTGTTTCAACTTGTTTCTATTCAAATCCTGGAAACGCATTTCAAGGCTTTGAAAAACTGTCAATTACTTTTTCTCTGTCTGTTTTGATTTCAAAGGCTTGAATATGAGTTCAAGGCCTTGAAATATCTCTAGCTCTTCACACTTTGTTTTTAAACAACTCTTTTGGAAAAAGTTTCCATACTCAATTCAACCCCCCCCCCTTCTAGAGTACCTGATCTTGTATTTGCATACCTACATACTTTCACATTTGATGTACTACAAGATAATGAATGGAAGTAATAGCGAACAAAATTTTGATGGTGAAGATCTTAATCACATGATAATATTTGTAAATGTAATCTACTCCCTCCTTTTCAGTTACCTTTGCAACTAGACGAGCCTTAAACTTATCAATAGTCCCATCGACTTTAGGCTTCTTTTTAAATACCCACTTACACCCTATGGGTTTAGTCCCTTTGATTAGGTTTACTAGCTAACATGTGTGGTTGGAAATTATGGATTATAACCTTTTTATCCGCGTCCTTCCAAAAGTTTGCATCTATAGATCTCATAGCCTCACTATACGTCTTACGATCATCTTGAATTATAAAGGCAGTGACAAAGTCGGGTCCAAAGCTTGTATCTAACCCAACCCTCTTGCTACGTCTAAGTTCAAGTTCATTTTTAGAATTTTTTTCACATAGGTTGGTGGTTTCTAGTGAAGAGCCATGAGAGGCTAATGGGCCTCTCTCTTTTATAGGAAAAATGTTTTCAAAGAATTCAGCATCCCTGACATCTATTATGTTGTTGGACTCAATCACTAGAAAATAGGCGACATTATTCAGTATAACCAATGAACACATAATCAATGGTCTTGAGTCCAACATTGTCTCATTTGATGTTAGGAACACCCACTTTTGCTAGACACCCCCACACTTTCAAGTATTTCATATTTGGGGTGTACCTTTTCCATAACTCATATGGAGTCTTGTCGTTTTTCTTGGGGAGAAATCTATTCAAAATGTGACAATTATACGAGATAGCTCCCCCCGAATGTTTTTTGGTAACTCATAAATAATAAGCATAACATTCGTCATGTCCGTGAGGGTTCTATTGTTTCTTTCGCTATACCATCTTGTTCAGGGGTATAAGGGGTTGTGGTCTCATGGATTATGCCATTTTGCTCATAAATGAATTTCAAGATATAGCTATCGTACTTTCCTCCTCTATCGGACCTTACCAACTTAATTTACTATCAAGTTGATTTCCCATTTGATACTTGTTCTTTATAAAGTTCTAAGTGGCCTCACTTTTGGCTCTCAATGAATATACAATGCAAAAACTTGAGTAGTCATATAAAAAGGTAATGTAATATCTCTTGCCTCCTCTAATCTCATAATTTTTGAAATTACCAAGGTCAGTGTGAATTAACTCTAAAAGTTCAAAGCTCCTTTCTACCAATTTGAATGGTTTCTTATGGAACTGATGGTAGTATTCACCTCTATTATCCTAGGCCAGGGCATGCTAATATTCGCCTCTTTACAAAGCTCCTTTCTACAACAGAACCTTTTTTTAAACAGAAGCAAAATTAGCATGCCCTATCCTAGTGATAGGGCCTTTTAGGAGTTTGTCATTACTTTGGGAGCTTTTGGGAAAGTTTTGAGCCTATATTTGAGAGATTTGATTTGTTTTTATCACTTGTTGTTTCACATGCTTAATTTCTTTTTGATGCATGTTTCATGTCGTTTTTAGCTTATTTGATGGATTTAATCGCTCGGGATAGTTGTTTGTTCTCATTGACAGGAAATATGACTTGAGGAGTTGATTGGACCAGAGCATGATCTTCGAGAACAAGGAAGCACAAGGAAAGAGTCTCGGAAACCAATAAAATAAGAAGTTAATATAATATTTTGCAGCATGTTCACACGAATGAAGAATCTATTCGCACAAAGGCTTTCGTGCGAAAGCCTGATGTGTTCGTACGCATGCCTGTGTAACCAAGGCAATTACTTTGGGGCTAAAATGTAATTATTTAATACTTGGCTTACTCTCTAAGACATATGCATCTGAGAATGATGAGGATTGATCATTCACGCATTCTGAGGCAAAGGAAGAGAGCAGAAGCAGCTTGGAGCTACAAGAACTTCTTGGGATCATCTCTCAACTCACGATTCTAGCATTTAATCTTTTTTTCTATAATTTTAATCATTTATGGAGAAAATTAAGATTTTTACTTCAGTTATGAGTAGCTAAACTTCATATCTAGGCTCTATGGAGAGCCTAGGGTTTAGGTAGACGATGTTTTCTGGAGTTTAGGAACTTTTTAATGCGTTTTAGATATGATTAGCGACTTGATGTTTATTTTCAGTCGCCTGTTATTAAATCTATACCATTGGCACGTTTAAATTATGACATTATTATCAATGAAAATAGGATTTATCACGTGAATCATCATCCTATCTTATAGTTAAGTTCAGTTTCGTTAATCGTTCATATTCTATGGTTAATCTTTAGCTTGAATGGAATAGCTACCAGGACATGCTAGTTAATTAGGTGAATGCTCGACACAAATTAGACCTAGTTGTGATGAGAACTTGAATGCAATCATGAATCAATGACGCTGAAATGTGAGTTAAGCGGGAATAACCTAATAGGGTAGATTTGGTGCGGACATAAGACCGATAGAAAACAGTGGACCAGTAGACAACAGTGGACCGAAAGGACTTGTAGTAGATTGTGACGTCGAACGACATAAGACTGAAATGACATTATCAGTGCAGGCACGTGACTTAGCTAAATTACAAATAATGTGTTTCAATACTATATCCAAAATTGTCTACAAACCTAGATGATCTATAGATTGCATAGTTTCTTCTCCATCCAAATAAATTCACTTTTAATTTAAAAAATTATAAAAATACTATATTTTCAGTACTTATTTAACAGTCAATTTTTGGGGGTGACAACATTTCTAATCACAAACTTTTCTCCTGTTTACATAGGTAGATTAAATTATATTGTTAATTTTAGTTAGTTACAAGATTTTCCATGTGGGTTCAACAACCCGGAGTTCTAATAATACTCCACTCACTACTTGACCTTACACTTGCAGCTTAAAGCGCTAAGACACACGTCAAGTTTTTGGCACCGTTGCCGTGGAAAAGAGCTTAACTATCTTTAATTAACAATTAGTTTAATTTACTTTTTTTAATTTTCTGCAAACTTTGAGTTCTCATTTGTTTTTTTAATCTTGTTTCAGCTTTTCAGTGTATGCACATGAACTCCAAATAACTTTTGCCCCCACTCGAAGACCCATAAATCTTGTTCAGGATTCGGAAGAGGAAAGAGAGACAGAGCACAATGGTAGAGCAACTTACAATTAGGCAGCTTACTCAGAGGCTAGGTGAGCTTACCACGCGACTGAATGAGCGCAAAAACCATATGCCCTATAACAATTCAGGTAAAGCACTTGTTTAGAGTTTTCAGTTGTCCACGAGTTGATATAATCCGACAATAGTGGTTCCTGAGATTCAGGTCGAGATTTTGAACTCAAGCCTGCCACTATTCATGTAGTGCAAAACCAGTTCCAGTTTCATGAGAATTCCGATGAAGACCCCCAATGACTTTGTTTGGAAGTTCAATACCTATATCAGAAATGTGAGGTATAAGAACGTGGATCCATAAGCATTGAAGCTGATTTTATTTCATGAGGTGCAGCGTCGAACTGGTTGGAATCCAGATAGCCATCACTTCGTGGAATAAGTGTGTAGAGGATTTCATGGGCAAGTTCTACCCTTCTTAGCGCGTGATTATGATAAATTTGAATAAGAGTTATAATCGTGCATGTATTTATACGGTTTTGCGTGATTTCTGAGTGAATTATATGAGAGTTATGCTATGAATGTGAAGAAATTGTGAAATTTAAATTTTGAGTATTTAATTTTTAATCCGTGCGTTTCATTATTTACGCTTATTTTATCATATTTGATCGCACAATTTGTTTTCGTGCTATTTTGACAGTAAACATAGCTTGGGAGATCAAGTGGATAGGAGAATCAAGCTTCACAAAAATACAAGAAAGCGTGGGAAAAAGAGAAATCGTGAGGAATAAGTGAAAAGAACGGAAGAGGGGAGCCAACAGTAGTTTTTAGAAGTTTTATAAACTACACTTAGCACCCTAAAAGAAGAGAAGAAAAGATTTAGTGGAATTCTCGTGCAAGAAAAGAGAACTCACTGCTTTACGGGATCACAAAGGTGATCGCACGATCAGAGCCTCCGCGAAAAGCCATATCGCACAACACCAAGGGGGTCGCATGACATGCTAGCAAAGAAACACGGAGACAATTTTACTAGTTGATCGCACGATCAGAGTGGACTAGATCGTGCGTTTTGATTAGTCAGAGGCACAATTTTTTTCTTTAACTACGCGTTTTGGATTAAAATAAAGGGGGACCATCACTCTACTCATTATGCAACCAGTAGAGGAAAATAAGAGAAAGCGAAGAACACATGCTAGGGCCGATGATCATCATCAAGACATAGGGTGTTTGTTTACTTCTTCTTCTTATTCTTCTTATTCTTCTTCTTCTTCTCTTGATCAATACTCTTGTGTATTGCTACGATTCCCATGACTAGTTAAACACTCATTGTTAGCATCTCTAGAGAGCCTATGGTTTTACGTAGACGTTTATGTTTTCTTAATTTTAGGCATATTCATGCTTGTTGGATTAGATTATATTGAATAGATGTTTTCTTTCATGAACGTGTTAATGAACCTAGCCTATTGACATTGTTAGGGTAGGATCTGATATTCACTGAAAATATGTGTTTTTTATAGTTCAAAATTCACGCTTAACGTTACTATTCTTTCTAGTTTACTGTTCATATGCTATGCGTAATCCTTAGCAGGAATAGAGTCTAGACCCAAACTTGTTAATTAGATACCGAGTGTATGAAAGTGCCTTAGCCTAGTTGTGATGAGATATGAAAAAAATTCCCGAATCACGGAGACTGAAATGAGATGTGAGTATGATTGGCCTTAGCGGGTAGATTCGGTAGGATATTTTGGTTCTTTCGTGCAACGGTGGACTGACATGTGACACATAGTTAGCCTACTAGAACAGGTCGGTAGATGTAGGTGGACTTACAGGAGCTTAAGTAAACCGATACGTAGAATGACATGAGACCGACATGAGATTTTCTAATCCAAACGTGTTACATAGCTTAATCCAAAAATCCTCTATAGCCGTAGGTAATATTAAGATTGCCTAGTTTCTCCATATTTTATTTAGATTTCTCTTAATTCCAAAATTATTGTCTTTTGAGTTTTAGTTCACAACCACTTCATAGGGGGTGGGAACCTATTGAACGAGCCATTTTTCTCCTGGTTACCTAACTAAATAATTTCAAATATGTCCTCGTGGGATCGATAACACGGGGTTGAAATATTACCTTATATTACTTGAACTGTGGACTTGCGGTAACACGTAAGTAAGCGTGTTAGATTACTCTCCAGGGAGACATTATGGATTTTCGGCAATGACACGTATTCTTACGTGTGTAAGCAAGTGCACGGTCGAGTAATAAAAGTGTGACTATTTTAATACTCGTGTTGTCGAATCCCACGAGGACACGCTCGTAACAAGCTTTAACTAACTAATTAATTGAGTTTACTAAGTAACCGGTAAAAAGTGTTGAGAATTGTGAGGTTGCCACCCCCAAAAAAGTGGCTGTATGTAACGACTGAAATAATAGAAAAGTGAATTAAGAAGAAGTTCTTAATAAATTTTGGATAAACTAGGAAATCTATGGATCACCTAGGGGTGTTAGACAGTTCCGGATACTGTATTGAAATACGCTAATCCTAATTCAGTTATGCCAGGTAAATAGTTACTTCAATCTTCTGTCGATCTAATGTAGTTCTATGTCTCGGTATACTTCGGGTCCTCTCGGTCCACCTCCGTCTACCGGTCCATTCTAGTAGGCTAACGACGTGCAAAACAACGGGTCCCGTCGGCCCACCGTTGCACGAGTAGTCTTTACACCCACCGATTCTACCCAAATGGCCAACCCTATTCAAATCACCTCTCAGTCTCTTTGATTCGGGATTGTGTTCATGTTCTCTATCACCCTAGGCCAAGTCTCCATCAAGCACTCCACCTAAGTACTAGCAATTCCGGGTAACTACTCCATTGTTTCTAAGGATTAAGCATCAAACATGAACAATAACTAAACTAATTAAACATTAAGCAAGATAACACAATCATACATCAAAATCACTCGCTAATGGCCATTCATCTCATCCCAAGAGTGTGTCAATAACACTAGTTCCATAATACACCGAAAACGTGAAGTAACGTCATAATCATGAATCTAATACGTGAATCAGTCACGATAATTCGGAAAAGATGTCTAATCATAACCCTAGGCTCTCCATAGAGCCTAGCAAAGTATCTAGCTACTCGTAGTATATGAACAATACAAAAGTTTCTCCATAGATAATAAAAGAGAAGAGAAGAAGTGATCAAACGGTGAAATCGCCACAGCGTGGACGAATCTGTGCAATCCCCAAGCTCCAAGATGCTCCCCAATGGTGTCCCGTTGCTCTCCTCCTTCTTCTTGACTCCCTCTATGTGTGAATGGTGATGATTTTCATCCCTAGGTCGTCCTTCCTTCATAACCCGCAAAAGTCTTTAGTAATTGCACAATAGGCCCCTGAAATCTGCTCCTGACTTGAATAGGCCATATCTTTTTCGTCCGAACTAGGATTTAGCTCTGTGACCTATCGTTGGAAATCTCTCTGAGTCTACTTTCATTTGGCACTTTTCTCACTTCCAAATTCATTGTATAACTCCAGATAGGATCAAAATAGTGCAGACTGGTCATCCAAGCTCCTCCAATTCGGCTTCTCTTTACTTCACTTGAGATCCCGTTGTTTCCGAAGTTCGTTCCACGCCTCATATCAACCGATTAGCATCCGTTCATGCCATGACAACATGAACAAACATACCAAGCGATTATATTTGACACATAACAATGAAATATGCATAGAAAACGTCCGGACTAACAATATAGCACATGGTGAGCAACAAGTGATTAAACGACCTATAATCTCTAACATTAGACTCAAATCTCTCATGATAATGTGGTAAAATGGAGGTAATAGATACCTCCTAAAAGGTGCTATAAAATTCCCCCAAACTACCTTCTTGCTCGTCCCTAGCAACACTTGCTTCCAAGAGCCACATATATCTTTACTTTGCCTTGGACACACCGACTCAAACACTGGACCATGCAATCTACATGAATTTGAACAATGAAACTCGATTATAAACAATTCAAATAAAGTAAATAACATATTTTTTCTTTTTGGTTAGAGATTGGGCAATCTCGAAGAACAAACCGGCATGTCATAAGGCTCTCACATTCCCTAAAAGATTCTAAACTTTGGTGATCGGTAGAACTTGCGGCCAGTTTCGTCAGACAGAACGGGCACGAACACTCAATAAGTTGCTTCCGCACACTCATCAAACATATCCCTAGCACTTACCATCCGAGCTATTTATCCACAGGGTTTCAATTGTTGACGGCTTAGGACGGGTAGGATAGGATATTTAGAAGCGTAGTCCTAGACGTCATGATATAACTCACAAAACCCGATTCCCACACTCCCTCACCAAAATCCAAGGAACCCCACCGAATCTCACTACTCCGGCCCTCATTCCCTCAATCTTGGTGCAACGCCGTTCTGGCGGCCACAAATGTGAAGAAGTGAACAAAATCCATAGTTAATCTCCGCTGTCTTCATGAAGTTCAATTCTGCTCCTTATTCCTTTCACTTTCAATTTCTATATTTTTTCTAATTTCTATTTTGTTTTTTTTTCACAACACAATAAATCACATGGAGCTCATAATAATAGTAAATATCTGAGGCGATCAATCCATCAAAGCAAATAACGTAGCAGTGGAACGTGTAGAATCAATGATGTAATCGATATAGATATCGACACCCCCACACTCGATGTAAACCATATCAACAACCCGGTAGTCAATGTAACACGTGCTAATTCCAACCAATCCTCCTCATCACCTAAGATATAGAAAATGTAACTCAAGCACTATCACTTCCTCCTATAAGATCAACCAACCCACCCCATATCGTGCGAAAATAATGTCACGCACTACGGCACTCCACCTATGATCGTGGTGTATGGACACGAATCACCGCCACACCGAAGTGTGCTACCGTCTCTAACTCACCCTCACATCCCCTCAAAAGATGACATGTAAGAATATCCACTCAAGATGTATAATATCAGCTCACCCTCAACGAACCTCCCTAACTCAACTCCCTCTATCATGATGCATAGGAAGGGACCATTCGAACTAGTGATGAAAGTCACAAGGTACGGTTTCCTAGGCTAGAGGCTGTGAATAAACGGGGTAAATGGATCAAATTGGGGTAACTAGTGGACCTAGGCGATGGAGACGGGACGGGAGGTCCCCAGAAAAATCACTCGCACAGCTATTCCGTTGCCACTAAGAGGAGGGTTGACGACTACTTAAGTGACAGTGGTGTAGCGCTAGTAGGATAACTAGTTTGAGAGACAGCTACTTACAATTATCGAGTGCATTGGCCCTATAACCTTTCTACTCCAGATTCTCGCGTCTACCTCACCTCAGATTTTCATACTACCTAGGGAATACTATCATTGATCCCTCTCCACGCTTAGTCTCTTCAATTGCCCTTTCTCAAAAATTTCAATTTTTAGGATTTTTCTTGTTTTTAATTTTTTTCTTAGTTGAGTTATTCTACCACTATATGCCTGGGCCAACTCGATTAACAACATATATGGGTAGGAGGACTCAATAATTAGAAGTGCAAACAATATCTACAATGCAATATAGAAACATGCACATGCAATCCTAACTCTGACACCTACGTGCAAACTGACTCACTATTCTATATGCAATGAGGCAATGCAAGTTAGGGCAAGTAACGATATGTGTAAACGCCCCCCCCCCCCCCACTTGAGATAATCATTTTCCTCAATGAATTTAGAGTGTCCCCCAAATACATGATCTCAAAGTGTAAGGATTTAAAATGACAAGTGTTGCATGGCATTTTGCCAAATTGAATCATATTCTAGAATGATTATTTAAAGAGAGAGAGAGAATATGGTACCTATGATCCCGGAGTACCATTATTACGGGATTAGTTTCGCGAAAGTTAGTCAAGAAGAACCGAGTCGGTCGACCAAATTTTCCGAAAACTTGAGCAAATTGAAGCAAGCATGCCCTTGATGTGCTCCTCGGTGTTCCCGTCTTAAGTTCCTCTTTGAGCTTTGGCCGAATCCCCCTCCAAAGCAATGAATTGGACAATTAACGTTCTTGGAGAGGTTCCTATTTGAATTCCCCCACACTTAAACCGCTCACTATCTCAAAAGCTGAAGAGTTAATCAACTCACTATCTCAAAAACTTCGCGATTTGGATGCGTTTTGGGTTTGGGGTGTGTTGGTGTTCTTGAGGGTTTGGAGAGGAAGAAGATGAAGACAAGGAGTGTTTGATCCAAATTGGGGTGTTAGGGGACTTGTTGGTTGGTTCTTGGCTTTAAAAATCCTCCAAAATGTCAAAATAACCCCCAAAAAGTATCAAAAATACCCCCAAAAAGTGAGATGTCCGGCTGATTTCGACCCCCATTTCGGCCCGAAATGGGTGCCGAAATCACTGCTATTTGCCACTTTGTTTTTGCTCTAATTTCTTCATCCGGTATCCGATTCGCACGGTTCTTGAACCACTGGACTCCACACTCGACGAGGAATCCATTTTTTACAAGAAAATTCTCAAACCAAGAAATTTTCCATTTCTTCTCAATTTATCTCTCTTGTGCAAAGAATCTCGCCTCCAAAGCTTTGAACTCTATTTTCACTCCAGATTCTGATGCGTTCAACCCCGATACTACAACTTGCTACCGTAATCCTCATGACTAATTTGCTACTCCTCGACCTCGAGTAGCTTCTTTATCATGCTCAATGCTCCCGGTTAGCTCATTTCTCCTCATTTTGCGTGCAAAATGGTGCACATGCATCAAGAATGGGAATCCAGAGGGCTCTTCAACACCTGTGTCCTGCACACTCAATTCAAATATCAAACTCTCCCGCTGATCTCACTATCAAATATGGAGAATTCAAAGAACATAAACTGAATGAAATAATGAAATTCCTACTCTACATTGGGTTGCCTCCCAAGAAGCGCTTGTAATTTAAGGTCGACGGCCCGACCCAGTTACCTCTTCCACCTAGAAAGGTGGCTTGGCACGACGTGCCCAATCCTCTTGTGGTCTCTGCAGGATCTTCCAGACGACCTTGTGCTTAACTTTAGGATCAGGTGGATCTTCCTTTGTCACATCTCGAATTTGATGCACTACATGCATGGCATGTGGAACTGCTGACTTCCCGTGAGACTGTTGGGGAGTGGGATTGAAAACCATGAAAGTCTCACGTACATCATTGATCCTCATGATCAACTCCCAGTTCTCAACTTCTATCAATGTCCGACCGGTAGCCAAAAAGAGCCTACCCAGAATAATCGGAACATCTCCTAACGGCATATCTAGAGTAACAAAATCAGCTGGGATGATGAGACTCCCAACCTTCACCAAGACATCTTCAACCACCCCATAGGCTTTCTTCGATGACTTATCTGCAAATTGCAGATTGATCCAGGTGGATCGCGCCCCCACACCTAACTTCTGAAATACCGAGAGTGGCATCAGATTGACACTAGCCCCCAAGTCACATAGGGCCTGTCCAGTGTAGGCTCCACCTAGAGTAGCTTCAACCACGAAGCTTCCTGGATCCTTCTGTTTATGAGGTAACCCATGTAAGGCACATGAGCTAACATGCTCATTCAAGTCCACAGTCTGAAACTCATCAACAACTTTCTTACCCAACATTGCATCTTTCATGAATTTAGCATACTTAGGCATCATTTTGACTGCCTCAATGAGTGGTATGTTAATCTGCAGTTTGGAGAAGATAGATACAAATTGCCTATAATCCTCATGGTCGTCTTTCTTCTTCCTGCTACACAATGGTAAAGGGAGATTCTCGGAAGAAGAAAGGGGTGGAGTTACCTCATTAGTCACTTCCTCAGCTAGCGAAGTCATGCTCTTTGATTGGGGGACCATGATAGGAGTCTTCTCAGAATCGAAGACTTCATGCTCCTTTTCCGTTGACTCTTCTTCTCTGGCATGACTCGGGTAGGGAGGGTAAGTCAGTGCAATCCCGCTGTGAGTAGTGATGGCTTCAGCCTGTTCCTGAGATGTATCAATACTGCGTTCCAGTGCTTTTTGGTCGAGTTGTTTCTTCAAAGACAAAATTTCAGCTTTAGCCACCTGGAGTGAAGCTGCAACAATAGTGAACTGAGTTTGCATGGTCATCATGTGTTCACCCATCATCTTCATTATCTTTTCATTTCTTCTAACTCTGAAGCTTTTGCCTGTTGCTGCGGATACAACTCTGTAACATCTGCTTCCGGATTTACCTCTACTGCATTCACCTAAACAGTATTGTAGGCAACTGAGTTATGCTTCATTGGAACTGGTTTGTGGTAAGACTTTCCCATGCCCTCCTCCTGTTTAACCACACATCTAACCAGCTTATAAGCCCCCTCCAAATCACATTTGAGCAGGAAATTACCCCCAGCTTCAATATCAAGCTTTTCTTTATCAGACTTGTCAAGTGCATCATAGAATACACGAATGATGTGCCCCTCGTCAATTCTGTGGTTTGGGAATTTTCGTAACAATAGGTTGATGCGCTCCCATGCGTGGACCAATGATTCACTCTCATGTTGTTTGAAATTCTGAATCTCGTTCTGTAGCTCAATCATCCGGGAGTATGGAAAAAATCTAACCATAAACTGCGAGACACACTCTTCCCAAGTTTTTATGGAGTTCGATGGCAAAGAGTCCAACCAATCCTCAGCTGCTCCCGTAAGGCAATAAGGGAACATCATCAGTTTAAGTGCTTTGGCAGTGACCCCCTCGTAGCGGGTATAAGTACAATAATGCTGAAATTCCCCAATAAATTCATGAGGATCTTCGTCTTCATTGCCCGCGAATGGGAACTCATCCCTCACAAATTGAATTTCCTTCAGTTTTAGGAAAAAATTCTCTGCCTGAATTGGTGGCACTACAATTGCCGGCTCAGTTCCTTTTCAGTTCACCTCAAATCCTTTGATGATTCCATTCCCAGAGCGGTTGTAGGGCATTGAGGATGTTGCTACCCGTACTTGCTCTTCAATCTTAGTTAACCTAGCTTCCAGCTGTTCTTGGGTAGGGCTGCTAGGCTCTTGTCCCTCTGCCATCGATTCCTGAGAAAACAGCACTAGTAAACCCGTGAGGAAACAAAGAGTAAACAATACAAAAATAAAATGTAAACTAAAACAATTTCTAACTAAAACTTGTTAACCGTTGTCCCCGGCAATGGAGCCAAAAACTTGACACGTATTCTTACGTGTGTACGCAAGTGCACGGTCGAGTAATAAAGTGTGAGTATTTTAATACTCGGGTTGTCGAATCCCACGAGGACAAGCTCGTAACAAGCTTTAACTAACTAATTTATTGAGTTTACTAAGTAACCGGTAAAAAGTGTTGAGAATTGTGAGGTTGCCACCCCCAAAAAAGTGGCTGTATGTAACGACTGAAATAGTAGAAAAGTGATTAAGAAGAAGTTCTTAATAAATTTTGGATAAACTAGGCAATCTATGGATCACCTGGGGGTGTTAGACAGTTTCGGATACTGTATTGAAACACGCTAATCCTAATTCAGTTATGCCAGGTAAATAGTTACTGCAATCTTTTGTCGATCTCATGCAGTTCTATGTCTCAGTATACTTCGGGTCCTCTCAGTCCACCTCCGTCTACCGGTCCATTCTAGTAGGCTAACGACGTGCACGACAATGGGTCCCGTCGGCCCACCGTTGCACGAGTAGTCTTTACACCCACCGATTCTACCCAAATGGCCAAACCTATTCAAATCGCCTCTCAGTCTCTTTGATTCAGGATTGTTTTCACGTTCTTTATCACCCTAGGCCAAGTCTCCATCAAGCACTCCACCTAAGTACTAGCAATTCCGGGTAGCTACTCCGTTGTTGCTAAGGATTAAGCATCAAACATGAAAAATAACTAAACTAAATTAAACATTAAGCAAGATAACACAATCATACATCAAAATCACTCGCGAATGGCCATTCATCTCATCCCAAGGGTGTGTCAATAACCCTAGTTCAATAATACACCAAAAACGTGAAGAAATGTCATAATCATGAATCTAATACATGAATCAATCACAATAATCCGGAAAAGATGTCTAATCATAACCCTAGGATCTCCGTAGATCCTATCAAAGTATCTAGCTACTCATAGTAGATGAACAATACAATAGTTTCTCCATAGATAATAAAAGAGAAGAGAAGAAGTGATCAAACGGTGAAATCGCCACAGCGTGGACGAATCCGTGCAATCCCCAAGCTCCAAGATGCTCCCCAATGGTGTCTCGTTGCTCTCCTCCTTCTTCTTGACTCCCTCTATGCGTGAATGGTGATGATTTTCGTCCCTAGGTCGTCCTTCCTTCATAACCCGCAGAAGTCTTCAGCAATTGCACAATAGCCCCCTGAAATCTGCTCCTGACTTTAATAGGCCATATCTTTTTCGTCCGAACTCTGATTTAGCTCCGTGACCTATCGTTCGAAGGCCCTCTGAGTCTACTTTCATTTGGCGCTGGTCTAGTTCCAAATTAATTGTAAAACTCCATATAGGATCAAAATAGTGCAGACTGGTCATCCAAGCTCCTTCAATTCGGCTTCTCTTTACTTCACTTGAGCTCCCGTTGTTTCCAAATTTCGTTCCACGCCTCATATCAACAGATTAGCATCCGTTCCTGCCAAGAAAACATGAACAAACATACCAAGAGATTATATTTGACAAATAACAATAAAATATGCATAGAAAACGCCCGGACTAACAATATAGCACATGGTGAGCAACAAGTGATAAAACGACCTATAATCTCTAAAATTAGACTCAAATCTCTCACGATAATGTGGTAAAATGGAGGTAATAGATAGATCCTAAAAGGCTATCAGGCAACAAGCTGATGCGACATTGCTAGATGCTAGTGATTGTTTTATGAGGATGCTGAGGAAATGCCCAATCACAATTTGGGTATATGAAATTTTGTAGGTTTTTCATCATGGCTTAGAGCATCACAGCGAGGAGTTGGTTAACAGTGAAGCAGGCGGACACTTCTTGTACAAAGTAGACAAGGAAGAGGCATATGCATTGATGAGACAAATCTATAAATGATTCCCAGCTCTACAATAGCAGGAGGTTGTATAAGTTTACAAAGACTAACACTGATGAGTGGAAAAATGGAATCACCAAGATAGTTCCGGACTTGGCGAAACATGTGTATCCGGAAAAGAAGGCAGTTTCTGTGGCGGAAGATTAGAATTTGGATGCAGCCTTGAACCAGATAATGGATGGAGTTATCAGGTATGTGGGGATCACTCGTAACTTTGTATCCAGGGGTAGCTTGAATCGCATCATAAAGACCGGCTCGTTTGACCAAAACCTCATGGGTACTCAGGAAATGCAACACCCAGTCATCCATGTTGTCCACACCGCTGACGATGAATGTCATTACTATCCCTCATCGCCCAGTTAACATCAATTGCAGATTGGCTCAAGGCTCGAGCATAATTCTAGATCACAAAAGGCCCCTTTCAAGAGCGAACCAAAGGATGATAATAGTTCGCACTGTTAAACCATGGAACTTTCCCCTAGAAAATCGGAGGTAAGAATGCGTTAGCTATCTGAATCTCATCGGTCATTGGCCTCTCCGGAATCAACAACCTGCTTCCCCTTACTCTTGGCCATACATACGGTGATTCAAATTTCGAATGCACAATTTCCTTTTCAAACGTAAAAGGGGGAAAACACAGATGTTAAAATCCTAAGCCCGTTTCAACCACCAAAAGGAGAAATTTTGTCAAATTCTTCATCACAACATGCGTAAAAACGATGGGAGAAGGGATCATAGGTCACAAACACTCCCGAAATTCCAAATATCAAATTCAATTTTGGAACCCTAGAAGGCAGAAACGAAAAAAGTCATACACAAAAAAAGGGTTTTGCAATAAAATACATTCTAAGGAGAATATCCAATGTGGAAGATGATCGAATAGATTATGGGAAAAGAATCATGAACACCGTCGAGAAAGAGATTTGACTGCTCTGATGAAAATTTATCTCGAATCTAAGCATCTGAAAGAAGGATCTCTGAGAGTATCGGTAAAAGATTAGAAGGAAGTAAGGCCTTTTCTTTTATAGGAGAAGTTGACCTTTCTTAATACCTACAAACGAAGGCCAAAGGTCCCTTTGCGAAAGAACTACCAAAATGAAGTAGTTATGTAACTCATATTCTCTGTCGAGCAGCACAAGGCGAACAACTGTCAACCATCAAAGGATCGAAGACCAAAAGGTCGTAAACTCCTTCTCGTCTTCTGTGAATCGGCCACGTCGCCCAAAGCATGGTCGATCAAGTAATCACTAGTAACCGTCCAATCCAACGTCGGAAAACGCACACGCTTTCAGAAAAAGCACATCATTATTGCAGAGGCTTGTTTCCCAACATATCTGTTTAGTAGGAACCACTTATCACTGCTGACTCATCACCATTAGGGGGCTACAGAGCGCACCCAGTGGCAATTCCAAAAAACGCAACCAGGGGCTGCAAAATGCGACTGGAATTCGCGAAGCTTAGCCCACGTGCAAGGGGGCTAAATGTAGATACTCGAAAGTGAAGCCTTGGTCCACGAACATGTGGACCCATCAGCACCCTAACAGGATTCCTTACCTCCATGCTCCAGAGGCACCGAATCATGCCTCATCACTCTCAGATGGACCATAAGAAAGGGTCCCTCGTATCTCATTACCTCGCACGGGAGCCAGGGGTTATAGTGGCTTGGAGGCTGGAATAAGTCCCGGCGCATGTGGGTTCCGCTCCAGGTGCAATGTCAAATTGTCTTGTTTTCCTCTTTATGCTAGGTTTGACATCATCTGTGACAATCCTCCAGGGATTTAGAAACCACTTATCACTGCTGACTCATCACCATTAGGAGGCTACAGAGCGCACCCAGTGGCAAGTCCAAAAAACGCAACCAGGGGGCTGCAAAATGCGCCTAGACTTCGCGAAGCTTAGCCCACATGCAAGGGGGCCAAATTTAGATACTTAAAAGTGAAGCTTTGGTCCACATCAACTTGGACCCGTCAGCAGCCTAAAAGGAGTCCTTACATCCATGCTCCAGAGGCACCGAATCATGCCTCGTCACACTGATAACTCTACAATAGCAGTTATATTCGTATATGATTCACAACCGCTTTGCGTGTACTTCGAGTGATGTACGTGAGAAACTAACCAATTCATAGAAGTTTTGAGCATACTTGAGTATTTGGAATTCATTGTGTAATCCGGGCGTTTTCTGCATGTTTTGAGCTTTATTTGTCGCATTTGATCTTTTGGTATATGTTCTATAAGGTCACATGTTTCATGGACTGAAAATACTAAGTTAATTCAAGGCCTTGAACAAGTTTTCAAAGCATTGAATCAGGTTTCACAGGCTATTTCAAGGCCTTGAACCAGGATTCAAAGCCTTGAAACTGTCTGACCTGTATGCATGCTCTAAAGGGGAGTTTCTCTAAACTCTTCTGATTTGATTCTATCTCTCTCACCCCTATGCTTGATATGTTATTATTTTATGATGAAAGACAAACTGTTTTAATATATCTAACATCTTTTAATCCATCTGTTTGACTCAGTTTTGCAGGGAAATTTTATTTCCTAAGTGTGTAGGATTGGTTTCCTAATCAGGCTTTGCAGAAAAGGAAACATTGAGAAAAGATGATGCTGTGAATCAGACGTGCATGACAGCTTCTCAATTTTCTTAAAGACAAGATCACAAAAATATCTCTGAAGATTATGATCAACTATTCGTTGGAGAAGGATGTTAAGAGAGTCAAAGTTTGTTGCCTACAAAACAAGAAGTTGTTGTTGAAAGTCTGGGAAGATTTGCAGAGCCTCTAGCTATATAAATAGATCTCATTTTGAAGCAAAAATATACAACACTCAACGGGAAAAAAGAGAGACACATTCCAGGATTGACAAGCATCAAAGAAGGAAATCATTCTTACAATCCAACTCACAGAAGATCACTGCATTCTTCACAGAAATTCTATACTTCAGTGTTATTCTGAATTTCACTTCATTTGTAGATCATTATGATACTACTTCTTTCTCTTATTATCAAGGATTGTTCAAGGTGAACAACATAAAATTCTTAGTTAATCAGTTAGCTAGATCAGGTACTAGATATGTTAGAGAGAACCACAAGCTGTAACAGAGTAAGGCATTTCTCTGTGCTTGAGATCTAGGGCTTAGCTTTTGATTAATAAGAATTGTGTTGAAATCCTGCAGGGAGAAGATCCCTGAGGTAGAGATGTAGGTCCAAGTGGAATGAACTCTATAAATCACTTGTCTCCTGCATTTACAGTTCATTTACAGTTCATTTACATACTTAGTTTTTACAGCATTCAAACTAGTCTGTTTTCAAGGGATTGAAACTCTTTTCAAGGCCTTGAAAAAGACTTGTCTGTTTTATTTCAAACTGTATTTCATTCCAAATGCTAGAAATTGTTTTCAAGGCCTTGAACTGCATAGAAACTCTTCTCCTCCAAAAGTTTTGCAAAAAGTTGGCACACTCTATTAAACCCCCCTTCTAGAGTATCTGTGCTGCATATCTATGTGCATACTCCCATTTCAACTGGTATCAGAGCTTGTATCACTGTATACATTTAACCATCTGGAGATCATGAGTACTGCAGGTGATGGTGGTTTCTCACAGGGAAGAGTTGCTAACAGACCTCCTCTATTTTGTGGAGAAAATTTTGCTCACAGGAAATCTCTGATGAAAATGTTCATCATTGATCCAGGCATAAAGCTATGGACCATTATTCAGAATGGACCTCACACTTTCTACACAGAGAAAGATGGGATCAAAACTCCCAAATCTAAAGACTCTCTCTCTCTCTTCATCTGAATTAGAACAATTATCTAAGAATTACAAAGCTATTAACATCTTGTATTGTGCTTTGAGTACAGATGACTTTAATAGGATTTCAGGCTGCAAGACTGCCAAAGAAATCTGGGATAAGCTTGTGGTGACATTTGAAGGAACTAGTCAAGTCAAGCAAACCATGTTCAACATCTACCTCAGACCATATGAGCTATTCAAAATGAATGCAGATGAGTCAATCATACAAATGCTTAAGAAGTTCACAGACATAGTCAATAACCTTGATTCACTTGGAAAGCATATTTCCAATGAAGAAAAGGTGAGAAAGATTCTCATGAGTCTACCAAAGGCAAAATGGGAACCAAAGACTACTTCTATTGAGGAAGTTCAAGATCTATCATCACTACAACTTGATAACCTACAAGGGAAGCTCCTGACTCATGAAATATTCATGAATGAAGCTGATGGAGAGCTACCAGAAGGTGTCAAAAATTTAGCACTCAAGGCCAAAGAGAGTGAGAAAATTCAAAGCCTTGAAATAAAAGATGATGATGAAGATCCATTTCCATTAATTTCCAAAGCCTTGGACATAATCCTCAATATGAAGAAGAACTTTGGAAACAAAGACTTCAACAGAGAAAGACACAGATCATCCAGTAGCAAAGAATACAAAGGTAAGTCCTCTTCACAAAGTAAATCAAAAGTCATGAACTGCTCTGAGTGTGGTGATTCAGGACACTTGATAAGAGACTGTCCACACAGTAAAAGCAAAAACTTTCAGAAGAAAGACCATGACAGGAGAAAGAAAGCTATGATAGCTTCATGGAGTGATTCAGATACCTCAAGCGGCTCTGAATCTGAAGAAGAACATGCCAACCTATGCTTCATGGCCAAGCATGATGAAAGTTCTGAAAAGAACATTGAGGTAATGGTAAACTCTTTAATTTCAACACAAAAATAAGCTCTCTCAGATTAACTCAGAACAATTCTTTTAAAAGAAGAGGACTATCTGAAAGAGATTAGAGTTTTGAAAGAAAGAGTTCATGACAAAGAAAAAGAGAATTTACAACTGGTTTGTCTGACTCAGAATCTTGAAATATCTCAGAAGAAAACTGACAGCGATTTCAAGGCCTTGAAAACCAGTTTCAAAGCCTTTAAAACACAAGTCAAGGAAGTAGTCATTGAGAACTCCTTACTGAGTAACAGCCTTGTTAATCTGAGACATCAAGTTGATGAATTAGATAAACAAAATACTACTCTTACTGAGAAACTTCAAGATTCTGAATTAGTCAAAGTCAAGCTTGCAGGCTCCGAACACAAGTTGAACTTGATTCTTGGAGAAATTTCAAAGTCTGTTCACGAAACTGGTATTTGATACAATCCAAATTTTTCAATTAAGAACAGTACCAGATTTGTGAAATATGGAAACAAAACTTCTCCTAAGTGTCAGTTTTTCAATAAAATTGGTCATGTTAAGATGACTTCTCCTTTCAGAAGAAGAGACCCTCACATAGAACACATTCCCATTTCAAATCAAAGGAAAAGTCAGACAGATTTGGGTTCCAAAAGGGGTCAGACCACCTAAAATGGTTGATCCTGAGTATGAGTCCAAATTCTACACTTGGTCTAATAGCTGGGTAAGGCAGTGATAGGTGTTTGCAGGTTGTCACCAATGTCAAAGAACATAAGTGGTTTATGGAGATTGGTTGCTCAAGACACATGAGTGGAAAGAGATCTCTATCTCAGAATTGAAAGAGCAATCTGAAGGTTCAATTACTCTTGGTGACAAAGGCAAATGCAACATTCTTGGTATTGGTAAAGTTGGTACATATTCTAAAAAAATTATTTCAGATGTATATCTAGTTGGTGGCCTGAAATTTAACTTGCTTAGTGTATCTCAACTTTGTGACAATGGCAATAAGGTTATCATTGATAAAAAAGAAGTGTGTGGTGCAAAATGAGAAATCAGGAAATTGCATTCTCACGGCCTCTAGATCAAACAATGTTTATACTTTTCATACTAACAAAGTTGCAGGTAAAAGCGTAAAGTGTCTCAAGACCTTGAAAGAGGATTCAAGGCATAGGCACAGAAAGCTTGGTCACATTAGCTTGCATACCTTGAACAAGCTGATATCCAAAGATCTGGTAAGAGGATTACCATCTATTAAGTTCAAAGATGATGAAGTATGCAAGGCATGTGCTCAAGGTAAGCAGACAAGAAGCTCATTCAAGCCAAAGAAATTTGTAAGTAATTCTGGACCTATTGAATTACTTCACATGAATCTATGTGGTCCTATGAGAACTCCAAATCCAAAAGGTAACAGGTATATGCTAGTTATTGTAGATGATTATTCCAGATACACTTGGGCTATGTTTCTAAAAGAAAAATCTGAAGCTCTCTCAGAATTTTCAAAGCTTTGCAGAGAACTTCAAACCTTGAAAAACCTACCTATTTCTTCAATCAGAGGTGATCAAGGTAGAGAGTATGATCAATTAGAATTTGATTTTTTTTGTATTAAAGTATTTGATTTGTTTTAAATTAATCATGGTATCTCTCACAATTTCTCTGATCCTAGAACTCCTCAATAGAATGGAGTTGTCGAAAGAAAGAACAGGACTCTTAAAGATATGTTTAGAACAATGCTCTTAGAAAACAAGCTGCCAAAACACTATTGGGCAGAAGCTGTGAATACAACAAATTACATTTTGAACAGGTGCTTGATCAGACCTGTCTTGAAGAAGACCCCCTATGAACTCTTCAAAGGAAGGAAGCCAAACATTTCATACTTCAGACCCTTTGGTTATACATGCTATGTCCACAACAATGGTAAAAACAACTTGGGTATGTTTGATTCAAGAAGTGATGAAGGTGTATTTCTGGATTACTCTCTTACTATAAAAGCTTATAGAATTTATAATAAAAGAACCAAGATGGTTGAAGAAAGTATTCATGTTATTTTCAATGAAAGCTATGATGGTTCTTTGAGTGAAAGTTTTGCACACTTGAATCTTAACAACCATGAATCAGAAGAAGAAGCTGAGAACTCTCTTGGGTTCAAGAAAGGTTCAGAAGGGAAAAGAAGCCATTTTCAAGACCTTGAAACTAGATCTCAAGGCCTTGAAAATAGAGATCAAAACCTTGACAAGGATGATCAGAAAGATATAAGTGATCAGGCTACAACTTCAAGACAAGAGAAGCAATATGAAGAGACGGAACCCTTGTCTCCAAGAAAGAGATTCAAATATCTTTCATCTCATCCAGCTGACAACATTATATCTGACCCAACCACTGGTACACAAACAAGATCACTGTTAAAGAATCTTTGTGCTTTTAATGCTTTTATTTCTCTTCTAGAACCCAAAACTGTGAAAGAAGCATTACAAGAAGCAAACTGGATCATAGCTATGCAAAGTGAACTCAATGAGTTTGAACGAAACAAGGTGTGGAACCTAGTTCCTCCCCCAACAAACCAGTCTGTCATTGGTACCATATGGGTGTTCAGAAACAAATTGGATGAGAATGGCAAAGTGATCAGAAACATAGAAAGGTTAGTTGCTCAAGGTTACAACCAAGAAGAAGGTATTGATTATGAGGAAACTTTTTCCTCAGTTTCCAGGTTAGAAGCAATTACAAATTTACTTGATTTTGCATCTTACAAGAACATGAAACTGTTTCAAATAGATGTGAAATGTGCTTTATTGAATGGTTAATTGCAAGAAGAAGTTTATGTTGCACAACCTCCTGGTTTTGAAAGTGACAAGTTTCCAGATCATGTTGACAAACTTGACAAAGCTCTGTATGGTTTGAAACAGGCTCCAAGAGCTTGCTATGAAAGATTTTCAAAATTTCTGCTTGAAAATGATTTCAAAAGAGGATTGGTAGACAAGACCATTTTCATAAAGACTCATGAGAAAGATTTACGTATAGTTGAGATTTATGTTGATGATATTCTATTTGGAGCTACTAATGATCTTCTTTGCAAAGAATTCTCAAGTCTTAAATTTGAAATGAGCATGATGGGAGAGTTGAACTTCTTCCTTGGACTTCAAATACATCAGTTGAAGAAGGGCATATTTTTGCATCAAAGCAAGTACACTGGGGACTTGTTGAACAAGTACAGTATGCCTCAATCCAAAGAAATCAAGACTCCTATGAGTTCTACACTGTCCTTAGACAAGGATGAATCTGGTAAGAGTGTCAATGTAAAAGAGTATACAGGTATGATTGGATCATTGCTATACCTCACTGCTAGTAGACCAGATATCATGTTCAGTGTATGTATGTGTGCAATATTTCAAGTTGATCCAAGAGAATCACAATTAAGTGTTGGGAAGAGAATATTCAGATATATCAATGGTACCAAAGACTTAGGGCTTTGGTATGCAAGACATTCTAACTTCTCTTTGCATGGATTTTCAGATGCTGACTTTGCAGGTTACAAAGTTGATAGGAAAAGCACTTCAGTTGAGAGATCTTGGATTTGATTTGAAAAGTATACCAATCAAATGTGACAACACTAGTGCAATATCAATTACAAAGAATCCAGTTCAACATTCAAGAACAAGGCATATTAATGTTTGAAACTACTTCATCAGAGATCATGCTGAGAAAGGTGACATTGTTCTTGAATTTGGTTCTACTAACATGAAACTTGCAGATATCTTCACTAAACCATTGGCACATGAAAGATTTCCAGCTCTAAGACTGGAAGTAGGCATGCTAAATAAAGATGCATTGGTTTAAGGGGATCATCAGGTAAGGAAGGTAAGTTATTATGTGTTTCAAAGATTTGAACTGATTTTCAAAGCCTTGAAAATCATCTCAAAGCTTTGATTTTACTTGTTCCAGTATAACAGCGTTTCAAGACCTTGAAACTATTTTCAAAGCCTTGAAAATAAGTCTGATAACTGGCTAGTGAATAATTCTTGGATCATTCAGTATTGGGTGCCATTTTGTAGATATTTTCTCAATATTTCCCCTACCTTTTTCGAAATTCTTTTTCAGCCAAATAGAGTATTAAATTATTTATTTCCAACGGCTTCAAAGATTTGAATCTTCTCTGATCACTATAGATCTTTTAAGATCAGAGAGATTGTAGTTTCATTTTCAAACACAAACTCTTTCAGTACTTATCTTCTTCTCTTCTCCTTCACTCCGTATCAAATCTACCTCTCTCTATTGTTCTCCCAAACCCTAATGAGTACTAGAAGAGCCTCAGACAAAATCACGATGGCCGGAGGTTCAAAACCTAGTTCTGAGAAGAAGAGAAAGATAGCTGAGGATGTGATTCAAACAATCAGTGAAGAATCAGAGTCAAAAAGCTTTACTGATGAAGAACTGGAGTCTTCACCACCTAAGAAGATGGTGAAAAAGGACCAGATTCCAGCAATTGGCAAGAAGAAACAGACTACAGTATCTACACAAGATAAGCAGAGGGGAATCCATATTGGAAGTTCTAAGAAAGACAAGAAAAGGCGGACACAGGGATCAAGGGAAAAGGAAAAGAAATTCTCATTCCAGACTCAGACTCAGATACTACTTCAGGATCCTATGGAGTGTATTCAGTGTCCAACAAGGGAAGACATGAGAAAGATCCTTCAAAGTATGTGTCTGCATCAAAAACAGGAAGGAAGAATCATAAGATTTCCTCTGCACAATAGAAGAAGGTGAATGTGAAGAAGAAACTAAAGCATAGAAGAAAATCTTTAGAGGGAATTACCTTCTTGTTCAACAGTGTTATAGAAAATATCAGTTCTATCATTGAGGAAATTGATGTGGTTCAACAAGAAGAACAGGACAATAATGAAGACAGTGAGGAAGAAGAGGGAGATCAGGATGGAGATGAAGACCCAACCCCATAATTTTGCCTATTCTTTCTTTCTCTTTCACTTTTTAATTTTACTTTTCAAAATTTTCCAGACACTGATCCAACATCTTCTCATTCTTTTTTATGAAAGTAAAAAAGGGGGAGAAATCTCAGGTTCTTTTTATTTCTGTTTAAGTGACCTATCTTTTGGTCAGTAGGATTATCTACAACTTATTTGATTTTCTGTGAAACTTTATTAATAAGTTTGATCTTTTGGAATTAATGTGTTATTACTATTTGAACTGTGTGCTAATCAGTATTTTTTGCAGAAACTAAGAATTAAACAGATTAATGTTTTGTCTTTCATCAAGGGGGAGATTGTAAGGTCACAGGTTTCATGGACTTGAAATACTAAGTTATTTCAAGGCCTTGAACCAGTTTTTAAAGCCTTGAATCAGGTTTCACAGGCTTGAAATAGCAGCAGAGCTATTTCAAGGCCTTGAACCAGGATTCAAAGCCTTGAAACTGTTTGACCTGTATGCATGCTCTAAGGGGGAGTTTCTCTAAACTCTTCTGATTTGATTCTATCTCTCTCACCCCAATGCTTGATATGTTATTACTTTATGATGAAAGACAAACTGTTTTGATATATCTAACATCTTTTAATCCATTTGTTTGACTCAGTTTTGCGCTGGATTGGTTTCCTAATCTGGCTTTTTAGGGAAAGGAAACATTTAGAAAAGATGATTCAGTGATCAATTAGACATTCATGACAGCTTATCAATTTGTTTAAATACAAGATCACAACAATATCTCTGAAGATTATGATCAACTATCCGTTGGAGAAGTCTGTTAAGAGAGTCAAAGTTTGTTGCCTACAAAATAGGAAGTTGTTGCTGAAACTCTAGGAAGATTTGAAGAGCCTCTAGCTATATAAATAGATCTCATTTTGAAGCAACAATATACAACACAACCGGGCAAAAAGAGAGACACATTCCAGGATTGACAAGCATCAAAGAAGCACATCATTCTTACAATCCAACTCACAGAAGATCAATGCATTCTTCACTGCAGTTCTACACTTCAGTGTTCTTCTGAATTGCGCTTCATTTGTAGATCATTCTTATACTACTTCTTTCTCTTATTCTCAAGGATTGATCAAGTTGAACAATAGAGAATTCTTAGTTAATCGGTTTGCTAGATCAGGTACTAGATAGGTTAGAGTGAACCACAAGCTGTAACAGAGTAAGGCATTTCTCTGTGCTTGAGATCTAGGACTTAGCTTTTGATTAATAAGAATTTTGTTGAAAATCCTGCCGGGAGACGATCCCTGAGGTAGAGACGTAGGTCCAAGTGGACTGAACTTTATAAATCACTTGTCTCTTGCATTTACAGTTCATTTACAGTTCATTTACATACTTAGTTTTTACAGCATTCAAACTAGTCTGTTTTCAAGGGTTTGAAACCCTTTTCAAGACCTTGAAAAAGACTTGTCTGTTTTAGTTCAAACTGTATTTCATTCCAAAGGCTTGAAATTTTTTTCAAGGCCTTGAACTGCATAGAAACTCTTCTCCTCCACAAGTTTTGCAAAGTTTTGGCATACTCTATTTAACCCCTCCCCCCTTACAGAGTATATGTGTTGCATTTCTATCTGCATACTCCCCTTTAATCTTCTTGTTGTGGATTTCAGGAACTAGAAGTTCGAATTGCGGATTTTTGAGAGGAAGCGAACTCTTAACGAAACAAACTCAAGGAATGTGTGAGAGAATGGAAGAAGAAGAGGAGAAACTAAGAGGAGTAAAAAGAAGCAACTCACTGGAAGTAGAGGATCACAATTTGTGATCACAAGATAAAGCGCAAGACCACATAGAGGATCAACGTGACTGTACAACTACAAAAGGTGATCTTATGATCACAAACTCTTATCAGAAGACCATAATTAGCTCAGACATGTGTACAAAAGGGGTTAAAGTGTTATTTCGCAAAATTAGAAAAAGAGGAACGTGAGTTTGATTAAAACAACAACCTAGGGCTATTGTAACGCGATTCACGACTGTTTTGGAGCAAGAAAAACGCTAGAAAGCAAGATTGAAGGCAAAGATCATCAAGATTTGAAGATTATTCGTTTGATTTCTCATATCTTTTCCCTCTTTGTATGATTATGGAGATTCTCAGTTTGCTAAACAGTTTCATGTCTAGCTATACTCTCTAAGCTAGGTAATTGATGGAGAACTAAGGTTTTGATTAGTATTTTCTGCATTTCATGACTTGATTCACATTTGAACGCTTAACTCTAGTTTATGTTTTAGTTAGCTATTATGAACTTGTGCTTTATTCTTAGTATTCTTGGCTTCATCACCCATAGGGTACTACTTGTTAAGATAGTTGCACGACAGTGAACTATTCGAAATGAGCTAAAGAACATAGTGAGTAGTCTTGTAGTTCTTTGAGACCGAGAGAAGATAAATATTTGATTAATTCAGTGTGGGTTGTTTCGGTTGGGATTGGCTAGGACTTAGTGAAAACGGTGGACCGACAGGACCTGGTAAGAGAGCCTAGCAAGCCAGCTAGAACGTAATAGTAGACGAAGGTGGACCGACAATACCCAAAGTCAACTGAAATGCAGATTCATGTGAGATTAACAGAAGAGCGTGATGAGTGCAACCCGGTATAATTAGACATAACTAGAGTGTTTCAAGCGTAATCCAGAAATTCCTAAGAGCCCTAGGGTCCATTGATTGCCTAGTTCTTCTCCATAATCGCATTCCATTACAATCATTCTTTTAAATTGAAAAATCATACAAAAAAAGTTAGCTTAGTTGTTATTTAATTTTAAGTTGCTTGTTTCTGGGCGACGAACATTCAAAATCAAACCACTTCTTACCGGTTACTTAGGTATCTTGTAATTGATTCTTAATTAGCTAAAAATTATCTATTTCCCTTGGGTTCGATACTTGGAGTCGTAAAATACTCCACTTACTACTTGACCGTACGCTTGCGTTTAAACGCGTTAGTGAATTGCGTCAAGTTTTTGGCGTCCTTGTCGGGGACTTAAACGGTTATTTAGTTTACTTAAAAAAGTTAATTTAGGATACCTATTTTATTTTTGTTTTATTTGCTATTTTGGTTTCTAATTTGTATTTGATTCTGTTATTCAAGTATTCGGTGTATGCCTAAGATCCCTATTGACCCTGTGCCCCAACTCGAAGACCCATAACAGTTGCTCAAATACCAAAGGAGAAGACAGAAACAGAGCACCAAGGGCGAACAATTAACCAACGCGCAACTCAATTAGCGGTTGGAAGAGCTCACTAAGAAGCTAAATGATCGCAACACCCAGACACCGTTCAACAAGTCTAGGCACGCTCTTGTGGAAAACTTCCAGTCGTCCACCTACGGACACAATCCGGCAATTTTAGTGCCAGAGATACAGGCCGAGAACTTCGATCTCAACCCTACAACAATTCAAACGGTGACCAATCAATTTCAATTCTATAGGAACTGGGATGAAGACCCCAATGACTATATTGGGAAATTCGCATACATAAAGACTATCAAGTACAAAGATGTGACAGCAGAGGCATTGAAGCTCATTCTTTTCCCATACTGTCTGAAAGGTGCAACTTTGAAGTGTCTAGAGTTAAGGGCACCTGAGTCGATCACTACATGGGCTCAGTGTGTTGATGAGTTCATGGCCAAGTTTTACCCAGTTCAGCGGGTCATTGAGCTACTGGGTGAAATTGTAGGCTTTTGGCAACATGCCGATGAAACTGTGGTGGATGCATCGGAGCGTTTTACGCACTTGATCAGGAAGTGCACAAATCATGATTTTGGGGATTAAAAAATTTATGCAAGTCTTCTACCATGGTCTAGAACGTCATAATCAGAATCTGGGGGGAATTTTTTGTACTCTGTTGACAAAGAAGGAGCTTATGTGTTCATGAAGCAGCTGGCAAAGGAGGACTCACAATTTTATGACTCCAGGAGATTATCGACATTGCCTGAACCTAAGGATGATGAATGGAAGAGTGGGATCAGCAAGAATGTGTCTGACTTAGCCAAGCATATTTATCAGGACAACAAGACAGTTGCAAGAGTGTAGGAGCAGGAATATGAGTCGGCATTAGCTCAGAGAGAAAGTGAAGATGTGAACTATATGGGGGCACTAGGACAGCGGCATGATTTGAATTAATGGAATTAGTGTAAAGGCACCATCCAGGCATCAGGTATGGGGATCAGTATGGAGCGTCATATGCACCGGGGTTCCAACACAGGCCACCAGTTTCGCAGGCCCCACCAGCAGCTGCTGTAGCGCCAAACACAGAGATTTCGGAACGGACTAAGGCATTGACACAGCTGAGTAACAACGTGAACACCATGACTAACAACATGAACAATATTATGACACAAGTCAGTGTTGTGTCTTCTAATTTGCAGGCTACAAAGACTTGACTTCGTTCACTTGAGGTTCAGGTTGGGCAAATTTCTACTCAACTATCTTCACGAGCTCCAGGTTCATTGCCTTCTAACAATGAAGAGAATCCTCATCAATTCAATGCGATCACTACTCGAAGCGGGGTTGCAGTGACAGATCCGCCATATCCCACTCATTCTAGAGCCGATGCTTCTAAGGCTAAAGAGCATGAGATTTTTGATAGAGATACTGATGTCGTGATCCCCCAATCAAAGGGCGCGTCGGATAAGGAGGCGGTGAAAGACAAGGTTGAGTTACGTGTTGATACTACTACTGTTTCTTAGGCCGTTCCATATCCTTTGAGGACGCGAAAGAGGGAATTCTAGAGATTTTCAGATATTTTTAGATATATTCAAGAAATTTGAGAGTAACCTCCCCTTTGTTGAAGCCATATCCAAGATGCCTACATATGCCAAGTTCCTCAAAGATATTCTTTCAGGAAAGAGGCGCATGAGTGCTTTTTCACAGGTTAACTTGACAGCTGAAACTTCTGAATGCGTTAGAAATGAACTGCCCAAGAAGACGAAAGACCCTGGGAGCTTTGTGATACCAGTTACCCTTGGAGATTCTCTCACCATGAATGCTTTATGTGATTTGGGGGGAAGCATCAATTTGATGCCCTTGTTCGTATTCAGGAAACTGGGTGTGGGGGAGTCTCATCCCACCCGGGTTACTTTGCAGATGGCTGATAGATCTGCTCGTAGAGCATATGGGGTAATCGAGGACATTCTGGTTAAAGTTGGCACCCTCATCTTTCCAGCAGATTTTGTTATCTTAGACATGGAGGTTGGCGAAGTACCTCTAATTCTTGGAAGGCCATTCCTATCTACATGAGAGGCTATTATTCATGTGAAAAGTGGGAAACTCTCTATGCAGATTAATGATAAATTGGTCTTTGATGTGTTTAAGGCAATGAAAATGTCTTCATGCTATAACTATGAAGACTGCTTTGGCATAGAGGTTTTTGATGATGATATGGGAGATGAGGAAGCTGAATTGATGTGGGAGGAATAGATGGCATGTACAAAGATGAAGATCAGATTCCTCCCATGGATGTGTTCCACATGAGCAGCTGGACCAAGCTGGATTTATATGAGAAAGGGGAGGAAAAGTTAGCTCTTGTACCTTCACTAAAGTCACCACCCATGCTTGAGTTGAAAGCATTGCCGACCATCTCAGGTATGCATTTCTTGGTATTGATAACATGTTTCCCGTAATCGTTTCTTCTGTTTTATCTGAGGAACATGAGGAGCAGCTGTTGGATGTGCTAATGAAGCATAAAGCAGCAACCGGATGGATGATTGTCGATGTTAAGGGGATCAACCCAGCGTATTGCCAGCACAAGATCAGGGTGGAAGAAGGAAAGAAGACAGTGATCCAGACACAACATAGGTTGAATTCGCACATGAAAGATGTGGTGCGAAAAGAGAACATGAAGTGGCTAGAGGCTGGCATTATATTCTTTATCTCATAAAGCACTTAAGCTAGCTCGGTCCAGTTCATGCCTAAGAAAGGAGGGATGGCTGTGGTGGAGAACGACAAGCATGAGTAGATTGCTCAACGGACAGTTACTGGTTGGCGTGTGTGCATGGATTACAGGAAGCTTAATGAAGCCACGCTCAATGATCACTTTCTGTTGCCATTTATTGATCAGATGCTTGACTAGTTGGCCACCACGAGTACTATTCCTTTTTGGATGGCTACTCCGGTTATAATCTGATTGCCATTTCTCCAAAGATCAAGTGAAGACCACTTTTACATGTCCCTATGGCACCTTTGTTTTCCGCCACATGCCATTTGGACCAGGTAATGCACCGACTACTTTTCAGCAGTATATGATGTCTATTTTCTCATATATGATTGAGAAGAATTTGGAGATCTTCATGGATGGCTTCTCCCATTTTGGCGACAGTTTTGAGGACTGCCTACATCATCTTAGCCGTGTCTTGGTTCATTGTGAAGACACTAATCTTGTGCTGAATTGGGAGAAGTGTCACTTCATGGTCACTGAGGGAATTGTTCTTGGCCACAAACATTCGCGCAGAGGCTTGGAGGTTGATCAAGCAAAGGTAGAGACAATCAAGAAGCTCCCTTATACAACTTCACTGAAGGGGGTCAGAATCTTCTTGGGACATGCAGGTTTCTATCGCAGATTTATCAAAGACTTTTCTAAGATCTGCATGTATGTGAATTTCTTGGGAAAGATATCCCATTTGTGTTTGATGAAGCACGCAATAACGGATTTGATTTTCTGAAGGAACAGCTCACCTCATCCCCTATCATTACAACTCCGAATCGGAGTTTGCCATTTGAGATCATGTGCGACGCCAGTGATTTCGCCATTAAAGCAGTGTTTGGCAGCGGAAAGAAAAGGTATGCCATGTCATTTATTATGCGAGTAGAGTTCTTAATGGGTCTCAACTCAATTATGGTACTACTGAGAATGAGCTGTTGGCTATGATTTTTCCTCTTGATAAATTTGAGCCCTATCTTGTTGGATCGAAGGTTATAATCTTTCCAGATCACTTGGAGCTGAAATATTTGCTTGATAAGAAGGACGCCAAACCGTGATTGTTGCGCTAGATCCTATCATGCAAGAATTTTATGTAGAGATCCGCGACAAGAAGGGTGTTGATAATGTGGTAGCGGACCACCTCTCAAGACTTGAGAATGGCGTGGAAGAGAAAGTGCATATTCAAGTGAACTTTCCTGATGAGAGTTTGATGAGTCTGAGAGATACTCAACCATGGTATTGGGCGATTGCCAACTATTTGACTAATGGGGAGATTCCTGAGGAGTGGACAGTGCAGCAGAAGAAGCGATTCCTATATGATGTGAGACATTACTTCTGGGAGGATCCGTATCTATTCAAGATGGGGGCCGATAATATCATCAGGAAATGTGTGCCTACGCATGATATTTATGATGTAATCAAGCACTGTCATGTCGCGCCTAGTGGAGGTCATTTCAGCGGTCCGCTGATAACTCTGTATTAGAGTTACATTTCTTACACAATTTGCTATCGTTTTGTGTATTTCCGGGTAAAAATTATGAGTTATATATTGTGAATGTGAAGATTTTTTTAATGTTAAACTTTGAGCGTTAGTTGTAAATCTGGGCGTTTCTCGCATTAATTTGAGCTTTATTTTTCACGTTTGATCGCACTGGTTTGTTTCGTGTTGTTTAGACAGGAAACGTAGCTCGAGAGATCAAGTTAATAGGGGAGACGAACTTCGAAAAATTGAGAAAGAGTTCGAAAATGGCCAAGAACAAACGAGGAAGTAATTGTAGTTCTTGAAAGATTGGAAATTGCGCTTGGCTCCCCCTTACCTATTTCCATTAACCAACATTAATCCATACAAGGCCAGAATCAACAGTACCTCCAAAATTCCTTCGAACTTCACCTAGAGCCAATTCCTGAACCCACCAAAGTAACCTCCAACAAAATCTGCTACCAAATCTCACAATAACAACCAACTAAACCACCAATTACACCACTGCCTCAATATAAACCAATTCTCCATCCCCTGCAACTTTCAAAACTATTCACCAACAAATACTCAACTATGCCTCTACCTTCAACTATCACCATTCTCCTAACCAATGCCAATACAAACCCAATAAAACCATAACCAACATCACCATGGACATACACCCACAGTACCTAATTAAAACCCAGGCCCAAATTACATCCAAACTCCATGAAAACTACCTCCAAAAACACCCTGCTACTAACTCCACAACCACCTATGTTACATCACCATCAATTACCATTAACAGCCTTCTCCAAACACCATTATACTAAGCTACAACTTGCACCTAACAACCCAACTAACCCCTGCAATTCACCAACACCTGTTCAAAACTTCCCCATGACAAAACCAACCAGACCTGCATTCAACCCCTCATCCATTACCACCAGATTGCATCACGAAACAACGACCCTCTGATCAAACCAAATCAGACCTAAGTAGCCTGAATCACAAAACATAACAAAACACACATCACCATTACCACCTGAATCACCATGAATGCCTAAACTAACCTGAAACTACCATCTAGAAATAACACCATTAGCAACTACCAACACCATTCTCATCCACATAAAACCAGTACCTAATACACCTCCTTAGCCACCATACCAACACCTCCATTCAACCATTAGTTAAACAAATCAATAACCACCTGCTACATTCGCCACTACTCCATGGATATCTTAACCAAAACCATCTCCCAATTCCCTTATCCAGATCTGGCCAATGAACCACCAGTACACCACCGGCCAAAACAGCCACCAATGAACTCACAAACTCAGCAATGGCCGCAAGATCAAGATTAAGAGAAAACAGAGCAAAGAAGAAGAAGACTCAGATAAGAAAGTGCATAATCAAGAATGAAGAAGAGAAGAGGCAGCGCAGAGAGGAAAAATTAGAAGAAAAACAAACCCATCAGATCGCACGATCAGACTCTCTGTCGTGCGATCAGGAGCTAGACTTGGACGAGCTTTGGAGCAAGAAAAGTGAAAACTCACTGTTTGCACGATCTGACCTCCTGATCGTGCAATCAGAGGCAAGAGGGGGTCTGATCGCACGACCAGACAAGCTGATCATGCGATCTCCTAAAGCGAGAAAAAAAAAAAAAAAAAAGCGCACATAGGCCTGCTATGTTTTGTTCAAAACCACGTAGTTTTGTGTTAGTTATTTCCTAAACCTAGGTTAGGAAATAATTAATATATACAACTACTAATAATCTGGTTAATGATTCTACAACCTATCGACGTGAGAAGAGAAAGAAGGAGACGACGAAAGAACACAACGCCACCATTAAAGAACATTGTTTTATTTCTTCTTCCCTCTCTTAGTAAATTTTAATGGAGAAACTCCTGTCTATTTCATATTTAGTTATGAGTAGCTAAGCGAATTTTTCTAGGAATCTCAATTTGAGAGGCTAGGGTTCATGTAAACGATGAATATTTTTCGAATTTGATATTTGCTTCATGATTTAGTGATTTCATCTTTTGAATCAGTTCTAGTTTCTTGTTTATGTTAGTTATCCTACTAGAGTGACACGATTAAGAGATAAACTAGGATTCAAGAATTAGGGTTTATTCAATAGTTGGTTCATGTTTAAAGTTAGCTTTATTCTAAATCAATTGTGCATAATACTCAGTGTTGATGGAGTAATTAACCGGAAACACTGCTTAGTTAGCGAATGCACGACGGTGATTCTAACTAACTAGGATGAGACTTGAACATCAATCCCCTATCACTGAGACTGAGAAGAGACGTTTTAGGATTGGCTAGTGTGGGTAGATTTGGTAGGCGAGATCCGGCTGTTTCGTGCAACGGTGGACTGACATGAACCGTTTTCGTGCATGTCATCAGCTTACTAGAACGGACTGGTAGGCACATGAGACCGATAGGAGATTGTAATCTACCAAGAAGTAGAATGACTTGAGACCGACAGGAGATAGTCTGGGCTGTGACCCGGTGTGCACAAGAGATTCCGGCGGGGAGACCTCCGTGTACACCGTATGTATAGGATCAGAGATCGCACAGGAAGAGTGGGGTTGTGTGTAGGGAGAGAGTAAGGCAGTAGTAATGTCTGAGAGAGAGACAGAGGTTTGGCAGAGCTTCCGCGTATGGCCAGTGTGTTCTCCTTTGTATGGAAAGGTTAACGTCCTATATATAGCAGAGAACATGACCGTTGTAGTGTGGTTAATGCGCCCATTAATGGCGGCTTAATTAGCTTAACCATAACGGCACGTTCGTCCGAGTATATAGGGACCGTTACAGCACGTGGTGCGCGAATACCGGAACCGTTACGAGGTTGACCGGGTTTGACCGGATTGACCGGGTTTATGGAGCTCGTGCCATAAATCTCTCAAAACAGTTACTAAAGGTCGCGTGCGGGCTTGGCTCGCACGCGACAAGGCTTACTCTAGCCTCCAAACCACTAAGTCCCTACAAGTCCCGTGCGGTGGTATGCGAGGGCTCTGTCTCGCAGCCCCCACATGGATCAGCTCGGCTGGTGATCCAGTGTGTGTGGAGCACAATATGGTGTGCTGGATGGTTGCCACGTGGCCAAGATCTGTCAGCTCGGAAAGCACTATCTACATTAGCCCCCTTTCTGCGCGTGAAGACTCATAGCTGTATAGACTTCCATGCGCGGAAACCAACATACGCGTCGCCGCCACGTACCAATTCAAATACGGGTAAGTTCAGCCCCCGTGCGTGCCATTATGATCTAAAACCCCTAGAGTCGTGCCGTCTGGCCTTTAGGGTTTTAGGCGTGACGTCAGCTTGTCCTGTGATTGCGCGATTCGACGGTGACGATTGCGATTCGACTACTGAAAGGACGCAACCCTTCATTGTTTTGGATAAATACTTTGTATCCTCCATTGCTGCAAAGTATCACTTCTTTCTCTTAAAGTGAATGGTACCTGGAGATCTTCGAGAGCAGATTCAGATAATCAATCACCAGTTCAAAACTGCAAATCGTGTTCTTCAGTTGTGCGTATCCAAGCAGGCTTCAAGAAAACAAGGTTGGCCTTGTTCAATTTTGATTTAAGATACCAGTGTTTGCCTTGAACTGCGTTGAATCTGTAAGTCCAGAACATATAATCTGTTGAAACTTGCGAAGAAGCTTTGATCTTTGAACCCGCTTTTGCTTTAATCCTCCAATAATAAGGGCTTCGGATGTGAGATCTTGAGATCACTGATAATGCAACCTCCTAATTTCTGAAATTGATATCAGAAACTGTTCATCTTTCTTTTCATAATAGATCTCGAATTTCGAAATTCAAAATGAAGTGTGGTATTTCTCCCCCCTTTTTCTTGCTCTTTCGCAGGAATGGCCAAGACAAAAGGAACCAGGCCCGCCAAGGAAGACGAAGAGATACCCGATCTTCCGCAGGCTTTGTGGCGAAAATCCCCCTATCTAATTTCTACCATGCGAGGGTTAAGGCGAAGAGGATGCCTGCTCCTGTCCCGGTTGAGGGATTGCTAACACTGACTCGCCCGGTTAACTCAGCCTTGCTCGAGTTGATTGGTTCCGAGGATGTGGTTCGATTGGGAATCGAGAACGGGCACTTCCCCTACACTGCGATTTCTACCCAGGCGTTCGTCCAGAAATTGGACTATATGGATGAGTGGATTGACCACGTGTTGACCAATCATGCCGCGACTCTTGATGAAGCCGGCGTATACTTCGCTGTCCGTGCTATGAAGGGCGCTGCCGTGAAGCTGGACCAGTCCATGCTTCTAGACCTTCTGTCCCGTTACTCGCCTGCGACTCACACGTTCCACTTTGCTGAGTTCGAGGCTGCCCCCACACTCGAGGACGTGCATATGCTGTACGATCTTTCCCCCATGGGTGAAGTGGACCCTTTGAGTCCTTTGAGGACATCTGCGGAGATTGCTTTATACACGCAGATGGAGGAATGCCTAGCAGAGGTAAAGAAAATCTCCACTCGGTGGACCACTACCAAGGCCCTTCCAAACTGGCAGTTGGTTGATACGTCTGCGAAGAACACCTGGAACAAATGGTTGCAGTACTTCTTTCGAGACTATGCGAACAGCAGCATCACTAAGAAGCTTCTGAGTGAGAACCCAGAGGCCGAGAATTATGTAGAGGGTAAAGGCTATCACTTGACCCTTTGTGCTTTCCTCTGTGCTTGGCTATCGAGGTACTTAATTGACGGCCACCCACATGATGGGGTCTTCTACCATGTTTTGCCACTTGCTGTGAGGCTCGCCCTTGGCCAGAGAGTCGCACTCGGACCCTTGGTCCTGGGCACGCTGTACTATAGGCTTGATCAACTGGTTCTAGCCATGAAAGAGTCGCGTGGCCGCCTCGATGTACTGACTTTTGTCAATATTTCCTTTTTGACAATGTGGGTTTTCGAGCGATGGCCATCCTATGCTCCAACCGCTCTCAAACTCGACAAGTGGTGTCCCCCAGGCGAGACGGAAGAGCGTAACAGCGGCAGGGCTGCGAGGTGGTTTGGGGCGAGCAACACCAAGTGCGTTTGGAGTTTGATATGCGACAAACGGAAAGAGTTTACTGCCAGGCCCTATTCCACACGCATTGAGAACGTGCGATGGTTTCCAAGGTTGTACCCCTCTAAGGGTGTTGTCTTCTCAGAAGAGCTGCTCTTCGAAGAGGGATCACATTTCCATGAGCGCTATCGCGAGTTCTTTTGCTGGTGTCTACGAGGTTCCCTTCCTTCCCTCCCAAAGCATATTCGTGAGCTTGCGCCAAGGTATGAGAGGATTACCGTGGATGTTGACCCCACTCGAGTTTCTCCCCAGTTCGGCTTTGATGCAGTGGCACCATCAATCTGGCCCCAGTCCATTATCAGAGGTTGCTATAAGCGTTTGCTAACAAAGGAGTGCAAGACAGTATTCATGAATAATCTTCCCTTTGAGCAGCCTGCAGGGGACCCGCGAGGGTGGTTGTTCCCAGAACTGGCTCGCATACTGGGTTGCCCAGCAAACGAGGATTGAGACGCAGTCGGCCGCGCAGCCAAGTAGAGCTCCCTTGATCAAGAGAAATTCTTTTCCGTTTCGCCCCAATTGCAGCCTGAGCGAGTCCGAATATGGTTGCTACTCACTGTTGGATCGTGAGAACCATTTGTGTCCTGACATCATTCTGAAGGAGAAGGTCGCCGCAGTTAAGAAGGGCGACACGCATGTCGTCAGATATAGCGGGGCCTTTGCTAAGGTAAGCAATTTTTTGCGTGCGTTAAGCTTCTTGATTTCCTTATGCTGACGCCTTTATTCTGTACTGTTTTGCTGTAGTGTCATGTGCGGAGATTCGCATCTGGTGATCGCTCCAAGTCATTGGTTGACACCATTGTTGCCACCAGAAGACAAAAGCAGCCGTTTCTGCTAGCATGGAGGATGGACCCTGAGGTCGAAACCAAGATTCGCGCAGTCATGAATGCTTTTGCTGACTCGCTGATAGACAATGCTCCGGCCTCGTCTCCTCCCGGAGATGATCCGTCCCCTCCAGCGGCTGCGGCGCCGAGAGTGAAGAGACCCAGGCAAAAGGGCATTACAATTTCTTCCCCCAGAAGTGCTCCCACTTCTCCTTCGGCCAGGTCCCTTTCTGTCAAGGACAAAGGCAAAGGTCGCATGCCCAGCAAGGTGCGGAAGGAGCTCGCAGTTGAGACTTTCGTTCCCTTCAACCAAGAGGAAGAAGAAGAGAGGCAGGAGCCCAGAGAGAGTGATGAAGAAGAATAAGAAAGAACAGTTGTGATGCATGAGGAAGATTCAGGAGGTACTTCCGTCGCATTTCTCTTCCCATCATCGTAATTCTTTTGTAATTCTTTCTTAAACCAGTCATATCTTCGCAGATGATGATGATGACGAGATCATCGGTGGCCTTTTGGCCAATAGACAAAAGAGAGATACCCATTCTGGCATTCGAGACGATCCCATAAGCGAGGACGTTCTTGCTGAGTCCAGGAAGACAGCCGCGGAGGCTGCTGAAAGAAGAAGACAGCGAGAAGAGGAGGAGCTCGAGCGTGTGAGACAGCGGAGCCTCGAAGAGCAACATGTTGATGACTTAGTGCGTCCAGCTACCGAGGAAGATGAGCTTCCCGAAGAAGTGACTCCCCAGGCTGAGGAGGAGGATGCGGTTCCAGAAGAGGATGCAGCAGCCCTGGAGCAAGTCCAAGCGGACTTTGAAGAAATCGCAGGCGGCGATAAAGGTGAGATCTTCAATCTCGCAGTAACTTATAGAGATGTTATTGTGGGTGCGTTAAAGCATGGCGTGTCAAAGGCTGACATTCGCCGTTGGCTAGTAAACAAGTGCGGAGAACCTTCAGGTAACCATTCAAGCGATATGAATGTGCTAGACCTGAGCCACTTGAAACATAATCATGACTGGTTTCTTCGCATCCCAGGTCACGCTCCTTTTAAAGACTTGCTTAATGAGGGGACACTAATAGGACATGGTTCCACGTCTTTAGTGTACGATGAAGATACATCAATCCCACCTTCGCGTGGAGGTGCTTGCTCTTAGCTTTAGTAAAGATAGCAAAATAACTTATAACACGAGTTACCTCATACTATCGCATTTAATATCGCAGGCTATGCTGAGGAACCTGTGCTGGAACAAAGAAATCAGCCTTCTGCGTCCTATGTCCCGATTCGGAGCTCCCATACCGAGAAGCCCGTTACAGCTGCTGAACACGCAAGCGAGCCTCTTGAGGACATCATCGAACTTTCCGATGATGCCGAAGCTGATGCTGTGCTAATGGATGAAGATGTCCATACTGGCTTTGAGGAAGTAAGGACAAGTGCTGCTGATGCTTCCGCATCTGAGAGCGTCCCTCGCCAAGCGGCTTCGGCTGTCACTTCGCCTCCTGCGATGACTGAGCCAGTGGCACCTATTCCTGCGTGGAGCTTTTGGGGCTCGCAGGTTGGGAATGCAGTCGCAGCTGGTGCGGCCTACACTCTTCCTCCTGACTACGAGAAGTCAGAGCTCGCAGCCGACAGGAGAGCTATGGAGCGAGGACAGTCTTCAACCACCCCGGCAGCGCGCATTCCTTCTCTTCACGAGATTCTGGAAGGAACTGGTAAGTAGAGATTTACTGTTCGCACCTCGCATTATTCACTTGCGAGTTTGACATCATAACTTAGCTTTGACATCACTTTAGGTTTGAAGAAAACTGAAGTAGACTGGGTGGTTCGGATGCGCCTCACCTACCCCCAATCGTTTGTGAGATCTCTGGAGATAGGGCCCTTCGACAGGAGGCTGTTTCTCAATGAAGCCATTTGGATTTTGGAGCAGCTGTTTGCGGCTACGCCTGCGACCATTTCTGTCCAGAGTGCTGAATTGCTATGTGGCATGTGCCAAAATCTCCTGACCAAAGTTCAAGGCAGGCTGGGTTTCAGATTTCTTATGAAAAGAGTTACTCTGATTCGCGCTGCCGTAACTTTGAAGCTCGTCCACCAGAACCTCGCAGCCGAGAAGCAGAAGGTGGAGCAGCAAAAGCAAAAGGTTGACGAAGCTCTGAAGCTCTATCACGAGATGAATTCCAGGTGCGAGCAACTGAAACAAGAAGTGGAGCATGTAGAGAAGCTGAGTCATCAGTTCGCGCCCCATGACTCCTTGATCAAGAATTTGCTTTGACTTTTCGAATTTTGAAAAATAGCAAGGAAATAGCTGAAACATTAATGTAATGTTTGAAACATTAATGTAATGTTGCTAGGGTTTCTCCCCCCCTTTTTTTTTAACAACAAGAATCAATTTGCCCGTTTTGCCCTTTCCGGGATTTGATAGGATATCTCTGTGCATATCCAATTATGACATCAGCAATTGATACTCTGCTTGATTTTCGCGCTAATTTCTCGGAAGATAAGCACGCTTTCGTTGGGAAGTCCATCCGAATCATGACCATCCGTCATTTATTAGGACACGCAACTGAATCGTCGTAGCCTTTAGTAGGGTAATTGATTGTTACCGCTTTTCAAGGCGTAAGTGATTGAACTTACCCTCTTTTCGAATTCTGCTGACTCATCTTTGGCAACTGAAGAGTCTCCACAGGGTCTATATAAACCCCGTCTTTGCCATTTGGGTTCTTCATCCCAAAAATGTGCTTTGCCGTGAGTCCTTACGACTGCTGGCTTCAACGCTTGTTTTTCGTTGATTCATGGCAACTTCAAGTTGTGAATCCTGAGTTTGCGCTTTGTGCTATAGAAATAGTTTCCAAGATCCACTTTATGAGGAATATTGTTCTTTATAACCATCATAAAGAAGATGGAGATGATATCTCATGTGTGTTCGAAGAATTTTCTTCGTGTATTATGTTTGCAGGTCATGTTTCCGGCCGCCTCCCGGTGAGGTGCAGCGCCGAAGTGACCGTGCTACCGTCTCGTAATGAACGGCGGAATTCTCCTCCAGCATCCCTGGAGGAGGGTCTCTTGCCTCTTCGTTCTTGAACTCAGGAGGCTCGTCAATGCCCTTGTCAATCATGACAAGGAACCCATCACCAGAGGAATGACTGCTTCCCCTGTTTTGCACGGCGGCACGCGCCAGAACAGGAGGTTCCTCCGGTGCCTATCTTGATCAGACAGAGGCCTTTGTCACCTCTTGGGGTCGTGGACGTACCGTTGCCCAGATCTTGCCACCAGGGACGTAGCGAATGACGAGTTGATCTCTTCGCAGGAGCATCCCTTTTGCTATAGATCTTTGGTCACAGATCTGTGTATTGCATAGCCGGTGTTAGGACCGGTGGGGTCATCCTTTCTTAATCAGGATTCCCTCGATGTGTTACTTCTCGCTTGTATGCTACTTTTCGAATGTATTGTAAGCCATGTTGGCGGTGTAGTTAGATTTGAGCTTTTTCGCTTGTAGGCTGCTATCTAGACAGATAAATTGTAAGTCTTTTCGACTGATAATGATAAATAGCTTTTGTATTATCTGCTGTTTTGTTACAACAAAATACAATTTCGCATGCGTTTCGGCATATTTCGCCTGGCATAATGCTACATACATGTTTCGCATTTGCTATCTGCCATATGAATTCGCAGATGATTAACTAGATCGTTCGAGATCGTATTTTCGCAGCTGTGCCACCTTGACGGATTGGCTTGTGATCTGCTTTCGGATTCAAGTGCTATCATATCAGATAGACCTTTGTAGATCACCTAGGATCATTTTGCATAATATTGCTATCGTAGCAGATAGGCATTAGTAGATCAATTAAGATCGTTTTTCGCATGAGTTGCTATCGTAACAGATAGGCTTTAGAAAATCAATTAGGATATTTTTTTTTTCATGAGTTGCTATCGTAACAAATAGGCTTTAGAAGATCCATCAAGATCGCATTTGCATAGGCCGCTATCGTAACAGATAGGCTTAGATGATCAATTAAGATCGCATTTGCATAGGCTGCTATCGTAACAGATAGGCTTAGATGATCAATTAAGATCGCATTTGCATAGGCTGCTATCGTAACAGATAGGCTTAGATGATCAATTAAGATCGCATTTGCATAGGCTGCTATCTTAACAGATAGGCTTAGATGATCAATTAAGATCGCATTTGCATAGGCTGCTATCGTAACAGATAGGCTTAGATGATCAATTAAGATCGCATTTGCATAGGCTGCTATCGTAACAGATAGGCTTAGATGATCAATTAAGATCGCATTTGCATAGGCTGCTATCGTAACAGATAGGCTTAGATGATCAATTAAGATCGCATTTGCATAGGCTGCTATCGTAACAGATAGGCTTAGATGATCAATTAAGATCGCATTTGCATATTGCTATTGTAGCGGATAACTCGTTGTTAACAGTTATAATAAACTGAAATAAAGTAAAACTGACATCCAGAAATATGAAGTTTCTCATTTGGGAGAATTTTCTTATTATAACGCTCTCATATGGGAGAGATGGAATTACAATCCTCTCATATGGGAGAGGAGATTGTGCAAATCGTAGCCATACAAGACATTAAGCGACGTTATAATTAAAACGCATGAAATGAGAGAAGTCAGGGATAGTACTTCTTAATCCAGCGCATGTTGACCACACTCGGGGTTGAGGTTGTGTCGTGCAACCTTCGTATGCTGCAGTAGCCACTGTCAAAGACTTCTGTGACTTCGAAGGGTCCTTCCCAATTGGCTTCGAACTTCGGGTGAGTTGCTTCTCGCATACAGTGATCAGATGCGCGCAAGACCAAGTCTCCAACTGCGAAATCTCTTCGCTGGGCCGTTTTATTGTAAGCGCGAGCGATTCTTTCTTGATACCGCTTGTTGGTCCTCTTGGCTTGTTCTCGCTTTTCCTCCAGCAAGACTAAGTCATGATCACGTTGATTTTCGTAGAGTGCATGGAAGGCTAGTCTTGCCGAATTGACTCTTACCTCCGCAGGTACCACGGCCTCGGCCCCATAGCATAGTAGGAATGGTGAGGCCCCCGTGGGTGTCCTTGGAGAAGTTCGGTAGGCCCACAGAGCTATGCTTAGAGAGTCAGCCCACTTCTTGTGGTCATCAGCGACCATTTTGCTTAAAATTCGTAACAGCGTTTTGTTGGTTGCTTCGGCTTGCCCGTTCCCCTTCGGGTAGTGGGGAGTAGAACATATTTTCCTGACATTGTACTCCGCTAACTTCGCAGCTACCTGGCGATTAACAAAGGGGGTACCGTTATCTGAAAGAATGGTGTTTGGGATTCCGAACCTGCATATAATGTTTTCTTGAATGAAGTTGACCACAGCTAGCGCATTTTCCGTCTTGAGTGGTATTGCCTCCACCCATTTGGTGAATAGCTCAGTTGCGGTGAGAATAAAATGATTCCCGTGTGACGTTGGTCGGATGGGACCAATGAAGTCCAGAGCCCATGTGTGAAATGGCCATGGCGTCCCTAATGCATGTAGATCCACGGCGGGAGCGTGCACTAGGTTTCCTTTGAATTGGCATTCCTGGCAGCGTCGTACCTTGGTGCGGCAATCGACCTCCATCGTGGGCCAGAAATATCCAATTGAGAGGAGCAGCCTGCATAATTTCGCACCTCCTTGGTGTTCCACCTGATGAGAGAGATCCATGACTTCTTGTGCTTCTCTGCCGTCTAGACATCGCAGCAAGTTGCCCTCGTGACCTCTTCGCCAAAGCAGGTTTTCCTGTACTACGTATCGAGATGCTTTCCTTTTCAATTTCTCGGCTTCTTTTCTCGATTCGGGCACGGTGCCCTGGGTGAGAAAATCAAAGAGTGGCTTCCCCCAATCCGTGTCGTCATCAGTTAGAGCGATGAATAGTGAGTCTTTGATTAGTGCGCAGCTCTCGCACTTCCCTTGTATCAGGGCCGCGGCTGTTGACATGTCTGGCCAATGAATGCCATATCTCTGAGCCTTGCGGTAGATTGACACCTCGCTTTCTCCGCAAGCATGTTGGTGAATCTTTTCTAACAACAGTTGTCCCTCTTGCTCGGAGACGCATCGCATGAGTATTCTGCCAGGACCCTTGTAGTAAAGGGTGTTGTCATGTATGCAGTACCCTTTTGTGAGTGCCCAGCTTTCACTGCTTGTGCCTGCCGCAATAGCTTGTAGGATTGCTTTTCTCCAATCCGTGTCATCTACGTGTTCGTCATCGCACGTATCCTCTGTCAATGCCGACGATGTTCGGACTTCAATGGAGATCCTTGCGGGACATTTGTCTGTGCTGACCTTAGATCCCAAGGTTGCCAAAGCGTCCGCATGCCTGCTGTCTGCTCGGGGCTTGTGCTCGTACCTCACATCGCAAAATTGCTGTACCAGCTTTTGTACCAGAGTCCGATAAGACAGAAGGTTGATCTCCTTCAAACCGTACTCGCCCGAGGCTTGCTTGACGATCAACTTGGAGTCTCCCATGACCGTTAGATTGCTTACTTCCAAAGCTTTCGCCGCACGGAGCCCCGCGATGAGAGCCTCATATTCCGCTTCATTGTTTGTAACTGCGAAATTGAGCTTGGCGGACATTTGTATGACCTCCCCATCCGGCTTGGTCAAGACTATCCCAATGCCTCCGCCTTTCCTTGTTGACGAGCCGTCGAAGTGGAGCGTCCAATAGGGCACGTCGATTGCATAGATTTCAGGGCCTTCGAGCTCTTCTTCGATCACGGGATCGTGACTGTTGTCGGGGAATTGTGCCAACAGATCCGCTACTGCCTGCGATTTGATCGCTCGCGGTCTCACGCATGTGATATCATATTGAGAGATGGTCATGTACCATTTCGCCAATCTCCCTCCGGGAGTAGTGTGAGTTAGCAGATATCGTATGGGATCGCTCTTGGTGACCACTACTACTTTGTGTGATGCAAAATAGTGTTTTAACTTTTCTATCACAAAGAACAAGGCAAGGCAATGACGTTCGATGTCTGTGTACCTTGATTCAGCAGGCTGCACAATGCGAGAGATGTAGTAGATGGGCCTTTCTTGGCCTTCGTACTCCTGAGCCAAGAGTGCTCCTATGGATCTCCTTGTGGACGTCAGATATAGCAGAAGCGGTGATCCCAGTTGAGGTGCGATCATTATTTTTGAGGACGTCAGCAGATCCTTCAGGTTTTTGAACGCAGCTTCATGCTCTGGAGTCCAGCTGTATACGGCGTCTTTCTTGAGAAGAGCACTAAAGCAGCAGGTGACTTCTGCAATCGCTGGGATGAATCTTCGCAGATATGATAGCTTCCCCAAGAATGTTTTCAAGGCACTCTGGTTATGGGGCGGCGTCATGCCAGTGATAGCTGACACTTTCGCAAGGTCAGGTTCGATTCCTTGGCGATGAACTACGCATCCCAAGAACTTCCCTGATGTTACCCCAAATGCGCATTTCATGGGATTCATCTTTAGTTGAAAGCATCTGCATCTATTGAACACCTTTTGTAGATCTGCGAGGTGATTTGCTTCGTGTTTGGATTTAACCACCAGGTCATCCACATAGAATTCCACTTCTTTATGCATCATGTCGTGGAACAGAGCCATCATGGCTCGCTGATAGGTTGCACCCGCGTTTTTAAGACCAAACGGCATCACTGTGTAGTTGAACACCCCCACCGGAGTGATGAATGCAGTTTTCTGCGCGTCTTCGGGGTCCATCTTGATCTGGTTGTACCCGCTGAAACCATCCATGAAGCTGAACATGCGGTGGCCCGCTGTTGAATCGATAAGCAAATCGATGTTGGGCAGTGGGAAATCGTCCTTGGGGCAGAAGCGATTGAGATCTCGGAAGTCCACGCAGATGCGGAGCTGTCCGTTCTTTTTCACCACTGGCACGATATTGGCAAGCCACGTGTGATGATGATTCGGCTCTATGAATTTGGCATCCAGGAGTTTGACAATCTCCTGCTTGATTTTCACGTTAAGCTCCGGCCTAAAGCTCCTTGTGCTCTGCTTTACCGGCTTAGACCCTGGAATGATGTCTAAGCGGTGCATAGTGATGCTTGTATCCAGTCCCGGCATCTCATCATACTCCCATGCGAACACATCCTTGTATTCAGTTAGGAGTTGTAGCAGTCCTTGCTCCTCTTCGCTTGTGAGGTCCGCACTTAGAAAGACTGGCCTTTTCTTTTCCTCGTTCGGGCTGAGGAACACTTCCTTTAGCTCTTGCTTTTGCGGTCTGGGCCTGTCTTCCATGCATTCAGGTGCTTCTGAGTTTCTCGTCTGGAGCGCCCTGTGTTGGCTTTTTCGTCAGCACGATTTGCTCGATTTGATTGATTTGACCAGGGATATCCCCATGCCCGTGTGAGGACATCCCCGCGCACCTTCATATGCGATAGCATTTCTTCCCATTGGCGTAGAAGCTTTCTATCTCCTTGCCTTCGGGATCATGCTTTGCGATTCTCTTCAGAGTATACACATTCTTCCGATGGTATGCGATGCGTGGCGCCTCTTCGCGTGTAGGCGGCTTTTCCTTGGCATCTTCCCTTGTCACCATTACTCCCGCAGGTGACTGGTCCTTGATGTCCTCCCAGAGAGGCAAAGGATTAGGGTTGAATGGTACCGGTGTTTGCTCGTCCGCCATTTCGGTGAACCACACTGCCTCGCTAAGATGTGCTTCATCCAAGTTGAATGGGTTCGTCGAAGCCGGTATCTCAACTATCCTGTCGTTCCAGATAGCTTTCATAACCTGGTGAGCCGTTGAAGGAACTGCGTCGAAGCGATGAATCCAGGCTCGACCTATGATCATGTGATACGTGGTGTTCGCGTCTATGACATAGAACTTTGCTGAGCACTTGATTTTGCCAATCTGAATGCCCAGGCGGATCCATCCGATCGTCATTCTCGATTCGCTTCCGAATCCCATCAGTGGAGAAGGACGCCTGACGATCTTGTGCTCGGGGATCCCTGCTAGCTTCAGTGTGTGGAGCGAAACGACGTTGAGCGCTGCCCCTCCATCAACGAATGCTCGTTTGAACTCGACGCCTTTGATGATGGTCGTCACGTATAGAGGCCTCTGGTGGCTCGCATCTGTCTTCTTGTCGCTGGCAGAAAAGGTCATAATCCTTTCTGTAGAGCGAGACGCCCTGATGACTTTCCCGTTGGAGACTACAAGATCCTCCTCATAGTCCTCTGCTACCCTTAAGATCGCCTTCGTCATTTCTGTCCGGCATTTCTCCGAGAAATTCATCTCGTCGAAGAATCTGCTGAAGCCGTGCGACCCCTTCATTCGGTCGGCACGCTCATCTTCTGTATCCATGTTGTAGTCCTCGTCTTCGTGGACCTCGGCAATGATGGGTAGACCATCCTCTGCGACTTCTTCCAAGTCTACGATCGAGATCATGGCGACCTCTTTGCCTTTCGAGCCTTGCTCCGCATGAGCAGGAAGTGGGTTGTTGCGCACATCCTTCCTGTGATCACTGACGATCAGCTCGCCGTTCTTCATCTTCTGGTCGAATGCAAACCTGAGCTTCTTGCATTCAGCCGTGGGGTGCATGACCTTGCCGTGGTACTCGCACCACTTAGGGTCCCTCACCATCTCCTTGGAGGGTATCTTCTCGAGCGGCGGTAGGACACCGTCCTTACGCCACTGCCTGCAGAGGTCGCTTGCCTCCTCTACCGAGCATGGTAGGGGTGGTGCGTCGAAGTTTACAACCTTCGCTTGCTTCTGGGGTGAAACTGTATCAACCTCAGTTGCGCGTCCCCTCTTGTAACTGAATCTCTCGATCTTGTAGGTGGCGCCGCTCGAAGATCGCTCCGGAGCGTTCTTCTTCTTCTGCCTCTCGACTATAGGCTCGATGTTCTTCGTGCATTCGATTAGCTTTGAAAACGTAGGTGTTTGCAAATTGATGAGCATACCTTTGTATTCATCTCGCATGCACTGCAGGCATATCTCTACGAGCCGGCTTTCGAGCATTGGATCTTTGCACTCCGAGGATTTCGCCCTGAATTTCTTGATGAAAGTGATCCCGTCCTCCTCGCGCTTCTGATACATCCGCGAGAGATGGATCATCGTCACCTTTTCTTCCATCTGGAAGAACTTGGTGTAGAACTTCTGGACCATGTCGTCCCAAGTCTTCACGGATCCGGCTTCCAATGTTCGGTACCATTTGTACGCTACGTTCCCTAGAGATTTCGGGAACTCTCGCATCAGCAGTTTGGGATCAGCTCCGTACGGCCCCATGACATCAATGAAACGCATGACATGCTCATGAGCGTTTCCGTTGACATCCTCGAACTTGTCCCATTTAGGAGCCTTGTACCCCGCCGGGTTAGGCATGAGATAGATCTCTCGTGGAATGGGTGGATCGTTGTCTAACTTCGGGATAATGGTATCCGCGAATGACTGATGAGCCAGAATAGTGTCCATGCGCTTCTGCAGAGACGTCATGCACTCTGGAATGCTTCCTTCGGTAGCTGAAGGAGGGGTTGCCGCAGGCGGAGGCGACGCATATGCCATCGAAGGATTGGGAACATACTGACTACTCGCATTGCCCCAGATTGCCGTTGGAGGAGGCAACGGGTACTGCAGAGTTGGGTTAGACGCCAAAGCCGAGGGCTGAGGAGTGTGAGCAGCGAGAGGCAACATCTGAGCTGTTGAACCCTGAATCGAAGGCAGCTGCGTAGTCGCCGGTGGAGTCTGCAGATTACGGTTGGGAGGCGTGGTTGTCACTCCCGGTCCCGGAGCAGTAGGGGCTCCTCCTCCTTGAGGGACGGCGGTGGATGATGAAGGGTTTGGCGCAAGGGTGCCCAGAACGGCCAAGATCCGCTCCAATTGCGCAGACTTAGCTTTGAGAGCTTTCGCCTGACTTGGGACAGTGGCGTCCAAAGATTCTAGCGTCGGTGTCTCGCCGGGAGTGGTAGGAGTACGGCGAGTTTCCTCTCCCGAGGCGATTTTGGTGGAAGGCGATCTGTTGCTGATATCATCCTCCTGAGACATGGTTGCTTTTGCTGGTAAGATTCACGTCGGGTTCACCAAAATGTGCACAAGAGATTCCGGCGGGGAGACCTCCTTGTACACCGTATGTATAGGATCAGAGATCGCACAGGAAGAGTGGGGTTGTGTGTAGGGAGAGAGTAAGGCAGTAGTAATGTCTGAGAGAGAGACAGAGGTTTGGCAGAGCTTCCGCGTATGGCCAGTGTGTTCTCCTTTGTATGGAAAGGTTAACGTCCTATATATAGCAGAGAACATGACCGTTGTAGTGTGGTTAATGCGCCCATTAATGGCGGCTTAATTAGCTTAACCATAACGGCACGTTCGTCCGAGTATATAGGGACCGTTACAGCACGTGGTGCGCGAATACCGGAACCGTTACGAGGTTGACCGGGTTTGACCGGATTGACCGGGTTTATGGAGCTCGTGCCATAAATCTCTCAAAACAGTTACTAAAGGTCGCGTGCGGGCTTGGCTCGCACGCGACAGGGCTTACTCTAGCCTCCAAACCACTAAGTCCCTACAAGTCCCGTGCGGTGGTATGCGAGGGCTCTGTCTTGCAGCCCCCACATGGATCAGCTCGGCTGGTGATCCAGTGTGTGTGGAGCACAATATGGTGTGCTGGATGGTTGCCACGTGGCCAAGATCTGTCAGCTCAGAAAGCACTATCTACACCTGGCTTAGTTAGAATATAGTTCGCATGTTGCTCAGATAATCCGTACTTCGTTTACAACCCTAGGTGATCGACGAGATTGCCTAGTTCTCTCCATATATTGATTACGAGTTCTTCTTGATTTCTGTTTACTGTTATTTCTATTTTGATCGCAGCCACTTGTTTGGGGTGGCAACACCACAAATCAAACACTTTTCCTCCGGTTACCTAGTGAACTACATTAAATTGTTAATTATAAACTTGTTACGTGCTTGTCTCTGTGGGATCGACAACTCGATTACCAAAAATACTCACTCTTTACTACTTGACTGTACGCTTGCGTAATACGGGATAGTAATCTGCGTTAAGTTTTTGGCACCGTTGCCAGGGACAACGATCAACAAGTTTTTAGTTAACAATTAGTTTACTTTACTTTTTATTTTATTTTATTTTTTTTCACTATCCTTTACCTCACGGGTTTGCTACTGCTGTGATCTCAGGTAACGATGGAAGAGAGAGAAGTGCCGAGTAGCCCCACCCGAGAACAGATGGAAGCCAGGTTAGTTGAGGCTGAAAAATTACTGCAGGCAACAATGGCTAGACAACACTCAAAGCCATATAACAGGTCTAGGAAAACGATAATCCAGGCATTTGAGGCGAACCTAAAAGGAACTGAGCCAGCTATTGGGGTGCCACCAATTCAGGCAGAAAATTTCTGCCTCAAGCTGTCCACAATTCATTTCATACAAGAGATGGGAACCTACTCTGGCACAAATGAGGAAGATCCTCATGCATTCATCGGAAAATTTCAGAACACGTGCCAGGTAATACGCTACAAGGGGGTCACTGCTGAATCACTTAAACTGCTGTTATTTCCTCATTGCCTCATGGGATCTGCTGAAGATTGGATGGATTCTTTGGCTTCCAACTCAATCACAACGTGGGAATATTGTGTCTCTCAGTTTATGGGCGAATTCTTTCCAATATCACGTATGATTTAGCTGCAGAACGAGATATGGAATTTTAGGCAAAAGCAGAATGAATCACTCGTCACAGCATGTGAGCGCCTTACGTTCTTGTTGCGTAAATTCACCAATCATGGCATTAACAGAGCTCGTATCATTCAAGTATTCTATAATGGTCTTGACAAGGCTGATAAAAATAAGATCGATTTGGAAGCTGGAGGTAGCTTCTTATTCAAATGTGATGTGGAGAGTTCATATGAGTTGATGAGACGTGTGGTTGAGCAAGAGGAGAGCTTGGATTATGAGTACAAGCAGCAAGAACTGATGAATCATAGCTCATTGGCATATAGCATGGTTCATGTGAATGCGGTGGAGGGAGTGCATGAAGCAGCTAGTCCAGAGATGAATCAGGAGCAGCCAGTACCACCTTCAGAGTTGACCGAGATGACAGGGATAATAAAGGTAATGGCTCAGCACATGACAGACATTTCCACACAGGTTAGCTCTGTGGCAGTTGCACTTCAGGTGGCTCAATCAGAAATAAAAGATCTGAAAGAGCAAATCGAACAAAGAGCACCAAGAAACATTGTTCATACTTCTAAGGTCCATCACAACTCGAAGTGGTATTGCACTTGAGGATCCACCATATTCGATTCATGCCAGAGCTACAACATCCAAGGCAAAGAACATGAAGTCTTCGATTCTGAGAAGACACTGGTCATGATCCCCCAATCAAAGGGCATGATTCACCAGGATCCAGAGAAATCTACTGAGGTACCAATTCCATCTCCTTCTTCTTCTCCAGAACTACCATTTTCATTACGTACTAGGAAGAAGAAGGACGATTCTAAGGAATACATGCACTTTCTAAACGAGTTTTCAAAACTGCACATTAACATTCTGTTGATTGAGGCACTTCAAAAGATGCCAAAATATGCAAGGTTTATTAAAGATGCAGTCCTTGGTAAGTAAGCGGTGGATGAATTTCAGAGAGTGAACTTAAATGAACAGGTTAGTTCATGTGTTTTGCATGGATTACCTAAGAAAAAGAAGGATCCAGGTAGTTTTTTCATTGAAGCTACCTTGGGTGACGCCTACACGTGAAGGGCTCTTTGTGATCTGGGAGCGAGCGTGAATTTGATTCTGTTGTCGGTATTCAAAAAGCTAAGTGTGGGGGAGCCTCCAAGAACCTGTATCACTATCCAATTTGCATAAAAATCATCCAAGAGAGCTTGTGTGATGATCCAGGATGTTCTTGTCAGGTTCCACAGCCTAATAATTCCAGCTGACTTCGTCATATTGGACATGCCAGCGGGTGATGTGCCTATAATTCTAGGTAGGTTGTTCTTGGCGAAAGGTCATACTCTCATTGACGTGGAGAATGGGGAGCTAATTATGAGGGTCAATGTTCACATGGAGACTTTTTGGGTCTCCAAACCGAGGCCCCAATACTCATGGGAGTATCAGCCAGGGGTTCCATTTTATGTGCCAGTGAAGCGTCAAATCCCAGAGTTGTCGCCAGGGGATCCACCTGATTATTGGGAAAGGAACCAGCCATCAGGTGTGCAACCACATGAAGCAGAGCTTCATATTCAGCACAGGAAAGCAAAGTTGTAAGGGGCTCAATGTGCCTGACCACCCTCGTGAGGTGGAAGAGGTAACATGGTCGGGCTCTCGACCTTAAATTACAAGCGCTGCTTGGGAGGCAACCTAATGTAGAGTAGGATTTTTTTTAGTTATCTATATCTGATTGTAAGGGGTGAGAGGGAGTGGATTAATTTTTTCGATCAGCTTGCAGGGACACAGGTAAAGAAGACGCACTGGATTCCCCTTCTTGATGTGCGTGCTAGAGATGGCACGAGATTATGGAAAGAAAAAAAAGGCCCACATGAGTATTCTGAAAAGATATAGAGAATTTCTCGAGGTCGAGGAGCAATTCCAATATGTTTAGTTCCACACGCATGAGAGGGCTACAATTCATATCTTAGCCGCACATCAGAATCCGCGCGCATAGAGACCTCTCTGGAAATCGTCAACGGTCCATAAGACCTCTTCTTGTTGCAAAACGGTGCCCATGTAGGTCCGGGCACCCAGGTACATCTAACACTCTCGATAATCTATGTTTGAGCGATCAATGTTGAAATCCACCGCCTACACATTTAAGTGAGGAACCTCCTATTTGATCTCTAAATTCGCTGAGGACAACGAAACACTTAAGTGTGGGGGGATTTGTATCTAACTTCGCTAGACATGTCTTGTTCTGCATCGCCTTGTTACATATAGTTATGTGTTCGTATTGTGTTGGTTTGTGGTAGGATTGTGTATTTTATGCATTTTGTTAGAACTTATACTTTATTGAGTCCCCTGCCCTAAAATTGTGGTTAACCGAGCTGGCCAAAAGCATATAGAGTTTAGGAAAATATGAAATAAAAAAATAAAATAGAAAAGTGAAAACTCCATAAAAATTAAAGATTTTGAGAAAGGGAAACTGAAGTAGTTTGAACCTGGCGAGAGCTTAATGATAGTATTCTCTAGGAGTTTGAAGCTCCGAGGTGAGGCATTTGACACGTGAATCTGGATGGGGAGGCTGATTATAGAGCGAATGCACACTAGAAATGTCAGTAGCTGTCTCTCGGGCATAGATATCCTACTAGTGCCACACCGTCGTCACTTAGGTAGTCGTGAACCCTCCTCGTAGTAGCAACCGAACATCTATGCGAGTGATGTTTTTGGGGATCCACTGGTCCCGTCTCTAACTTGTAGGTCCACTAGTTACCCTCTTTGATCCATGTACCCATGTTATTCACAGCCTCTTGCCCATGAAGCGTTTCATCGTGACTTTCATCACTTGGTCTTTCCCATGCGTCATGATAGAGGGAGTTGAGTTAGGGAGGTTCAATGAGGGTGTGTTGATTTGATACATTCTATGTGGATACTCTTACATGTTTCGCCTTGCAAGGGGATGTGAGGGTGAGTTAGATATGGCACCACACTTCGGTGTGGCAGTGAGTCGCGTCCCTATACCACGATCACATGAGAAGTGCCGTAGTGCGTGACATTCTTTCCCCACGATAGGGCGTGGGTTTGAATGAGCTTATAGGAGGACGTGCTGAGTTTTCATTTTATTCTTTATCTTAGGTGATGTGGAGGATCGGTTGGATTAAAAGCACATGTCACATTGACTATAGGGTTCCTTCAGGGATTTGGTTTACATTGAGTGTGGGGGTGTCGACATCTACATCATCAGTATTCATGGATTAGACACGTTCCACCCCAATTATCTATATCATCATTCTTATATCCTCAGCCGTACGTGTTATATTACAGTGTTGCTCCATGTCAAAGTTGAAAGAAAAAAATATATATGAAAGAAAAAGAAAGTGAAATTACAAAGGATTAAGGGAGCTTGATTTGAAATTCTTACACGGACGAGGGGATTGGCTTTCATTGTTTGACACTCTTTCACATTTTTTTCCGCGAGAACGGTGTTGCACCAGAATTGAGGGAATGAGGGTCGGAGTAGGTGAGATTTGGTAAGATTCCATGACTTTTGGTGAGGGAGTGTGAGAAATTGGGTTTTGTGAGTTTTATCATGACGTCTAGGACCACGCTTCTAGATATCTTATCCTACCCGTCCTAAGCCGTCAGTAGTTTAAGGGAATGAGATAGCTCGAAGACTTATCGATCATTTGTGGTTGTAGAATCTCTAAGGGAATGAGAGAGCTCGAAGACTTACCGGTTCACTCTATGGAGATTTCCTAATCTCACAAAAAAACAAAAAAAATGTGTTGTTCAAATCTTGCATTGTTCTATAATCGAGTTGCATTGAATAGTCATGTAGATTGCATTGTGTGTGTGTGTTGTTTGTGTCACATGGCTAGTGACAGTGTATGCAATTCGGTGGATTGAGAATCATAGTGTGAGGATTGTATCGATTTTGCTTGGGACGCGCAAAAATGTAGTGAGAAGATCATTCGTTTGATTTCTCATACCTTTTTCCTCTTCGTATGATTATGGAGATTCTTAGTTCGCTAAAAAATCATGTCTAGGTAAACTCTCTAAGCTAGGAAATTATTGGAGAACTAGGGTTTTGATTAGTATTTTCTGCATTTCATGACTTTAGTAAGCTCTTATGCTCTTGTGATTTATTCTTAGTATTCTTGGCTTGATCAGTCGTAGGGTACTACTTGTTGAGATAGTTGCACGACAGTGAACTATTCGAGATGCGTTACAGAACATAGTGAGTAGTCTTGTAGTTCTTTGAGACCGAGAGGAGATAAGAACTTGATTAACTAAGTGTGGGTTGTTTCGGTTGGGATTGGCTAGGACTTTGTGAAAACGGTGGACCGACATGACCTGGTGAGCAAGCCTAGCAATCCAGCTAGAACGTAATAGTAGACGGAGGTGAACCAATAGGACCCAAAGTCAACTGAAACATAGATTCTTGTGAGATCGACAGAAGAGCGTGATGAGTGTAACATGTTATAATTAGACATAACAAGAGTGTTTCAAGCGTAATCCAGAAATTGCTAAGAACCCTAGGGGCCATCGATTGCCTAGTTCTTCTCCATAATTGTGCTCCATTACAATCATTCTTTTAAATTGAAAAATCATACAAAAACAGTTAGCTTAGTTGTTATTTAATTTAAGTAGCTTGTTTGTGGGCGACGAACATTCCAAATTGAACCACTTCTTACCGCTTACTTAGGTATCTTGTAATTGATTCTTAATTAGCTCATAATCGTCTATTTCTCTTGGTTTCGATACTCAGAGTCGTAAAATACTCCACTTACTACTTGACCGTACGCTTGCGTTTAAACGCGTTAGTAAATCGCGTCACACACTCAGAGAGACCATAAGAAAGGGGCCCTCACATCTCATTACCTCGCATAGGAGCCATGGGTTTTAGTGGCTTGGAGGCTGGAATAAGGCCCGGCACATGTGGGTTCCGCTCCAGATGCAACCAGTACTGTATAAACGAATTCGAATTGTCTTGTTGTCCTCTTTATACTAGGTTTTGACGTCATCTGTGACAATCCTCCAGGGATTTAGGGTACGCCTCCATTATAATGGACCGCGGTCCATCCGTATGCCCACGTGTCTCCCATTGGTTTCCCTAGTCGAACTAGTATAAATATAACACTCCTTTCTGTACGTCACACTCAGATTAGTCAGAATACTGATATTCTCTCTATTATTTATCGAATTGCTGCCAACAAGCTGTTTCTCCTGTTCAACAGTACAATGCTGCTTATTTCCACCCCTTTTCTCTATCTCTCCTTGCTCTCTCATTCATCTGAGTACTTGCTATAAGGTTGTTAGCTCTAATTTGCTATAATCCGAACACTATCCGTTAGTCTACAACTATACCGTCTCCATTTCCATGTACACACACTTCCCATTTAATTACTGTACATTTCTTCCCTTCCTCCTCTTCTCCCTCTTTTCGCGAAACCATCACCAACGACACCACTGCCCCCTACTTCCCTACCCCAACTCGGCCTCCTCCTCACATCAAAATCGCCCATTCCTTTTCTCCACCATCTATGTTCCCTCCTCTTCTTCTTAATCCATCACTTTCCTATTCCTCTTCTTCACCTTCAAAAATTATCTACCTCTCTTTGTTTTGCCAAGGAGAAAACCCAACCAGAACCACCATCACTTCCTCCTCCACCGAACCCCACCAAAACCTCCACTCCCTCCATCTTTTTCACTCTCCAACTCTCTCTCTCTCACACTCTGTTTTTGTCAATGAAACAACCCCAACACCATCACCACCGACCGCCAACACCACCATCTGAAACACTCACCCCCTCTCACTCACCCTATGCTATCTCTTCCTCCCCCCCCCCCTCTGTTTCCTCACGGCATCAAGAATAAGAAGCAGAGGCAGCAGCTGCATGCAGCAGCAGCGACAACAACAAGCAGAGCCCCGGCGCTACAACTGCTATCGCAACTCAGGCATAAGAGTCGTATGTGTATAACACCTTAGGAACTTAGTAATCATGTGAATCTCTACATACTTTTAAATAGTAAAGATACTAGCATTTAACCCGTGCCATGCAAGGAAAATTTTTAAATCCAAAACAAAATTAATATTAGTGAAACAATTAATGTCTAATAACCTACAAATACTACATAAGATAAATAAAAAAAATGATGAGTATCTAATTGCAAAATATTTAGTATGGACAAAGAAACATAGTCACTTATTAATGCTATCCTTTCAATTATTCTTATATTTTTTGAAAAATCAATCCTTTTTGGACAATTCAATAATTTTGGACCATATTAGGCATTATATCCATTACAGAATTTGTAGCAATTAAGAACGTGAAAATGAAAATTCAAAGAAAGTATTGATCCGGAAAAAAAGTACTACATAGATATTGTAAAGAATTTGATTGATCAAAAGTGCAAACCAAAATGTCTTTGAGCGAATTGACTCAATTAATTTCTTCTATACTTTTTTGAGATTATTTTTTTAGAAAAGTTATAATAAGAACCAAATTGAGAAATTAACTGAATTCATGATATTTTTTAATCCGTGATGAAGGCATTTTCTTTTAATCCGTGATAAAGGCATTTTCTTTATTTGGAAGAAGGTTTGATTGGTTCTTACTACACCTTTTACTGGTTTTAAATTTTGGGTGGACTTCATTTATTGAGTAAACAATCTCTATTGGTATCAATTTACTAAATTTGTTTTCACTTATAATATTTTCAGATTCTGGATTTCTGATTATCGGGCTAAACTAAAATTTCAGATTCTAGATTTTCGATTATCGAACTAAACTAAAATTCCTGAATAAACAAACTAATTCAAAATCTGAAATTCCCGCAAGAGATCTTTTCTTAACATCTATTCTATTTTCAATCTAGTAAAACAGGCTCGATGTTAATAAAATATCTCTTGCAGGAAGGTTAGCAAGAGACTTCCTGTAAAAACACTAACCGTGCTCAGATGATAATTCTATCGTTTTTAGGGTCAATATCTGTCATGCTGTTCATCGAAAGATAAAACTAATCACAATTATATAGCTAGAATAGTAAATGTTTCAGAAATAAGGTGGAAGATGAAACCATACGATTGTAGACGATATAAACTGACATACGAAACAAATAAGTGATTTCCAAAAGATGAATGATGAAACAAATGGAACAAAATTTACGATGATAAGATGATTTTCAGAAAACTAAACGAATCTACAGGCGTGTCTTTATTCCTTTAAATTTTTTCTTACCGGCCACTTCAATTAACTTGAAACGGTCTCTGCGTTCTTGCATTTCGTCCATCACTGCCAGAGAAGAGGAGAGAGCATAGGAAAATATTGTGCAAGAGAAGTACAGAGATTTTAATATTGAGAAGAATCAACTTATAATCAACTACGTTGGTGTAGTTTATACATCCAAAAATTTTACGATAAATAATAATTAGGATAATAATTCTTACACTAGCAAAAAAGACTTTTTACACTATATTTTGGGTGCGGAGACATTTTTACCCCCCAATTAAATTCAGCCTTTTAAACATTTGAGCATTAACACCTTTCTTTAGGTAAAGCACTTTCAATTGGAGTTTCCTTTCTCTCTCTACTGCTCACCAACTATTATAACTCCCAACTCATATCTCTATATCATTTTGGAGACTCATCATTTTACCTGATGGTGCCAACAAATTACATATCAATCCATTGTTCTTTCTTATTGGTATGTTACTACTTCCTAATACGTTTTCTTAATGCACTCCCTGCCTATAGATACCAACCCTTTACGAGTTAATCTAGATGAAACATTGACGAAACCTTCCTATTACAGCAATAACGAGTACAAGTCTGATAATTTTATTTTCCATCATCTTGACATTTAGCACTATTCACTCTGCCACTTTGACACGATGATCTGAATAGCTAAATGACGCAATTTTTTGATAATTTTTCCATGGTGTTGTAGACTAACACGGTAAAAAAATTATCAAAAAATTGTATCGCTTTTTGATTCAAATCACCCAATCACCATAACTCAGTTACGAATCAAAAAGTCACAATGATGCGAAAGAGAAGAATCAGACTGGTAGTTCAAATGATTTGGGTTATGACTCGGTCTGAATGTAAAGGTAACAAATTTCAGTCCATTTTTTTGAGAAAAAATTTTGTCCAAAATTATAGAGCATTGAAAAGACTCAATCTATTAATCTCTTTTGCTTCTAGACTCTGCAAGTGTCATCGAATATTAGTTTTGTTCAATTTTCCATTCCAGTACATTTTTCAATACACGATAGAAAGAAAGAGCTGTGTATGGTACCTAACTGGCTTAAATTTTAATTTCATGATTGAAGACTATGTAGAGGGAATATAAAGAGAGTTATGTGTTCGAATCGAGCTTACAGTAGGATGGATCTTGAAATTAATCATTCTTCTTTTCTCGAATGGCATACCATATTTGAAGAAGAGATAATGCAAAACAGAGTTATGGGAGATGGAGAGACAAGCTGGGACTGTTTGAATTGGAGAGAGAAAGAGAGTGAAAGTTTGTGGGCTTAACAGATTGGTAGTTCCTAGGAAGAAAGTTAATCCAACAATTTAAAATTGGGTAAAAGACAAAAATCATCCCTTGAGTATGGGTTATATACAAAAACACCCCTCGTGTTCGGGGATATACAAAAGACACCCATGTCAGAGTTAGTAGCTAACGGCACACTAACGGAGGTTTTAAAATACTAAAATGCCCCTAAAACATTAGGAAATTACCTGTAGAGTTTTGATTCATGGATGCGCAACGGAAACTGTAATTAACCATGCAAAACCCTCCAAGGATCACAAGTCAAGAGACATAACGATGGTAAAGGAAGAAATCAATTAACACACCTTAGGGTTCTCCTTTGATGACTTCAAACGCGAATTGTGTCACGTTCTCTATAGTTGATCCACGCCTAGAGTTGATTTCTAGATCTCCCACTCCTTCGTGCTAGCCCGGAAAGAGGAAGAGGAAGAAGAATCACGCCAAACGAGACCAAACCAAGGAGGTTCGGCCTCCTTGGGACCGACGGGGACGGGCGGCGAGCAAGGGGGGGCGGCGGCTCTCTCTTGCTTGCTTGCTCTCTCCTTTTGTTCTCTCCCACTCAAGTTATGATCTAATGAATCATAAGTGTGGGAAGGAAGGAAGGAAGGTCCTTTATATAGTCCAACAACTCCTTGCCAGCTACCTAAAGGACTTATTCTAGTCCTACTAGAATTTAATTTAGTCCCTTCCTTGCAAATTAGTCCCTATTAAGTTTGCAAGGTATTGCAAAGTGATCCTTCTAATTAATTAATCCAATTAATTAATTCCCAAATCTAGTTCAACTCTATCTAGCGTGTGATCCCACAGGTTCTATCTAGTTCGTAGCAACTATTTGCTAATATGGAGCGGTTTCTAGCAAAACATTCATTCTAGACAACTAATAGAATAGTCATCTTGACAACATTTGTACAAGTAATTGTCTCATCCCTTTGTCTCCATATCCGGATTGGACACGAGACATACAAGTCACACTCGTATATCCAATCCACAGTTTTTCGATCCATGGGAATAGCGTTATTCGTGCAAATAACATCAATATCCCATACTGATTTATTTGAGTCTGGCCAGACATTCTATAAGCACTATCCCTCGAGTGGCCTAGGATATTTGCTCCCGTTATGTGGGAGGGACAAATTCTATCTACATCCACTACGATCTCTAAGCTTGCTTCTTATTGTATCCAGTACACGCCTTTATAACTACCCAGTTACGGTGTAGCGTTTAACGCTACCAAAATCACAATAATCCACAACTAGAATATCTAGCGACTTCAAGTCTAAGGATGACAATACCATTGCACCGCGAGAAGCGCTTGTGACTCAACATAACGTGTATGTAGCCTTCTCGGAGATGGGTCAATCCAGTGCAACATTACCCTTAATGCACACCTATGTGTTGGATCATGATATCTCCATATCAATCCAACCCCATACTAGTCTATAGATGATTGTCCCATTAATCATTATACTGGACTAGGGATATTTAAGATAAACAACACAATTGTAAATCTAAGGACTTCATTATATTAAATATCCAATAAATAATAAATGAATTTCTAGCCACAAATAAATTCATACTAAACTAGATTGCCTCTAGGGCATCTATTCCAACAGTCTCCCACTTGCACTAGAGCCAATCTAGCGCATCTCGTATGCCCATACTCCTAGTGTGCTCTTCATGCTTCCACTGCGAAAGCGGCTTTGTAAGCGGGTCTGACAGATTCTCATTTGTAGGAATCTTGCATATCCGAACGTCTCCTCTATCGATAATATCTCGAATCAGATGAAACTTCCTGAGCACGTTCTTGGATTTCTGGTGCGACCTGGGTTCCTTTGATTGCGCGATCGCCCCAGTGTTGTCACAGTACAACTCAACTGGATCTGCAATGCTAAGAACCACACCAAGTTCAGAAACAAACTTTCTGATCCAAACAGCTTCCTTTGCTGCGCCATTTGCAGCAATGTACTCAGCCTCTGTTGTAGAATCAGCCACCGTCTCTTGCTTGGAACTCTTCCAGCTCACCGCAGCTCCATTCAGGCAAAACACATATCCCGATTGTGATCTAAAGTCATCTCTGTCAGTTTGGAAGCTTGCATCAGTGTAACCCTTTACACGCAAATCTTCCTCACCGCCAAATATTAAGAAAGCATCCTTAGTTCTTCTCAAGTACTTTAGGATGTTCTTGACTGCAATCCAGTGACTCTCACCTGGATTGGATTGATATCTGCTTGTCATAATCAAGGCATATGACACATCTGGTCTAGTACATAACATGGCGTACATAATAGATCCTATGGCCGAGGCATAGGGAATTCTACTCATGCGTTCCTTCTCAATCTCATTGGAATGACAACCACTCTTCGAAAGAGTAATTTAGTGTGACATGGGCAAGAATCCCTTCTTGGAATCTTGCATGTTGAACCGCTTCAACACCTTTTCAATATATGTACTTTGACTTAGGCCTAGCAGTCTCTTATATCTATCTCTATAGATCTTTATACCGAGTATATAGGATGCTTCCCCTAAGTCTTTCATTGAGAAACACTTCCCTAGCACCTTGTCAATATATGTACTTTGACTTAGGCCTAGCAGTCTCTTAGATCTATCTCTATAGTTCTTTATACCGAGTATATAGGCTGCTTCCCCTAAGTATTTCATTGAGAAACACTTCCCTAGCCAATCTTTAACAGATTGTAGCATGGGAACGTCGTTTCCAATGAGTAGTATGTCATCCACGTACAAGACCAGAAAAGCTCAGAGCTCCCACTAACCTTCTTGTAGACACAAGACTCATCTTCGTTTTTGATGAAGCCAAACTCTTTGACTACTTCATCAAAACGTCGATTCCAACTCCTGGAAGCTTGCTTCAATCCATAAATGGATCGTTGCAGCTTACAGACTTTGTTGGCTTGTTTTGGATCCTCAAAACCCTCCGGCTGTATCATATACACGTCCTCGAGGAGATTCCCATAAAGGATTGCTATTTTGACATCCATCTGCCAAATCTCATAGTCGTGGTATGCTGCAATCGCAAGTAGGATTCGGATGAATTTGGTAGCGACTGGTGAAAAGGTTTCATCATAGTCAATACCATGAATCTGTCTGAATCCTTTAGCCACCAATCGGCCCTTATAGTTAATCACATTACCATCCATGTCGATCTTCTTCTTGAAGACCCACTTGCACCCTATGGGTCGCGCCCCCTCGGGTGGTTCCACCAAAGTCCATACTTTGTTGGTATACATGGATTCCATCTCGGATCTCATGGCTTCTAGCCAGTTCTGAGAGTCTGGGCCTTTCATGGCCTCTTCATAGGTAGTAGGCTCATCATCTATGAGCATCGTGTCACCGGAATCGGTCACGAGAAGTCCATACCTCTCGGGTTCCTGGCGCACTCTACTAGATCTACGAAGCTCTTGTGTTACCTGAACAGGTTGCTCCGCAACCGCTTGTGGTTCCTGTTCATGTTCCATAATCGGCTCAGTGATTTGTGGTTCTTGAATCTCCTCAAGTTCTACAGTCCTCCCACTTGCTTCTTTAGAGACAAACTCTCTTTCTAGAAACACGCCGGTCCGAGCAACACACTTTGTTCTCGGTTGGATTGTAGAAGTAGTAGCCCTTAGTTTCCTTAGGGTACCCCACAAATTTACACTTATCCTATTTTGGCCCTAGCTTGTCTTATTGTAAACGTTTTACATAGACATCGCAGCCCCAAATCCTCATGAACGACAGTGTGGGACTCCTCCCACTCCACATCTCATATGGTGTCTTCATGACTGATTTAGATGGAACACCGTTAAAGGTGAAAGCTGCACTTAATAGAGTGTGGCCCCAAAACGATAATGGAAGATCGGTTTGACACATCATAGATCGAACCATATCCAATAGGGTTCGATTCCTCCTCTCAGACATGCCATTCCATTGTGGCGTTCCGGGTGGAGTGAGTTGGGACACGATCCCACACTCTCTAAGATAGTCGTCAAACTCTTGGCTTAAGTATTCTCCTCCACGATCCGATCGTAGAGCCTTGATACTTTTGCCAAGTTGCTTCTCTACTTTATTCTTGAATTCTTTGAACACTTCAAAGGATTCGGATTTAGCCCTCATAAGGTACACAAATCCATATCTACTGTAGTCATCAGTAAATGTAATGAAGTAGACATAACCACCCCTGGCAGACGTGGCAAATGGCCCACACACATCAGTATGTATGAGCGCCAATTGCACTAGTCCTCTCACCTTTCTTATTGAAAGGGGACTTTGTCATTTTTCTCAATAAACAAGCCTCACATGTCTCATATGATTCAAAATCAAATAAGTCTAGTAGTCCATCCTTATTAAGTCTAGATACACGTTTCTCGTTTATGTGGCCTAAACGACAGTGCCATAAATAAGCGGGATTTAAATCATTTATTTTAATCCGCTTGGTATTAATGTTGTAGACAGGATTGCTTAGATCAAGGACATATAGTCCATTAAATAATTGCGCACTAAAATAGTGAATATTATTCAAATAAAAGGAACAAAAATTGTTCTTTATTGAAATAATAAAACCATCCATGTCCAAACAAGAAATAGAAATAATGTTTCTGCTCATAGCAGGCACAAAATAACAATTATTTAATTCTAAAACTAATCCTGAAGGTAGAGATAGCTCGCACACGCCTATGGCCAACGCAGCAACTTTTTCTCCATTCCCAACGCGCAGATCTATCTCCCCTTTAGCCAATCTTTTACTTCTCTTTAGATCCTGCACATTTCGACAAATGTGAGATCCACATCCAGTATCTAATACCCATGATGTAGAGACAGTTAAATTGACATCCACAACAAAAATACCTGGTGGTGGTGGAATCACTATTCCAAGCCTCTTGTCCTCCAAATATTTTGAGCAATTCCTCCTGAAATACCCCGTTTTGTGACTATGGGTATTTTTTGATATTATTATATGTGTTTGGCGCCAAATTTAAAAAGTTGGGAATTAATTATAAATGTTTGCTAGCATTTTAGAGTCTTTGTGACTTTTATCTTAAGTTTTAGTGTCTTTTAATTAATTGGGGGGGCGGGTGTTTGTATTTTTACCTAAACTAGTGGTGTGAAAGTGTCTTTTCTGTCAGATTGATATCATATTTTGACCCAAAAATCTCAACTAACGTGAGTTTCAAATTCTTTCAAAATTCATCATCATCATCATCTCAATCCCCCTCTATCTCTCACGATTATCTCTCTTCTTCTTCTTCTTCTTCTTCTTCTTCTTCTTCTTCTTCTTCTTCTTCTTCTTCTTCTTCTTCTTCTTCTCTTTTCTTCTTTGATTTTCATCAAAGTGTTGGGTCGTTCTGACCTGGTTGATTCCGACATATTTATCGTCATCATCTCCGCTAGCAAGATTCAATCTCCGCCTCTCAATCGTTTCGATTTATCTCTTCCTATTGTAAGTCTTGATCAATTAGTAATTTCGGTTCTTTATCGCAAATTTTCAGATTTATATCGTTAGTTTCATCACTCATGAAATCGTAGGATTAGTAATCAAGTTTTAGGGTTTATCATGTTCATGGGTGATGGGAAGAACCCTAGTTTGGAGGAGAAGTTTGATTAAGCAATTTGGGTGATTGGATGATCATAGTATGTGGGTAACAATCTGATTTGATGTTGGGAATCATGTTATATTAGGTTTAGTATGAATGTAAGATGAACTAGATGCTTGGGAGAAAAGTTTCATGGAAATTGATAATTCCCGTATGGGTATTTTGAGTGAAATTGGAAACTTGAAACTAGTGTAACTTTTGATTCAGGAATCGAAATTAAGATCCGTTTGAGGCTAAACTTATTATTTCGAATGTTTTGAATTTAATGAAACTGTTTTTGAGCCATGATCTGTTTGGAAAACTGGAGTAATAAATTGGTGGAGTTATGATAGGTTATGTATGCTTTAGGTTAGAGGATTTTGAAGTAAGGTTTTGGGTTTTGTTTGAAGTATGAATTAAGTGGGATGTTAGGTTGGTGTTAGAAACCTAAATCATTGACTATCATATGCATGTAGCTAGTATAGCAAGTGTATTGCTTGAATATTATGTTTAATTAGAATATTGTTACGTGTAGGTGACGAGTTCGTCGACGACGAGTACGTATAGTACTTTGATTGATTGCTATAGTTAGATTTGCTTTGAGGTAAGTAAACATGCCAAGCCTAGTGTGCTTAACTCCTTCGTGTCAAATGATTTCTTCCTACATGTTTCAAAATGAATTTACATGTTATGTGCTTATGTGTCATTTAAACATCTGATTTTACTCGTAAATGCTTTTCTTGAAAATAACACAATAAGTTAACAATTCATGATAACGTAAAGTGGAAGAGTTGTGCGGGATTATCTCATGGTTACTATTGGGCTTGGTTGGGTTATACCCAGCCAATTAATTTTATTTAATCCGGTTGCAAGGCCCCGGATCGCTCCTTGTACTCACCCTTCTGGCCGCAAGAAGTTTGTAAGGGGGTGTCGACACTTAAGATCTTGGATGCTTGCGAAGTGATTGGTTCTTCCCCGTATCAACTAATTATAAATGTGGATTTTTGGATTTTATGATTATTAATGGGAAAAGGATGAGAGTGAGATCTTGAAATCTCCTAACTTGGATAATGAACTCGAATTTTGTGAACTATAACGATCTTGAAATCTCCCTTGTTTTCTTATAAGAGTCAAACTTTACTTCCGCTGTGTTTTAATTAAACCACTACGCTACAACTGTTTTGCAAACTTGTCTCTTCATCATTTTACATGCTTCGGTGTTTGCTTGCCAGTATTTATTGCTGATTTTGTACTGTGGTGTTTCTTTTTCTTTTTCTGCACCACAGGTCTAGATGTTGAGAATTTGGCTTAGCGGGGGACGCGATTTATCACTGAGTTAATTAGTCATTTCTTGTCAATAAGTTAGAGCTCGTTGGTTAGTTAATAATACACTAGTTTGTTGGGCGCCCATGTTTGAGGCAACATTTGAATTGTAATAAAGTTTTAAATATTTAACTTTTAATTTAGTTTGCTTGGGATCCACTTTTAGATGTCCTTGTATTCGGGCTTTGTCTCGGGTACGGAGTGACACCCCCCGTCATTTTGGGGGTGTTACAGGTGGTATCAGAGCGGACAATCCAAAAAGGGAACAAAAACCTGTAGGGAAACTTAAATAGACGTAGGAAGAAGAAATTAAAATCGGTGAAGCCGTTGGGATTTGGGTAGTATTGAATAGCTTCTAATATGTGTGTAAGATTTTCGAAAATAGTCTTAGGAAGAAAGTACACCCACCAACCCTCTCATATTTAAGAGATTTAGCCAGCCCGATTAGCTAGGTATTTGTGTTTGCGGGTTTTCATTGGAGTTTGTGTTAGGTGTCTACGATTTGGGTGATAAAAATTTGGGAGATTGTGTTCGAAGGGTATGTTGGAGTCATATTTGATAATCCTTGTTATTGTTGAGTTCTCTATAATATTAGTGCGTTTTGGGAGTCATGTCATGGAAATATTTTGAGGTATTGGGAGTATAATACTTATTTCATAATGGAGATCGTTTCTGTTTTTTCTTGTGATGCATACGTTGTGGAGTTAGAGACAAGTGAATATGATGAGGAGTGGGCGTATTAGGCTTCTTTGTTTTTCTTAGAACTCTTTATGTATCTTGAGTTTTGTTTCAAATAAGGCTATGATGCCAAACAATACTTTGAGGAATTCTTGAGTATTTTTTTTTTTTTTTTGCATAGCCACTTTTGGGGTAGAGTTGAATTCTTAGCGATTTGCTTTAAAGATGAGGGATAATACTCATGTTTTGAAGAGCCGTTTTAAGAGTTTAATAAATTATGTTTTATTGATTTGGAGTATGATTTGATAAATTAAGATTGTCTTGTGTTTGTTATCATTGATTAAATGCATAGAAAGCGTTCATGGAGTTAGAACGCGAGAACTTTGATTTTTTGTGGTACTTGAATCTGCGCAGCAGTTGAAATTTTTCGTAGCAGACATGTTTATATGTTGAGTTATTTTTCCCTGAATTTTTCCCATAAAGTAGACATACCCAGGTATCTTCCATAAAATATTTGGCCCAATATGAGTTCAGGAGACTTAGATATGAATTTTCAAAGTTCATTATGCAGTACAGGATTGCAAAGTGACTAGCTGTAGAATTTTTGATGTTTACCTATCTTCCAGACCTTTTTTTGTTCTCAAATTTATATGGCAGTTAGTAGACACATATGGCTAATTATGGGTGAAAGCCTAGCCCGTTTTGAGGAGTTTAAAGTCAACTTAAGACCTTTCAAAGTGAAAGTTTCTGTTCTGGTGGTCTGTGACAGTAGTTGTAGTATTCTCTTCACAGGTGGAGTTCTAATTTATTTTGAGTAGATTCTTCTTGATTAAGAAAGTAGACTCAAAGATGTTGTTTCACACCAAAATTCATAATTGTTTTCTTGTCCGATTAATCATTTTTCCTATTTTTTAAGAAGCATGAAAAAATGATACGTGATCAGCCTATGTGTAAAGGCATGCATAACTGATTAGATGATGATCAATATGTGACATTACATGCCTAATTCCGCTTTGAATTCCATGTATTCATGTTTACTTTTATTTCATGATATTTTATGAATAATACAATAGGCTGTAGTGTAGGAAAATAGACCACCTCCATACAACACTAGAAGGAATTTCCTTGTTAAACACTGAAGGTAGGAATTTCATGTCGAACGGACCAAGGAGGGACCAAAATAATTTCTCGTACGAGGTAATAAAATTGGATCAAAGATTATACGAGCGGGCGAATAGGATAAATGACCTCATCGCGAGGAATTGTGAAGTACCGCGTGCTATGTCGATTACGAGTTTTGCAACAAAGTTAGAGTAAGGAAGAACAAGGTGTACTGATATTATGTTCAAGAAGAAGGTGAGAAGAGAAATGTGTTTGAGAGATATTGACATAGAAGAATAAATTTGTGTTAGAGAAATTTGTAATAGCACCGAAAGAAGTTGTGAAGGCTTCGGTGACATCACTAGAGATAAAGTAGTTAAAAGAGAACTGAAAATCGAGTTTTCGGAGGTGGGATCAGCTATGTGAGATTTAGGTGCTTCTTAGCTAGTTTTATATAGTTTAGACTATTGAGAAATATGGGTGTTTATGTGAAACCCTATTGTTTTGGAGTTGACTACTTTGAAGATTTCGGAATATTATTTTGCTATGGAGGTAGTTTGAGAGTTTTAATATGGTGGGAAATACTAAAGTGTTGACATAATACACGGAGTTCTATAAATCATTGGTATACCTGGGGAGATTCTTTTTTTTATTGACGGCGGATTGTTACAAACATCTCATTTAGAGTCTTGTTTTCAGGGATATAGTTTTGAGCATTTTACCATTCATGTTGATTTTGATTTGGGTTACAGGGTTTCATTATTGAAGAACCAGTTTTGGGATATTAATACGTTACTTAAGAGTTTAATCTCCAACATTGTGTTGTCTCTTATAAATGTCGCAGAGTTTTGGGAATTCTTGGGAAAATTATTAGTTGGCAACTGTTAAGTGTGTAATTGATTGGAAGTCAGCTCTAGAATACCCTCGTGGCAGAATAATCTTTATATTTGTTGTATAATAAGAGTATTCTTTGAATCTTGTAGATATGGCCTTCAACCTAGTGAATCCAACAGCGAAGATTTTCAGCTGAGCCACCCAACAAGAACGCCTTTCTTGGAGGGGATGTAAATTTGGGAATTTATCGGAGAAGTCTTGGATAGGTGTGAGCATTGGGCTTACACTTTTGTTGGAGGATGGGTATTCAGCAACATACTAGTTCAAATTCATTGCATTGTGGAGTCTCTACCTAATGAGCAACATTGGATTTCGTTTAAGAGACAATATAATGATTTGGTCGATAAGGAAGGAGGGTACCTTCCTAATAAAAAATATTTTCATCAAGGTCAGTGGATGATAACGCCGCACTTCATGAAGTGTACTTTGTTGTTAGTTCACAAGCCTTGGGAGGAGCCTGTGGAGGACCCAGGAGAAGTAATAGACTAAAGATCTAGCATAGACGATAGCGGCCTCCCGCCCACCCTCGCCTAGGAAATGTTTTGGAAAATCGTGTCTTTTGATTTTCTTTGAACATTCTAATTCATTTTAGAACATACTTTGAATTTGTAAGGATAATGAGATTTTTGGATTCTAGTTGGAATAGTTCATGAAAGAATATTGGATTCTATTCATGTCTTATGGTTACATAGTTTTGATGGATCACGTAGATTTACTAGTGCTTGTGTCTCTTCTTACCTTGTCTATATTTTGTGAAGGTTATATTTATCTTATTTCTCTCCTTTTTCTCCTGCATATGACATTATAAGAGTAAAGAAAAAAAGGAGATTACACATCTGAAACTGAAGTTTGAGGATCAAGGGCTAAGTTTTGCTTGTTATATATCTCATACTATTTGATTGGCGAAAGACGATATTTTGGGTCATTAGGATGTTAATGTTTACATTAGAGGTACATGTTCGGAGCTTTGTTACTTATCTATCATTTGAGGAACTGGATGTTTTCTCTGTATGGTTCGTCCTTGGTATATTATAGTTGTTGGGTTGTATCACCTTTATTGTATGAGGCGTAATATAGTTCATTTACTAGTTTATTCACAATCTGACTAAGAGTATGGATGGTCAGCCTTGTGAGATCTTAAGAACTTATTCCTCGTGACAAACAGTTTATGATGTTGTAGCGGTTATCATTTGAGTTATTGATTTAGGTTTTGGGTCGCTCTCTATTACGTTGGTACAACAATCAAGACAAGTTTTTGGTGTAATCTAACTTGGTATGGTATAGTCTCATGTTTGGGGTAGCTAACATATATTGTCAACTGATGCGTATGATCGGAGTCTTGTCGTCAAATCGTTGTTTGGATTATGGGCTGGTTATTCACATCTAAGATACTTTTGGAGTCCTATGCTTCTATTGGATTTCTGGGAATGCCAAGTCGTATTGAAATTAAGGTTTACATCAGACCTTCCATGAGACATCTTACCCGACTCCACCAAAAAAATGTGGACCGAGCCCTCGCGATTCGAATTCGAGTGTTTGTTTGATTTTCGAGATGTATGGTAGATGAGTTCAAGACTTTTGCAGACCAAGAATAGTGACCCATACTATGTAGTCCCAATTCCTGAGACCTCGTGAATGCTCAATTCTTTTCCGGATAGACCTTTTTTGGAGATATCAAGTGGGGGTATTGGGGTCCATTGGATGAACTTCGTGGGGCCCATATGTGAAGTACATGTACCATGTTAAGTTGTTAGTCAACCTAGATGACATGTTTAAGTGACAGCTTGCAGACATTATCAAGTGGGAAGAGAATGTAGGCTCCCTATTTGTCGCCTAGGACCGGTAGTCGTGGCTAGTGCCAATCAATTTAGAACCTTCATTTAGTTATGAGGAACACCCTGTTAAGATTCTAGACACAAAACAAGGGACACCCGCAACAAGAGTGTCAAGCTTGTAAAGGTATTATGGACAAATCACCTCACTGAAGAGGCAACTTGGGAAGCGGAGGATGATATAAGAAATAATAAACCTCATCCTTTTTGACGAGGTATATTGAGTTCCGAGGACGTCACTCCTCTAAGGGGGAGAGGATTTAATCCTTTTATTTTTAATACAGTACTCCTTATGGTATATTGCATATCATTCATGACCTTAGGTTGCATTAAGTGGTTGTACCCTTGAGTGGGGGTTCATACCTTACTGGTTGTTGAGGATTTGGTTTAAGCTTCGAGGACGAAGCTCTCTTTAAGAGGGGAAGGATGAAATACCCCGTTTTGTGACTATGGGTATTTTGTGATATTATTATATGTGTTGGGCCCCAAATTTAAATGTTGGGAATTAATTATAAAAGTTTGCTAGCATTTGAGAGTCTTTGTGACTTTTATCTTAAGTTTTAGTGTCTTTTAATTAATTGGGGGGAGGTGTTTGTATTTTTACCTAAACTAGTGGTGTGAAAGTGTCTTTTCTGTCAGATTGATATCATATTTTGACCCAAAAATCTCAACTAACGTGAGTTTCAAAATCTTTCAAAATTCATCATCATCATCCTCTCAATCCCCCTCTATCTCTCAGGATTTATCTATCTATCTTCTTCTTCTTCTTCTTCTTCTTCTTCTTCTTCTTCTTCTTCTTCTTCTTCTTCTTCTTCTTCTTCTTCTTCTTCTTCTTCTCTTTTCTTCTTTGATTTTCATCAAAGTGTTGGGTCGTTCTGACCTGGTTGATTCCGACATATTTATCGTCATCATCTCCACTAGCAAGCTTCAATCTCCGCCTCTCAATCGTTTCGATTTATCTCTTCCTATTGTAAGTCTTGATCAATTAGTAATTTCGGTTCTTTATCGCGAATTTTCATATCTATATCATTAGTTTCATCATTCATGAAATCGTAGGATTAGTAATCAAGTTTTAGGGTTTATCGTGTTAATGGGTGATGGGAAAAAACCTAGTTTGGAGGAGAAGTTTGCTTAAGCAATTTGGGTGATTGGATGATCATAGTATGTGGGTAACAATCTGATTTGATGTTGGGAATCATGTTATATTAGGTTTAGTATGAATGTAAGATGAACTAGATGCTTGGGAGAAAAGTTTGATGGAAATTGATAATTCCCGTATGGGTATTTTGAGTGAAATTGGAAACTTGAAACTAGTGTAACTTTTGATTCAGGAATCGAAATTAAGATCCGTTTGAGGCTAAACTTATTATTTCGAATGTTTTGAATCTAATGAAACTGTTTTTTAGCCATGATCTGTTTGGGAAACTGGAGTAATAAATTGGTGGAGTTATGATAGGTTATGTATGCTTTAGGTTAGAGGATTTTGAAGTAAGGTTTTGGATTTTGTTTGAAGTATGAATTAAGTGGGATGTTAGGTTGGTGTTAGAAACATAAACCATTGACTATCATATGCATGTAGCTAGTATAGCAAGTGTATTGCTAGAATATTGTGTTTAATTAGAATATTGTTACGTGTAGGTGACGAGTTCGTCGACGACGAGTACGTAGAGTACTTTGATTGATTGCTATAGTTGGATTTGCTTTGAGGTAAGTAAACATGCCAAGCCTAGTGTGCTTAACTCCTTCGTGTCAAATGATTTCTTCCTACATGTTTCAAAATGAATTTACATGTTATGTGCTTATGTGTCATTTAAACATCTGATTTTACTCGTAAATGATTTTCTTGAAAATAACACAATAAGTTAACAATTCATGATAACGTAAAGTCGAAGAGTTGTGCGAGTTTATCTCATGGTTACTATTGGGCTTGGTTGGGTTATACCCGACCAATTAATTTTATTTAATCCGGTTTCAAGGCCCCGGATCGCTCCTTGTACTCACCCTTCTGGCCGCAATATGTCTGTAAGGGGGTGTCGACACTTAAGGTCCTAGATGCTTGCGAAGTGATTGGTTCTTCCCCGTATCAACTAATTATAAATGTGGATTTTTGAATTTTATGATTATTAATGGGAAAAGGATGGGAGTGAGATCTTGAAATCTCCTAACTTGGATAATGAACTCGAATTTTGTGAACTATAACGATCTTGAAATCTCCCTTGTTTTCTTATAAGAGTCAAGTGTTACTTCCGCTGTGTTTTAATTAAACCACTACGCTACAACTGTTTTGCAAACTTGTCTCTTCATCATTTTACATGCTTCGGTGTTTGCTTGCCAGTATTTATTGCTGATTTTGTATTGTGGTTGTTCTTTTTCTTTTCCTGCACCACATGTCTAGATGGTGAGAATTTGGCTTAGCGGGGGACGCGATTCATCACCGAGTTAATTAATCATTTCTTTTCAATAAGTTAGAGCTCGTTGGTTATTTAATAATACACTAGTTTGTTGGGCGCCCATGTTTGAGGCAACATTTGAATTGTAATAAAGTTTTAAATATTTAACTTTTAATTTAGTTTGCTTGGTGTAGATAGTGCTTTCTGAGCAGACAGATCTTGGCCACGTGGCAAAAATTTAGCACACCATATTGTGCTCCACACACACTGGATCACCAGCCGCGCTGATCCACGTGGGGGCTGCGAGACAGGGCCCTCGCATACCACTGCACGGGACTTGTAGGGACTTAGTGGTTTGGAGGCTAGAGTAAGTCCTGTCGCGTGCGAGCCAAGCCCGCGCGCGACCTTTAGTAACTGCTTTTGAGAGATTTATGGCACGAGCTCCATAAACCCGGTCAATCCGGTCAAACCGGGTCAACCCCATAACGGTTCCGGTATACGCAGATAACATGCTGTAACGGTCCCTATATACGCGGACGAACGTGCCGTTGTGGTTAAGCTAATTAAGCCGCCATGGATGGGCGCATTAACCACACTACAACAGTCACATTCTCCGTTATATATAGGACGTTAACCCTTTCATACAAGGGGGACACACCAGACATACGCGGAAGCTCTGCCAAAACCCCTGTCACTCTCTCAAACATTACTACTGCCTTACTCTCTCCCTACACACAACCCAACACTTCCTGTGCCATTTCCTATTCTCTGCCTTTGGTGTACACGAAGTTCTCTCTGCAGGATTCTCTTGTGCACATTTTGGTGAACCCGACGTGAACTTACCATTGCAAGCAACCATGTCTCATGAGGATGATGTCAGTAACAGATCGCCTTCCACGGAAACCACCTCGGGAGAGGTGACCCCCCGTACTCCTACAGCTGCCGGTGAAGCTCCAACGCTGGAAGCCTTGGACGCTGATAGCTTGAAAATGGGATTAGTCTGGGACATCTTTTACCATTGGTTCTAACCCTGTGAGAGTTGAGTTTGCCCATTTTCAGCTTATTTTCCACTTGATACGAGGCAGAGACTTATAGGACATGATCGTAAGATTTGAGTAATTTCATGTATAATTTTGTTTGTTGGATATGATCGCGGGTACATGTTATGATGTGCAGGTAACAGGTGTCGAGAAATGCATGAGATTGACTTGGATTTGGAGGCAGCGTATCAAGAAAACTGAGCAGAAAAGTGCAGAAAAATTCAAGTTGTGCGTTCAAACGCAGAAGTTGCGTTCAGACGCACAACCTGGCAGCAGAAGGAAGAAAGGCAGAGAAAAGGGGCTAAGTCTGTGCGTTCAGACGCACAAACCTGCGTTCAGACGCAGGACTCGACTCCAGGATTGTGAAGACCAAGTTGTGCGTTCAAACGCAGGGGAGCTGCGTTCAGACGCACAAGTGCGAGAAGCCAGAGGGAAGAAGGGGAGAATTGGTTAAGGCCTGCGTTCAAACGCAGGAGACGTGCGTTCAGACGCACTACGTTTGAACGCTGGGGAGCTGCGTTCGAACGCACGTTCGGTTTCCAGAAGCTTCCAGGACGGGTTTTTGCAAGGGTAGAACAGGAATTTCGTGCATCAGTTTAGAGACTGTTGCAGTATAAAAGGAGGTGTCCCAGCACAGAATTAGGGTTACTCACACATACACAATCATCATCACAGCAGCCAGGATCAGAGCCGTCAGGATTGGAGCAGAGCGGGATTGGAGCAGTTTTTCAGTATTCAGCCATAAACTCGTTTGATCTTTTCTTCTTTCTTTTATGAAACAGTGTTTTTCATAATGCAAGCTAGCTAAACCTTTTTCCTAGGTTCTTGGTGAACCTAGAGTTTATGAATTCAGCAGACTGGTTTGTTTGATTTTCAGATGCATGACTAGTTGAAGTCTTAATACATGATGGATTGTTTATTATCTTGTCTTTGATTTTATGTACATACAAGAATGGCTTGATCACCCAGGAGTGTTATAGACAGGATCTGGTGCGCGAGAGTGGCCAGTGAGAGTTAGGAAGAAAAGACGGGATTTAATACCCTATCTTGATGGACCGAGAGGTGAAAAGAACCAGGGTGTTAGCCAGAAGCATTAGACTAACTGCTAGACGTTTAGGGGGAGACCGAGAGGATAACCTGTAACCCTAGCAGACTTAGAGCAAACCCGCAGATTTAGGTGGACCGAGAGGACCCGAAATCTGTGGGAGAGTGACACGTACATGAGACCGAGAGGAGATTGTACTATTGGTATGCTGGCATAAACAAAACTGCTGTGTGTTTCTGAAATCAAGTACACCAGGCAAGCTGGAAAGTAACCCTAGGGGATCCTGGGACCTAGATTCTTAGAATCATCAATTTTTACAACTACCACAATTCCTGAAAATTACTTAAAAGAAAAATAAAATAAGCTTTTCTAAATATTGTTTTATTTACTGCAAATTAGTTGAGTACAATCACATCCCAACGTTCCTCCTTTTTACAGCTTTGTAATTATTTCTAATTCGGATAAGTAAAACTTAACTGTTCTCGAGGGTTCGACAATTAGAGTCATAAATACATACTCTATATTACTTGATCGTACACTTGCGAAAAAGCAGATAGGTTTACGCTGTCAAGTTTTTGGCGCCGTTGCCAGGGAACGGTTACAGTTTTTCTTAAAAGAAATTAGAATAAGTCTCAAAGCTTTTTCTTTTCTTTTTATGTTTATTTTCTTTTGACTTACTGCTCTTGAATTCTGATTTTCAGGCTATTCTAGTATATGCCCAGATTGCCTAGCAAACTGGTATCACCACTTGAAGATCCCGAAAAACTTTTCAGAGAGCAAAGTCGCAGACACCGATCCGCGATGTCTGAGCACGGAGAAGATGCGCCAACAGAAGCAGGAACACCCACAGGACAGCAGCAACGCACTCCAGCACAGATGGCTCTTTACATTGAGGAGCTGATAGCAGCAGGCTTTGCTGCAAGGAACAATCAGAGGACTCACAACAGGTCTGGAAGGGCGATAGTCGAAAACTTTGAAGTCCCAACCGGAGGACATCAACCAGCTATCGTGGTGCCACCCATTACAGCAGAGCACTTCGATCTAAAATCATCCACCATCCAGACCGCCCAGACTCATTGTCCTTTCAATGGGAAAGCAGATGAAGATCCAAACGACTTCCTTGGAAAGTTCGAAGACTACTGCAACAAGATTAAGTATAGAGGAGTTGAAGCGGATACGCTAAAGCTAATTCTATTCCCATACTGCTTGTTCAGAACAGCAAAAGACTGGCTGCAGGTAAGACCACCGAGGTCTATCACTACCTGGGGGGATGTGTTACTGATTTTTTGGCAAAATTCTACCCCGCATCCCGTGTTATCAAGCTGCAGAGTGAGATATTATCTTTCAAACAGAAGATGGGGGAAACGGTGGTAGACGCATGGGACAGGCTAATGAGACTCGTTAAAAGATGCCCCAATCACGGCTTCGGGGACGAAAAAATTCTGCAGGTATTCTACCATGCTCTTGACAGGGAGAATGCTGACAGGATTGATAGGGAAGCTGGGGGTAACTTTCTATACCATGTGGATAAAGATGGAGCCTACGAACTGATGAAACAATTAGCCAAACAGGATACTCGTCTGTTTGATGACCGCAGGCTCACAGCACTAGCAGAACCAGTGGCTGATGACAGGATTGACAATATCACGAAAGTGGTACAAGACTTAGTCAAAAAGGTATATACAGAAAAGAAAACCGTGACAGCAGTAGATGAACCTGACCTCGACGCAGCAATTTAAGAGCTTCAGGCCGAAGACGCCAATTATGTTCAGCAGCAGTGGGATCCTAGTCGCTACAGACCTGGCACACGTGACCATCCAGGGTTCCGTTATGGAAACCCCAATGCAGCAGTTTATGCGCCAGGATTCCAGCACAGGCCACAGGCACAACAGACAGCCCTAGCACAGCACGCACCAGCAGCACCCCCACAGCTAAATTTATCACAACAACATTTTGAGTCCTATATGGAGAAATTTAATAAGCAGTGGGAAGCTAGATTTTCGCAGATGGAGTCATTAACTGCCGATGTAAGCCAAATGAAAATTGCTATCCGCAACTTGGAGGTACAGAATGGTCAGCTTGCACAGAACCAAGCAGAACGAGTCCGAGGGAATTTACCATAAAATACAGTGAACAATCCACGTGCTCAAATCAATGCTATCACAACTCGGAGTGGAATTGCACTGCAGGATCCGCCGTATCCCAGTCATGCACGTGCAGAAAAGTCAAAGATCATTGAACACGAAGTGTTTGACAGGGAAGACAGCTCAACCGCTAACCCTCAGAAAAGGGGTTCGGTCGAGCAGGAAGCAGAGCAGACTAATGAGGGTAATCCAGAAACAGTGCCAATCTCTAGAGAGGTGCCTTACCCTCTGAAGACACGTAAGAGAGATAACAGCAAAGACTAAGCCAGATTTCTGGAGGTATTCAAGCAATTACAGATAAACATACCTTTTGCCGAAGCGCTCGCCAAAATGCCTACTTACGCTAAATTTCTCAAAGACATATTGTATGGGAGAAGGCGGATGAGCGACTTCGAAACAGTGAATCTGACGGCAGAAGCGAGCAGTTGTGTGAAAAACGGTCTACCACTGAAGAAGAAAGACCCTGGCAGTTTTGTTATTCCAGTAACCTTGGGCAGTGCATACACAGGAAAAGCCTTGTGCGACTTGGGTGCCAGCATCAACCTGATGCCACTAACCATCTTCAAAAGTCTGGGAGTCGGAGAACCACGACCAACAAGAATTATGCTTCAAATGGCTGACAGATCTGTGAAACCTGCCTATGGAGTAATTGAAGATATCCTGGTAAAAGTTGGAGAGCTTATTTTTCCAGCAGATTTTGTGATACTGGATATGGAGGCCGGAGAGGTCCCACTAATCTTGGGCAGACCCTTCCTAGCAACTAGTGAAGCCATTATTAATTGCAAAAGTGGAGAGCTGTCCATGCAAATCAATGATGAAAAAGTGAAATTCAACGTCTTCAAATCTCTCCAACTTCCTGATCATTATGGGCATGAAAACTGTTTTGCAGTGGAAGTAATTGGTGATCTGGAGAGTGAGGAGATGGAAAATTTATGGGAAGAATTTGAGGACATGTGCCCAGAGGAAACAGAGGACCACCAGGCTGAGCAGATCATGGGAACAGAGAGCTGGGTCACTCTATATAAAGATGAAGGAGGCGAGCAGAAAATGACACTGGTCCCATCACTTCAGGAACCACCAGTCCTGGGATTGAAACAGTTGCAGACCACCTCAGGTACGCTTTTATTGGTGAAAATAATACTCTGCCGGTAATTGTTTCGTCGCTTCTATCTCAGGAACAGGAACAAAAGCTGCTGGAAGTACTTCGAGAGCATAAAGAAGCTATCGGATGGACAATTGCTGACCTAAAGGGAATCAGCCCTGATTACTGCATGCACAAAATAAGAATTGAAGAAGGAAAGAAGCCAGTCATCCAACCTCAACGGAGACTAAACCCAATTATGAAAGATGTGGTACTTAAGGAGGTCATGAAGTGGCTAGAAGCAGGGATTATATACCCCATATCAGACAGCACCTGGGTCAATCCTGTCCAGTGTGTACCGAAGAAAAGGGGTATTACAGTAGTACAGAACGCTAATCAGGAGCAGATCGCCCAGCGCACTGTCACTGGCTGGCGAATCTGTATGGACTATCGGAAGCTGAACGACACAACACTGAAAGACCACTTTCCGCTGCCATTCATGGACCAGATGTTGGACAGACTGGCTCACCATGCCTATTACTGCTTTCTTGACGGGTACTCCGGGTACAACAAGATCTATATAAATCCGGAAGATCAAGAAAAGACGACATTCACCTGCCCATACGGAACATTTGCTTTTAGACGAATGCCATTTGGATTATGCAATGCTCCAGCAACATTCCAAAGATGTATGATGGCAATTTTCTCTGACATGATAGAGAAAAATTTGGAAGTTTTCATGGACGATTTTTCGTTATTTGGGGACAGCTTTGATGATTGCTTATACCATCTGGCCAGAGTTCTGATTCGATGCAGAAAAACTAACCCGGTACTCAACTGGGAAAAATGCCACTTCATGGTTACAGAAGGAATAGTGCTGGGACACAGGATTTCAAGCAAAGGACTGGAAGTAGACAGAGCAAAGATAGAAGTGATCAAGCAGCTACCATATCCAACCACAGTGAAGGCAATCAAGAGTTTTTTGGGCCATGCATGATTTTACAGAAGGTTTATCAAAGATTTCTCCAAAATTACAAAGCCACTATGTAATTTGTTGGGAAAAGATGTGCCCTTCATATTTGACGAAGCCTGCAAAGAAGCCTTTGACGTACTTAAAGACAGGCTGACAACTGCACCCATTATCACAACGCCAGATTGGACCCTCCCATTCGAGCTGATGTGTGACGCCAGTGATTACGCAGTGGGCGCAGTGCTGGGACAGCGAAAAGATAAAGTGTGCAGTGTCATTTACTATGCAAGCAGGGTCCTGAATGAGGCACAGATTAATTATGGGACTACAGAGAAGGAGCTGCTGGCAGTCGTTTTTGCTCTGGATAAGTTCAGATCATACCTGGTAGGTTCAAAAGTCATCATATTCACAGATCACAGTGCATTGAAATACTTACTGGAGAAAAAGGATGCAAAGCCAAGGCTGCTGCGTTGGATTCTGCTGATGCTGGAATTTGATGTCGAAATCAGGGATAAAAAGGGAGTTGAAAATGTGGTAGCTGATCATCTATCTCGCCTGGAAAACCCTACAGAAGAATTGGTACCAATTCAAGAAAATTTCCCGGATGAGCATATTATGAAGATCAAGACCAACAAACGACCCTGGTATTACGCAATAGCCAATTATTTGGTCAATGGAGCACTCCCTGAAGACATCACCCCTTGGCAGAAAAAGAAGTTTATTTCAGAATGCAGGCACTATTTCTGGGACGATCCTTATCTGTTCAAGCAAGGGGCAGATAATATTCAGCACTGCCACTGAGCACAAGGTGGGGGACACTTCAGCGGTCCGAGAACAGCCCACAAAGTGCTGCAGTCAGGATTTTTCTGGCGAACAGTCGTCAAGGATTGCCATGATTATGCGCAAATTTGTGATTGCTGCCAACGTACAGGAAATATTTCCCAGCGAAATGAAATGTCTATGACACTTTGGCAGGAAGTTGAGCCTTTTGACGTTTGGGGTATTGATTTTATGGGTCCATTCCCTTCGTCTCTAGGAAATCTCTACATCTTACTGGCAGTAGACTACGTGTCAAAATGGGTGGAAGCTATGGCCTGTCAGAAGAACGATGCGGCAGTCGTTGAACGATTTTTCAAACGCAACATCTTTACCAGATTCGGAACGCCAAGGGCCATGGTCAGTGATGAAGGTTCTCATTTTATCAATAAGGTCTTCGCCAAGGTTCTAAAGCAATACGGGGTGTCTATCCATAAGGTGTCACTGCCTTATCACCCTCAGGCAAACGGGCAAGCAGAGGTGTCCAACAGGGAGATAAAGAGCATACTGGAAAAAACTGTGAATCCTGGACGTAAGGACTGGTCATTAAAGCTGGATGATGCGCTCTGGGCATACATAACTGCTTACAAAACCCCGCTGGGAATGTCCCCATACCAGCTGGTGTTTGGAAAAGCATGTCACTTACCAGTAGAATTGGAGCACAGAGCATACTGGGCAATCAAGCAGCTGAATATGGATCACAGCTTATCTGGAAACAAATGGAAGATGGCACTCCTCGAACTAGAGGAATTTCGTAAAACCGCTTATGAGAGTGCCAAAAATTATAAAGAGAAAACGAAGAAGTGGCATGACAATCGCATTCTACCAAAGAAGATAGAAATTGGGCAGAAGGTTCTCCTTTACAACTCAAGGATGAAATTCTATCCAGGGAAGCTGCGCTCAAGATGGTCTGGACCATTCATTGTGAAAGACATTACATCATGGGGAGTGGTGGAGCTGGAGAACCCAAGGGATAATACAGTTTTCAAGGTGAATGGGAACAGAGTCAAGCCATACAGAGATCCTCATGAGATCATAGAGGTAGAGGCAATCTACCTTGACCTTCCTTGATCAAAACAGAGGTAACAAAGTCGGGCTGTCGACTGTAAATCACAAGCGCTGGTTGGGAGGCAACCCAACGTAGATTAGTTGTTTTTATATATTTAGTATTTATTATAAAATGATCATAATTTGAGAGAAAAGTGAGAAAGAGGGGTTTAATATTTAATTCAGTGTTTCAGGAATCATACGCATGCGTTCAAACGCAGGAGATGTTCGTCCAAACGCACGCTTGCGTTCAAACGCAAAAGGCGCGTTCAAACGCAGAACCGCCACCCAACCGCAGAAACCCTGAAAAATGGCTAACACTTATGCGTTCAAACGCAGATCACGTGCGTTCAAACGCATATCATAAAATGAAAATTTCCAGCTAACACATGTGCGTTCAGACGCACGAGATGCGTTCAAACGCAAGAGAAAAAGAAGGACTGGAAAAGCCTAAGGACGTGCGTTTAAACGCAGAAGGAGCGTTTGAACGCAGGAACCAATCAGCAGAGATTCTAGAGAGAAGGCATGCGTCTAAACGCATAATGTGCGTTCAAACGCAACTTATCAGAAGAATTGCATAAACAAGTAGTGCGTTTAAACGCAGATCATGTGCGTTCAAACGCAGTTCACCAAACCCAGAATATTCAGAGAACATCAAGTTGTGCGTTCAAACGCACCGTGTGTGTTCAAACGCAGATCAAGAAAATTTCAAATTTCCAGAAAAAGTGAAGCACTGCGTTCAAACGCAGAAGCTGCGTTCAAACGCACAATCAAGCGGGATCAGAAAATTTTGAAAAATTTGAAAAAATTTGAATTTCAGGGGCCATTCTGCAATTTCTGAAAGTTTGCCTATATATACTGTACGGGTGAAAGTGACTCATTTTCACTCCAGTCAACCAGTTTTCAACTCTCTCTCTAGAAATTCTCTCTGCCCTAGCAGCCGTCAGAAGTAGTCATCCGCCAGTAATCTCCGACTACCACCGCAGGAACACTAGAAAGTCAGAAACAGTGTGGGGGTGGTCACACTCATCCGATCCAAACATCTACAGATCCGCTTCACAGAGCAGTTTCCAGATCTGTACCCGTAAGATTCACTCCGGGTAGCCAGGTTCTGTTTTCTCTCTCTTTGAAGATTTCCAATTTTTTTACTTGATTTTTTTGAAATGGATGAGGACAGACCGTATATGAGGCCTGATAGGGAAATCACACCCTTGAACATCATAGATTGCAGACTGCTTAGGGTTGACCATTTCTGTGACCATAGATTTGTCAATATGGAGGCTCACCGTTTCTTTCTGCAAGACAAAAAGATTAGGTATGACATACCCGCTGAGAGAACATTTCCTCGTGATAGAGTGGCTATGGGGGACGACCTGTTCAACTTTACTGGGCAGGATCATTTTGGGGACTTGTTTACCGGCTTTTCCAATCAGCAAGTCAGTTCTGTGCTGGCTAAGGAGATTTTCAAAAATCTCCAGCAGTGCATGAACAGTGAAGCCCAGTCAATTGACTGGATTTACTGCAGAAAGAGATGGATTCGGATCACCCCAGAGAGTATTCGAGAGAGTTTGGGTCTGGAATTAGTGTTAGACGATTGTCAGTTTCAGGAACTGAGGCGTCATCCCTCCGAACAGCTTAGCGAACAAATCCTTCACACCTTGTGTGCGGGTGTACCAGGCGCTGCTTGGTACTACCCTCACCGGAGTCCTTCCTACCGGAAACTCCCTGCTACCTATTTGATTCGAGAGGCGAGATGGTGGACTGAGTGGGTCAACAACCGGATTGTGGGCATTAAACACTTTACCCGTATAGATTATAATGTTGCCCTTTTGGTGTACTGTCTGATGGCCAGAGAGCCTGTGAGCCTCCCGGAGATTATTTGTGAGTTTTTTCAGGAACGAAGAGAGTCCCACAATAAGAAGGGTTTAGGTCTTCTGGGGATGTTGACTAAAATGGCACAGGATTATCAGGTGGCCATTCATGGTGAGCTGAGAGATATCCGACCAGTGCAGGTACGCAAGTACCGCAAGATGAGATGTTCTTTGCAAGAGGCTCTGCATGGGCCTCCAGAATATGTCCAAGTAGACGACGATGATGATGATGATGATGATGGTGCTCCGCCTCATGGTGGGGGTGATGGCATGCCACCGCCACCTCCACCCGGTGAAGGGGGTTTTCCAGCCTTACCAGGTCCCCTTCGACTGCCCCGATCTGCTAGTTCCAGTGAACACAGGCAGACCGAGCCCGACCTAGGGCAGTCTAGCAGAGGGGCCAGGTGCAGTTCTTTTGGGCGCCTGGAGAGGACTGAGCATGAAGAATGGGTCAGGAAGAAAATTAAGGCCTAAGAAAAAATGCAGAACTACCTGGTAAGGACGGTAAAGAAAATGGCCAGGGGTCTTGGAAAGTTGTTCAAGACCCAGAAGCATATTTACCACGCTAACACAGCTGCCTTGAGAGCTCATGAGGCGGCACTCGCTGAAATTCAGAGCAATATGCGTGGTAAGAAATTTAACTTCCCGGACCACTATTCGAGTGATAATTGTCCCAGTTGGACAATGGAGGATAGTAGGCCTTATGACAGCTTCTCTGGCCATGACCCCACACCGAGTCCGGAACACGCAGACAGTGTTGGTGACCCCGGCAGACCCGGTACCCAGTACCCACCCAGGCAGCATGTAGACCCAGGGGCTAGCAGTGCCCATCCCGGTGCTAGCCACGCTGGTACCGCTGCCGCAGCACGACAGGCTGCGAGGAAACGCCCCAGAGGGCGAACCCCTGAACCATCTATGGAGCCGACCGACCAGTCTACTCCGGAGAACACAGATTCGAGTTACAGGCCAGATCAGTAGTGTCGCGAGGACGCGCCACCTCTAGTTTGGAGGTGGGGAATCGTGTCCTCCTGCATAGCCATGTCAGCATATTTTTGTCAATTTTATTTTAATTTTATTTTCATTTTTGAATCAGCACGTTTATTATGTTGAGTCTACCCACCGACTTTTCTGACCTTGCATATATATATACTAGGGGATTGCCCGTGCCTGAGGGCACTACCCAAAAACACTTTTCACCCAAAGTTTTAAAAACCGGACCGGCCATCGAACCGGTGAAGCACCGGTTTAAGGTTCAACCGGTCGGACCGGTGGTTCAACCGCACATTTTTCTAATTGATAAATTATAATTATAATTTTTATATACATGTTTTTTTAACCAATATATACATTATGTAAAAATAAATAAAATAAACAACTTGCAGAGTCGACCATCATCAACGTATTGAACAATTAATTGCACACAATCATAGTGATTTAAATTCTCAAAATGAAACAATCAAATTTGATTAGTCAACTAACTAAATATACCCTATTGATTACTCTCCAGCTTTTCAAAAATTTCGTTCATCTTCTCTAGAGAAATCTCAAAAAAATCTTTACAACCCACGATCCACAATTTACTCTCTCGTCAGTTACTTTTTTATCTTTTCTTTCTTCCGCTCCCTTATCTCTTCATTCTATCTCTCTGTCTTCTCCTTTCTCTTCACCCACCTCTCTGTCTTCTTTCTTCCGCTCCTTATCTCCTCCTTCATCCCACCTCTCTCTCTCTCTTCTCTTTCTTTTCTCACACAAACACCAGAAATCTCTTGTCAGTCGTCACAACACAGACATCTCTCTGTCAGATCGTATCCATCTCTGCGGGCTACAAGCCGTTATCATCGGTTCTCATCGTTTTCTCACCATGGAAGGCCGAATAGGGCATCTGCAAAAAAAATGCAAAAACCGGGAGAACCGGTCAAAACCGGCCGGTTCAACGGTTTTGTAAAAACCGGCGGTTTTTGACCGGTTTTGACCGGTTGGCTGCATCAACGGTCCAATAGGCAAACCGGACCGGTCAAGTACCGGTTCACCGGTTCAACCGGTCGAACCGGCCGGTCCGGTCCGGTTTTTAAAACTATGTTTTCACCTATTGTAATGTCATAAATAAAATAAGTATTCTTATCTACAAACATGGACAGAAAATGAAAACAACATAAATAATTGTAGTAAATAATCAAGAATAAAGGAAACCTATCTTTTATATAATTATGATAAAAGGAGTGGGTAGTTAAGTGGGTGATTGAGTAGTGGGTAGTTAAGGGGTGGTAGGTGAGATCAAAGGGCTGGGGTTAATTCAATCTAACGGTCTAAAAGACATTTTAAATTCAACCGTCATAATTTATAATATAGATAAAAAATTTAAAAATTTAAAATATATATATATATATATATATATAAATATTTAAAATCTTTTGAGAAAGGGCAACTTAAGACCTAGAAACTGAAGAGAATCCAATGAAAGAGCTTATGAGAGTAGGAAGCACCGTAGTAGGGATACTTCAAATTTTAGTATTTTGTGCGCAAGTCTCACGACAGGATGTCCCGGGTATTCAGGAATGGTGAAAGTAGATAACAGGCATACTTTTGGCTTCTCTAGTGTGCTAGGAGGATTTAGTCTCTAGGTAGTTGAATACTCCGTTTCCCGTGGAAACTTGTCTCTTGGAATCTGGGGTGGACCTTCGTGTAGAGTCGGTTTCATGTGGTACAAGTCTTCGGCCTAAGCGAAGTCGGGAAATGTACACCACCATCCCTTAAGGTGGTTCCAAGAGAAAATCCTAAAAATCCCGCACTCTTAAGCTCTACTGCACAGTTGTAAAAACAGAGGAGGTATAAAAAAAAGGGGTCTGAAAAAAGAAACAAATAAATATTTTTGTGCTTCAAGGAGAAACAACATAATGTGCTTCCGTTCACACGGAAAATTTGGATTCAATCCAATCTAGAGCTTAAGAGGGAAACTAAAGTCAAGCTGTATTACACAGGAGCTGTGTCTCCCAGCAAGGGGACAATTTGCAATTCAAAAGCAATAACGGCTAAGAGGGTCTGAAAACCTCAAATGACTTGGCGAAGAAAAACCATCTAGTGACTTAAGATGCATGGACCCTCTGGGTCAAAAGACGTGCTGTATCTTGGTTTGGTTTGGCGGATGTTTGGGGACACCTTAGTGAGTTTGTGCACCGGATCATTTTATACCATTTCTTGCTACGTGTTGTGGAATTTCAAAGTGAGCTTGTGAGGATTTGATGATTTCAGTATATGATAGAGAGGTTGCCCAATCTCAGAAAAAAAAAATTTGGTGTCTTGAGTCAGTTTGTGTATATTCAGCGTCTGAGTCAGTAAGCTGTTGAGTCTTTTGGTCTGTAGCATGAATCTGTGATAAAGGAGAGAAGTATGCAATTGAGTATGCAAAAGAAGGGTCTGCAAGGCAGTATGCAAGGGTCTGCTCGGGACGAGCAGAGTTTAATGTGGGGGTATTTTGATAGCTTGAAAATGGGATTAGTCTGGGACATCTTTTACCATTGGTTCTAACCCTGTGAGAGTTGAGTTTGCCCATTTTTCAGCTTATTTTCCACTTGATACGAGGCAGAGACTTATAAGACATGATCGTAAGATTTGAGTAATTTCATGTATAATTTTGTTTGTTGGATATGATCGCGGGTACATGTTATGAAGTGCAGGTAACAGGTGCCGAGAAATGCATGAGATTGACTTGGATTTGGAGGCAGCGTATCAAGAAAGCTGAGCATAAAAGTGCAGAAAAATTCAAGTTGTGCGTTCAAACGCAGGAGCTGCGTTCAGACGCACAACCTGGCAGCAGAAGGAAGAAAGGCAGAGAAAAGGGGCTAAGTCTGTGCGTTCAGACGCACAGACCTGCGTTCAGACGCAGGACTCGACTCCAGGTTTGTGAAGACCAAGTTGTGCGTTCAAACGCAGGGGAGCTGCGTTCAGACGCACAAGTCCGAGAAGCCAGAGGGAAGAAGGGGAGAATTGGTTAAGGCCTGCGTTCAAACGCAGGAGACGTGCGTTCAGACGCACTGCGAACGCACGTTTGGTTTCCAGAAGCTTCCAGGACGGGTTTTTGAAAGGGTAGAACAGGAATTTCGTGCATCAGTTTAGAGACTGTGGCAGTATAAAAGGAGGTGTCCCAGCACAGAATTAGGGTTACTCACACATACACAATCATCATCACAGCAGCCAGGATCAGAGCCGTCAGGATTGGAGCAGAGCAGGATTGGAGCAGTTTTTCAATATTCAGCCATAAAATCGTTTGATCTTTTCTTCTTTCTTTTATGAAACAGTGTTTTTCAATAATGCAAGCTAGCTAAACCTTTTTCCTAGGTTCTTGGTGAACCTAGGGTTTATGAATTCAGCAGACTGGTTTGTTTGATTTTCAGATGCATGACTAGTTGAAGTCTTAATACAGGATGGATTGTTTATTATCTTGTCTTTGATTTTATGTACATACATGAATGGCTTGATCACCCAGGAGTGTTATAGAAAGGATCTGGTGCACGAGAGTGGCCAGTGAGAGTTAGGAAGAAAAGACAGGATTTAATACCATATCTTGATGGACCGAGAGGTGAAAAGAACCAGGGTGTTAGCCAGAAGCATTAGACTAACTGCTAGACGTTTAGGGGGAGGCCGAGAGGAGAACCTGTAACCCTAGAAGACTTAGAGCAAACCTGCAGATTTAGGTGAACCGAGAGGACCCGAAATCTGTGGGAGAGTGACACGTACATGAGACCGAGAGGAGATTGTACTATTGGTATGCTGGCATAAACAAAACTGCTGTGTGTTTCTGAAATCAAGTACACCAGGCAAGCTGGAAAGTAACCCTAGGGGATCCTGGGACCTAGATTCTTAGAATCATCAATTTTTACAACTACCACAATTCCTGAAAATTATTTAAAAGAAAAATAAAATAAGCTTTTCTTAATATTGTTTTATTTACTGCAAATTAGTTGAGTACAATCACATCCCAACCTTCCTCCTTTTTACAGCTTTGTATTTATTTCTAATTCGGATAAGTAAAACTTAACTGTTCTCGAGGGTTCGACAATCAGAGTCATAAATACATACTCTATATTACTTGATCGTACACTTACGAAAAAGCAGATAGGTTTACGCTGTCAGACGCTACCATCCAGAGTCAGGCGAAGGCTCTCAAAGCTCAATCTCTGCAGCTAGAACGGATCATGGCTGTCTTGGGGACTCTTGCTCCAAACCCCGCACCAGCCACCGCCGTCCCTCAGGGAGGAGGAGCCTCCACCACTCAAGGATTGGGAGTGTCAACCACGCCACCCAACCCTAGCCTGCAAACTCCACCGGCGGCTACACAGCTACCCTCAATCCAGGGGTCAACAGCTCAGATGTTGCCTCTCACTGCTCACACTCCTCAGCCTCCGGCTTTGGTACCTAATTGGGCCTCACAGTATCCCTTGCCTCCTCCAACAGCAATCTGGGGTTACGTGAATTCACAATATGTCCCTAGCCCTCCTGCGACATATGTGTCACCTCCGCCTGCGGCGACCCCTCCTCCTGCTGCCGAGGGAAGTGCTGCGGAGTGTATGACGTCGCTGCAACGGCGCATAGACACCATTTTGGCTCACCAATTGTTTGCGGATACCATCATCCCGAAGCTTGACAACGATCCGCTTATTCCGCGAGAAATCTATCTCATGCCTAACCCTGCTGAGTACAAGGCTCGTAAATGGGATAAGTTCGAAGATGTCAATGGGAACGCCCATGAGCATGTCATGCGTTTCATTGATGTGATGGGGCTGTATGGAGCTGATCCCAAACTGCTGATGCGCGAGTTCCCGAAATCCTTGGGGAACGTGGCTTACAAGTGGTACAGGACGTTAGAGGCCGGATCCGTGAAGACTTGGGACGACATGGTCCAGAAGTTTTACACCAAGTTCTTCCAGATGGAGGATAAGGTCATGATGATTCATCTCTCACGGATGTATCAGAAGCGCGAGGAAGACGGAATAACATTCATCAAGAAGTTCAGGGCCAAGTCCTTGGAATGCAAAGATGTGATACTCGAAAGCAGACTCGTGGAGATATGCCTGCAACGCATGCGAGACGAGTACAAAGGTATGCTTATTAACCTGCAAACGCCTACATTTTCAAAGCTAATCGAATGCACGAAGAATATCGAGCCTATAGTGGAGAGGCAGAAAAAGAGGAACGCCCCTGAGCGATCCTCGGGCGGTACTACTTTCAAAATCGGGAGATTCAGCTACAAGAGGGGACGCGAGGCTGAAGTGAATACGGTCTCACCCCAAAAGCAGCCGAAGATAGTAAACTTTGATGCACCACCTCTGCCATGTTTGGTGGAAGAAGCAAGCGACCTTTGCAGACAATGGCGTAAGGACGGTGTCCTACCGCCGCTCGAAAAGGCACCCTCCAGGGAGATGGTGAGGGACCCGAAGTGGTGTGAATATCACGGAAAGGTTATGCATCCCACGGCAGACTGCAAGAAGCTCAGAATCATGTTTAGCCAAAAGATGAAGAATGGCGAACTGATCGTCAGTGATCAAAGGCAGGATGTGCGCAACAATCCACTCCCTGCCCATGCGGAGCAAGAATCGAAAGGCAAAGAGGTCGCTATGATCTCGATTGTGGATCTTGAAGAGGTCGCAGAGGATGGTCTATCCATCATTGCCGAGATCCATGATGATGAGGACTACAGCATAGACACGGAGGACGAACGTGCCGACCGGATGAAGGGGTCGCACGGGTTCAGCAGGTTCTTCGACGAGATGAATTTCTCAGAGAAATGCCGCAAGGAGATGACAAAGACGATCTTGAGGATAGCAGAAGACTACGAGGAGGACATTGTAATCTCCAATGGAAAGGTTGTCAGGGCGTCTCGCTCTACAGAAAAGGTCATAACCTTTTCCACAAGCGACAAAAAGACAGATGCGAGCCATCAGAAGCCTCTGTATGTGACGGCCATCATCAATGGCGTGGAGTTCAAAAGAGCATTCGTTGACGGAGGAGCAGCAGTTAACGTTGTTTCGCTCCATACTCTGAAGCTAGCGGGAATTCCGGAGCACAAGATCGTCAAGCGACGATCCCCGCTGATGGGATTCGGAAGCGACTCCAGAATGACGATAGGATGGATCCGCCTGGGTGTCCAGATCGGCAAGATCAAGTGTTCAGCAAAATTCTATGTCATAGATGCGAACACTACGTATCACATGATCATAGGCCGAGCCTGGATTCATCGCTTTGATGCTGTCCCTTCAACAGCTCACCAAGTGATGAAGGCCATTTGGAATGACAGAATAGTTGAATACCTGCTTTGACAAATCCTTTCAACATGGATGAAGCGCATCTCAGTGAGGCGGTGTGGTTCACTGAGATGGCAGATGAGCAAACGCCGGGACCATTTAACCCCACTCCTTTGCCCCGATGGGAGGATATCAAAGATCAGTCACCTGCAGGAGTGATGGTGACAAGAGAGGATGCCAAGGAAAAGCCGCCTACGCGAGAAGAGGCGCCGCGGATTGCCTACCAGCGAAAGAACGTGTACACTCTGAAAAGGACAGCAAAACATGATCCTGAAGGCAAGGAGATAGAGAGTTTCTACGCCAACGGAAAGAAATGCTATCGCATATGAAGGTGCGCGGGGGTGTCCTCACGCGGGCATGGGGATATCCCTGAGCAAATCAATCAAATTGAGCGGGTTTTGGAGACAGACAAACCAATGTCAAGCACTCTTGAAGAGAAACTCAAAGAAGCACCCGAATGCATGGAAGACAAACCCATACCACAAAAGCAGGAGCTGAAGGAGGTATTCCTAAGCCCGAGCGAAGAAAAGAAGAGGCCAGTCTTTCTAAGTGCGGACCTCACAAGCGAAGAGGAGGAAAGTTTGCTACAGCTCTTGTCTGAGTACAAGGACGTATTCGCATGGGAATACGATGAAATTCCCGACCTGGACACGAGCATCACCATGCATCGGTTGGATGTGATTCCAGGATCCAAACCGGTAAAGCAGAGCACAAGAATATTTAGGCCGGAGCTCAACGTGAAGATTAAGCAGGAAATTGTCAAACTCCTGGATGCCAAATTCATAGAGCCAAATCACCATCCCACATGGCTGGCCAACATTGTGCCAGTAGTAAAGAAGAATGGGCAACTTCGCATTTGCGTAGACTTCCGAGATCTTAATCGCTTCTGCCCCAAGGACGATTTTCCACTTCCCAACATCGACTTACTTATCGATTCGACCGCGGTTCATCGCATGTTCAGCTTCATGGACGGCTTCACAATCAGATGAAGATGGACCCCGAAGATGCACGGAAGACCGCATTCATCACCCCAGTGGGAGTATTCAACTATACAGTGATGCCTTTTGGCCTCAAAAACGCAGGTGCGACTTACCAGCGGGCCATGATGGCCTTGTTCCACGAAATGATGCACAAGGAAGTGGAATTCTATGTGGATGACCTAGTTGTCAAATCCAAGGAGGAGGCAGACCATCTGGCGGATTTGCGAAAAGTGTTCAACAGATGCAGACGCTTTCAATTGAAGATGAACCCCATGAAATGCGCATTCGGGGTAACATCAGGGAAGTTCTTGGGATGTGTACATCGTCAAGGAATAGAGCCCGACCCTGCGAAAGTATCAGCCATCACTAGCATGACTCCGCCGCATAACCAGAGTGCCTTGAAAACCTTCTTGGGAAAGCTATCCTATCTGCGAAGGTTCATCCCAGCAATCGCCGAAATCACCTTCTATTTCAGTGATCTTCTCAAGAAAGATGTTGTATACAATTGCACTGCGGAGCACGAAGCTGCGTTCGGGAAACTAAAGGAGCTGCTGACATCGTCAAAAGTAATGATCGCGCCTCAGCTCGGATCACCACTCTTGTTGTATCTGAAGTCAACAAGGAGGTCCATAGGAGCCCTCCTAGCTCAGGAGTATGAGGGTCAAGAAAGGCCTATCTACTATATCTCTCGCATCGTGCAGCCCGCGGAATCAAGGTACACGGACATCGAACGTCATTGCCTTGCTTTATTCTTCGTAATAGAAAAGTTGAGACACTATTTTGCTTCGCACAAAGTGGTGGTGGTCACAAAGAGCGATCCCATACGATATCTTCTGACTCACACCACTCTTGGAGGAAGATTGGCAAAGTGGTATATGACCATTTCCCAATATGACATCACATGCGTTCGGCCGCGGGTTTGATCAAATCGCAGGTGGTAGCAGATTTGCTGGCGCAATTCCCTGATAACAGTCATGAGCCCGTGATTGAAGAAGAATTGGAAGGACCTGAAATCTACGCAGTTGAGTTGCCCTATTGGACGCTTCATTTCGATGGCTCGTCAACAAGGAAAGGTGGAGGCATCGGAATAGTCTTGACCAAACCAGATGGAGAGGTCATACAGATGTCCGCAAAGCTTGAATTCGCAGTCACCAACAATGAAGCAGAGTATGAGGCTCTCATCGCATGTCTTCGCGTTGCAAAGGCACTAGAAGTGAGCAATTTGACGGTCATGGGGGACTCCAAGCTGATTGTCAAACAAGCCTCGGGCGAATATGGTTTGAAGGAGATAAACCTATTACCCTACCGGACCTTGGTACATAAATTAGTGCAACAGTTCTGCAACGTTAGATACGAGCACAAACCTCGAGCGGACAATAGGCATGCTAACGCTTTAGCTACCTTGGGATCCAAGGTCAGTGCGAACAAATGTCATGCGAGAATCTCGATTGAAGTGCGAACATCCTCGGCGTTGACATAAGACGCGTGCGACGATGAATGCATTGACGATGCGGACTGGAGAAAGTCAATCTTACGGGCCATCGCAGAAGGCACGAGCAGCGAGAACTGGGCATCCACAAAGGGGTATTGCATACATGACAACACCCTCTACTACAAGGGCCCTGGAGGAATACTCATACGATGCGTCTCCGAGCAAGAGGGACAACTGCTGTTAGAAAAGATTCACCAACATTCTTTCGGGGAAAGTGAGGTGTCAATCTATCGGAAAGCCCAGAGGTATGGCATTCATTGGCCGGACATGTCGACGGCCGCAACATTAATTCAAGGAAATTGCGAGAGTTGCGCACTAATCAAGGACTCTCTGCTAATTGCTCTGACCGACGATGATTCGGATTGGAGGAAACCACTCTTTGATTTTCTCACTCAGGGTATTGTGCCTGAATCGAGAAAAGAAGCTGAGAAACTAAAGAGAAAAGCAGCCCGATATGTGGTGCAAGAAAATCTGCTTTGGCGAAGGGGCCATGAAGGTAACTTGCTGCGATGTCTAGATATCAAGGAAGCACAAGAAGTGATGGACCTTTCTCATCAGGTGGAACATCAGGGAGGTGCGAAATTATGCAGACAGCTCCTCTCGATTGGATGTTTCTGGCCCACCATGGAGGCTGATTTCCGCACCAAAGTAAGACGCTGTCAGGAGTGTCAATTCAAAGGTAATCTAGTGCATGCTCCTGCCGTAGATCTACACGCGTTGGGAACACCATGGTCGTTCCATACATGGGCTCTGGATTTCGTCGGTCCCATTCGACCAACCTCGCACGGGAATCACTTCATTCTCACCGCGACCGAGTTGTTCACCAAGTGGGTAGAAGCGATACCACTGAATACAGCAAATGCGCTAGGAATGGTCCATTTCATCCAAGAAAGCATCATATGCAGGTTCGGAATTCCAAACACCATTCTTTCGGATAATGGTACCCACTTCGTCAATCGACAGGTGGCTGCAAAGCTAGCAGAGTACAACATAAGACAAGTATGCTCCACTCCATACTACCCGAAGGGGAATGGGCAAGCGGAAGCAACCAACAAGACTTTATTGAGAATCTTGGGCAAGATGGTCGCTGATGATCACAAGAAATGGACTGATTCTTTGAGCATAGCCCTGTGGGCTTATCGGACTTCTCCAAGGACGCCCACAGGGGTCTCGCCATTTCTTTTATGCTATGGAGCTGAGGCAGTGGTACCTGCGGAAGTAAAGATTAACTCTGCAAGGTTGGCTTTTCATGCGTTATATGACAATCAACGCGATCATGACTTGGTCCTGTTAGAAGAGAAGCGGGAGCAAGCTAAAAGGACTAATAAACGATATCAAGAAAGGATCGCTCGTGCGTACAACAAAACAGTCCAACGTCGAGACTTCGCAGTTGGAGATCTAGTCTTGCGCGCGTCTGACCATTGCATGCGAGAGGCAGCTCACCCAAAATTCGCAGCCAATTGGGAAGGACCATTTGAAGTCACAGAAGTCTTTGATAGTGGCTACTGCAACATACGGAGGTTACATGGAACGACCTCAACCCCAAGCTCAGTCAACATGCGTTGGATTAAGAAGTATTATCCTTAACTCCTTTCATTATATGCGTTAGATTATAACGTCTGCTTCATGCTCTGTATTGCTAAAATTCGTGCATCTTCTCTCCCATATGAGGAAATTGTAATCTTATCTCTCCCATATGACAGTATTTCATAATAAAAGACTTCTCCAAAATGAGAAGAACTTTATGCTTTCAGTTGTCTTTATTGCTCTGTCTATTTCATTATTTCCCAGTAGCTAAAGCCTATCTGCCAAGATAGCAGCCTATGCGAATATGATCTTAAGAGATCTTTTAAGCCTATCTGCCATGATAGCAGCCTATGCGAATATGATCTTAAGTGATCTTTTAAAGCCTATCTACCACGATAGCAGCTCATGCAAATATGATCTTAAGTGATCTTTTAAGCCTATCTCCCATGATAGCAGCCTATGCGAATATGATATCAAGTGATCTTTTAAAGCCTATCTTCCACGATAGCAGCTCATGCGAATACGATCTTAAGTGATCTTTTAAAGCCTATCTGCCACGATAGCAGCCTATGCGAGTATGATCTTAAGTGATCTTTTTTAAGCCTATCTGCCATGATAGCAGCCTATGCGAGTATGATCTTAAATGATCTTTCAAGCCTATCTGCCACGATAGCAGCACTACACGGATGCGATCTCAAAATGATTTTCAAGTCTTATCTGACATGATAGTAGCATTATGCAAAAATGATCTTAAGCGATCCACAGAAGCCTATCTGCCGAGATAGCGCTCGGACTTGAGTCTAACCTTAAGTAAATCTCAAGCCTATCCGCCAAGATAGCAAAGCTACACAAATACGATCTCGAACGATCTAAAAACATATTTGCGAATCTATCCGGCAGATAGCAAATCATAGCAACAATACAAAATGTGAATACAACACTATAAAAGGCAAAATTTGCCAACGCGCAAGCGAAATCGTAATTTGTTGTAACAAGACAGCAAATCGTACAAAGCGATTTATCATTATGAGTCAAAAATGACTTACAATTTATCTGTCTAGATAACAGCTTATAAGCGAAAAGCTCAGATCAAGCTAGCTACGGAGCCAACATGGCTTACAATACATCTAAATAGTAACTTACAAGCGGAAGTTACACATCGGGGGAATCCTAACTGGAAAAGGATCGACCTAACGGTCCTAGCAGAAGCTATGCGATACAAAGATCTGCGACCAAAGATCTGTAGCAAGTAGGGTGTTCCTGCGAGAAGAACAGCTCGCAGCCCGCCATGTCTACAAGACCTATGCGATGCTATGTTCAAGATCCCAGGATCTGACAAGGCCATTCTTTGGTCTTATGCCCAAGAGACGTGCCTGAGGAACCACCTGTTCCGGCGTATGCGGCTGTGCAAGACAGGGGAGCAGTCATTCCTCGGGCAAGAGGCTCCTTGTCCACGGAGACGGGCGCAATGGCTCGCCACCCTGAGCTCAAGAACGTGGTGGCGAATGATCAACCTCCGGGCAAGCTGGAGGAGAAATCCGCCGTTCATTACGAGTCGGTAGCAAGGTCAGTACGGCGCTGCACCTCGCCGGGAGGCGGCCGGAAACATGACCTGCAAGCATAATAGACGAAGAAAATTCTTCAAGCAAACATGAGATTTGCTACTTTTCAAAACAAGCCCTTGATCAAGGATTCATTAGGAGTAAACTAACGCGACATATTTTCCACTTGCTCCACTTCTTGCTTCAATTGCTCGCATTTGGCGTTCATCTCATGAAAGAGCTTCACAGCCTCTTCACCCTTTTGCCTTTGCTGCTCCACATTCTGCTCCTCAGCTGCGAGGTTATCGTAGCCGCGTTTCGAATTCACGACCGCGCGAATCAGGGTGACTCTTTTGACAAGAAACCCAAAACCCAGCTTGCCTTGAACTTTGGCGAGAAGGTTTTGGCACATGCCAAAAAGCAATTCCGCGCTCTGAGGAGAAATAGTCGCAGGTGTGGCCGCGGATAGCTGCTCCGAAATCCAGATGGCTTCAGTCAAAAACAGCCTCCTGTTGAAGGGCCCTATCTCCAGAGACCTCGCAAATGATTGGGGGTAGGAGAGGCGCATCTGAACTAGCCAGTCCACGTCAGCTTGCTTCAACCCTAAAGCAATGTTAAACCAAGTTAGACTATCAAACTCGCAAGTAAAGAATGCAAGATGCGAACAGCAAATCATGATATACAAGTTCCTTCAAGGATCTCGCGCAGAGAAGGAATACGCATTGCGGGGGTAGCTGAAGGCTGTCCTCGCTCCATTGCCCTTCTATCAGCTACGAGTTCTAACTCCTCATAGTTGGTGGGAAGAGTATAAGCCGCACCAGGTGCGATTGCAGCCCCGACCTGCGAACCCCAAAAGTTCCACGCAGGAAGAGGTGCCGCAGGCTAAGTCATTGCCGGAGGCATGGCAGCAGCAGAAGTTGCAGCTTGATTAGGGATGCCTTCAGGTGCGATAGCGTCAGCACCGTTCGTTCCTGTTTCCTCAGCACCATCATGGGCATCTTCCTCCATCAATACGGTGTCAGCTTCGGCATCATCAGAAAGTTCAATGACGTCCTCGAAGGGCTCTCCTGCATATTCAGCAACTGCGACGGGCTTCTCAGTATGAGAACTCGGCACCGGGACATAGGATGCAGAAGGTTGACTCCTTTGTTCCAACATGGCTTCATCACCGTTGCCTGCGATACAAAATACGATGATGTGAGGTAACTTGTATTGTATAATATTTTATTATCTTTGGTAAGCTAAGAGCGAGCACCTCCACGCGAAGGTGGGATCGCAGCATCCTCGTCATATGCTAAGGACGTGGAACCTTGCCCTATTAATGTATCTTCATTAAGCATGTCTTTAAGGTGAGCGTGACCTGGGGCGCGAAGAAACCAGTCATGATTATGTTTGGGTTGCTAAGCCTAGTTCACACATGTTGCTCAAATGATTACCTGAAGGTTCACCGCACTTTCCTACTAGCCAGCGGCGAATGTAAGCTTTTGACACACCGTGCTTTAGCGCACCGACAATAACATCTCGGTAAGTTAATGCGAGATTAAAAATCTCACCTTCATTACCGCCTGCGATTTCTTCAAAGTCTGCTTGAGCTTGCTCTAGAGCTGCCGCATCTTCTTCTGGAGCCGTATCCTCCTCGTCAACTTGAGGAGCCACCTCTTATGGAAGCACATCTTCCTCATCAGTTGGACGCACTAGGTCGTCGACGTGTTGTTCTTCTAGGCTCCTTTGCTTCACGCGTTCGAGCTCCTCTTCTTCTCGCTTTCTTCTTCTTTCAGCAGCCTCCGCAGCTGTTCTCCTGGACTCGGCAAGAATGTCCTCGCTTATGGTTTCGTCGGAAACACCAGAATGAGAACCTCTCTTCTGCTTCTTGGCCAAAAGGCCACTGATGGTCTCATCGTCATCTGCTAAGAAACAATTCGTTCAGATAAGATTGCAAAAGAGTTAAGATAATGAGAAGAGAAGTACGATTGAGATACCTCCTGACTCTTCCTCCTGTATCTCATCTCTCTCTCTATCCCTGACATCTTCAATTCTTTCCTCTTCTTCATCTCCTTCTCTCGTCTCTCTTCTCTCCTCTTCTTCCTCCTGGCCAAACGGAACAAAGGTCTCCACTGCGAGCTCCTTCCGTGCTTTACTGGTCATGCGACCTTTACCTTTATCCCTGGCAGTAAGGGATCTCGCAGGAGGGGAAGTTGGAGCACTCCTAGGGGAAGAGATTGTGATTCCTCTTTGTCTGGGCCTTTTCGCTCTCGGAGCAGCAGTCGCTGGAGGAGATGGATCATTCCTGAGAGGAGACAAGGCTGGAGTATTGTCTATCAGCGAATCAGCAAAAGCATTCATGATCTCGCGAATTTTGGTCTCAACCGCGGGATCCATCTTCGATGCCAGCCGAACTGGTTGTCCTTGCCTTCTTGCAGTAACAATGGTGGTGACCAGCGATTTGGAACGCTCACCAGATGCAAACCTCCTCACATGGCACTACAGCAGCAAACGAAGCATGAAGTTTTCAATATATTGGAATAAAGAAACTTAGCACATGCGAGAGAAATTGCTTACCTTAGCGAAAGTTTCGTCGTATCTGATGACATGCGAATCACCTCTCCTAACTGCGGCTATCTTTTCATCAATAATGATGGACGGACACAGGTGATTCTCGCGATCCAGCAACGAATAGCAGCCATATTCAGACTCGTCCAGGCTACAGTTGGGACGAAAAGGGAAAGAATTCCTTTTGATCACAGGAGCTCTGCTTGGCTGAGGGGCCGACTGTGTCTCAAACCTCGTCTGCTGGGCATTCCAATAAGCAATCCAGTTTCTGGAATAGCCACCTTCGCGGTTACCTGGAGGTTGCTCGAAGGGAAGATTGCTCCTCAAGATTGTTTTACAGTCCCCAGACAATAACCGCTTGTAGCAGCCTCTTATGATAGACTGCGGCCAGATTGATGGTGCCACTGCATCGAAGCCGAACTGGGGAGAAACGCGAGTAGGATCAACGTCCACGGTGATTCTCTCGTACCTAGGTGCCAGCTCACGAACATGCTCTGCAAGAGCAGGAAGAGAAACTCTCAGACACCAGCAAAAGAACTCGCGATAGCGCTCGTGGAAATGCTCCCCGCCCTCGAAAAGGAGCTCTTCTGAGAAAGTAACAGCCTTAGAGGGATACAGTTTTGGGAACCATCGCACATTCTCAATGCGCGTGGCATAAGGCCTGGCTATAAACTCTTCCCGATTGTCGCATATCAGGCTCCAAACGCACTTGGGAAAGTTAGTTCCAAACCACCTCGCAGCCCTGCCGCTATTACGCTCCTCCTCTGTACCTGGGGGACACCATTTGCTGGGCTTAGAAGGGACTGGGGCATAAGAAGGCCATCGCTCGAAGACCCACATTGTCAAGAAAGCAATGTTAATGTAAGTCAATACGTCAAGGCGACCACGCGATTCCTTCATTGCCACGACCAGCTGATCCAACCTGTGGTACAGCGTGCCCAAGACTAAGGGTCCAAGTGCGACTTTCTGACCAAGGGCCAATTTCACAGCAAGAGGCAGAACATGATAGAAGACCCCATCATGCGGGTGACCATCGATTAAGTACCTCGACAACCAGGCACAGAGGAAGGCGCATAGGTTCAAGTGATAACCCTTGCCACTCACATAGTTCTTAGCCTTCGGGTTTTGGCTCAGAAGCTTCTTGGTGATGCTGATGTTCGCATAATCGCGAAAGAAATATTGCACCCACTTGTTCCAAGTGTTCTTCGCAAATGTGTCAACCAACTGCCAGTCGGGGAGGACTTCTGTAGTAATCCACCGAGTGGAAATTTTCTTCACTTCTGACAAGCACTCTTCCATCTGCTTGTACAAAGCGATCTCCGCATCAGTTCTCAAGGGACTCAAAGGATCCACGTCACCCACGGGAGACAGATCATACAGCATGTGCACATCTTCGAGCGTGGGAGCAGCCTCGAACTCAGCAAAATGGAATGTGTGAGTCGCAGGCGAGTAACGAGAAAGAAGGTTTAGAAGCATGGACCGGTCCAGCTTCAGGACAGCACCCTTCATAGCACGAACTGCGAAGTATATGCCAGCATAGTTTAAAGTCATGGCATGATGGGTCAGTGCATGGTCAATCCACTCATCCATGAAGTCCAATTTCTGAACAAACGCTTGAGTAGAAATCGCAGTATACGGGAAATACCCATTTTCGAATCCCAATCGAACCACGTCCTCGGAATCGATCAATTCGAGCAGGGCCGAGTTAACTGGAGGGGTTAACGTTTTCAATCCTTCACCAGGAACAGGGATTGGCAGTTTCTTCGCCTTAACCCTAGCATGGTAGAAGTCTTTGCCACCCAGGTAGGGGGCTTTTCGCCATAAGGCCCGGGGAAGATCAAGTATTTCTTCGACCTCCTTAATGGGTTTGGTTCATTTTGTCTTTGCCATTCCTGCGGAAAAGCAAGAAAAAAGGGGGGAGAAATACGCACACTTTAGTTTGAATTTCAAGATTCAGTTCAAAGCATACGAGGATCTATTGGAAGAAAGATGAACAGTCGAGTGGCAATCTTCAAAATTAGAGATTGGAATCGTTTGCATTATCAGGGATTTCAGAAACCCTACATTCAAGATCCTTATCATCTGGGGATTAAATCAAAATTGGATTCAAAGATCGAGAGCTTCTTCATAGTTTTCAGTGGATAATATGTTATGGGTTTACAGATCCAACGCAGTTCAAAGCATATATCAGTATATTAAACACAATTGAACAAGGCCAACCTTGTTTTGGTAAAGCTTGCTTGGATGCGCACAATTGAAGAAAACGATTGACAAGAGAGAACTGGTGATTGATTATCTGAATCTGCTCTTGAAGGCTTCCGGGTATCATTCACTTTAAGAGAAAGAAGTGATGCTTTTGCAACAATGGAGAGTACAGAGTATTTATCCAAAAAAAATGAAGGGTTGTGTCCTTTCAGTAGTCGAATCGCAACCGTCACCGTCGAATCACGCAATCACAGGACAAGCTGACGTCACACCTAAAACCCTAAAGACCAGACGGCACGACTCTAGGGTTTTAGGTCATAATGGCACGCACGGGGGCTGAACCTGCACATATTTGAATTGGTGTGTGGCGGCGACGCGTACGTTGGTTCCTGCGCATGGAAGTCTGTCCGGCTATGAGTCTTCACGCGCAGAAAGGGGGCTAATGTAGATAGTGCTTTCTGAGCAGACAGATCTTGGCCACGTGGCAATCATCTAGCACACCATATTGTGCTCCACACACACTGGATCACCAGTCGCGCTGATCCACGTGGGGGCTGCGAGACAGGACCCTCGCATACCACTGCACGGGACTTGTAGGGACTTAGTGGTTTGGAGGCTAGAGTAAGTCCTGTCGCGTGCGAGCCAAGCCCGCGCGCGACCTTTAGTAACTGATTTTGAGAGATTTATGGCACGAGCTCCATAAACCCGGTCAATCCGGTCAAACCCGGTCAACCCCATAACGGTTCCGGTATACGCGGATAACGTGCTGTAACGGTCCCTATATACGCGGACGAACGTGTCGTTGTGGTTAAGCTAATTAAGCCACCATTGATGGGCGTATTAACCACACTACAACGGTCACATTCTCCGTTATATATAGGACGTTAACCCTTCCATACAAGGGGGACACACCCGACATACGCGGAAGCTCTGCCAAAACCCCTGTCTCTCTCTCAGACATTACTACTGCCTTACTCTCTCCCTACACACAACTCAACACTTCCTGTGCCATTTCCTATTCTCTGCCTTTGGTGTACACGAAGTTCTCTCTGCAGGATTCTCTTGTGCACACTTGGGATCCACTTTTAGATGTCCTTGTATCCGGGCTTTGTCTCGGGTACGGAGTGACACCCCCGATCATTTTGGGGGTGTTACACCTCCTCCAGTGTCCAGGCTGACTGCAGTAGTGACACTCACCTTTAGTCACACCTTTGGCAATGCCACCAACAGGCTTAAGGGAAGGTTCCTTGGACTTGGCAACCGACTTGCCTTTGCCCTTGGAGGATGAGGCAAACCTTTTGCCCTTTCCTTTCTGCACCATCGTAATGGCCTTGCCCTTACCCTTGTTGATGCTCTGTTCAGCTGTCCTCAACATATTGAGCAAATATGGCAGTGGTTTCACGGTCTCGTTCATGATATAGTTCATGATGAACTGTCAATAACTCTTGGGCAACGATTGCAACACGAGATCGGTTGCCAACTCTTGGCCGACCGGGAACCCCAGTCGGGCGAGATTCTCCAATTACCCGATCATACGGAGTACATGGGGTCCCACCGGGTTCCCTTCTGCCAGATGACACTTGAACAGTGCCTTAGAGACCTCATACCTCTCTACCCTTGCCTGCACTTGGAAGAGCTGCTTCGGATGCTCGATCATATCGACAGCATTCATGTTTTCGTGTTGCTTCTGAATCTCAGAAGTCATGGTGCATAGCATAAGGAAGGCCGCATCATTAGCGTCATCTACACGCTTTTGATACGCCTTTAGGGCAGCAGGTGTTTGTTTCTCTGGACCTTCTGGAACATGCTCCTCTATTGCTTACAGTTTCTTCTCTTGCTTGAGAACGATTCTCAAGTTTCTGTACCAATCAAGAAAGTTGGTTCCAGAGAGCTTGTCCTTCTCAAGGACATATCGTAGGGAATGTTGTGAACTCGATGAGTTGTTTGCCATCTGGAATTCTACAAAAGGAAAATACGCAAGTTTTAGTATTTGTGAATTTTTTACTATATTCAATAATGGCTAGTTTATCAAATATAGCTCCCACTATTTTTCTACGGATTAATAACCCTCAAGATATTAATGCGGAAAATATCCTTATATTTTCTAGTGGGCCAAGATCCATGTTTCATCTCCATATGAGCTTGCTTTGTCAAGTCACCCATAATTTGACTACTTTAGGTAGGAACAATTCCAATTGCATCCCTTATGCAACTCTTGGTTCAATTGGGCAAATAACTCCTTATTTATCCATTCATATGGATAATCCCAATTGATTGCCTCTAGATTTCTTAATCACATTAATAGCCTAGTTGTGTTCAACCTCTTATTTAAACAATTGCACATTACTAGCTTGTGCCATCGCATTCCATCATTATGAACCAAGTCGACATGCTTTGGCACGCACGAACTTGATAAATAATGATGATAATGAGTGTTTAAATAACGAGAAGGCAAGAACACAATATTTGAATTTTGAGGGATTTTAAATTCAATTTTTAATTGCTTTTGTTGATCAATATGAACTAATCTATCTATTTAAGTTTGGGCACAACTCCAAATAATAGATCCAGGTTGTCTAATTATCTTATTATCCTAATTGCATGCATCATACATACACCAACCACAAAATAATAAGACAATAAAGTAAACAACCACAAAACAAAAATTAAACGTGATGTGGATATGGCCTTTTCTAGACTAAGATAATTCCATGCCAATGGAATTATCTATGAACCCTAAAAGCAAACACATCTCCATGCGTCTTGATCTTTTGGTCCATCCTTCATAGTCATAATCCATGCTCCATGCTCCATCTTTTGTGGCTCCTTTTGGCTTTTGGGCTTCTTTTCTTCAATCTTGGCTAACAATCTACTTTATCTAGCACTAGCTAACTTCTATACTAAATAAAATAAATCTCACAAGTTGAGAAAAAAAATGGCTCGCAGGCCATAAAACCCTAATTAATTATTACAATTAATTGATCAGCTCGCAGGCCGTAAACCAAACCACAAAATTAAACATCCACATCAAACGACATCCTAAGGCCATATCCAATCACCATGCGAATTGCACATAAACAGTTAAAATCCAATTTTAACGCGCTTGGTCAATTTTAATTGATTTTAGGATATTCTAGGGTTAAAACGGTCCATGGGCCCAACAATCCAATTGCCCGGGCCCAAAAAGGTGAACCGCAAGGCCCTAGGGCCGGCCCGGCCCCTAGCCCACGCGGCTAGGCCGCGGGCTAGGGCTGCCCCGACCCCTAGGGCGGCCAAGCTTGGGCGGCAAGCAAGAGGGGCGGTCCCTCTAGGGGGGCCGAACCTCTTAGGGAGTTGTTTCCTAAAATAACTCCCTTGCTTGGTGCCCAAGTTTGGTTGTTTCCTTGTTTTGGAAGAACTCCTTCTTCCCCAAGGATGCCCAAAACCCTAGATCTAAGATCCTAAAATATCTCAAACTCACTAATTCATGCATCTAATGCAAAAACTAGATCTTGTTATGATAGATTATTGACAAATTGCATCCCATGCTTGATTTGTCTTGTTTTACGCGATAAACAATCAATTTAAGGTGTAAAACTATCAAAACGTAACACGTAAACCACGTTTATACTCTACGACATGTGGCTCTAATACCACTGTAGGGTTTTGATTCATGGATGCGCAACGGAAACAATAATTAACCATGCAAAACCCTCCAAGGATCACAAGTCAAGAGACATAACGATGGTAAAGGAAGAAATCAATTAACACACCTTAGGGTTCTCCTTTGATGACTTAAAACGTGAATTGTGTCACGTTCTCTATAGTTGATCCACGCCTAGAGTTGATTTCTAGATCTCCCACTCCTTGGTGCTAGCCCGAAAAGAGGAAGAGGAAGAAGAATCATGCAAAACGAGACCAAACCAAGGAGGTTCGGCCTCCTTGGGGCCGACGGGGACGGGCGGCGAGCAAGGGGGGCGGCGGCTCTCTCTTGCTTGCTTTCTCTCTCCTTTTGTTCTCTCCCACTCAAGTTATGATCTAATGAATCATAAGTGTGGGAAGGAAGGAAGGAAGGTCCTTTATATAGTCCAACAACTCCTTGCCAACTACCTAAATGACTTCTTCTAGTCCTACTAGAATTCAATTTAGTCCCTTCCTTGCAAATTAGTCCCTACTAAGTTTGCAAGGTATTGCAAAGTGATCCTTCTAATTAATTAATCCAATTAATTAATTTCCAAATCTAGTTCAACTCTATCTAGAGTGTGACCCCATAGGTTCTATCTAGTTGGTAGCAACTATTTGCTAATAAGGAGCGGTTTCTAGCAAAACATCCATTCTAGCCAACTAATAGAATAGTCATCTTGACAACCTTTGTACAAGTAATTGTCTCATCCCTTTGTCTCCATATCCGGATTGGACACGATACATACAAGTCACACTCGTATATCCAATCCACAGTTTCTCGATCCATGGGAATAACCTTATTCGTGCAAATAACATCAATATCCCATATTGATTTATTTGAGTCTGGCCAGACATTCTATAAGCACTATCCCTCGAGTGGCCTAGGATATTTGCTCCCGTTATGTGGGAGGGACAAATTCTATCTACATCCACTACAATCTCTAAGCTTGCTTTTTATTGTATCCAGTACACGTCTTTATAACTACCCAGTTACGGTGTAGCGTTTAACGCTACCAAAATCACAATAATCCACAACTAGAATATCTAGCGACTTCAAGTCTAAGGATGACAATACCATTGCACCGCGAGAAGCGTTTGTGACTCAACATAACGTGTATGTAGCCTTCTCGGAGATGGGTCAATCCGGTGCAACATTACCCTTAATGCACACCTATGTGTTGGATCATGATATCTCCATATCAATCCAACCCCATACTAGTCTATAGATGATTGTCCCATTAATCATTATACTGGACTAGGGATATTTAAGATAAACAACACAATTGTAAATCTAAGGACTTCATCATATTAAATATCCAATAAATAATAAATGAATTTCTAGCCACAAATAAATTCATACTAAACTAGATTGCCTCTAGGGCATCTATTCCAACATTACCCGCTATAAATACCTTCCTTCCATTCTCCCCCCTTTTCCTAACCCTAAAGCATCTCTCTCTCTCTCTCTATCTCTCTCTCTCTCTCTCTCTCCTCACGGCAGCAGCAACAACGACCACTGCTGCCCCGTCGGAGGAACCTCACCCGAAGCAACGGTGGTGGTGATCTTTGTGTCGTTAGCCACCCACAGTCGTCATCACCTCCGGCAAGGGCGCGCTGCCAAGATATCTATTTTCTCTTCCTCTCTCTATAACTGTCTCTCTCGATCCCTCTCTCGGTTCTGACAACAAAAAACACGAAAGGCAGATGATTTCACCTCACAATCAGCCTCCTTCAACCTGGTATGCCAACTCTCTCTCTCTCTTCGTTCGCTCTCTCTCCCTCTCTGTCTCAGATTTGGGTTTAATCGCAGCAACGGTGGTGGTGGTCTTGTCGACGTCGCCCTTGCCGGAGGTGATGACGACGACCTGACTATGGGTGGTTGCGGATCTGGTTAATCGCTTTCCACCACGAACCACCACCACCACCTCCGCTGTACCTAGCGGCTACAAACCATCATTTCTGGGTTGAAATCGAGGAGAGGAAGGATGGGTTCTGAAGAATCGGAAAGGTTGAGGACAAACTACAGTTGTGTTTGGCACAAATCCGTTCTTGGCATCAGATCGGGTCTCCGGCAAGGTTGATTGGGTATGGTTCGTGTGTGCCGGAGATTGTTTTCTGGTATTTGAGGGGGACACAGGAGGGAGTTGCTCTTGTGAGTGGGTTTCAAGAACTTGCTGATCCTGTTCTTGGAGGACAGTGGCTCTTTGGACTCTATGTCTGTCATGAATGCTGCAATTTCTGGTGATGAGTATCAGAAGCTATGTGTTCTTGATTAGAGTTGTGTAACTTTCATCGAAAAAAAATATATTAGAGTTGTGTAATAAACTGCTTTGATTTCTTTGCCCGTGGAAAAAGAGTGTTGTGACCTTTTAAGAAAGCTTTCAATGATAAAGATTTTGTCTCACTGTGCTTTGATTTCTTGGTCTCGATTACAAGTATGTAATAAACTTCTTTAATTTCTTAGGCTGTGGAAAAAGATGTTAGGAGACTCTTCGAGAAAGTTGTAGGTTTAGGAATTGGATGGTAATGGTGATGGTTGAAGGTGAAGAAGGATGATTTGCAGGTGCATTTTTATAGAGTGATGGTGGCAGTGGTTGATTTTGTGAAGGTGCATGTTTGTTGTTGTTGTTGTTGGTGGTGGTGGTGGTGGAGAAGATTTGCAGCCATGGCGGTGATAAAAATTGTTGTTTGTTTGTTTGTTTGTTTGTTTGTTTGTTTGTTTGTTTGTTTGTATGTTTTGTTATTGTTGTTGTGACGGCGGCGTGGTCGTGGTCAAGAACATCAAGATAGGGTCAAGAACACCAAGAACATCAAGAACATAAGAAAAATACAAACAGGGGCAAAATAACCATAAAAAAACAGATTGCACCCCATACAAATTGATTGTAACAGAAGGGTGCTTTTCGTCTAACGCCCATCTACTGACAGGAGTGGTTTTTGTCTCGACAGGGGTGGTCTTTGTATAACCCCAAACACAAGGGAAGTTTTTGTATATAACCCATACTCGAGGGATGGTTTTTGTCTTTTACCCTTTAAAATTTCATTAAAAGGTTAAACTTGTCATCACAATCAAAATAGTGTAAGAAGCTTTTTTGCTAGCTAGTGTAAGAATCACTACCTTAATAATTATTAATGTATGTAGCTGAATCAATTGACACTTTCTAAAATCAGTACTACGTTTATTGTGACAAATCAGTTTTGAAAGGCTAATTGATTATTCCCAATTATATATAGATATGTGTATCATACAGATTATATTAATGACATTCTTAACTCTTTTAAAGAAAAGTTCTTTACGTTTTGTGGAAAGAAATTGTCTAAATAAAGTAGACATAGCACAGACCGGTCAACTCCATTGAAAAGTTGTTGGCACTGTAACTCTGCCATGGTGCCTATTTCATCCCAATTTGTACATGTGAATCGTGTGAATAGTGCGGATTGAAATTTGTGATCATTCTTTCTCTTTCCTATTTCTTTATCTTCACGTGTGCTTTTTTCTCTTTTCTCATTCTCTGTTTCCATGTGGAAATCACAAGGAACTTAAGTCAAAACCCTCAATAAGACTAATCTCTTTTCCTGAGATGACCTCTGTATAACAATTTTAGATTAGCAATATCATGTACCGTAGACTACTGAAGACATACATCTGTACATCACGTTATAAAATTCTGTTCAGAATTCTAATGTAATTGCGCCCCAACAAAATTATGGTTGTGCTCTTTATGGAGCAAGTAGTCCTGTGGCTGTAACGTTTGCATCTTGGCACGCCATTAGAATTGAAGAGTTAATATTTACTATTGTGGGGATGTCGGTACACATACAACTGGCATATGCATACATGACTTGGACAAAAAGACTAAAAATAAACAAATAAATTAAACTTGTGGTATGACTTTTGGTCACGTACTCAGAGCGCGTGCAGCTGTGTAATAGGTCCACTATTGCTATTAGTAAATTCATTAACTCTTGTGACAGCTCGGTTTACCGGGAATGGCAACACACTCATTCTTCATGACTCTCTCCTCACTAACCCCGAAACCCCCATTATAAATCCCACGACGTTACTTAAGGGTTTCCGTTCACCGTCGTCGATACTCTAACGAATTCATTTTGATCCCGTTCTCAATTCCGGACTTCACCATTCTCTGACCACATCCTCCATCGTCCTTTCAAAAATGCCATACCCTTCCGCGTCTGATTCTCGGGAAACCGAAAACCTCGATTCTCCGTCGTCCGTAAGCAGAGAATCCCAGAATGGACCTATAGAGGGGAAAGGTGCTCTCAGTCCGGCCGATGAACTGACGAACGGCGAGTCCGTCGCCGCAATGAGGGTTCAGAAGATTTACCGGAGTTACCGCACCCGGCGCATGCTAGCCGATTCCGCCGTAGTGGCGGAAGAGCTCTGGTATGTCTTCGACTCGTGTCTCTCTCTCTCCATTGTGTTGATTTGATGCAGACTCTCACGGTAGTGTCTATGTGTCTGTATTGTAGGTGGCAAGCGATTGACTATGCTCGATTGAATCACAGTACGGTTTCCTTCTTCAATTTCTCGCAGCCGGAGCCGGCTGCTTCGCGCTGGAATCGAATCACTCTGAATGCTTCCAAGGTCTGCTTCTCTTTTCCCTCAATTAAATAATCAATTAATTGATTAGTCTCGGGCATTAAACAAATTGGATATATGCATCTTCTTTAACAGGTGGGCAAGGGTTTATCTAAGGATGCCAAAGCACAGAAATTGGCTTTCCAGCACTGGATTGAAGCTGTATGTTCAGTCAATTTTCTTCTATGTTGCTTTCCTTGTATCTTTATGTACTAGTGCATATCCCGTGCCATCACAAAAAAATATGATAAGTCTTGAAGTTTGAGACTGTCTAATTAGAAAGTATTTGGTTATTTAAATATGTAGATAATTTTAGCGTTTAACATTTTGTTTTTGTTGGAAATTTAGATTGATCCGCGGCATCGGTACGGGCATTGCTTGCATATGTATTATGAAGAGTGGTGCAGGACAGATACTGGTCAACCCTTCTTCTATTGGTAAGTGACAATTCTTCTCTAAACATTTGGGCTTGCCATGAGTTACTTGGAGAAAATCTTCCCAGTTTCTTCAACAAATATATAGAAATAGGAAGTAAAGCACTTGCGTAATGACCTATTAGATCTCTTACCTTGGCAAGAGTATCAAAGTCGGTTGAACCACTATGTAGGAAATTGAACTATTACAGTCTGTAAATGATGTTGCTTTATTTGCACATTAGTGTTTTCTGATACTACTTTCATGGTCTCAGAAGGAATTAAAAAAAAGATACCACAATGGTGCTGTGTGAAAGAGTGTGCCGCACGATACAAACGATACTATGTCCGTCACTGGTTGGTGACCAAAACAGATTTTCATCCTGTAGGCAGCCCTGTCTTGTTATTTTCTGCAGAAAACGTGGACATTATTTTAATAAAAAATAGGACACTTTGCTTGTATGTCATCTTTTAATTGTTTGTTGCGTAGTAATGTTTATTCATGGGTAACTGGGTAAGTGGTAATGATAGTTTATGCGATAGCTTTACATTTGTGCTAGAGTGCTGATTACTTGTGATTCAGGTGCCAATTGTTCTTCTTACTGAAACTAATGCTGATAATCTTCTGATTATACATTTGGCAGGTTGGATGTTGGAGATGGCAAAGATGTTGAACTAAAGGAATGTTCAAGACTAAATCTCCGTCAACAGTTCATCAAATATATGGGACCTGTATGTCAAGTTTCTTGATTTTCTTTTTTTCTTTGAAAGTTGTATTTGAGATATTTTTGCTTTCGTTTCTTGTTGATGCTTATCTGCAACATTTTATTTCTGATGCTTTTTCTTTTCTTAAAAATCAGCTTGAGCGAGAAGAGTACGAATATGTTGCTGTGGATGGAAAAATAGTTCATAAACTAAGTGGAGATTTTCTTGATACGAACAAAGATAAGAAGGGAGCAAAATGGATTTTTGTAATGAGTACCTTGAAGAAACTTTATTGCGGCCAGGTCAGTCTTAAAACAACTTGGAAGACATATTAGGCTTTTTATTCAATATTTTCTAGCTTTGCACCCTTTAACTGAATCCAATATGCTAATCTCAGAAAAAGAAAGGGAAGTTTCATCATTCAAGCTTCCTTGCTGGAGGTGCCACCCTTGCCGCTGGAAGGCTTGAAGCAGAGAACGGAACACTGAAGGTAATGAAAGGACTTGAGTAGTTATTTTGTTCAATCGTGCATGGAAGGCTTACCTTCTCTAACTCTATCAGTGACGATTCTTGTGGGGTGACAAGTTCTCCATAAATATGTTTGCTCTTAGGATGTTGTATTGCTTTAGAATGTAGTATATTTATGGAGGGGTTTGAAGTCAATTTGAGCCCGAAGCATCACGAAATTAAACAAAGTTTCGGGTAGAGTTCAAAATTCAGGAGTAATACTTCACTGAAATGGAAATTATAGAAATGCTTAATTTGTTATAGTTATGTCAAAAGAAAGATGTATATAGCTCATACCCTTTTCTTGGGGGGAATGGTAGATTATATAAACGCACCAACATTTGCAGTATATAGCTCATACCCTTTTCTTGGGCAGAGTGGTAGATTCATGTACGCGCACCAACATTTGCAGTATACAGATACAGAGGAGGCCATGAATATATGCATAAATGTTTCACTAACCTGAACCCATGAGTGGTTCTCTTGCATCGGATTGTTGATTTTTTTTGTTTGTTGCTGTCTATATTTCAGTCTATATCCCCATATAGTGGACATTACCGACCAACTGATGACCGTTTGGACACCTTGATGTCATTTCTCGAAGAAAACGGAGTCAGCCTTGATGAAGTTGAAGTATGTGACCATGTTTCTACTCTTGTGTATTATTTTTCTATCATGATTCTTTTGGTTAACATATCTTAACCATCCACATTGCTGAAGTTAGATACTCTATTCAATGTGCCAGATAGTCAAGGCAAAGGATGATTACGAGAAATCGGAAGAAGGCGGTATTAGCAGGGAAAACAGTTCAGCAGAACTTGCAACAAAGGAAGGATTCATTCAACTTCGAGGAACTAATTCCGAGGAAGAGGAGATAGAACCTTCCTCGAAAGTGACGGAGACGCTGCCACATATTGAAACAAAAAACAGTTACAGAAGGACCCTATCTGGTGGCCTTCAGAGCCCAAGAGTTGACGTGCCGCGGACAGCTATACTGCAACGGATTAATTCCAAAAAGGCATCCAATTCATGTGAATTAGGTGATCAGCTGTCGCGGAGGTGGTCAACTGGTGCTGGTCCACGAATCGGTTGTGTGGCTGACTATCCAGTAGAACTGAGGTTTCAGGCCCTTGAAATTGTAAACCTCTCTCCGAGAACTTCTGCACCATCAAGCTATAGGCATATGGGCGGCCTTGCATCACCATTACCTGCGGTCTCTCCCGCATCCGATCTGTACAACAGTCATTTGATCCCCATTGTCTAGGCATATTATTTCCCTCTTATAAGGGCTTATGTGTCCTGCTTCGAACTTGATTGTGGATATCTTGCTTATCTCTCTATTACACTTGAAACTCTTACTATCGAGTATAGTATTATTGCTCCTGTCTTAGTAGAGGGGGTTGAACTTGTTTCTTTAAGTCTCATTGTAAATGCAAATGTTTATGCCATTCTCTCCTTGGTTCACCTGCTGGATCTGATAAATGTTCTGTTCCAAACTCTTGTTTCTCTCTTAACTTTCAAAAGCTTACTCAAAGCACATCAATCTTGATAAGCTTCTCACGTTACTGGCGTGTTGGTGTTCATCTCCGTCACTGGCCGCTATTTCCAAAGCTTTTAACACAAGGCCGAAACTACCTATCTTGTGAAACTCATCAAAGGTCAGAATTAGGGACATCGCGAGGAGTGCAGAAAGCTAGGCATCGCAAGCTTTTCTGGCAAATTTGACCGTCGAATTTCGGCTCTTCTTGTTCGGATTTTCGCGGAAACAGTACCCGTAAGAATGGTACTCCGGGTGCCCATGTACAATGTCATCTTTTGCGTTTCTTCTTCGTGTCTAGGCACATTTAGGAACTAGGAGATTGATTCAAAGTCCATTTTATTTTCTGCTATATAACTGTGAATTGGCAGGTTGTTGCTTAGTTTCCTAGGCGTGATTCATCACGATTTGCTTGCTTACGTGCTTATTTTTTGCTACACGTCATGTCACCGTGCACAGTAGTTGCATATTTGCTTACTTTTGCATAAATGGACCCGAAAAAGAGAAAGACCGGAGAGGGCTCATCCACCATGCCTCTGAACCGGTGATTGATCCATTTGAGGTTCAGTGAGTTGCCGAGACATACCATTCTCGACACTCCGCTACCTCAGAAACCCGAGGTTGTGGGTAGATCGGACAAGAGGTGGAATTTTTCCCGTGACAAGGTGACCTACCAAATTCTGCAGATACAGGTTTGTCTCATATAAAGCACATCAAGACTCTTTTGATGATGCTTACTTGAGAAAAGTGGAGGCGCCCAAAAAAGAGTTTTCTGAGCACACTGAGATGCCTAGAGAGTTAAAGGCTCTTATTGAAATTGAAAAATTTAATGAGTGGTATATGTTGTGCGAGGACTTTAGTTCTCAGATTGCTAGGGAAATTTGTTTGAATCTGAGGTACTCTGAGGATGGGAGAGTCAAGATAGGCGTCTGATATGTTGCAGGAACCGCTGGATAGTCTTCACGCAAGAGACTATCCAGAAGACAATGAACGTTTCCCCATTGAGTGAGGCATGTTCTTATCATGCCATGGTTAAGAGTGAGATTATTGTTGCACGGGTGAATGACTTCTGTATTCTGAAGGGCCTCGACCCTTCGAAAAGGAAACAAGATTTAACTCAGTGGAATGTCCATAAGAATCATCTTCTCCCATCGGCTCGATGGATCTTTGAGTTACTTGAGAACTGGGTCTTGGGAATCATACCGAGTCCCAAGTTCTCATTCATACTTTGTGTGATGGCATTGTGTCTTTGGTTAGGGAAGATAAATAACAACTTTATGGAGGGGATTCCTGTTGACAACAAGATTGCTCCGGGCCATACTAGTTTGCTAACCCAGATATCCAGAGATGCCGAGGTGATAGTAAGGAAGGCGAACATGGATTTGAAAAAGTTCCCGGTCCGTGAGTGATCAAAATTTGATGAGAAGGCGAAAGCCTTGAAAAAGAACAAAGTCAGAAGGAAAAGTATAGGGGTAAGTGGCTCAAGGTCTACATTTGACCATGAGGCTGCTGATAGACAGTTGACCATGAGGCTGCTCACGAGTCCTAGATCTTTTCTGTCCAAAATCTTCCACTGTTCGTCTTCAATTTCGCTTGGTTTCTTCTCAATTCCGTGTAACGTCAAGTACAAGTCCTTCTTATAAAAATAATCTTCTATCAACATCTTCCATTGGCTGATATTCGTCTCGTTGAATTTCTCAATATTGAATCTTCCGTCGTCTGCCATCACTCCCACTCAAACCGTGTAGAATCTCAACAATCAAAACTGACCAACAGATCCGGAACGTCCAAAAACTCCAAGTTGACTCCTGTTTCAAGACAATCGGTTTCTTGAATGCTGAGAAACGTCCAAAAAAAATTTTGGACCGAATTTACGCAATCTATAGTACTGACTAGAGGCGGGTGAGAAGCGCTGGATCGCTTCCTCTGTAGTGGCAACCCTTGCTGCCAATTTTCTTAGAACACACGTGATTCACCCCTGTCACTCAAGTACATGCACCCACATGAAATAATAGCCTCATATACCCTTTCTCTCCGTCGGTCCACTCATACACCGTGCCGACCCACTCAATCGGTGACGAACAAACCCACAAACAACTACCATTAAATTAATGCACCGGAAAATTAAATTAAAATATTTGTGTGGGTTACCTCGCCTGGTTTGCCGATCTTAATTTGAAGAAGTTGCTACTGCTAATTTGCACCGATTTAAAAAAAAACAAACAAAAAAAAAACTCAAATTCTCTGCACCGTTTTGAACCGAGAGGAGAGAACACGACAATTTGCTCATTCGAGGAGCAATGAGGTAGAGTGGGGAACTTGACTCAGATGGTTTGGCAGTGGGTCATTCAGCCGAGTGACATTGAGAAGGAGGATTGTTAATGACATAGAATTGCATGTTTTAGTATGTTAATGAACTCTTCATAACTTGCTAATATGTGTAATTTAGCTATGTTATCTCTCTTTCTAGACTTATGATTGTCTTCGTAGGTTTGGTTGTTTTTATCTTATTTTGTAGGCAAAGACGTGATGTAGAACGCAAGAGGCTAGTTGGGAGAGCTTGAAGGAGAAATTGAGAGGCTTTGGAGGGGCTAAGAGAAGTGAAGAAGGATTTAGATGGGCTTATATTGAAGAAATCAAGTGAAAAAGATGCCAAAATTGAAGAAAATGCAAGTTAAATGCTAAATTGCAAGTCAAAAGTGAAGTCAAGGGCCTAATAGACAAGATTATAACGAACTTGGGGCTAAAGTACAAGATTCTAAACGTTTTAGGGACAGCAATGTAGACTTCTTAACGGATTTGGGGTGTTATAGAAATTTTCCAAACCTTTTAAGAGAGTTGGGGGCCATTTTAAAGCTACCAGCAAACTAGGGGGGGGGGGGGGGGGGGGCAAGTGCATATCTGGAGAAACAGCTAATAACAAAACGCGACTCTCTTCTTCCCCGACGCACACGGACGTGAAAAACAGAAATACCACGAAAGCTTCGTCCGAAGCTTCTTCGAAGGCCACCCTGACCTCGTCTCTTCACCAAATCAGTCACAACCGGTCTCAAAATCATCCCCAACCCATCTCCTATCCATTGCACCCATCAATTCGGCCAAAACAAAGAGAACAAGATAGCCCCAAATCGCTAGGGTTCTGGAGAGCTTTTTTCTTTTTTCAGTTTTCAATTATTATTATTATTTTTATTTCTCTTTTCAATTTTTCTTCATTTTCTTGTATTTTTCATGTAAATCACTAATGAAAGAAAAAATCATGCTAGTAACCATTTAAACCAAGTAATATATCTACTTTCCACCCCAAACTAAAATGTCACATTGTCCTCAATGTGTGAGAACAATGGAAGAGCATACAAATTTTAGCAAGAGTTAAGGGATAGAAGAGACCTCATTTAAGATTTCTTAGCCACCAAGCACAAGTCCTCCTCCAAGAGCAACCTACAAAATGTTCATAGAAAAAGAAAATGTGTGAACCTTTCATGAGAAGCATCACTCTTTTTTCGTGTCAAACCATAGATTTTTTTTTCTTTCTTTGGTAGTTTTATTTGTTTTAGCCTTTCATCTTGAGTCTAGATTTTATTTTCTTCTTTGATAGCTTTATTGAGTCTTAGGAAGTTATGGTTGAGTCACTTATATCAATAAAGAAAAAAATTAAATTAAAAAAAATGGGGAAAAAAATGAGAAAAAGTTAAAAGGGGGAATTTTGGAAACTTCTTTTTATTTTTTATTTTCAAAAGGAGTTCTTTGCTTATACTCAATACATTTACACCAATATCCCACATTCCGCGATCTCATGCGTTCTAACAAAGCGACACACTAAATTTACGTTTCATGTTTAATCTTTCAAACTAAGTTGATCACATAAACTTTGACGTCTTCTACTTTTGATAAAGAGTGCATTTTCTAAAGCTATTTGAACTTCACAAAAAGATTTTATTCTAATCGTTTTTGCGGGGGAAACTTGTAGCCCTTTGGAGTGGTGCTGGCCAATGGCACCCCAAGCGATGCCTAAGAAATAGAGGGGTGTACGGGGATAATGTTACGTCACCACCTACATAGCTCCCTTGGTTTAGTTTAAAAAGCCCACTCGCTTGTATATTCCTCTATTTTGTTGCGGGTCTTGGAGAGCCTTGGATTGGATGTGAAAAAAAATGTTAATTCTATAAATCTCGATTAAAAAAGAAAAAACAATGAAAAATGAAATTTTGATAAATCGCACCACCTCCCAAAAATCCACAAAAGGATCATACAAGCCCACAACCACATCTCCCCTTCTTAAAGCTTTTTTGTTCAAAGCTTTGGAGGTCCATCCTACATGGGTGCTTTCGAATAAGTATGAAAATGGCTAGTTTCACGTGATCCTTATTTTTGAAGGCATACTTTCTTGCGAATTTGACTTAATTAACAAGTTGTGGATCGCATGAGTCACCTTCTACCAAACACCGCCCACATTTGTATGAGTATATGCTTAGACGTCCATATGATTCTTTGTTAATCACGTGGGCTTTGAGAATTTATTTGAGGAGACATTTGTGCATTCTTCTTTTTCCCCCATAAAAAAAAAAAAAAACTAGCTAGTAATCTTTAGGATTTTATTTTCTTTGGGTTCTCACTTAAGAAAGATAATGTGTGTGTGCTTTTTCGTAAATATTTGAGTCTAGTTTAGAATTGAGTCAAGCCTTGTCAAGTTGAGTGTGTGTCTCTCATGATTGGTGCTTCACTAATTTACTACTTATATCGCTTTCTTTGCTCGAGGACGAGCAAAGGCTAGTTGGTGGGTGTGTTAATGACTTAGAATTGCATGTTTTAGTATGTTAATGAACTCTTCATAACTTGCTAATATGTGTAATTTAGCTATGTTATCTCTCTTTCTAGACCTATGTTTGTCTTTGTAGTTTTGGTTGTTTTTATCTTATTTTGTAGGCAAAGACGTGATTTAGAACGCAAGAGGCTAGTTGTGAGAGCTTGAAGGAGGAATTGAGAGGCTTTGGAGGGGCCAAGAGAAGTGAAGAAGGATTTAGATGGGCTTATATTGAAGAAATCAAGTGAAAAAAATGCCAAAATTGAAGAAAATGCAAGTTAAAGGCAAATTGCAAGTCAAAGTGAAGTCAAGGGCCTAGTAGACAAGATTATGACGGACTTGGGGCTAAAGTGCAAGATACTAAACGTTTTAGGGACTGCAATGTAGATTTCTTAAAGGATTTGGGGTGTTATAGCAATTTTTCAAACCTTTTAAAAGAGCTCGGGACCATTTTAAAGCCCCCAGCAAACTCCGGGGGAGCCAAGTGCATATCTGGCAAAACAGCTAATAACAAAACGCGTCTCTCTTCTTCCCCGACGCACAAGGACGAGAACAACAGAACCACCACGAAAGCTTCGTCTGAAGGTTCTTCGAAGGCCACCCCGACCTCGTCTCTTCACCAAATCAGTCCCAACCGGTCTTAAAATCATCCTCAGCCCATCTTCTATCCATTGCACCCATCAATTCGGCCCAAAACGAAGATAACAAGAAAGCCCCAAAATCGCTAGGGTTCTTGAGAGTTTTTTTTTTTTCAATATTTAATGTTTTTTAGTTTTGTTTTTGGGATTTCTCTTTTCAAATGTTTTTCATTTTTTTGTATTTTCATGTAAATCACTAATGAAAGAAAAAATCATGCTAGTAACCATTTAAACCAAGTAATATAGAAGTTGATATATTACTTGGTTTAATGTAGATATATTTCTTTCCATGCCATGCCCCTACTTCATTCTTAGAAATGTACTTCTCCTTTAAAATAGTTTGATTCGTCAATTAGAATAGAAAGGAGTAGTAGGGGCAAAGCACAAAAGATGAATAAGAGATGCAAGCAAAATCTAACAATTAAGCTAGAAAGAGTGGTTATGTCATGCATCATCTTAAGAAAATAATTTAAAATCTTAAAATGACGTGAATCGTAGAATGGGTCTTCATAAGTTGCCAATTTTTTTTTCTTGAAACCGCAACTTGAGAGATAGGGGCAACTTGTGAATCCTCAATCTCATCACTTTTAAGCATGGAACATGGATTTAGGGATGTGGCCTCACAAGAGAGAGGTAAAATCATTTGAGAACATAAGACAACATTCAAACCCTTAGGCTTATAATTTGGGTCATTGACTTGGTCATGTTGAGCCAATAGTCTCTCCTCTTCATCAAGATTGATTGCATCTTCCATGAGAAGAGATGAGTAGGAAGCTTCACTATCATACAAAAATTCTATTCCTCCCAAGTAAGCTCATCTAATTCTTTAGAAGATGTAGTAAAAGAGTGTACATGAATCGGAGTATCAACACATGAACCCCCCAACTTACTTGAAGGTTCTTCCACAATCTCTAGTGGAGGGGGTTCTCCTAGAGTATCCTCTAAGTCATCACAAAAGAAGTGATGCTCGTGATCATTGGAACTCCGGTGAGTAATAGGCTCTTCATGAGCACTAGACAAGACAACATTTCCTTCATGAATGGTAGCATCCAATTTGACTTCTAACTCATCACATGAGTGATTTCCATTTTGTGAATCCTCCTCACATTTGTCACTATGTGAGTCATCCAAAATGGCTTCACTCATGTCATGGGTTGACGAGTCATCATCAAAAATATCAACCTCACTACCAATATCACTATCACATGCTTCTTTAGAATGTGCAAATGAGAAATGAATACAATCACCTATCCAAGTTGCAACAACTCCATCATCAAACACATCATCCAAAATTTAGTCTTGAATAGGCTCGTGATGTGTGTGAATAGGAAGTTGAGATTCGTGTGATGATGAGTCTTGTGAAAAGTGAGAACCATATGCAAGAGACTCATTATCATGCGATTGTCAATTTGAGGAAGCGACTCTATCCTCCAAGTGAGAGAATGATTCTTCAAATTTTCTTTGTGGTTCTCTTGATTCTATTAGTGATTCTAATTTTTTTTTATTCTTTTGAATATGCTTTCGAATTTTCTCATATAAAGTATCACTTATAGGCGTATATAGCTCATCATTCACAAGTGATTCTCTCTCAAAATGATTTACTCCTCTTGATTTACACATCATATAATTATATTGATAAGTGCAAGAATCATGAGAGTTCAAAAACATTTAAGTGTTTGAGGGAGGTGTTTGTGCACAAGAAGCATGAGATGTGTAATCTAGTGTCCTACTACCATGCCAAGAATAATTATTATTAGGAAAATAATCACCATTTTTGTAAGCACGCTCATGTTTAGAACGCATTGACTCCTTAGAATGATTTTCAGGTCTAGTAAATGCATAGTAGTAAGGATGTGAAGGGACGTTAGACCTCTCACCAAGTCCAAAATGTTCATGAGACATTTTTTTTCAAGAAAGTAGATGAGAGGTACTTGATAAATTTCACAAGCCCTCTTGAATATCACAAGCTTAACTAACCACAAGAAACTAGAGAAAATATCAAGAAAAATACTAATAAAGTATGGAAAATCAAATCTAATACCTAGCCTCTCCCTGGAAACGGCGCCAAAAACTTGTTCGACCAAAAATAATCCCAAGTATAGGATATCGTCTCAAGTAATAATTCGGTAAGTCCGGAGTTGAATCCACAAGGAGAGGAGGTTAGAGAATGACTTGCTAAACTAGAAAAGAGATTAGAAAACAACTAGCTATGCGATAAAAGAAATCTCTCAATGGCTTTAGAGCTTGCCAAGCTATCAAATCCACCACAAGTGATGGAGCAAGTTGTGTTTGAAACTAAGAAATGAAAGAAACGACTACTAATACTACTAACACTGCGATTCAAGAGAGCGGAGTTGGGTTAATTGATTTTGCTAGAAAACTTGCTAGTGAAGTTCAACACCCAAAATTTGTATGAAGTGACGAAACATGGATTCTAAAGCAAACGGAATCGTCTAGCTCACGAATTCAAGAGCGAAACCCAAAATCGAGATATGTCAAGCATCAAGGATATGTACTCCGCCAAGTGAGTCCACATACAAGATCAAGTCACAATTCGGATTTGTCTTTCGACACACGAATCCAATGAACTCGACATCCAAACTTGTGAAAAATTGAAGAACAATTGAAAACTTCACAACAAGATATCCAAATTCATCAATCAACCCAACAAAGAAACTATCTACTCATGTTCTTGAGTTAAAGAAGAGATTCACAATCATATTCAAATATCATTTCACTAGATATAAGCTCAAAACTTCAGAATACACAAGTTCTTCTCAAAATCAACCCCAATACATAAGCTATAGTTCAAAGTGAAGAGCAAAACAACCCAACTTGAATCAAAACTACACCAAACCAATTCAAAGAAGCCAGTAGAACTCACTAATGCTACTGCTACAGTAACCAAATGTCAAAAAAAGCACTAGCAGCAACAGACCCTCCTTCTTACCATGAGCGATCACCATAGATCCTCTTGTTACTTTCCGGGAATCAACTCTAAAAGTAGTTTTGCAACCTCATGCTGCAAGCTGGCCTACTGAGATGAGATTCCTCTTCAACATCGGGACATGTCTGACATCACTTAACTGCAAAGCTGTTCCATTATCCAAGTTCAGCTGGATTTCTCCCCTCCCACAAATCTTACATGCCTCATCGTCTCTGAGATACACCTTCCCGAAGTCACCCTGCACGTAATTATGAAGAATATCCTTTCTACTTGTCGCATGGAACGAAGAACCAGAATCGACCACCCACACACCCCTTTCAGGATAAAGATAATATTAATGCTTCGTGATCACTTTCAGAAATGTTAATAGAATCATTACCTTTGTGGTTTTCTAACTTCTTCTTGCTCGGATTCTTGCACGCCTTTGCAAAATGTCCGCTATCACCGCAGTTGTAGCACTCAATTTCCTTAATGTCCTTTTTCTTCCACCTTGAATTTGACTTAAATCCACCTCGACCCTTGTTTCCGTTCTTCCTGTCTGCTGATCTCCCACTCTGCTCGACATATAGCACACCATCAGAGGATTTCAAGATCCACTGCTCTTCCTGCGCATCTCTTCACCGAGTATCGTGCTCAACACGTTGTCGTATCCTAGCTTGTATTTTCCAGAAGAATTGCTCACAGCAGTCACTACACTACCCCAACTCTTGGGTAACCCGGACAGAACTAACAGTGACTTCATCTCATCATCAAAGCATGTAATCCCAAATAATTCTAACTGGCTTATGAAAATGTTAAACTCGTTCAGGTACTGGGAAACATTACCACTCTCGGTCATCCTCATGTCAAAGAGCTTCTGCATGAGAAACACCTTCTTCGTTGCTGAAGGTTTCTCATACAACTGTGAGAGAGCATCCATCAAACCCTTCGTCGTCTTTTCTTTCGACACATTGAATAATCTTCTATCAACATCTTCTGTCCAAAATCTTCCACTGTTCGTCTTCAATTTCGCTTGGTTTCTTCTCAATTCCGTGTAACGTCAAGTACAAGTCCTTCTTATAAAAATAATCTTCTATCAACATCTTCCATTGGCTGATATTCGTCTCGTTGAATTTCTCAATATTGAATCTTCCGTCGTCTGCCATCACTCCCACTCAAACCGTGTAGAATCTCAACAATCAAAACTGACCAACAGATCCGGAACGTCCAAAAACTCCAAGTTGACTCCTGTTTCAAGACAATCGGTTTCTTGAATGCTGAGAAACGTCCAAAAAAAATTTGGACCGAATTTACGCAATCTATAGTACTGACTAGAGGCGGGTGAGAAGCGCTGGATCGCTTCCTCTGTAGTGGCAACCCTTGCTGCCAATTTTCTTAGCACACACGTGATTCACCCCTGTCACTCAAGTACATGCACCCACATGAAATAATAGCCTCATATACCCTTTCTCTCCGTCGGTCCACTCATACACCGTGCCGACCCACTCAATCGGTGACGAACAAACCCACAAACAACTACCATTAAATTAATGCACCGGAAAATTAAATTAAAATATTTGTGTGGGTTACCTCGCCTGGTTTGCCGATCTTAATTTGAAGAAGTTGCTACTGCTAATTTGCACCGATTTAAAAAAAAACAAACAAAAAAAAACTCAAATTCTCTGCACCGTTTTGAACCAGGCTCTGAGATCGTCTTGGAGCGATTCAACAACGCAACGAAAAAGCAAAATGAAATTAAACCACGAACAAGAACACAACGATTTACATGGTTCATTTAATTGGCTACATCCACGGTCCACACCCACTTCACTATGATGAACGAATGAAAAGTACAATCAGATCTCTCAATTTTAGTCTAGGTTACAAAATAAGGATAGCTAATACATGAAATTGCTTGTAAGCCCCTCAACTTTAGACTAGGTTACAAAACAGTCTTCACACTTAATAGAACCCAGGTTATGAAATTTTTTCGGATTACTTAAGATTTGATTCATGAACTTGTTGTCTTAATTTGATACAGACTACGTTTTTCATTCATTCTTGTGTGTTATAAAATGCAATTGTAGCGTCGCGGACTATAATTGTTTCTTGGTGAAAATTGATGGACTGACAGGTGAAAAAAATTAGCGTAGAATAAAAAATGAAATCAACCCCTGTATCGTAATAGACCGACATAAGAAGCGTTAGGGTTTGGTTCATTACATAGAATTAATCGTAAAGCATGCTAGGTGGCACAGTTTATGGATCGACATATGAAAATTGTGGAATTTTAGCATATTCTTACATGAGATCGACATAAGATTGTAGGAATGTTTATGTGATCAAGAACATGGTTTAGGTTATGTGTTTCTAAGTGCAATCCGGGAAAGTGAATTGTTCTAGGGGATACGTAAAGAACCTAGTTTTCTTTATCAGTTGATAATTTAAAATCAACATGAAGCAATCCAAAAATACTTATTTAGTTTGTTATTTCAAATTCAGTCACTTGATTGAGGGTGACAACTTTTTAATCAAACAAATTTTCTCCTCCGGTTACTTAAATCTAATCTAGTCGTCTAGCTAAATAGTCTCAAGACTTTCCCTGTGGGTTCGACAATGTGAGCTTAATACTCATCTTTATTACTTCGACCGTGCTTTTGCGTATACATGTAAAAAAATCATGTCAATCGACGAGGAAATGCGAGGGTTAGTGAGTCGGCTTGCGCTTTACGGTGTGGCGGTGTCCTATTTCATTACATTATGGGAACAAGTAGTGGATAGCCATGAGTGCGTGATGTCTAATCCGCACAAAAACTGTGTTGGTTGAGCTTAATTGGTGGATCGTGCTATTTATAATTTTTCTATCATTTTGGTGTAGGATGATCGGTTGGATTAGGCATGTGTCATATTTTTATCGGCTACTTGAGAAGGGGCGTGACTACATTCTAGAGTGGGGGTGTGGACATTTTACTTCAGACATAGAGATTTGGTTTATAACAACTCCACCCCCAGATGTGCTTTGATTTATTTGCGGCTTAGTGGCATGTTGTGATTCATTGAGTTAGGGGGAGACTAGTTTTATTTTTGATACTTATTCACTGGATCGTTTATATCCTCCCCCTTACACGTTTATTAGTGCTCAAGTCTTGAAGGAGCACCACTCGTTTATATTGCTTGTATTGTATTAGTGACACTTTAGGATCGATTACTCTATATTTATCCTCTTTCGTCCCTAAGCTTCATCATGTTTAGACCATTAGCCGAATAGGAGGTCGAACTATGAATGTGGCTTAGCCTTGGTTAGCCTCTTATTTTTTCGGCAAACACAATTAGATAGATTATTCTTGATAGTAAAGTTAGGCTTTCTATACTAACTATGGGCACTTCTCGTTCTCGAATTTAGTTGCGATTCACACCTCTTGCCTAACTATTTCATCACTCCATGAGAACTAGTTTGTGTTATTGAGATTGCCCGATCTCGCCAAAAGGAAAGAAAAAAAAAATTATTTTAATGCTTGCATTGTTTATATGGCATTGTATAGTCATGTAGTTTCATTGTGTACAATCGAGTCGTGTCGGCTAGTAAAAGGTTAATTTGTGTTGTGAATTGTTAATCCTCAATTCATAGATGTATGCAATGTGGTGGGTATAGTATGAAATGGCATAGGTTATGTATGCAAGGGAAGGAAGGAGATATTGAAATTGAGAGAGATGGAATTTGGCTTGAACATGTGCTCGGGACGCGCACAATGTAGTGTGGCGGTAGTTTATAACTTCGGTTTTGGAGTTATCTTATTACTTGCATTTTTTTTTAATTTTTGAATGCTAATCATGGATAATTTCGCGCCATTTAGAGTCAAAATGTGCGTTCATTGTTCAGATTGAGTTCATGTACGTTCAATGTCAAATTCGGGCATTTCTAGTATGTTTTTATGCATTTATTGTGATATGATCGCGGGTTGTGGTTTCTTGTTGTGATTGGCAGGAAAATGCAGCTTAGAGATCATGCGAGAGATGGCAACGAGTTTTGGAAACGAGGAACTCAACAAAAAGAAGGAAAAATGGAGTTTCTGTTGGTCTTCGCAAGAAGACAGTTACTTAGCAAGAATTTCAAAAAAGCCATGTTGTCTTTGTGTGACACTTCTCTGTCTGAAAGTACGAAGCTTCTTTGCACGAAGAGCTGAAGGTCTTCGCACAAATAGGAGGACTTATCCAAATTTTAGATTTGAATAAAAAGTATTCGTGTGGTAGCTTGCTATGGCAAAACACAAGGACACTTCGCAAGAATGAGCTCAGAGTGTTCGCACGAAGGTCTTCGCACGAAGACTAAGTTTTCGTATGAGGAGAGTGTCAGAGGCCGTAGAAACAGTTGGGGCTTGGATGTAATTTACATAATATTTATCCTATTGTTTTGGAAACATATTTAAGTGTAGGGTTTTGATGCATATAACGCAACGGAATATAAATAAATAATCATGATAAAATCCCTCCACGGATCGCAGGCAAGCATTCATAATGTAATGAGGGTTAACGAGTTGTGTACCTTATTTGTGTGATCATTACAAAGAATTGTGTCTTCGTCTCTATGAATATCCACACCTAGGATTGCAGCTGGAATCCTTCTCCACGTCAAGTGCTAGCAACGGAAGAAGGAGGAAGAATCATGCAAAACGGGGCGTAAGGTCGTGCGCCACCTAGTTTCCGACGGAAAAAGGGCGGGCGGACAACTAGGGCTTCAAATCTATCTTGTCTCTCTCTTTTTATTTGTTATCTCACACAATAATGACTCTTCTATTCGAAATAATAAGCTAGCCCCCCTTATACAGGTAATAACTCCTTATTACTATATATTTACCCCAATACTAATCATGTCCATACACGGATTAGTCCACCTTGCAAATTAGTCGTACTAACTTTGCTCGTGGTTGCGTTTTGATCCATTTGATTAATTATCCCTACTAATTAATATCCAAATCCAGTTTAATCAATAATGTGTGTGACCCCATAGGTTTCTACTTAGTTGGTAGTAACTATTACAAACATAGATGGTGTCTAACAACACATCTATGCCACCCAACTAAGAGAAAAGTTAGTGATCCGAAAAAAAATTTGCCCAATGTTACCGTGTTGTATCTATCCATTTGTCTCTGTATCTGGATTGGACACGAGACATAAATTTCACACTCGTATTTCCAATTAATAGTTTCTTGATCCTGGGAATAGGCTTATCTATACAGATAATATCAATATCTAATATTGATTTATCTGAGTCTGGCCAGACATTCCATAAGCATTACCTCTCGATGGGCCATGGATATTTTCTCCCATTATGTGCGAGCGACAAATACTCTCTACATTACTACCATCTCTAAGCTTGTTTCCTATCATGCCCGATGATTACCTTTATAGTTATCCAGTTACGGTGCAACGTTTGATAATATCAAAACATGATATTTCACAACTAGAGTATCTAGTGAATTCAAGTCTAAGGATTACAGCACCATTAGCACTACTAGAAGCACTTGTGACGTTAACACAATTTAATGTATCCTTCTGGTTGTGGAGTATGCCATTACTCACTACTAGAAATGAACATAAAAATGGAAAAAATATATAAAAATTCGCGCAGCAAGAGTATATGTCGTTGTTTATTGTATCACAAATGGCGATAGTTAATATTATCGCTTAAAATTGTCTTATACGGTGACAAAATAGTGGCCCCGTATATAGTTTAGCATAAACCGCAAGGTTTCTGACAAAAAATGGCGAGAAGAAATATCTCCGTTAATACTTTATTATAAACGGAGAGAAATTATTAGTAACGGCGTTATTTCATTATCCGGTAAATAATATTTAACAGAAACGGCGAGAGTTGGTTAACGCCGTTAGTTACCATCTTATACGACGAGATATCTCACCGTATATGTGTGTTTTACACATGTCACACTATGCCCAGAATTGTTTGATTTGTCCGCCAACTTTTGGGGAAAAAATTTCCATAGCCCGTGCCAGTGAAGAGAAAGAAACCCTAGGTCTGGGAAATGAAACCCTTCACAAGCCTAAAGAGAAGAGAGAGAAGATAAGAGAGAACGGAGAGAAAATGGTGTAGCGGTCCACCCATTAGCCACAAGAAAGCTGAATCGAAGATATAATGGAGAGAAAATGGTGGAGCGGTCCACCCAGAAGCCACAAGAAAGCTAAATCGACATCGTTGACCCTTTTCCATCAAACGAACACCATCGTCGACCCTTATCTATCTCTCGAAATCCCATAAGCAGAATCATAAACCCTTTTCTATCTCTCATTTAAATTGTTTTTCATTGTGATATCTAGTCCGGGATCTGTTGTTTACCTAGTTGTTAACCTATTCTAAGGTTCGTTGATTTTCATTATTGATTTCTGTTGATTACTGAAGCTCCCAAAGGAGGGTTACATGAAGCCCTAATTCTGGAACAACTGTTTTTTTCCAGAATTAGGGCTTCATATAACCCTCTTTTGGGAGCTTCATGAAGCCCTATTTCTAGTATGGGGTCCGTTGTTCACTTAGTTTGTTATTTTTAAATTGGTAATCGATTTTTCAATTTTTGTTGATTTTAGTTGTTGTTTGCATAATGTAAGGCTTCAAATTGGTTGATGAGTGATTGATTTTGTATTTTTGTTTTGATTATTGTCGACTTTCGAGCCCGTTAATATATAAAGCACAATTGAAATACAAAAGAAACAAAACAGCTGTTAAAGTTCAATAAACAAACCCTTTTACTACTGCCTGATAGGGAAATTACATAAACAAACCCAAAAAAGCAAAACAACTAACCAAAATAACCAAACGAAAAACATGTTCTAAACAGCAGAAGTGCCAGAACCAACAGGAGCATGCAGTTCCAAAATAACATCAGAGGAGACAGGAGTGTCTTCAACAGGAGGGAGCATTGCTAAGGGCATGACATCATAAACAGGAACCATGGCCATTTCAACTCGTTCAACACCTTTTTGAACCTTCCCTTTACTCTTTCCACCAGATTGAATCTTCTTCGTGCTTTTGCCTTTTCTTGTATGTCTTTTCACTTTATTATCAGGGGATTTCTTAACAAAACTTGGCTGCCCCATTTTCTTGAAAGTGGTGGGAAGTTGCCTCATATCAGCGGTTGGGGGGATAAGTGAAAGAGAAGATGGTTGGGTGTGGATCTGTGGAAATAGAGAACTGGGGTAGGGTATTTTATAGTGTTGATCCTCGGTAACAGTCCAATTGGTGTATTAAAGGATCGTTAATGGGAGAGGTGAGAGGACCATGAACACATGATGAATTTGAATTGGCATGCATCTGTGAAGCCAAAGGGACTGTAGTTACAGATGCATGAAGCTGCATGAAGGAATTAGACCGGGTCTAACCCATTGGGTTTTTACCACATTGTATATCGGTTGGGACCTGTCATTTAATGAGCAAGTCTTATTTGGAGCAACCCATTTAAACCCATTTAATCCACATTATATATGGGTTGGGTCCCGTCTATTTAATAAAAAAGTATTATTTGGAGCAACCCATTTAAACCCATTTGTGATAAAAAAGTATTACTCAAGTTGGGTTGTTAAAGATGTGAAACTGGATATGTTTACAGAAACTGCTAGATGATTATTGTAAACCCTAGATTGGTAATTGGCTTAATTGCTTGATTATGCTCTATTAATTGACAAATTTATTAATATTGTGAGTGATTATTTCCCAAGCCAGGGTTTGTGTATATGTATTGTTGTATTTTCAATTCTATTTCACTACCATTTTTGACAATTTGATATCTTATAACCTAATTGATTCGTGAAAGAAGCATTTGATGTTGCTATGTGAGTTAATGTCCATGTTTAAGTCTTAAATTAATAGTTACACTTTTGTAAATACTGTCTTATTCTAATTGATTTGTAATTTTTGTAGTATGGTATGGATTGTCTTAAGGACTGTCCCAACCGATCCTCAAATTCCATGAATTAGCCCATCTGGGTGGCTTCCTGAGAAATCGGTGCAACCCTAAAACAATACCCATGGAATTTTCTATTATATTGTGTTGGTTTGTAGTTGCACCGGTTTGCTATGTGCCACCTAGGGGATCTAGTTCGATAAATTTGAAGATACTTGGGACATCGACGTCAATCCATATATCTACACCCCCTCTCCTTTGTTGATGCTAGCATCTCCATAGATGAACATCGTAGATGTATTAGGAGTTGGGAGCACTGTAATACCTTCATTATGTTGTGGTACGTCTTCTTTCCTTTTCAAGCATCATCTCTTCTCTGCAACACACATGTTGGTACTTCTTTGACTGTGACTTGCTCTCTTGTAAAATAGCTTAATTGTGTACATGTGTCTGTGCAGCTTCTGGTAAATTGAGCTTTGCCTCACACGATCAAATTTTTAATTTTTCTTCGTACTTATTTTTCCAGGGTTCAAGTTCAGTGGCTAGATTTTTCAACCCATTAGTTGAATAAATACCGTTCCAACACCCATTAAGTCTCTTTTCAACGGCGGGAACATGGAACTGCATAATTAGCATGACTGCGCTGGGGAAAATGCGGCATCAGTAGGGCTCTGTCTAATGTTACTGCTCTGTTCCCCAACCAGCATGTCCTGGCGACGTCTCCAAACGATCCTCAAACTTCATGAACTGCCCTGCTGGATGGCTCACCAAGGTACGTAGCAGATAGGAGCCAATACAAAACAATACCCATGGAATTGTCAATTCCATGGTGTTGGAACGTAGTTGCCCTTTTCTGCTACGCGCATCGGCCAACCACTGAGAAGAGTCGGTTCATGAAGTTTGAGGATACTTCGGAGATCGACGTCAAGCCATAAAGAACAGACAAGTGACATCATTCGGAGCCATTACAGTGCCGCAGTTTCCCATGCTCTATGGTGTTGTTTCCAATTCCATCTCTTGTTGAAACGCGACTTCAAGGGTGTTAGACTGGTAATTTTCAAGTATTGGCTCGTTGTGCTAGTCGCTATCTTAAACGAACCCTGCACATTGAATTTCAGGTTAGTTTTCCCTCAAGTGTTGGGTTGGATTTCCCTCATTTTAGCAAGCTGACCAACATCTCAGAATCAATCTTATGTTGTTAAAGTTTAGCTTGTTTGTCGTCTTTGAAATCAACTTGGTTTCTTTGATTTGTTTTGGAAATTGTTGTCGTAAAATACATTTTTTTTGGTAGAACTTCATTAAATTAACCAAATATAAGGATTGTCAACTTTGTACAATAGAGGTAGACATATTGATCTTCTCAGATCTTGATCTACCATGATCTACTCCCTAGTCTGCTCTTGAACTTCTACAAAACCTAACATTTACAAAAAAAGAAACCATAGAACAACCACACTAACTACCACACTTAGTGCCCCACTTACTATCATAGTTACTGAAAGCCTAACCACAACTAGAAGATTAAATAAACAAAGTACAAACACTGCCTTAAACCATAGTCTTGACTCAAAAGTTGCCTAAGTAATGAAAGAAGCTGAATTTGAATTCTGAATGTTCATGATGTTGTAGCAGTGCCATGAGGTAATGGCCATCTCCTTTTGCTGAAACAATTGATCAGAACTAGCAATCTCATTTCTGTAAATTATTTCATTTCGTGCTTTCCAAATATACCGGAGAATTGAAACTTTAAAATAGATTAATTGTGTACATGTGGATGTGCTATATGTTTTATTGTCCGTAAACCTAAAATGCTATCTGTTTTAATATTGATATGTACTGTTATCTTATTTAGGTTTATCCAGGCTTTGGCACGTGCACGTTATCGTGACCGTTTTGGCGCAGTGAGGGAATGTGAAGCCGGAGCCCGCGTATTCGAAGCCATTTTGTCGCACTTAGGGACACAACTAGAGGTAAATCTAGCTACAGAAAGATGAGTTGTATTCTTTTGAAACTTGAAGATAGATAGCTAGCTCAGAAGCCGCAAAATATAGATTTTGGTATAATACGCAGAGTATAGGTTTTGGTCCACTGGAATTGTACATTTGCGGTAAAACTTTGGCATGTAAAATTTGGGGTTAATTTTGTGGACATATATATATATTGATATTTTTAAAATGTGTTGTGTGTTCTTTCATGTTCAGCAGGTAATGTGTGTTGTGGTGGTTGTGCCTGAAGACATAAGGTTATGTGTTGGTTTGTGCCTGAAAATAAACTACATGTTGGAATCCTACAGCTATGATCTGGTCTGGTTGCAGGGTCTAGCTCAAATACGGCGAGAATACATTCTTGCTGTTTTAATTAATAGCAAAAACGAAAAAAGTTTAATATGTTGCCGTAAAAAATTACATTCAAATACGACAAGAGATAGGTTAATATAGATTTACTTTTGTCGTAATAGAGAGGACAACGAGAATATTTCTCGCCGTATTTGATGTAAACCGAAAAAAAAAACATACGTAATTACTTAACGGAAAAAAAATTCCGCATTTGGCTCTTCAAACATTGCGATATTTTGTCTTTTTGCCGTATATATTAAGTAATTAACGGCGATTTCCTCGCAGTTTTTGAGGAATAAATATGGAGAGAGGCCATTCACGACGATGGTTTTTCTTGCCGCATAGTATTAACGTCAAAATACCTCGCGGTCGCACCAGATTTTGCCAATCTTGCCTGAAACAGAGAGAAAAAGCTCATAAACAACGATATATTCTCACATGTGTTAAAATTGATATCTCCGTATCAATCTACCCACATACTAGTCTATAGTGATCGTCCTGTTAATCAATATAATAGACGAGGGATATTTAAGATAAACAACACATTGCAATCTAAAGACTTCATTATATTAAATATCTCATAAATAATATATGAATATTCTATCCAAAAACAATGTTCATTTCCTCTAGGGTATCTACTCCAACAGTCTCCCCCTTGCACTAGAGCCAATCTGCTGCATCTTGTATTCCTATAGATCTAGTGTTCCATTCATGCTTGCGCTGAACATGCGGCCTTGTCAGAAGATCTAAAAGATTATTTTCAGTTGGAGTCTTGCATATATTCACATATCCTCTATCAATGATTTCACGAATGAGATGGAATATCCTAAGCACATGCTTGGATTTCTGGTGTGACCTAGGTTCCTTAGCCTCTGTGATTGCCCCAGTGTCGTCACAGTATAACACAATGGTATCAACAATGCTTGGACCCACACTAAGATCAGTGATGAACTTCCTGATCTAAACAGCTTCCTTTGTTACGCCTTCCGCAATGTACTCAGATTCAGTTCTAGAATGAGCAACTGTCTCTTGCTTGTAACTCATCAAGCTCACAGCTTCTCCATTCAGTCAAAATACATAGTCCGACTACGATCTATAGTCGTCCTTGTCGTTTTGGAAGCTCGCGCCAGTGTAACCAAGTACACTGACTTCTTCCTCACCTTCAAATATCAAGAATGCATCCTTAGTTCTTCTCAAGTACTTAAGGATATTCTTGATAGAAATCCAGTGACTCTCACCCAGATTGGACTTGTATCTGCTTGCCATACTCAACACGAATGACACGTCTGGTCTAGTACACAACATGGCGTACATTATAGATCCTATAGCCGACGCATATGGGATCTTGCTCATGCAATCCTCCTCAATCTGATTGGAAGGACATTCAGCCTTGGAAAGGGTGACTCCATGCTACATGGGCAAGAATCCTTTCTTCAATTCTTGCATGTTGAACCGTTTCAACACCTTTTGTATATATTTACTTTGGCTTAGACCGAGCAGCTTCCTAGATCTATCCCTATAGATCTTGAAACCAAGTATATAAGCTGCATTCCCTAATTCTTTCATTGCGGAACACTTCCCTAGCTAATCCTTAACAAATTGCAAGGTAGGAATGTCATTTCCAATTAGTAGTATGTTATCCACATACAAGACCAGAAACACAACAGAACTCCCACTAACCTTCTTGTAGACACAAGGTTCATCTTTGTTCTTGATGAAGCCAAACTCTTTGAATGCGTCATCAAAACGTCGATTCCAACTCCTAGAAGCTTGATTCAATCCATTAATGGATCGCTGCAACTTACAGACTTTGTTGGCATGCTCTCGATCTTAAAAACCCCATGGCTCTGTCATTTACGCATCCTCAAGGAGGTTTCCATATAGAAACGTTGTTTTGACATCCATCTGCCGAATCTCATAGTCGTGATAATTTGAATTAGAAAGTAAGATTCGAATGGATTTGGTCATCGCAACTGGGGGAAAGTTTTCATCATAGTAAATATCAGGATTATGTCTGAACCCTTTTGCCACCAATCGGCCCTTGTAGGCAGCTACATTTCCATCCAGATCGGTCTTTTTCTTGAAGTCCCACTTGCACCCTATGGGCCGAGCCCCTTCGGGTGGTTCCACAAAAGTCTATACTTGGTTGGTATACATGGATTCCATTTTGGATTTCATGGCTTTAAGCCACTTCTTAGAGTCTGAACCTTTCATGGCCTCTCCATAAGTAGTAGGCGCATCATCCATGAGTAGTACGTCACCGAGCTCAGTTACGAGAAGTTTATACATCTCTGGCTCCTGACGTACCCTGTAAGTTTAGCATGTTTCTAAGGATTGAAACAACAGATCTGTTTCAAGGCCTTGAAAAAACTTTCAATGGTTTGAAATATACGCTGCAGTATATAACATGAACTTAGGGGGAGCTTTTGATTCTAATATGACTCATGTCTCCTATGTTTGATTATATATTACTTGATGATGAAAGACAAAACATTTTGATACTCTAAACGGTAGCTAATATCTCTGTTTGACTAAGTTTTTGAAGGATTAATAAGTTACCAATTTTGCAGGAACTATTTACTAAATTGTGTTTTTTGCAAGAAAGGAAATTGGATTGTCAAATTGATTCTGTGATTGTGAAAACATGTCTGGACCTTCCTAACATACTCAGCTACAAGATCAAGTCCGTATCTTTGAAGATACTGAGCAACTAGCCATTTGGAAGAGCTGTTAAAGAAGTCAAGATATGCTGCTGGCTTTTAGGAAAGTTTGTTTAAAGAAGATTCTGAAGATCTGTAATTCAAACCTGCTGCATAAGAGAGGGAATGATTGAATAAATTCGAAGAGAACACACAAATTAACACTTAGACCTTCTCAAGGATGGAAAAGCAACGCATAACGAGATTCATTTCACTCAATTCAATCATATGAAGATCACTACATACTCAACCGCTTCATCACTTCTAAGTGTTCTTCTTTCTGATCTTAATTTGTATATCATCTACATAATACTTCTCATATATTATTCTCGTCAGTTGCTCAAGTGAACAATAAAAAATTCTTGTCGAATTAGTTAGCTAGAGCAGATATTGTATAGGTTAGTGAGAACCACAAGTTGTAACGAGGTAAGGGAACTCTCTATTCTTGAGATCTAGGGCTTAGCTTTTGATTAAAAAGAATTGAGTTGAAAATCCTGCAGGGGTCAAGTCCCTGAGGTAGAGATGTAGGTCCTAGTGGGCTGAACTCTATAAATCTCTGTGTCCCTAGCATTCTACTTACTGTTCTATACTTATCTCTTTTACTGCACAAAACAAGATTTCAGTTCAAGGACTTCAAAGCAATTTCAAGACCGTGAAAACTATCAACAAAATCTTTACTCACTGTTTTGATTCTAAGGACTTGAATGTAATACCCCGTAATATACTTAGGGGTAAACTAGTAAATTGACAAATAAATATAAATTTAGTCGTACAAGAAAAATATAAAATAAAGTTGTGTAATTTATTTATAATTAGTTTTGTTAAATTTTAAGAAATATTAAAGTAGTATTTATAAGTAGTTGCGCGGACAAATTAATAATTCTATTTGTAACGCGGATAAAGCCACCTCGTAAAGTGGTGTCATTGCCACACCTAATAATTTTCTAAAGCAAAGCAATTACCAGATTTTTTCTTCATCCTTCTTTGTCTTTTCTTCTTTGGCAGCTTCAAATTTTCTTCTCACTGTTTTGCTTCGGCAACAACCCCGAAAAACCACCTCATCACCACCTCCATCACTTTCACTCACCTCCTACAAAATCTCTCTCTCCCCCTTCTCCTTCGGAGCAGCGTCATCATCATCTTCACCTTCTTTTTCCTCACGGCAAAGAAGCCTTCCACGTCGTCTCTCTCTCACTCTCTTCTCCCTATATAAACACAGCATCACCTTCTTCTTTCTCAGCAGCACACACCACCATAGTCACCAACGTCACCACCATCATCATCTCTCCCATCTCCGGCCACCAACACCACCGTGACCACCTCCATCACTCTCCCTCTCACCCACTGCCCTCTCCCCCTCTCTCTGCCTCACCCTCTCTTGCTCTCTTCTAAGAGCTGAACAAAGAAACAACCAGGAAAAGCAGAATTAGCTGGAAGCGAACCACCAGCCACCACCACCGTTCCCATCGGGAACCACCGAGAACCCGACACCACCACCAAACCCACCTCTTTCCCTCTTTGTTTCTCTCACCCTCCCTCTGTGATGATCTGAATAGAGGAACCAGCAGACCCAAAACACCCAGAAACAGAGCACCACCAAACTCCGACCAACCTCCATTAAAACCGGCCAAAGCTCCGGCCAAACTTCACCAACGTGAACCAACGCAACCGACCCTCTCTCTGCTTTCACTGGACTCCTAGGAGGCCGACCAACTCAGTGGAGGGCTCAGAACTGGCTGAAGAAGCCATTAAATCCGGCCACGAGCTCCAACTCCGGCGAGCAACGTTCGGCTACGCAACCCGGACCAAATCGCGATCGTTTCTCTCGATTTTTTATTCTGGTATGCTCTATTCATCGCCCTAAGTTGATTTATGTAATCAAAATCAAGTATTGATGCTCAGAATCACGATTAGATTGATCAAATTGAAAAATCGTGCTTAGGGGGAGGTAGTTGTCATTTTCAGAAAGTATATTAATAAGAGGAAGGGGGTATTTGTGTACTTTTAGCAAACTTGGGGGTCTGTTTGTCATTTAGCAATATGAAATATAAAAATAAAATAAAAATAGGATTTTTAAGTTTAAATTAATTTCCACACTTTCTAGATATTATTATAATTAAATAATAATAATAATACTAGTAGTAATTATAATAGGGACAATAATAATAACACTAGTAGTAGTAGTAGTAGTAGTAGTAGTAGTAATAATAATAATAATAATAATAATAATAATCATAATAATAATAATAATAATAATAATAATAATAATAATAATAATAATAATAGCAATAGAAACTATGATAATAATAATAATAATAAAAATTTTGATGAATGATAATAATACTAGTAGTAGTAGTAGTAGTAGTAGTAGTAGTAGTAGTAGTAGTAGTAGTAGTAGTAGTAGTAGTAGTAACAGTAGTAGTAATAGCAATAATAATAATAAAAGTAATTATAATAAGAAAATAAAAGTAAGTTAAGATAATAATAGTGGCTAGGGAAATAAAATTTATTTTGAAAATAAAAACATGATTTTTAAATCCATTTCTACAAACATAATTATTATTATTCTATTTAAATGAAAATGAGTTAAATATATAGACAGTATATGGAAAAATAATAACTAGTTAAATTAAAGTTATTTGGGAAGTAATTGTAATTTTCAATTATTTATTAAGAAATGTATTAGAATTTAAAGTTAACGATTTTCTCAATTAATAACAAGAGATTATTTATAAGAAGAATAATTCATCTCAACTTAAATATTTATATTCAGTTATTAGAAATATTTAAAATAGTCTTTACATTTAGTTTCTATAAGTTTGCTAAATAAATTGTTATTTTAATAATATTACTCTTTATAGAATTTTAGTTACTTAGAAAATAAATTAGTTAGTTAGAAAAATATTTAGTAAATATAAAAACTTGTGAATTTAATTTATAGGTTTCTACATAATGATAATAGAGTTTAAAAATATTATTAAGAAATTATGAGTGTAGTATATGAAAGTTAAATAATGAAACTCGTCAAATATATAGAAATACTTATTTTGACACGTGTATCGATAACGCGTAGGTGACGAATCCGTTGACGAAGACTACGTGTCTTTCTAGGGGAGTGCTACGTGCTTTCATTGAATAAGCGAGGTAAGTAAATATGCCAAGTCTAGCGTGCCTAGCTCCTTTCGTGTCATAACATGATTTAATATTAGTCTCAAAATGTGTTTGTGATATATCTGTTTTTAATTGTGATTGTTTACGACTTGAAATGTTTTCTTTGAAATCATCACACAAAAATAATAAAACGTAACAACGTAAAGTGGGAAGAGTTGTACGGGAGAAACTTTTATTATTTGTCGTGTTGACTTCGGTCACTCGACCGCTATTATTTTAACCCGGTCGCAACCTGCCGGGTGTCTCCATGTACTCACCCCTCTGGTCGCAAGAAGTCTTTGGGACTGCCGGTAGTCAAGGTCATGGTAGCTAGTGATAGTATAGTAGATCTTTCCCTGTATCAACAAATTTAAAAAGGACTTTTCTACAAGACAAGGAAGTTCATGAATAGAAAGAAGAGATAATCGGGATATCACTCCCCGCTACCGAGTAAGAAGGAAAGTTTCAAAGTTAAGAGTTTATTTACATTTTTCATCGAGTTACACTTTTATGACTTATTCCTCCTTATGCTTTGATATGAAATAAAATTGCTTTCTCTTCCGTTTTACAAGCTAGGGTGTTTACTTACTCAGTTCTTTATGCTGATTTTAGAAAACTGCGGTCTTTGTTTCCTTTCCCCGCAGGTTTAGAAGAAGACAACTATGGCATGACCGGGTACGAGACTCACTAAGGGAACTTCCGTCACAAGTTGTAGTATAGTATGAATAATGTTAGAATAATGTATAATAGAAATGTGTGACAGACTCGAGGACGTTTTGTAATGTTTAATAGTATGTAATATATATATATATATATGTTGGGATGTTGTGCTTTTGATTATCCGCCGTTACTTTTAGCTTCGGCCTCCCCGTCTCGTCCGAGACGGATAAGGGGGTCGTTGCAGGTGGTATCAGAGCCGACAGACCACTAAATGGGAATTAAAACTTGTAGGGAAAATTAAAATAAACATAGGGCAAGATAATTAAAACCGGAAAATCCGTTCGGGGTATGGGTAGCTTAGGCATAGGTCTTGATATTTCCCACCCACCCGCAATCTGTCTTAAGAAGTGTGGTGTTGTTATAGTCTTATGTAAATCATTTTGATGCAGTTTATTAGTTGTGAATTATCTTCACTTACATGATAGAAAGAAGGATGAATACATAATTTGATTCGTACTAGATATGTCATCTCATTTACACACACACGTTTTATGTGCTTTATTGTGATAATTGCTATGTTATACGTGTTTAGCTGTTATTTTGCACGATAATTGTATTGAGTAATTGTGAAATAATTGTTGAAATATCTCAACCATAACTAATAATACCATAGGTTGAGACTGATAGACCACTACAATACCACTTTAGGACCGTTAAACAAATGGCTGACAACGTTAGCATGGAGCAATTCTTCAGGCAAATGACCCAGATGATGAACAACGGAGGTCAAGCGGGACCTAGCTGGGCCAAGAAGGTGGCAGAAATGAAGCCGATGGAATTCACAGGCAAAGAGGATCTTGTTGAATTGGAAGATTGGATAATGTAAATGGATAAGATCCTGGAAGTGGTAGAATGCCCGGATGAGCGAAAGGTTAATTGTGCGGCCTTTTATCTGAAGAGTGAAGCGAACCTCTGGTGGAGAAATGTGCGAGAAACTCTGCTAGCTAACCCTAACTTCAACTGGGAATCCCTTCAAGCTGCTCTCCGCTCTCGTTTTTACCCACATCATGTGAAGAGGAGCAAGGAACTCGAATTCAAAAACTTGCAGCAAGGAAACGGCTCTGTGACCGAGTATTTCCAGAAATTTACAGAATTGACACGATTTGTGGGAAATATGGCGCCCGACGAATATTCCAAGGTTTCTCGATTCATCGGTGGACTGCATGAAAGGCTACAGGAGTCTCTACTGAGCAGGACCTACTCTACTCTGCACGAAGCCTACGACAGAGCTGCAGACATCTGGCGAGTCCGTGTCTCCCAAGAAGAGAAACGTAAGAAACGCAAGCTAGAAGAGGCAGGAGGAAGCAACAAAAACTTTGCCAAGGGCAATCAGAGGTTCAAACCCAACAACAGTGGAGGCAACCAAGGACAGCAACGTGGCAGACAACAGAACACCGTGGTTCAAAACACTCGCCGCTATTTCTGCAAATGGTGCTCACGCAACCACCCAGGAACGGATTGTGAATGAAATGCAGTCACTTGCAACAACTGTGGAAAAAGGGGACATCGAGCCTATGAGTGTCGCTCACAACCAGCCGGGAACCAGCCAATGAACCAAGGAGGCAACTATGGAAGACCACAACAGAACAACTACCAGGGCAACCGTCAATAGAACGGGAACAACTTTGGACCCAACCAGCAGTTTGGGAACCAGCAGAATGTAAACCGCAACAACCAAAACACTAGAGGCAATGGCTATGGAAGGCAGCAGAACTACAACCCAGGACAGAACGGAGCTCAACCTAGAAATGGGAACAACAATGTTGGATATAGGCCAAATGCCAACAACGGTGCTGGTGCAATAGGAGGAGTAGGAGGTCAGAATGGAAATGTGGGAAGGATCGCTGTGCTGACAAGGACTGAAGCAGAAGCTGCTCATGGAGTTGTCACGGGTACTTTCCTTGTCCTTGAGCAACCAGCTTTAGTACTGTTTGATTCAAGTGCATCATATTCCTTCATATCGTCTTCATTGTTGAAAAATTGGGTTTGCATAAGTCGTTTAGCGTATCCATTCCTCTAGCGACACCTAATGGCCACGTAACTGTCTGTGACACCGTATTCGAAAACGTACAACTAAAGATCCTAACCAGTACCTTACCCGCAAACCTGATGAAGTTTTCCCTAGGGGGCATAGATATAATCCTAGGCATGGACTGGCTTGGGAAATATCGGGCAGTTATTGATTTCCATGGTCACAAGGTCCGACCGAAAGGACCTAAGGGCGAAAAGATCACTTACCGAGGTATCCCCACGGAACCTCGCATTAAACTAGTATCAGCCCTGACCATAGTTAATCAAATGAGAAAGGGAAACTCTGCCTTCTTATGTTATGTCCAGGACGTAACCAAGAAGGAGACTGCTCTAGAAGAAATACCAGTCGTTAGAGAATTTCCTGACGTATTCCCAGACGAGATTCCGGGAACGCCACCTCAAAGAGAAGTGGAGTTCACTATAGACTTAGCACCTGGAACTGCACCTATCTCAAAGGCGCCGTATCGGATGGCACCTGCTGAATTGAAGGAGCTGAAGAGCCAGATACAAGAAATTTTGGATAAAGGGTACATACGACCTAGTGTGTCACCCTGGGGAGCACCAGTTTTATTCGTCAAAAAGAAAGACGGCAGTTTACGGTTATGTATTGATTACCGGGAACTGAACAGTGCTACCATCAAGAACAAATATCCGCTACCCCGAATTGATGACTTGTTCAATCAATTACAAGGGGCTAGTGTCTTCTCTAAGATTGACCTGAGGTCCGGATATCATCAACTCTGTGTTGCCGAGAAAGATATCCCAAAGACTGACTTTAGTACAAGGTATGGTCACTATGAGTTCACGGTGATGCCGTTTGGTTTCACCAACGCACCCGCAGTGTTCATGGATTTGATGAACCGGGTGATGAAACCATTTCTGGACCAGTTTGTAGTCGTCTTCATCGATGACATTCTGGTGTACTCAAAGAACAATAAGGATCATGAAGAACATCTCCGAGATGTATTGCAGACTCTGAGGCAGGAACAACTGTACGCCAAGCTATCAAAATGCGAATTTTGGCTGGATCGTGTTCCATTTCTGGGCCATATCATTTCCAAGGAAGGAATAACCGTGGACCTAGCAAAGATCGCAGCAGTCAAGGATTGGCCTACACTGAAGAATGTGTCGGAAATCCGAAGTTTCCTTGGCTTAGCAGGCTACTACCGACGTTTCGTAAAAGATTTCTCCAATATCGCTAGGCCACTGACAACGCTGACGAAGAAAGCGGTGAAGTATCATTGGGACGATAGCTGCGAAGAAGCATTCCAAACTCTAAAGGAAAAGCTAACTGCAGCACCAGTATTAGCTTTACCAAATGAGTCTGGTGAGTTCGAAGTATACAGTGATGCGTCGAAGAAAGGACTAGGATGCGTGCTGATGCATGATAGAAGGGTAATTTCCTACGCGTCAAGACAATTGAAACCCCACGAAGAGAACTACGCCACACACGACTTGGAACTGGCAGCAGTTGTCTTCGCGCTGAAAATATGGAGACATCATCTTTACGGAGCCGTTTGCAAGCTCTACACGGATCATCGAAGCTTGAAGTATATCTTCACCCAGAAGGATTTGAACAACAGGCAACGAAGATGGCTAGAAATTATCAAAGATTATGACTTACGCATTCAATACCACGAAGGGAAGGCTAATGTGGTCGCTGACGCGCTAAGTCGCAAATCAAGCCATGCAGTAAATGCTATGATCGTCTTGACAGACCAGTTATGCCACGAGTTCATAAAACTCAACATCGAAGTGGTGGAAAAAGGAACGGTACAGAACCTGCTAGGAAGCATGACATCCGTACCGGACTTCTTTGAAGAAATAAGGAACAATCAAGCTGGAGACGTAAAACTCGAAAGAATCAAGAAGAATATTGCAGCAGGAGAAGCCAAAGAGTTCAAGATTCACGAGGATGGAAGAATTCGCTACAAGGGAAGATGGTGTGTACCACAAAAGTGCGTGGAAATTAAACAGAAGTTGATGCAGGAAGCGCACAACACACCATACTCAGTCCATCCTGGAGGCGATAAGCTTTACAAGGACTTGAAGAAGACATTCTGGTGGCCCAACATGAAGAAAGAAGTAGCGGAATTTGTGGCTAGATGTAAACATGTCAGACGGTGAAATTCGAGCATAAGAGAATGGGAGGCGTACTCCAACCACTGGATGTTCCAGTATGGAAATGGGACTCCATCTCAATGGATTTCGTCACAGCACTGCCGACATCAAAGAACGGACTAAATCAGATATGGGTAGTCGTGGACAGACTAACCAAGACTACGCGATTTATTCCAATGAAAGACACATGGAACATGGAGCAAAGAGTGGACGCCTACGTAAGAAACATTGTGAGATATCATGGAGTTCCAAGTTCGATTATCTCGGACAGGGACCCTAACTTTCTCTCTCATTTCTGGAGGCGCTCCAAGAAGCGTTGGGAACTCAACTGAAATTTAGTACAGCTTTCCACCCAGCCACAGATGGGCAAACAAAAAGAAAAATTCAAACACTTGAAGATATGTTGAGAGCCTGTGTTATGGACTTTCAAGGTTCATGGGTGGACAAATTGCCATTAATAGAGTTCTCCTATAACAATAGCTATCACGCCAGCATTGGTATGGCACCGTACGAAGCCATGTATGGAAGAAAGTGTCGGTCGCCATTGTGTTGGAGTGACATCAGCGAGAGAGTGGTCATTGGACCACAAATTATTGAAGACATGATAAACCAGGTACGACTCATCCAACAAAGAATGAAAGCACCTCAAGATAGGCAAAAGTCATACGCGGATCAGAAGAGAAGACCGTTAGAATTCCAAGTGGGAGAAAAAGCGTTTCTACGGGTTTCACCTACTAAGGGAGAGACCAGGTTCAACCTAAAAGGGAAATTAAGCCCTAAGTTTATCGGTCCATACGAGGTTATAGAACGGATTGGGGAAGTTGCATATAGACTTGATCTACCATCGAATTTGGGACGTGTACACAATGTTTTTCACGTATCACAACTGAAGAAATATGTGCCAGAACCATCCCACGTGCTGGATCCTGAACCAGTAGATTTTGACATGTCATTAACCTACGAGGAGCAACCTTTCAAGATACTGGACACCAAGACAAGAGATACGCGTACCAAGAGCGTCAAACAGGTCAAAGTCCTCTGGTCTAACCATCAAACGGAAGAAGCAACTTGGGAATCTGAAGCAGAAATGAGGAAAAAGTATCCCCACTTGTTCCACGAGGCATGTTAAGTTCCGGGGACGTCACTCTCTAAGGGGGGGGGGGGGGGGGGAGGACGTCACCCACTTCATTTAGTACCATTTGACGTAACCCTTCATTTAACGCCATTAACGCAATCCTTCAATTAGTGCCATTAGTACCCTTACGACGTAGCTAACCCTAACCTTTAGCAGTCAAAATAAGAATATAACCATATAAGTAAATAGACGTGACTATAACCTTACGTGATACTATACGTGTTGCGCTGCAGGCACTAGATACTAGTTATTTGCTACTACTACGTGAAATAGCTGTCTGTTATGTGATCATGGCTGCGATAGTAAGTTGCTCGTTGACTGATTTTAATATCAGAATCGTTCGTCTTATTTCAGCTTCGAGGACGAAGCTGTCCTTAAGGGGGGAAGAATGTAATACCCCGTAAAATACTTAGGGGTAAACTAGTAAACTGACAAATAAATATAAATTTAATCGTAAAAGAAAAATATAAAATAAAGTTGTGTAATTTATTTATAATTAGTTTCATTAAATTTTAAGAAATATTAAAGTAGTATTTATAAGTAGTTGCGCGGACAAATTAATAATTCTATTAGTAACGCGGATAAAGCCACCGCGTAAAGTGGTGTCATTGCCACACCTAATAATTTTCTAAAGCAAAGCAATTACCAGATTTTTTCTTCATCCTTCATTGTCTTTTCTTCATTGGCAACTTCAAATTTTCTTCTCCCTGTTTTGCTTCGGCAAAAACCCCGACAAACCACCTCATCACCACCTCCATCACTTTCACTCACCTCCTACAAAATCTCTCTCTCCCCCTTCTCCTTAGGACAACACACCACTACACTCAATCACGAGCAGCGTCATCATCATCTTCACCTTCTTTTTCCTCACGGCAAAGAAGCCTTCCACGTCGTCTCTCTCTCACTCTCTTCTCCCTATATAAACACAGCATCACCTTCTTCTTTCTCAGCAGCACACACCACCATTGTCACCAACGTCACCACCATCATCATTTTTCCCATCTCCGGCCACCAAAACCACCATGGCCACCTCCATCACTCTCCCTCTCTCCCACTGCCCTCTCCCCCTCTCTCTGCCTCACCCTCTCTTGCTCTCTGTCAAGAGCTGAACAAAGAAACAACCAGGAACAGCAGCAGCAGCTCGTAGCGAACCACCAGCCACCGCCACCGTTCCAGTCGGGAACCACCGAGAACCCGACACCACCACCAAACCCACCTCTGTCCCTCTCTGTTTCTCTCACCCTCCCTCTGTGACGATCTGAAACAGAGGAACCAGCAGACCAAAAACACCCAGAAACAGAGCACCACCAAACTCCGGCCAACCTCCATTAAAACCGGCCAAAGCTCCGGCCAAACTTCACCAACGTGAACCAACGCCACCCACCCTCTCTCTCTGCTTTCAGTGGAATCCTAGGAGGCCGACCAACTCAGTGGAGGGCTCAGAACTAGCTGAAGAAGCCATTAAATTCGGCCACGAGCTTCAACTCCGCCGAGCAACGTTCGGCTACGCAACCCGAACCCAATCCCGATCGTTTCTCTTGGTTTTTTATTCTGGTATGCTCTATTCATCGCCCTAAGTTGATTTATGTAATCAAAATCATGTATTGATGCTCAGAATCACGATTAGATTGATCAAATTGAAAAATCGGGCTTAGGGGGAGGAAGTTGTTATTTTCAGAAAGTATATTAATAAGAGGAAGGGGGTATTTGTGTACTTTTAGCAAACGTGGGGGTCTGTTTTTCATTTAGCAATCTGAAATATAAAAACAAAAAAAAAATAGGATTTTTAAGTTTAAATTAATTTCCACACTTTCTAGATATTATTATAATTAAATAATAATAATAATAATAATAATAATAATAATAATAATAATAATAATAACAATAATAATAGTAGTAATTATAATAGGGACAATAATAATAACACTAGTAGTAATTATAAGAGTGATAATAATAATAATAATAATAGAAACTATGATAATAATAATAATAAAAATTTTGATGAATGATAATAATACTAGTAGTAGTAGTAGTAGCAGTAGTAGTAGTAGTAGTAATAATAACAATAGTAGTAATAGCAATAATAATAATAAAAGTAATAATAATAATAAAATAAAAGTAAGTTAAGATAATAATAGTGGCTAGGAAAATAAAATATAATTTGAAAATAAAAACATGATTTTTAAATCCAATTCTACAAACATAATTATTATTATTCTATTTAAATGAAAATGAGTTAAATATATAGACAGTATATGGAAAAATAATTACTAGTTAAATTAAAGTTATTTTGGAAGTAATTGTAATTTGCAATTATTTATTAAGAAATGTATTAGAATTTAAATTTAACGGTTTTCTCATCTAATAACAAGAGATTATTTATAAGAAGAATAATTCATCTCAACTTAAATATTTATATTCATTTATTAGAAATATTTAAAACAGTCTTTACATTTAGTTTCTATAAGTTTGCTAAATAAATAGTTATTTTAATAACATTAGTCTTTATAGAATTTTAGTTACTAGAAAATAAATAAGTTAGTTAGAATAATATTTAGTAAATATAAAAACTTGTGAATTTAATTTATAGGTTTCTACATAATGATAATAGACTTTAAAAATATTATTAAGAAATTATGAGTGTAGTATATGAAATTTAAATAATGAAACTCATCAAATATATAGAAATTCTTATTTTGACACATGTATCGATAACGCGTAGGTGACGAATCCGTTGACGAAGACTACGTGTCTTTCTAGGGGAGTGCTACGTGCTTTCATTGAATAAGCGAGGTAAGTAAATATGCCTAGCCTAGCGTGCCTAGCTCCTTTGGTGTCATAACATGATTTTAATATTAGTCTCAAAATGTGTTTGTGATATATCTGTTTTTACTTGTGATTGTTTACGACTTGAAATGTTTTCTTTGAAATCATCACACGAAATAATAAAACGTAACAACGTAAAGTGGAAAGAGTTGTACGGGAGAAACTTATTATTATTTGTCGTGTTAACTTCGGTCACTCGACCCCTATTATTTTAACCCGGTCGTAACCTGCCGGGTGTCTCCATCTACTCACCCCTCTGCCCGCAAGAAGTCTTTGGGGCTGGCGATAGTCAAGGTCATGGTAGCTAGTGATAGTATTGTAGATCTTTCCCCGTATCAACAAAGTTAAAAAGGACTTTTCTACAAGACAAGGAAGTTCATGAATAGAAAGAAGAGATAATCGGGATATCACTCCCCGCTACCGAGTAAGAAGGAAAGTTTCAAAGTTAAGAGTTTATTTACATTTTTCATCGAGTTACACTTTTATGACTTATTCCTCCTTATGCTTTGATATGAAATAAAATTGCTCTCTCTTCCGTTTTACAAGCTAGGGTGTTTACTTACTCAGTTCTTTATGCTGATTTTAGAAAACTCCGGTCTTTGTTTCCTTCCCCCGCAGGTTTAGAAGAAGACATCTATGGCATGACCGGGTACGAGACTCACTAAGGGAAGTTCCGTCACAAGTTGTAGTATAGTATGAATAATGTTAGAATAATGTATAATAGAAATGTGTGACAGACTCGAGGACGTTTTGTAATGTTTAATAGTATGTAATATATATATATATATATATGTTGGGATGTTGTGCTTTTGATTTTCCGCCGTTACTTTTAGCTTCGGCCTCCCCGTCTCGTCCGAGACGGATAAGGGGGTTGTTGCATTGAAACTCATTTCAAGGCCTTGAAATACTCTCTGATTTCCACAAACTTCATTGAAACCTTGGCAAAAGTTGTCATACTCTATTCAACCCCCCCCCCCTCTAAATTATTGATCATGTACTACTGCCTACATTATTGTCTTTCAATTGGTATATGAGCTTGTATCACTGTATATATTTAACCATCTTATGATTATGAGTACTGTAGGTGATGGTAGTTTTTATCAGGGAAGAGCTGCTAACAGACCTCCTCTATTCTGTGTGACAAATTTGTGCACAAGAAAGCCTTGATGAAAATGTTCATCATTGATCAATATATAAATTAGTGGAAGATTATACAAAATGATCCTCATACATTCTACACAGAGAAAGTTTGGATAAGAACTCCAAAGCCCGAGGATTCACTTTCTACTTCTGAGTTAGTACAGTTTTCTAAAAATTACAGAGCAATGGATCTCTTATATTGTGCTGTGAGTGCAGATGAATTCAACAGGCTACAAGACTGCTAAAGAAATATGGGACAAACTGATGGTGACCTTCCAAGGAACCAGCCAAGTCAAGCAGACAAAGATCAACATATTTCTTAGACAATATGAACTGTTTAAAATGAATGGAGATGAGTCCATCAAGGACATGTTCAAGAGGTTTACTGACATTCTTAACAATCTGGACTCCTTGGGAAAATCTTTTACCAATGAAGAGAAAGTCAGAAATATCTTGAGAAGCCTTCCCAAAGCCAAATGGGAACCAAAGACTACTGCTATTGAGGAGGCTCAAGATCTATCATCTCTTCAACTTGATGACTTGTAGGGGAAGCTGCTTACACATGAAATCTCCATGAATGAAGTTAATGGAGAACTACCATAAAGTGTCAAGAACTTGTATCTCAAGGCTAAAGAGAGTGAGTCATCTCAAAGCCTTGAAAAGGAAGAAGATGATGATGAAGATCATTTTGCTCTCATTTACAAAGCCTTGGCCATAATTCTCAAGATGAAAAAGAACTTTGGGAACAAAGACTTCAACAGGGATAAACAAAAATCCTCCAGTAGCAAAGACTACAAAGGTAAATCTTCTTCCCATGGTAATAAGTCTAAATTAATGAATTGCTATGAGTTTGGTATTGCAAGAAATTTGATTAGAGACTGTCCACACAAGAAAAGAAAACACTTTCAGAAGAAAGACCATGAAAGAGGAAAGAAAGATATGATAGCTTCTTGGAGTGATTCAGACTCCTCAAGTGATTCTGAATCTGAGGAAGAACAAGCCAACCTCTGGCTTATGGCCAAACATGATGAAAGTTCTGAAAAGAACATTGACGTAATGGTAAAAATTTTGATTTGAAAACCAACAGATGTCCTTTCTGACTATCTTAGAACAATGCTTTTAAATGAAGAGGACTATCTGAAAGAAATCAGGACTTTGAAAGAAAAGGTTCATGATCAAGCAAAAAAAACTTGCAACTTGTTTGTAAAAATAAGAATCTTGAAATTTCTCAGAAGAAATCTGACAGAGATTTCAAGACCTTGGAAGCCAGTTTCAAAGCGTTGAAAACTCAAGTCAAAGAAGTAGTCACTGAGAACTCTCTTTTGGGTGGCAGTATTGTTGCTCTAAGACATCTGTTTGATGAATTGAAGGAACAAATGACTACTCTAGCTGAGAAAATTCAAGAATCTAACAATTTTATGACCAAACTTGCTGGCTCAGAACACAATTTAAACCTGATTCTTGGAGGAAAATTAAAGTCTGTTCACAAAGCTGGTATTGGTTACAATCCAAATTTTCCTAGAAAAAACAACACCAAATTTGTGAAGGCTAGTAGCAGAACTTCACCTAAATTTCATTACTGCAACAGAATTGGTTATGTTAAGATGACTTGTCCCTTTAGAAGAAGATACCCTCGCATAATGAAGAACACTTTTCCAGTTCAACTCGAGGGACTAATTAGAAAGATTTGGGTTCCTAAAGGGGTTAGACCACCTAACATGGTTGACCCTGAATATGAATCTAAATTCCACACTTGGTCTAATAGCTTTTAAGGCAGTGAATGGTGTTTTCAGGGTGTCACCAAGAACAAAGAACATAAATGGTTTATGGACAGTGGTTGCTCCAGAAACATGAGTGGAAATAGATCATTATTCTCAGAATTAAAAGAGCGATCTGAAGGTTCAACCACACTTGGTGGAAAAGGCAAATGCAACATCCTAGGTATTGGTAAAGTTGGTACAGATTATAAAAACTCTATTTGTGATGTTTATTTAGTCAATGGCTTGAAATTTAATTTTCTTAGTGTTATCACAGTTATGTAACAATGGTAATAAGGTTATTTTAGACAAAGAGAAATGTGTGGTGCAAACTAAGAAATCAGGAATTGGCATCCTCACTGCCTCAAGGTCAAACAATTTTTATACTTTGCACACTAACAAAGTTGTAGAAGAAGGTCTAACAGCTTGTAAGGCAGTGAATGGTGTTTGCAGGGTGTCACCAAGAACAAAGAAAATAAATGGTTTATGGAAAGTGGTTTCTCCAGAAACATGAGTGAAAAAAAGATCATTATTCTCTGAATTAAAAGAGTAATCTGAAAGTTTAACCACACTTGGTGAAAAAGGCAAATTCAACATCATAGGTACTGTTAAAGTTGGTACAGATTTTGAAAACTCTATTTCTGTTGTTTATTTAATCAATGGCTTGAAATTTAATTTTCTTAGTGTATCACAGTTATGTGATAATGGTAATAATATTATTTTTGACAAAGAGAAATGTGCGATGCAAAATAAGAAATCTAAAATTTTCATCATCACTACCTCAAGGTCAAACAATGTTTATCCTTTGCACACTAACAAAGTTGCAGGAGAAAATCTGAAGTGTGTCAAGGAGAAAGCTTGGAAACATTAGCTTGCACACTTTGAACAAGTTATTTTCTAAAGACCTAGTAAAAGCTCTGCCTATATCAAGTTCAAGGATGAAGATGTATGCAAAGCTTGTGCTCAAGGTAAACTGACAAGAAGTTCATTCAAGTCAAAGAACGTTGTAAGTACTACTAGACCCATTAAATTACTGCATATGGATCTCTATGGTCCTATGAGAACTCCAACCCCAAAGGGTAAGAAATACATGTTAGTCATTATAGATGATTTATCTATATTTACTTGGGTAATGTTTCTTAGAGACAAATCTGAAGATCTAACTGAATTTTGAAAACTTTGTAAAGAGCTTCAAACCTTGAAAAATCTGCCTATTGCTTCAATTAGAAGTGATCATGGTAGAGAATTTGATCAGCTTGAGTTTGATTTATTTTGTTCTAAGCATGGCATCTATCGCAATTTTTCTGCTCCAAGAACTCCTCAACACAATGGTGTTGTTGAAAGAAAGAACTGTTGGAATAGATGCCCTAGAGGCAATCTAGTTTAGTATGAATTTGTATTTGGCTAGAAAATTCATTTATTATTTATTGGATATTTAATATAATGAAGTCCTTAGATTTACAATCGTGTTGTTTATCTTAAATATCCCTAGTCAAGTATAATGATTAATGGGACAATCATCTAGAGACTAGTATGGGGTTGGATTGATATGGAGATATCACGATCCAACACATAGGTGTGCATTATGGAATGTTGCACTGGATTGACCCATCTCCGAGAAGGCTACATACACGTTATGTTGAGTCACAAGCGCTTCTCGCGGTGCAATGGTATTGTCATCCTTAGACCTGAAGTCACTAGATATTCTAGTTGTGGATCATTGTGATCTTGGTAGCGTTAAACGCTACACCGTAACTGGGTAGTTATAAAGGCGTGTACTGGATACAATGAGAAGCAAGCTTAGAGATCGTAGTAGACGTAGAGAGGATTTGCCCCTCCCACATAACGGGAGCAAATATCCTAGGCCACTCGAAGGATAGTGCTTATAGAATGTCTGGCCAGACTCAAATAAATCAATATGGGATATTGATATTATTTGCACGAATAAGGCTATTCCATGGATCGAGAAACTATGGATTGGATATACGAGTGTGACTTGTATGTCTCGTGTCCAATCCGGATATGGAGGCAAAGGGATGAGACAATTACTTGTACAAGGTTGTCTAGATGACTATTCTATTAGTTGGCTAGAATGGATGTTTTGCTAGAAACCGCTCCATATTAGCAAATAGTTGCTACCAACTAGATAGAACCTATGGGGTCAAACGCTATATAGAGTTGTACTAGATTTGGGAATTAATTAATTGGATTAATTAATTAGAAGGATCACTTTGCAAACCCTTGCAAACTTAGTAGGGACTAATTTGCAAGGAAGGGACTAAATTGAATTCTAGTAGGACTAGAATAAGTCCTTTAGGTAGTTAACAAGGAGTTGTTGGACTATATAAAGGACCCTCCTTCCTTCCTTCCTCATAACTTATGCTCTAAAGAGAACATAACAAGAGTGGGAGAGAACAAAGGAGAGAGAGAGCAAGCAACAAGGAGCGACGCCGCCCCTTGCCGCCGCCCCTCACCCCGTCGGCCAAAAGGAAGGGCCGAGCCCCTTCTTTTGTCTCGTTTTGCGTGATTCCTTCACCCTCCTCTCATTCCGGGCTAGCACCAAGGAGATTGGAGATCTAGGATCAACTCTAGGCGTGGATCAACTATAGAGAACGTGACATTATTCGCGTTTGAAGTCATCAAGGAGAACCCAAAGGTGTGTTTATGATTTCTTACCTTCACTATCGTTATGCATCTAGACTTGTGATCCTTGGAGGGTTTTGCATGGTTGTTTGTTTGATTATGCTTCCGTTTGCGCGATCAATGAATCAAAACCCTACAGTGGTATCAGAGCCTGGTTCATAGAGCATAAACGTAGTTTATGTGTTACATTCTTGTTGTTTTACACCTTAATTTGTTGTTTATCGCGTAAAACAAGACAAATCAAGCATGGGATGCAATTTGTCAACAATTAATCATAACAAGACCCAATTTTTGCATTGGATGCATGAATTGGTGAGTTTGAGAAATTTTAGGATTTTAGATCTAGGGTTTGGGCATCCTTGGGGAAGAAGGAGTTCTCCCAAAACAAGGAAACAACCAAACTTGGGCTCCAAGCAAGGAGGTTGTTTTGGAAACAACCTCCACAAGGAGGTTCGGCCCCCTAGGGGACCGCCCCCTTGCTTGCCGCCCAAGATTGGCGCCCTAAGGGGCCGGGCGGCCCTAACCCGCGGGCCTACCTTGCGGGTTTTGGGCCGGGCCGGGCCTAGGGCCTTATGGTTCACTTTGTTTGGGCCCAGACAATTGGATTGTTGGGCCCATGGACCGTTTTAACCCTAGAAATCCTAAAATCAATTAAAATTGACCAAGCGCGTTAAAATTGGATTTTAACTGTTTATGTGCAAATCGCATGGTGATTGGATATGGCCTTAGGATGTGGTTTGATGTGGATGTTTAATTTTGTGGTTTGGTTTTACGGCCTGCGAGCTGATCAATTAATTGTAATAATTAATTAGGGTTTTATGGCCTGCGTGCCATTTTTTTCTCAACTTGTGAGATTTATTTTATTTAGTATAGATATTAGCTAGTGCTAGATAAAGTAGATTGTTAGCCAAGGTTGGAGAAAAAGAAGCCCAAAGCCAAAGAAGCCACAAAAGATGGAGCATGGAGCATGGAGTATCCCACATGACTATGAAGGATGGACCTAAAGATCAAGACGCATGGAGATGTGTTTGCTTAGGGTTCATAGATAATTCCATTGGCTTGGAATTATCTTAGTCTAGAAAAGGCCATATCCACATCATGTTTAATTTCTGTTTTGTGGTTGTTTATTTATTGTCTTATTATTTGTGTGGTTGGTGTATGGATGATGCATGCAATTAGGATAATAAGATAAATAGACAACCCAGATCTATTATTTGGAGTTGTGCCCAAACTCAAATAGATAGATTAGTTGATATTGATCAACAAAATAATTAAAATTGAAAAATCCCTCAAATTAAAATATTGTGTTCTTGCCTTCTGGTTATTTAAACACTCATTATCATCATTATTTATCAAGTTCGTGCGTGCCAAAGCATGGCGACTTGGTTCATAAAGATGGAATGCGATGGCACGTAACAATGTGCAATTGTTTAGATAAGAGGTTGAACACAACTAGGCTATTAATTTGATTAAGAAACCTAGAGGCAATCAATTGGGATTATCCATATGGATGGATAAATAAGGAGTTATTTGCCCGATTGAACCAAGAGTTGCATATGGGATGCAATTGGAATTGTTCCTACCTAAGAAGTAGTCGAATTATGGGTGACTTGCCAAAGCAAGCTCATAAGGAGATGAAAAGATGGATCTTGGCCCACTAGAAAATATAAGGATATTTTCCGCATTAATATCTTGAGGGTTATTAATCCGTAGAAAAATAGTGGGAGCTATATTTAATAAACTAGCCATTATTAAATATAGTCAAAAATTCACAAATACTAAAACTTGCGTATTTTCCTTTTGTAGAATTCCAAATGGCAAACAACTCATCGAGTTCACAACATTCCCTACGATCTGTCCTTGAGAAGGACAAGCTCTCTGGAACCAACTTTCTTGATTGGTACAGAAACTTGAGAATTGTTCTCAAGCAAGAAAAGAAACTGTACGCAATAGAGGAGCATGTTCCAGAAGGTCCAGAGAATCAGACACCTGCTGCCTTAAAGGCGTATCAAAAGCGTGTTGATGACGCTAATGATGCGGCCTGCCTAATGCTTTGCACCATGACCTCTGAGCTTCAGAAGCAACATGAGAACATGAATGCTGTCGATATGATCGAACATCTAAAGCAGCTCTTCCAAGAGCAGGCGAGGGTAGAGAGGTATGAAGTCTCAAAGGCACTGTTCAAATGTCATTTGGCAGAAGGGAACCCGGTGGGACCCCATGTACTCCGAATGATCGGGTACTCGGAGAATCTCGCCCGGCTTGGGTTCCCGGTCGGCCAAGAGTTGGCAACCGATCTCGTGTTGCAATCGTTGCCTGAGAGTTATGGACAGTTCATTATGAACTATAACATGAACGAGATCGTTAAACCACTGCCAGATTTGCTCAACATGTTGAGGACGGCTGAACAGAGCATCAACAAGGGTAAGGGCAAAGCCATTATGATGGTGCATAAAGGAAAGGGCAAAAAGTTTGCATCTTCCTCCAAGGGCAAAGGCAAGTCAGTTGCCAAGTCCAAGGAACAAGCCCTTAAGCCTGTTGGTGGCATTGCCAAGGTCGTGACTAAGGGTGAATGTCACTACTGTAGTCAACCTGGACACTGGAGGAGGAACTGCCCAAAATATCTGGAGGACAAGAGGCTTGGAATAGTGATTCCACCACCACCAGGTATTTTTGTTGTAGATGTCAATTTAACTGTCTCTACATCATGGGTATTAGATACTGGATGTGGATCTCATATTTGTCGAAATATGCAGGATCTAAAGAGAAGTAAAAGATTGGCTAAAGGGGAGGTAGATCTACGCGTTGGGAATGGAGCAAAGGTTGCTGCGTTGGCCATAGGCGTGTGCGAGCTATCTCTGCCTTCAGGATTAGTTTTAGAATTTAATAATTGCTATTTTGTGCCTGCTATGAGCAGAAACATTATTTCTATTTCTTGTTTGGACAAGGAAGGTTTTATTATTTCAATAAAGAACAATTGTTGTTCCTTTTATTTGAATAATATTCACTATTTTAGTGCGCAATTATTTAATGGACTTTATGTCCTTGATCTAAGCAATCCTGTCTACAACATTAATACCAAGCGGATTAAAATAAATGATTTAAATCCTGCTTATTTATGGCATTGTCGTTTAGGCCACATAAATGAGAAACGTGTATCTAGACTCCATAAGGATGGATTACTAGACTCATTTGATTTTGAATCATATGAGACATGTGAGGCTTGTTTATTGGGAAAAATGACAAAGTCCCCTTTCAATAAGAAAGGTGAGAGGACTAGTGAGCAATTGGCGCTCATACATACCGATGTGTGTGGGCCATTTGCCACGCCTGCCAGGGGTGGTTATGTCTACTTCATTACATTTACTGATGATTACAGTAGATATGGATTTCTGTACCTTATGAGGGCAAAATCCGAATCCTTTGAAGTGTTCAAAGAATTCAAGAATGAAGTAGAGAAGCAACTTGGCAAAAGTATCAAGCCTCTACGATCGGATCGTGGAGGAGAATACTTGAGCCAAGAGTTTGACGACTATCTTAGAGAGTGTGGGATCGTGTCCCAACTCACTCCACTCGGAACACCACAATGGAATGGCGTGTCCGAGAGGAGGAATCGAACCCTATTGGATATGGTTCGATCTATGATGTGTCAAACCGATCTTCCATTATCATTTTGGGGCTACGCTCTATTAAGTGCAGCTTTCACCATTAACCGTGTTCCATCTAAATTAGTCATGAAGACACCATATGAGATGTGGAGTGGGAGGCGTCCCACACTGTCGTTCATGAGGATTTGGGGCTGCGATGTCTATGTAAAGCGTTTACAATCAGACAAGCTAGGGCCTAAATCGGATAAGTGTAAATTTGTGGGGTACCCTAAGGAAACTAAGGGATACTACTTCTACAATCCAACCGAGAACAAAGTGTTTGTTGCTTGGACCGGCGTGTTTCTAGAAAGAGAGTTTGTCTCTAAAGAAGCAAGTGGGAGGAATGTAGAACTTGAAGAAGTTCAAGAACCACAAATCACTGAACCGATTATGGAACATGAACAGGAATCACAAGCAGTTGTGGATCCACCTGTTCAGGTAACACAAGAGCTTCGTAGATCTAGTAGAGTGCGCCAGGAACCTGAGAGGTACGGACTTCTCGTAACTGATTCCGGTGACACGATGCTCATAGATGATGAGCCTACTACCTATGAGGAGGCCATGAATGGCCCAGACTCACAGAAGTGGCTTGAGGCCATGAGATCCGAGATGGAATCCATGTATGCCAACAAAGTATGGACTTTGGTGGAACCACCTGATGGGGCGCGGCCCATAGGGTGCAAGTGGGTCTTCAAGAAGAAGATCGACATGGATGGTAATGTGATTACCTATAAGGGCCGATTGGTGGCTAAAGGATTCAGACAGATTCATGGTATTGACTATGATGAAACCTTTTCATCAGTCGCTATGACCAAATCCATCCGAATCCTACTTGCAATTGCAGCATACTACGACTATGAGATTTGGCAGATGGATGTCAAAACAGCATTCCTTTATGGGAATCTCCTCGAGGACGTGTATATGATACAGCCGGAGGGTTTTGAGGATCCAAAGCAAGCCAACAAAGTCTGTAAGCTGCAACGATCCTTTTATGGATTGAAGCAAGCTTCTAGGAGTTGGAATCGACGTTTTGATGAAGTGGTCAAAGAGTTTGGCTTCATCAGAAACGAAGATGAGTCTTGTGTCTACAAGAAGGTTAGTGGGAGCTCTGTAGCTTTTCTGGTCTTGTATGTGGATGACATACTACTCATTGGAAACGACATTCCCATGCTGCAATCTGTGAAAGATTGGCTAGGAAAGTGTTTCTCAATGAAAGACTTAGGGGAAGCGGCCTATATACTCGGTATAAAGATCTATAGAGATAGATCTAAAAGGTTGCTAGGCCTAAGTCAAAGTACATATATTGACAAGGTGTTGAAACGGTTCAACATGCAAGATTCCAATAAGAGATTCTTGCCCATGTCATATGGAATCACTCTTTCGAAGAGTGGTTGTCCTTCCAATGAGATTGAGAAGGAACGCATGAGTAGGATTCCCTATGCCTCGGCCATAGGATCTATCATGTACGCCATGTTATGTACTAGACCAGATGTGTCATATGCCTTGAGTATGACAAGCAGATACCAATCCAATCCGGGTGAGAGTCACTGGATTGCAGTCAAGAACATCCTAAAGTACTTGAGAAGAACTAAGGATGCTTTCTTGATGTTTGGCGGTGAGGAAGAGTTGCGTGTAAGGGGTTACACTGATGCAAGCTTCCATACCGATAGAGATGACTTTAGATCACAGTCGGGATATGTGTTTTTGCCTGAATGGAGCAGCGGTGAGCTGGAAGAGTTCCAAGCAAGAGACGGTGGCTGATTCTACAACAGAGGCTGAGTACATTGCTGCAAATGGCGCAGCAAAGGAGGCTGTTTGGATCAGAAAGTTTGTTTCTGAACTTGGTGTGGTCCCTAGCATTGCGGATCCAGTGGAGTTGTTCTGTGACAACACTGGGGCGATCGCGCAATCAAAGGAACCAAGATCGCACCAGAAGTCCAAGCATGTGCTCAGGAAGTTTCATCTGATTCGAGATATTATCGATAGAGGAGACGTTCGGATATGCAAGATTCCTACAGATGATAATCTGTCAGACCCGCTTACGAAGCCTCTCACGCAGTGGAAGCATGAAGGGCACACTAGGAGTATGGGCATACGAGATGCGCCAGATTGGCTCTAGTGCAAGTGGGATACTGTTGGAATAGATTCCCTAGAGGCAATCTAGTTTAGTATGAATTTGTATTTGGCTAGAAAATTAATTTATTATTTATTGGATATTTAATATAATGAAGTCCTTAGATTTACAATCGTGTTGTTTATCTTAAATATCCCTAGTCAAGTATAATGATTAATGGGACAATCATCTAGAGACTAGTATGGGGTTGGATTGATATGGAGATATCACGATCCAACACATAGGTGTGCATTATGGAATGTTGCACTGGATTGACCCATCTCCGAGAAGGCTACATACACGTTATGTTGAGTCACAAGCGCTTCTCGCGGTGCAATGGTATTGTCATCCTTAGACTTGAAGTCACTAGATATTCTAGTTGTGGATCATTGTGATCTTGGTAGCGTTAAATGCTACACCGTAACTGGGTAGTTATAAAGGCGTGTACTGGATACAATGAGAAGCAAGCTTAGAGATCGTAGTAGACGTAGAGAGGATTTGCCCCTCCCACATAACGGGAGCAAATATCCTAGGCCACTCGAAGGATAGTGCTTATAGAATGTCTGGCCAGACTCAAATAAATCAATATGGGATATTGATGTTATTTGCACGAATAAGGCTATTCCATGGATCGAGAAACTATGGATTGGATATACGAGTGTGACTTGTATGTCTCGTGTCCAATCCGGATATGGAGGCAAAGGGATGAGACAATTACTTGTACAAGGTTGTCTAGATGACTATTCTATTAGTTGGCTAGAATGGATGTTTTGCTAGAAACCGCTCCATATTAGCAAATAGTTGCTACCAACTAGATAGAACCTATGGGGTCACACGCTATATAGAGTTGTACTAGATTTGGGAATTAATTAATTGGATTAATTAATTAGAAGGATCACTTTGCAAACCCTTGCAAACTTAGTAGGGACTAATTTGCAAGGAAGGGACTAAATTGAATTCTAGTAGGACTAGAATAAGTCCTTTAGGTAGTTAACAAGGAGTTGTTGGACTATATAAAGGACCCTCCTTCCTTCCTTCCTCATAACTTATGCTCTAAAGAGAACATAACAAGAGTGGGAGAGAACAAAGGAGAGAGAGAGCAAGCAACAAGGAGCGACGCCGCCCCTTGCCGCCGCCCCTCACCCCGTCGGCCAAAAGGAAGGGCCGAGCCCCTTCTTTTGTCTCGTTTTGCGTGATTCCTTCACCCTCCTCTCATTCCGGGCTAGCACCAAGGAGATTGGAGATCTAGGATCAACTCTAGGCGTGGATCAACTATAGATAACGTGACACTATTCGCGTTTGAAGTCATCAAGGAGAACCCAAAGGTGTGTTTATGATTTCTTACCTTCACTATCGTTATGCATCTAGACTTGTGATCCTTGGAGGGTTTTGCATGGTTGTTTGTTTGATTATGCTTCCGTTTGCGCGATCCATGAATCAAAACCCTACAAGAACAAGACTCTTGAAGACATGTCAAGGACAATGCTTCTGGATAACAAGTTGCCAAAATCATTTAAGGCAGAAGTTGTAAAAACTGCCAACTATATACTTAACAGGTGTCTGATTAGACCTATGAGTTTTTACAGGAATAAATCCAAACATCTCTTACTTCAAATCTTTTGGTTGCACTTGTTTTGTTCACAACAATGGTAAGGACAATCTTGGTAAGTTTGATGCGAGAAGTGATGAAGGTATCTTTCTTGGTTATTCACTGACTAGAAAAGCTTATAGAATTTATAATTAAGAAAACAAGCTTGTTGAAGAAAGTATTCATGTCATTTTTTATGAATGCTCTGATGGTTCTTTGAGTGAAAGTTTTGCAGATTTGAATTTGAACAAGCATGAGTCAAAAGATGAAGCAGATCCTTCAAATGGTTCCAAGGAATGCTCGCCGGAAGACAGAAGGAATTTAAAGTCCTTGGAAATGAGTTTCAAAGCCTTGAAAAAGAACATCAAGAAAATCAAAGAGGACAAGCCACTAATAAATTTCTCAAATACAAGAGAAGTTTCCTGGAGAACCTGAGCCATGGAAAACAAGGAAGATATTTAAATATATTTCATCTCATCCAGTTGACAACATTATATATGATTCATCCAATGGTACACATATAAGATCACAATTGAAGAACATATGTGCTTTTAATGCTTTTGTTTCTCTTATGGAACCTAAGAATGTGAAAGAAGCATTACAAGAATAAGACTAGATCATTTCAATGCAATGTGAACTCAATGAATTTGAGAGGAACAAGGTTTGGAATATGGTTCCTCCACCTAAAGATCAGTCTTTAATTGACACCAGATGGGTATTCAGAAATAAGTTAGATAAGAATGGAAAGGTAATCAGAAACAAATCAATACTGGTAGCTCAAGGCTACAACCAGGAAGAAGGTGTCGATTATGAGTAGACTTTTGCTCATGTTGCAAGGTTAGAAGAACTAGAATGTTACTTGCATTTGCACCTCACAAAAATATGAAACTTTTTCAAATGGATGTGAAATGTGCCTTTCTAAATGGATATTTGCAAGGAGAAGTTTATGTTGCTCAACCTCCTGTTTTGAATGTTTATAAACTAGATAGAGCTCTTTATTGTTTAAAACAAGCTGTAAGGGCTTGGTATGAAAGACTGTCAAAGTTTCTACTTGAAAATGATTTCAAAAGAGGATTAATAAATAAAATCCTTTTCATAGAGACTCATGAGAAAGATATTCTAGTAGTTCAAGTATATGTTGATGATATTCTGTTTGGAGCTACTAATGATTCTCTTTACAAGGATTTCTCAAGTCTTATGTGCAGGGAATTTGAGATGAGCTTGATGGGAGAGTTGAACTTCTTTCTTGGACATCATGTACATTAGATGAAGAAAGGAATCTTTTTGCATCAAAACAAGTATACCAAGTACTTGTTAAACAAGTACCATATGTCTCAGCCAAGGTAGCTAACCCCCCCACCCCCCCCCCCCCCCAAATGAGCTCTACGTCCTTATACAAGGATCAAACTGGCAAGAGTGTAAATGTGAAAGAGTATAGAGGTATGATTGGATCATTGCTATATCTCACTACAATTAGACCATATATCATGTTTAGTGTTTGTATGTGTGCTAGATTTCAAGCTGATCCTAAATAATCACACTTAGTTGCTGTCAAAAGAATTTTTAGATATCTCAATCGTACCAAAGACTTAGGGCTTTGGTATCCTAAAAATCTAATTTCTCTTTGTGTGACTATTTGGATGATGACTTTGCAGGTTTCAAAGTTGACAGAAAAATCGCTTCAGGGTGTTGCCAATTTCTTGCTGATAAGTCTGAAGCTTCTTGATATTAATATATGAATGCATAGGAAAGAGCTTTGGTTCCTTGATGATGAAAGCCAGAAACACAAGCAGGAATTAAGCCTAATTATCAAAGCTTCAAAGCTTTGAGGCACTAAATCTATGTGCATATATATATATATATATATATTTGTCTAACTGTTTAATGTAGGTTTTTGGTTTTGATATGGAATGACATTATGAAGGAATTAGCAATATATGTTCTTATTAACAAAATATGCAGGACTGAGTTGGATTGCAAATCAAGTTCATTCTGATGAACTAGCAGGCAAAGCTTCAAAGCTTTGAGATTCACTGGTTATTCTTCACTGATATGTTTATCTGACCAATTCTGTGTATGCAAGTTATTTCTTTGGGATTCAGAACTTGTTATGAATCTATTATTTTCTATTAATACTTTTTCTATACTAGCTAATTTATATATTCATAAGATTGAATATGTGTATAAGCCAGATTTATCATCAGACAAATCTAGCCCAGTTTTGTCATAAACTGATAGCATATTGCTGATCATATCTTGATGCTAGATTCTCTTGATATTGTTTGATCTTGTTTGTTGAGTGTATGCAGGTTTGTTGGGCGTTCCAACGTCCATAAACAAATCAAATAGCTATCCAAACATAGCTGTTGAAAGAAGCATGTCAGGGAGGAGGATTTTTAGGTTTTCAGTTCCTAAAATCACTTTGGTTGTTGCAAGCTGTTATCTAAAGAGATCAGTGCTTTGACTTTTAAAAAGAGACACAGATATTGGGACTGATCTTCGTTATATTTGAAGAATTCTACAAACAGGAGAGTTCATATCATTCAAATCTTCAGAATCATCAGGCCATTAACATTCAAGAAGCAAGATCATTCATCACAGATTGAAGAACACTTCCAAGCTCATTTTGCTTATCTGTTTTCTGTGTTCTTCACACTTTTACTAAATTTGTATAATCATTATGTGTTCTTAAACCTCACAAACTTAGAAGTTTAGTTGTTCAAGTGAACAACAAAGAGGTTCTCATTGTTGGGAACCAGAAGCTGTAATAGGTGAAAGGTAGCTCACTTAGGCTTGAGATCTAGGGCTAAATCTGGGTGATTAATAAGAAGTTGTGTTTGAATCCTGGAGGGATAAGATCCCTCAGGCCGAGACTAGGTCCAATTGTGACTCAACTTAGTAAAATTCTTGTGTTCGTGCTGTTTACTTTTGTTATCTTTACATACAGTCTAAACATGAAGTTTCAAACTTTGGAGCATTCCAAATATCAAAGCTTTGAAGCCTTGTATCCTGCAGTTATATCTTCAAGTTTCTCAAAACTGTTTCAATGCTTTGAGATATCAAGTGCCTACTCTACTCAAATTTTAAAAGACTGTGTTTTGGCAAAAGTTAACATACTCTATTCAACTCCCCTTCTAGAGTATTTAGATCATGTTTTACACTTACATTACAAACTTTCACTTGCATCATCCCTAATCAGCTGGCATTCAAAGAAGCAAAACTCAGTAGTTTTATCAACAACAGAAACTGAATAAATAGCCGATGGAGCTTGCTATTCACAAGTTTAATGGATAGCTCAGCAAATGAAAGATATTGGATTTGATTTCAAATATATACCTATCCAATGTGACAACACCAGTGCGATATCAATTACAACGAATCCAGTACAACACTCAAGGACCAAACATATAGATGTTAGACATTATTTCATCCGAGATCATGCTGATAAAGATGATGTTACTCTTGAATTTGTTTTTACTAACATGCAATTGACAAATATCTTTACTAAACCACTACAAGAAGATAGATTCTCAACCCTGAGATTAGAATTCGGCATGCTAAATAATGAAGCATTGGTTTAGGGGGATTATCAGGTAAGTGTCATGTAAGTATTATATGCTTCAAAGTTTTGAATGGATTTTCAAAGCCTTGAAAATCTTTTCAATTCCTTGGTTTTATTTGCTTCACCAGTATAGCTTTTCAAGGCCTTAAAATGCTTTCCAAAGCCTTGAAATAAGTATGTATGCTACATAGTCAATAAATTCGATCTTCAATGTTGGGTGTTATCTCTGTAGATAATTTCTCAATAATGCTTTTACCTTTTAAAATATTTTCTTCTCTGAATTAGTATTATACTATTTCCTCTCCCACATCACACACAATTTTGAATCTAACTGATTCTGCACATCTTAAAATATTTGAAAACTGTTTCCTTTTCAAACTCAAACTCTTCAGTATTTATCTCTCTCTCTCTCTCTTGTATCACTCCAGCCTCTCTCTTCTATACCCTCAAACCCTAATGAGCTCAAGCAGAACTTCTGAAAGAATTCAGATGGTTGAGGTTCAAAGAAAGCTTATAAAAAGAACAGAAAGACTGCTGAAGAAGAGGTTCAAACCCTAATTGATGATTCCAGTTCTAGAACCCCAAGTGCAGAAAAGACTCATCCTCTTCCAAAGAAGAAGAGAGGGAAACGTAAGGTGGTTGAAAGTGAAATTTCTAACCGTTACGAAAGTGAGGATGAACCTGAGTTTTAGGTGAGGGATGAGATGTCTAGTGAAGATGAGGAAGAAACTGATTATCCTAAATTCCCTAAGTTTAGAAGGCTTGAGGGTCCACCTCCGGTTATCCCTAAACTGAGGTCATCCAGGAAAAATCCCATGAAGGACATCACCAATCCTTTGTGCATTGATCTTGGGAATTTTTGCACCCGTAGATTCGTTTTTCATGATGCCCATTTGTTTTTTTTTTAACAAATAGGGGTATGAAATATAAGGTTAACCCCAAGATGGAATTTGAATTTTCAGTCTCTCATGTGCCTAAGGAGATCAAACATTCGGCCGATCGTGAGAAATTTAAGGGCATGTTTGCGCTAGTTAAAAACTCATCATGTTTGGCACTCACTCGTGAGATGGCCGCGAATGCCCGATATTCTAACTGTGTGTGTCACTATGGTGAGTGTGAGATGGCTAGCGCACCTCGGTGTGGCGGTGAGTGATGTCCTTACATCTCAATCACGAGGAGACGAAGCAATGTGCGTGAAATTCTATCCGCACTACTATGGTGGGTTTACTGATTTGCATTGGAAGGCGTGCCACAAGTTTACTTTCGTCTATCGATGTTGGGAGGACATGATGGGTAGTGGAACGTATTCACATTACATATTCGGCTATTTTGAGAGAGACTGGGTTTCATTTTGTGTGGAGGATTGGTGGTTATTTCACAGAGTTCATCATCTATTTCAGTTTCCATCCCACCATATTTAACAAGATTCTAGGCTACTCGGATTTACGTCTTTAGTAGTATTCTGCATTTTATTGTATTTTATTTTATTTGTTGTTAAAAAAAAGAATAAAAATATATAGAAAAAAAAGAATAAGAAGAAAAAAAATATGCGCTTGTTATTTTAGTTTGGTTCCTTTAGTTTAGTAGATTCGTCGAATAAAAATCAGAGTAGTAGCTTTGATCGCTTGTGCTTCTTCACGATTGTGGCTGCAAGAACTGTGTTACACCGGTGGTGTGGGAATCAAGGGCTGCAGTTGTGAGATTTGGGCTTGGTATTCTTTCATAATGGTGAGGGAGTGTGAGAACGAGGTTATTAGAGAGATTTGTCACGAAAATTAGGACCGCGCTTCTAAAAAGCCTATCTTACCGTCCCTAAGCCTTGAACCAAGCAAACCCGTTGAGATTAAAAGCTCGGATGGTGCACTAGGATAGGCTAGGATAGGATGTCTCTACTATTTTCGGCGCACACGAGAGGTTAGTTACTTGTAGAGAGAGACGTTAAACTCTATATGGTTTCTAAGGGGATTTCAAGCTGAGAAACTTAAGCTCACTCAGTTTGCGCATATTTACGTTGCATGTTTTGCGATTTCAGATGACTGAGAGCTTGATGACACACCCTTTCGAATGATTTTAGATTGCCCGATCTCACCCAAAAAGATAAAAAGTTGGTGTATATGTATATTTTTGTTTACTTAGGATTGAGTTATAGTATTGCATTGCATCATCTTTCTACATTGTTGATTCATGTTTTGTTATTGATTCGGCTAGTAAAGATATGTATGCAACAGTGAACTGAATGAAATATGCAATGTTGTGGTTGTGGTTGGCTCGGTTTCAGGAGGTGACAGATTCAGAATTGTGTATGGAATTGTGATTTTGCTCAGGACGCGCAAAATTGTAGTGTGGGGATTTGATAACTCATAATAGGAGTTAATATTTGGCATTTTTTACTACTGGCCATATTGTTGGATATACGCGTCTTTCCGAGTGTTTTTGTGAAGTATTTGAGAAATTTGAGCTTGTCGCGAGTAATAGATAATCTGGTCGTTTTTCGCATTATTTACATTTCTTTTGTCACATTTGATCGCACGGGTTGTTTTCGTGTTGTGGTTGACATGAAACGGAGCTCTTGGATCACGAGGAAAAGGAAAACGAACTTCGGAACATATGCGGAAGCTCGAGAGAGAAAGAAATCGCAAGAAAAGAGGAAAAATATGGCAAGAGGGGGTTAAAGTGTTATTTTTAAAAGTTTGGGTAATGACACTTTAGCACCCCAAAGTGGAGGAGACAAAAAGACTTAGAAAAAATCGCACGACCAAGAATTGTTGTCGCACGATCAGGCATCAAAGGAAGAGACGCCATTCTCCAGGAGATCGCACGACCAGGAATTTCAGGTAGTGTGATCTGAAGTTACTACCAGCACACTCACGACAATTAAGAGGGGTTTTGGGGTTATCAATTAATAGTTTTCTTTTGATTAATTAATACACCCTAGACCTAAAAAAGTGAAGATACATGAGAAAGAGAAGATCGAGGAAGGAGAAAGGGAGACGTCGAAGCCATTGACGGAGGATCTTCAACTCTTGAAGATTATTACGTTTGATTCATCTTCTCACTCTCTTTTGTGAATGATGATGGATATTTTGATTGTGCTAAAAATTCATGTCTAGCTAACACTTTAAGCTAGGCAGTTGATGGAGAACTAGGGTTTTCTTAGTATTTTTCCGGATTTGAGGACTTGATTCGTGCTTTAAGCTTAAATCTAGTTGAAGTTCTATTTATCTTGCATATTCCTGTGCTTATTTTGTTAGTATGCTTGGCTTGATCACCCATTGGTGTGCTATTTGTTGAGGAAGTTGCACGGAAGTGAACTCTCCGAAACGTGTTGAAGAATATTGTAGGTAATCTGGTAGTTCTATGAGACCGAGAGGAGAAGAGAGCTTGATTAATCGTGTGAGGGTTGTTTCGATTGGTATCGGTGAAAACGGTGGGCCGAAAGGACCCTGTGAGCGAGCATAACGAGCCAACTAGAACGTGACAGTAGACGGAGGTGAACCGAAAGGACCCAAAGTCAACTGAAACGCAAATTCGCGAGAGACCGATAGAAGAACGTGATGAGTGTAACCTAGTGTAACTGAACATCACAAGAGTTTTTCAAGCGTAATTCAGAAATTCCTAAGAGCCCTAGGGACCATCGATTTCCTAGTTCTTTTCCATAATCGTATTCACTACAATCATATTCCTTCAAATTGAAAATCATACAAAAACAGTTATCTTAGTTGTTATTTAATTTTAAGTCGCTTGTATGTGGGAGACGAACACTTAAACTAAGATAAACTCCTCCCGGTTAATTCGGTATTTATAATTAATTATTAATTGACTAATAATCATCTTTTCCCTTGGGTTCGACAACTGTGAGTCTAAAATACTCCATTTACTACTTAATCATACGCTTGCGTTTAAACACATCATTAATCTGCATCAGGAGCCGGAAGATTTTGGGTTTATTAGAGGATGATAAAAATCACACCCGTCAAAGAATTTGGCTTTCCTCCATAGTTCTTTTGATGGTTACTCTAAATAAGTGAGCTCCTTTTTGGATCTTGTCATTGTTGGTATAAATCTAAACAAAGAATCGAATTGCAGTAAATAATTGGATTCTTATTTCTTTACGAAGATGAGTTGCTTACATATGCTTGAAGATCTGAAGCATAGACTGGCGAATATGAATGAGTTCTAAGATTGTGAATGATAAATACTTGCAATTTTCTTTGGAAAGCACAGAGAAGATATTAAAGTGTTTTCTATGAGCAGAAGATCTAAATGCAGAAACCACTGTTGAAGCCCCGATGAAATGAAGGGTATTTCATATGATAACCGTGAACAGTGGTCAGAGAGAGAGAGCAATAAGCTACCAAAAATAAGAATAAGAGAATTGTTTACAATGAATAACCGAATGGCGGCATATTTTCGTGTTTCTATATATTTCAAATTGCAATAATAGTTGCCTCGATAACCGCAAAAACGTGTGTTAGTGGGTTTTAACATGTCACTAAAGATTGTTTGTGTTCTTGACATGATTCGTGAAAGCACATGATGAGTATAGGGGGCTAGGGTTTTTTCCTATTTACAACAAGTTATACTCATGCGCTTGTTAAAGAGTTTTCGCTTCATCTCGTAGTGTAATTTTGATGGGCAAAAGGGGGGGGGGGCGAATGTAGATACTGTAGTCCAGCCATGCCATATGTTGTCCATGTGGCATACAAAGGTGAGACCTATCACTACTCCATATGTATTCTATAATATTAATACTCATTCGCATGTTTGTAAGAAAGGTCCCTCTCGTATATGAATCATATGGGAGTTAATTTAAGTTCTTGGAGGCTAGAGTGAGGCCCGTCGCGTGCAAGATATGAATACACTCGCGCGCAACCCTTGTCCATTATCTGGGAGAATTGCGACACAACCACCTATCTATGAAGTCGATGGTTACACGTGCGAGGCAGTTATATAACCGCTCCATGCGGTTATATAACTACTCGTAACAGTTTTCCTAAGACTAGAATTTATACGAGGGTCATCCTCTGATAGAGGTTCGAATCTTTTTATGACCATCACCCCTTTTGCTTACTGTCTCTCTCAGAGAACATATTTGGCTTACTCTTACCCTTTCTTGCTTACTCTCTTATTCTCCTATCGTTGTGTATCGTTGGTTGTTCTAATCTATAACAGGTACACACAAGGATCCATTCCATACCTTCCTCTGTACATAACGTGTAATTAAGCGGATCACCTATAAGTTTCTGAAATCCCATACGAGTTATTGAGTAAACTATAAACCCGAAAATTACCTGAACCACTACTCACAAGTAAGCTTGAATCCACGTCTCAAATTACCAGTTTTACCCTAATATTTATAAGGAGTATTACAAATATATCTTCTTTCCCCCCATAGGATCAGTTTCTAAGAGAATATGAACATGATCAGAGCCCATGAAATCGTCTAACCAGATCATAGATGTTTGATGGTTCTCATGCCACTCAGTTGAGGCAAAAGATCTTTCTATAAGTTCCTTAACATTGACACAAGACTTGTTACTTGACAAAGAGTAACTTGAGCTTTGGAACAATTTTAAACGAAGGCCCTGAAACTTCTGAGAAACAACTCCAACATGCTTCTCATCCCAGTATCGATAATCATTCAAGTCCCCCTACATTTCATAGGGGTCAAATAATTGGTTGCACATTTGTTTCATCTCCTGCCAAAAGCATTGTCTTATACAGCTTATATTATCACCTAAAGTCCATATCCAATTCACTCTATTTTTTTGACCTACTTCAATATATGATAGAATGTAATTTCTTTTTCTAATTTGAATATCCACATCTAAACTGTAGGGTTTTGATTCATGGATGCGCAACGGAAACAATAATTAACTATGCAAAACCCTCCAAGGATCACAAGTCAAGAGACATAACGATGGTAAAGGAAGAAATCAATAACACACCTTAGGGTTCTCCTTTGATGACTTCAAACGCGAATTGTGTCACGTTCTCTATAGTTGATCCACGCCTAGAGTTGATTTCTAGATCTCCCACTCCTTGGTACTAGCCCGGAAAGAGGAAGAGGAAGAAGAATCACGCAAAACGAGACCAAACCAAGGAGGTTCGGCCTCCTTGGGGCCGACGGGGACAGGCGGCGGCGAGGGAGGGGCGGTCGGCTCCTTCCTTGCTTGTTTCTCTCTCCTTTTGTTCTCTCCCACTCTACTTATGATCAATTATGAGCATAAGTTGTGGGAAGGAAGGAAGGTCCTTTATATAGTCCAACAACTTCTTGCCAACTACCTAAAGGACTTATTCTAGTCCTACTAGAATTCAATTTAGTCCCTTCCTTGCAAATTAGTCCCTACTAAGTTTGCAAGGTTTTGCAAAGTGATCCTTCTAATTAATTAATCCAATTAATTAATTCCCAAATCTAGTTCAAATCTATATAGCGTGTGACCCCATAGGTTCTATCTAGTTGGTAGCAACTATTTGCTAATATGGAGCGGTTTCTAGCAAAACATCCATTCTAGCCAACTAATAAAATAGTCATCTTGACAACCTTTGTACAAGTAATTGTCTCATCCCTTTGTCTCTATATCTGTATTGGACACGATACATACAAGTCACACTCGTATATCCAATCCATAGTTTCTCGATCCATGGGAATAGCCTTATTCGTGAAAATAACATCAATATCCCATATTGATTTATTTGAGTCTGGCCAGATATTCTATAAGTGTAGGGTTTTGATTCATGGATGCGCAACGGAAACACAAACAATCATAAAACCATGCAAAACCCTCCAAGGATCACAAGTCAAGAGACATAACGATGGTAAGGGTAAGAAATCAATAACACACCTTAGGGTTCTCCTTTGATGACTTCAAACGCGAATTGTGTCACGTTCTCTATGGTTGATCCACGCCTAGAGTTGATCCTAGAATCTCCCAAGTCCTTGGTGCTAGCCCGGAAGAGGAAGAGGAAGAAAAATCACGCAAAACGAGACACAAAAAAGGAGGGCTCTCGGCCTCCTTGTGGCCGACGGGACGGGCGGCGAGCTAGGGGCGGCGAGCTCCTAGCTTGTTGCTCTCTCTCCTTCTTTTGTTCTCTCCCACTCTTATTATGTTCAATTATGAGCATAAGTTATGTGGGAAGGAAGGAAGGAAAGTCCTTTATATAGTCCAACAACTCCTTGCCAACTACCTAAAGGACTTATTCTAGTCCTCTTAGAATTCAATTTAGTCCCTTCCTTGCAAATTAGTCCCTACTAAGTTTGCAAGGTTTTGCAAAGTGATCCCTCTAATTAATTAATCCAATTAATTAATTCCCAAATCTAGTTCAACTCTATATAGCGTGTGACCCCATAGGTTCTATCTAGTTGGTAGCAACTATTTGCTACTATGGAGCGGTTTCTAGCAAAACATCCATTCTAGCCAACTAAAAGAATAGTCATCTTGACAACCTTTGTACAAGTAATTCTCTCATCACTTTGTCTCTATATCCGGATTGGACACGAGACATACAAGTCACACTCGTATATCCAATCCATAGTTTCTTGATCCATGGGAATAGCCTTATTCGTGCAAATAACATCAATATCCCATATTGATTTATTTGAGTCTGGTCAGACATTCTATAAGCACTATCCCTCGAGTGGCCTAGGATATTTGCTCCCGTTATGTGGGAGGGACAAATTCTGTCTGCGTCCACTACGATCTCTAAGCTTGCTTCTTATTGTAACCAGTACACGCCTTTATAACTACCCCGTTACGGTGTAGCGTTTAACGCTACCAAGATCACAATAATCCACAACAAGAATATCTAGTGACTTCAAGACTAAGGATGACAATACCATTGCACCGCGAGAAGCGCTTGTGACTCAACATAACGTGTATGTAGCCTTCTCGGAGATGGGTCAATCCAGTGCAACATTCCATAATGCACACCTTTGTGTTGGATCGTGATATCTCCATATCAATCCAACCCCAGACTAGTCTATAGATGATTGTCCCATTAATCATTATACTTGACTAGGGATATTTAAGATAAACAACACAATTGTAAATCCAAGGACTTCTTTATATTAAATATCCAATAAATAATAAATGAATTTCTAGCCACAAATAAATTCATACTAAACTAGATTGCCTCTAGGGCATCTATTCCAACAATCTCCCACTTGCACTAGAGCCAATCTGGCGCATCTCGTATGCCCATACTCCTAGTCTGCCCTTCATGCTTCCACTGCGTGAGAGGCTTTTTAAGCGGGTCTGACAGATTATCATCTGTAGGAATCTTGCATATCCGAACGTCTCCTCTATCGATAATATCTCGAATCAGATGAAACTTCCTGAGCACGTGCTTGGACTTTTGATGCGATCTTGGTTCCTTTGATTGCGCGATCGCCCCAGTGTAGTCACAGTACAACTCAACTGGATCAGCAATGCTAGGGACCACACCAAGTTCAGAAAAAAAATTTCTGATCCAAACAGCTTCCTTTGCTGCGCCATTTGCAGCAATGTACTCAGCCTCTATTCTAGAATCAGCTACCGTCTCTTGCTTGGAACTCTTCCAGCTCACCGCTGCTCCATTCAGGCAAAACAAATATCCCGACTGTGATCTAAAGTCATCTCTGTCGGTTTGGAAGCTTGCATCAGTTTAACCCCTTACACGCAACTCCTCCTCACCGCCAAATATCAAGAAAGCATCCTTAGTTCTTCTAAAGTACTTTAGGATGTTCTTGACTGCAATCCAGTGACTCTCACTTGGATTGGATTGGTATCTGCTTGTCATAATCAAGGCATATGACACATCTGGTCTATTACGTAACATGGCGTACATGATAGATCCTATGGCCGAGGCATAGGGAATTCTACTCATGCGTTCCTTCTCAATCTCATTGGAAGGACAACCACTCTTCGAAAGAGTGATTCCATGTGACATGGGCAAGAATCCCTTCTTGGAATCTTGCATGTTAAACCGTTTCAACACCTTGTCAATATATGTACTTTGACTTAGGTCTAGCAACCTCTTAGATCTATCTCTATAGATCTTTATACCGAGTATATAGGCTTCTTCCCCTAAGTCCTTCATTGAGAAACACTTTCATAGCCAATCTTTAACAGATTGCAGCATGGGAACGTCGTTTCCAATGAGTAGTATGTCATCCACATACAAGACCAGAAAATCTACAGAGCTCCCAATAACCTTCTTGTAGACACAAGACTCATCTTCGTTTCTGATGAAGCCAAACTCGTTGACCACTTCATCGAAACGTCGATTCCAACTCCTAGAAGCTTACTTCAATCCATAAATTGATCGTTGCAGTTTACAGACTTTGTTGTCTTGCTTTAGATCCTCAAAACCCTCCGACTGTATCATATACACATCCTCGAGGAGATTCCCATAAAGGAATTCTGTTTTGACATCCATCTTCCAAATCTCATAGTCATGGTATGCTGCAATTGCAAGTAGGATTCGGATGGATTTGTTCATAGCGACTGGTGAAAAGGTTTCATCATAGTCAATACCATGAATCTGTCTGAATCCTTTAGCCACCAATCGTCCCTTATAGGTAATCACATTACCATCCTTGTCGATCTTCTTCTTGAAGACCCACTTGCATCCTATGGGCCGCGCCCCATCGGGTGGTTCCACCAAAGTCCATACTTTGTTGGTATACATGGATTCCATCTCGGATATCATGGCTTCCAGCCACTTCTAAGAGTCTGGGCCATTCATGGCCTCCTCATAGGTAGTAGGCTCATCATCTATGAGCATCGTGTCACCGGAATCAGTCACGAGAAGTCCATACCTCTCGGGTTCCTGGCGCACTCTACTAGATCTACGAAGCTCTTGTGTTACCTGAACAGGTTGCTCCACAACTGCTTGTGGTTCCTGTTCATGTTCCATTATCGGCTCAGTGATTTGTGGTTCTTGAACCTCTTCAAGTTCTACATTCCTCCCACTTGCTTCTTTAGAGACAAACTCTCTTTCTAGAAACACGCCGGTCCGAGCAATAAACACTTTGTTCTCGGTTGGATTTTAGAAGTAGTATCCCTTAGTTTCCTTAGGGTACCCCACAAATTTACACTTATCCGATTTATGCCCTAGTTTGTCTGATTGTAAACGTTTTACATAGACATCGCAGCCCCAAATCCTCATGAACGACAGTGTGGGACGCCTCCCACTCCACATCTCATATGGTGTCTTCATGACTGATTTAGATGGAATACGGTTAATGGTGAAAGCTGCACTTAATAGAGCGTAGCCCCAAAATGATAATGGAAGATCGGTTTGACACATCATAGATCGAACCATATCCAATAGGGTTCTATTCCTCCTTTCGGACACGCCATTCCATTGTGGCGTTCCGGGTGGAGTGAGTTGGGACACGATCCTACACTCTCTAAGATAGTCGTCAAACTCTTTGCTCAAGTATTCTCCTCCACGATTCGATCGTAGAGCCTTGATACTTTTGCCAAGTTGCTTCTCTACTTCATTCTTGAATTCTTTGAACACTTCAAAGGACTCGGATTTTGCCCTCATGAGGTACACAAATTCATATCTACTGTAATCATCAGTAAATGTGATGAAGTAGACATAACCTCCCATGGCAGGCGTGGCAATTGGCCCACACACTTCAGTATGTATGAGCGCCAATTGCTCACTAGTCCTCTCACCTTTCTTATTGAAAGGGGACTTAGTCATTTTTCCCTATAAACAAGCCTCACATGTCTCATATGATTCAAAATCAAATGAGTCTAGTAATCCATCCTTATGGAGTCTAGATACACATTTCTCATTTATATGGCCTAAACGACAGTGCCATAAATAAGCAGGATTTAAATCATTTATTTTAATCCGCTTGGTATTAATGTTGTAGACAGGATTGCTTAGATCAAGGATATAAAGTCCATTAAATAATTGCGCACTAAAATAGTGAATATTATTTAAATAAAAGGAACAACAATTGTTCTTTATTGAAATAATAAAACCATCCTTGTCCAAACAAGAAATAGAAATAATGTTTCTGCTCATAGCAGGCACAAAATAGCAATTATTTAATTCTAAAACTAATCCTGAAGGCAGAGATAGCTCGCACACGCCTATGGCCTACGCAGCAACCTTTGCTCCATTCCCAACGCGCAGATCTACCTCTCCTTTAGCCAATCTTCTACTTCTCTTTAGATCCTGCATATTTCGACAAATATGAGATCCACATCCAGTATCTAATAACCATGATGTAGAGACAGTTAAATTGACATCTACAACAAAAATACCTGGTGCTGGTGGAATCACTATTCCAAGCCTCTTGTCCTCCAGATATTTTGGGCAGTTCCTCCTCCAGTGTCCAGGCTGACTGCATTAGTGACACTCACCTTTAGTCACACCTTTGGCAATGCCACCAACAGGCTTAAGGGCAGGTTCCTTGGACTTGGCAACTGACTTGCCTTTGCCCTTGGAGGAAGAGGCAAACCTTTTGCCCTTTCCTTTCTGTACCATCATAATGGCCTTGCCCTTACCCTTGTTGATGCTCTGTTCAGCCGTCCTCAACATATTGAGTAAATCTGGCAGTGGTTTCACGATCTCGTTCATGTTATAGCTCATAATGAACTGTCCATAACTCTCGGGCAACGATTGCAACACGAGATCGGTTGCCAACTCTTGGCCGACCGGGAACCCAAGTCGGGCGAGATTCTCCAAGTACTTGATCATACGGAGTACATGGGGTTCCACCGGGTTCCCATCTGCCAGATGACACTTGAACAGTGCCTTAGAGACCTCATACCTCTCTACCCTTGCTTGCTCTTGGAAGAGCTGTTTCAGATGCTCGATCATATCGACAGCATTCATGTTTTCGTGTTGCTTCTGAAGCTCAGAAGTCATGGTGCATAGCATAAGGCAGGCCGCATCGTTAGCGTCATCAACATGCTTTTGATACGCCTTTAGGGCAGCAGGTGTTTGGTTCTCTGGACCTTTTGGAACATGCTCCTGTATTGCGTACATTTTCTTCTCTTTCTTGAGAACAATTCTCAAGTTTCTGTACCAATCAAGAAAGTTGGTTCCAGAGAGCTTGTCCTTCTCAAGGACAGATCGTAGGGAATGTTGTGAACTCGATGAGTTGTTTGCCATTTAAAATTCTACAAAAAGGAAAATACGCAAGTTTTAGTATTTGTGAATTTTTGATTATATTCAATAATGGCTAGTTTATCAAATATAGCTCCCACTATTTTACTACGGATTAATAACCCTCAAGATATTAATGCAGAAAATATCCTTATATTTTCTAGTGGGCCAAGATCCATGTTTCACCTCCTTATGAGCTTGCTTTGGCAAGTCACCCATAATTTGACTACTTTAGGTAGGAACAATTCCAATTGCATCCCATATGCAACTCTTGGTTCAATTGGGCAAATAACTCCTTATTTATCCATCCATATGGATAATCCCAATTGATTTCCTCTAGGTTTCTTAATCATATTAATAGCCTAGTTGTGTTCAACCTCTTATCTAAAAACTTGCACATTGTTACGTGCCATCGCATTCCATCATTATGAACCAAGTCGCCATGCTTTTGCACACACGAACTTGATAAATAATGATGATAATGAGTGTTTAAATAAGGAGAAGGCAAGAACACAATATTTGAATTTTGAGGGATTTTTAAATTTATTTTTAATTGTTTTGTTGATCAATATCAACTAATCTATATATTTAAGTTTGGGCACAACTCCAAATAATAGATCCGGGTTGTCTAATTATCTTATTATCCTAATTGCATGCATCATCCATACACCAACCACAAAATAATAAGACATTAAAATAAACAACCACAAAACAGAAATTAAACGTGATGTGGATATGGCCTTTTCTAGACTAAGATAATTCCAAGCCAATGGAATTATCTATGAACCCTAAAAACAAACACATCTCCATGCGTCTTGATCTTTTGGTCCATCCTTCATAGTCATCTGGAATGCTCCATGCTCCATCTTTTGTGGCTTCTTTGGCTTTGGGCTCCTTTTCTTCAATCTTGGCTAACAATCTACTTTATCTAGAACTACATAACTTCTATACTAAAATAAAATAAATCTCACAAGTTGAGAAAAAAAAAATGGCACGCAGGCCATAAAACCCTAATTAATTATTACAATTAATTGATCAGCTCGCAGGCCGTAAAACCAAACCACAAAATTAAACATCCACATCAAACCACATCCTAAGGCCATATCCAATCACCATGCGATTTGCACATAAACAGTTAAAATCCAATTTTAACGCGCTTGGTCAATTTTAATTGATTTTAGGATTTCTAGGGTTAAAACGGTCCATGGGTCCAACAATCAAATTGCCCGGGCCCAATAAGATTAACCACAAGGCCCTAGGGCCGGCCCGGCCCAAAACCAACAAGCCTAGGCCGCGGGTTAGGGCCTCCCGGCCCCTAGGGCGGTCAAGCTTGGGCGGCAAGCAAAGGGGGGCGGTCCCCTAGGGGGCCGAACCTCCTTATGGGAGTTGTTTCCAAAACTACTCCCTTGCTTGGTGCCCAAGTTTGGTTGTTTCCTCGTTTTGGGAGAACTCCTTCTTCCCCAAGGATGCCCAAACCCTAGATATAAGATTCTAAAATTTCTCAAACTCACCAATTGATGCATCTAATGCAAAAATTAGATCTTGTTATGATTAATTATTGACAAATTGCATCACATGCTTGATTTGTCTTGTTTTACACGATAAACAATCAAATTAAGGTGTAAAACAACTAAAACGTAACACATAAACCACGTTTATGCTCTACGACCAGTGGCTCTGATACCACTGTAGGGTTTTTATTCATGGATGCGCAACGGAAAAACAAACAATTATAAAACCATGCGAAACCCTCCAAGGATCACAAGTCAAGAGACATAACGATGGTAAGGGTAAGAAATCAATAACACACCTTAGGGTTCTCCTTTGATGACTTCAAACGCGAATTGTGTCACGTTCTCTATGGTTGATCCACGCCTAGAGTTGATCCTAGAATCTCCCAAGTCCTTGGTGCTAGCCCGGAAGAGGAAGAGGAAGAAAAATCACGCAAAACGAGACACAAAAAAGGAGGGCTCTCGGCCTCCTTGTGGCCGACGGGACGGGCGGCGAGCTAGGGGCGGCGAGCTCCTAGCTTGTTGCTCTCTCTCCTTCTTTTGTTCTCTCCCACTCTTGTTATGTTCAATTATGAGCATAAGTTATGTGGGAAGGAAGGAAGGAAGGTCCTTTATATAGTCCAACAACTCCTTGCCAACTACCTAAAGGACTTATTCTAGTCCTACGAGATTTCAATTTAGTCCCTTCCTTGCAAATTAGTCCCTAGTAAGTTTGCAAGGTTTTGCAAAGTGATCCTTCTAATTACTTAATCCAATTAATTAATTCCCAAATCTAGTTCAACTCTATATAGCGTGTGACCCCATAGGTTCTATCTAGTTGGTAGCAACTATTTGCTAATATGGAGCGGTTTCTAGCAAAACATCCATTCTAGCCAACTAATAGAATAGTCATCTTGACAACCTTTGTACAAGTAATTGTCTCATCCATTTGTCTCTATATCCGGATTGGACTCGAGACATACAATTCACACTCGTATATCCAATCCATAGTTTCTCGATCCATGGGAATAGCCTTATTCGTGCAAATAACATCAATATCCCATATTGATTTATTTGAGTCTGGCCAGACATTCTATAAGCACTATCCCTCGAGTGGCCTAGGATATTTGCTCCCGTTATGTGGGAGGGACAAATTATGTCTACGATCTCTAAGCTTGCTTCTTATTGTATCCAGTACACGCCTTTATAACTACCCAGTTACGGTGTAGCGTTTAACGCTACCAAGATCACAATAATCCACAACTAGAATATCTAGTGACTTTAAGTCTAAGGATGACAATACCATTGCACCGCGAGAAGCGCTTGTGACTCAACATAACGTGTATGTAGCCTTCTCGGAGATGGGTCAATCCAGTGCAACATTCCATAATGCACACCTATGTGTTGGATCGTGATATCTCCATATCAATCCAACCCCATACTAGTCTCTAGATGATTGTCCCATTAATCATTATACTTGACTAGGGATATTTAAGATAAACAACACAATTGTAAATCCAATGACTTCATTATATTAAATATCCAATAAATAATAAATGAATTTCTAGCCACAAATAAATTCATACTAAACTAGTTTCCTCTAGGCCATCTATTCCAACAATAAGCACTATCCCTCGAGTGGCCTAGGATATTTGCTCCCGTTATGTGGGAGGAAAAAATTCTATCTACGTCCACTACGATCTCTAAGCTTGCTTCTTATTGTATCCAGTACACGCCTTTATAACTACCCAGTTACGGTGTAGTGTTTAACGCTACCAAAATCACAATAATCCACAACTAGAATATCTAGTGACTTCAAGTCTAAGGATGACAATACCATTGCACCGCGAGAAGAGCTTGTGACTCAACATAACGTGTATGTAGCCTTCTCGGAGATGGGTCAATCCAGTGCGACATTACCCTTAATGCACACCTATGTGTTGGATCATGATATCTCCATATCAATCCAACCCCATACTAGTCTATAGATGATTGTCCCATTAATCATTATATTGGACTAGGGATATTTATGATAAACAACACAATTGTAAATATAAGGACTTCATTATATTAAATATCCAATAAATAATAAATGAATTTCTAGCCACAAATAAATTCATACTAAACTAGATTGCCTCTAGGGCATCTATTCCAACAGTATCCCACTTGAACTAGAGCCAATCTGGCGCATCTCGTATGCCTATAATCCTAGTGTGCCCTTCATGCTTCCACTGCGTGAGCGGCTTTGTAAGCGGGACAGACAGATTCTCATCTGTAGGAATCATGCATATCCGAACGTCTCCTCTATCGATAATATCTCTAATCAGATGAAACTTCCTGAGCACGTGCTTGGATTTCTGGTGCGACCTGGGTTCCTTCGATTGCGCGATCGCCCCAGTGTTGTCACAGTACAACTCGACTGATCCGCAATGCTAGGAACCACACCAAGTTCAAAAACAAACTTTCTGATCTAAACAGCTTCCTTTGCTGCGCCATTTGCAGCAATGTACTCAGCCTCTGTTGTAGAATCAGCCACCGTCTCTTGCTTGGAACTCTTCCAGCTCACCGCTGCTCCATTCAGGCAAAACACATATCCCGACTGTGATCTAAAGTCATCTCTGTCGGTTTGGAAGCTTGCATCAGTGTAACCCCTTACACGCAACTCTTCCTCACCGCCAAATATCAAGAAAGCATCCTTAGTTCTTCTCAACTACTTTAGGATGTTCTTGACTGCTATCCAGTGACTCTCACCTGGATCGGATTGGTATCTTCTTGTCATACTCAAGGAATATGACACATCTGGTCTAGTACATAACATGGCGTACATGATAGATCATATGGCCGAGACATAGGGATCTCTACTCATGCGTTCCCTCTCAATCTCATTGGAAGGACAACCACTCTTCGAAAGAGTGATTCCATGTGACACGGGCAAGAATCCCTTCTTGGAATCTTGCATGTTGAAACGTTTCAACACCATGTCAATATATGTACTTTGAATTAGGCCTAGCAGCCTCTTTCATCTATCTCTATAGATCTTTATACCGAGTATATAGGCTGCTTCCCCTAAGTCCTTCATTGAGAAACACTTCCCTAGCCAATCTTTAACAGATTGTAGCATGGGAACGTCGTTTCCAATGAGTAGTATGTCATCCACATACAAGACCAGAAAAGCTACAGAGCTCCCACTAACCTTCTTGTAGACACAAGACTCATCTTCGTTCCTGATGAAGCCAAACTCTTTGACTACTTCATCAAAACGTCGATTCCAACTCCTAGAAGCTTGCTTCAATCCATAAATGGATCGTTGCAGCTTACAGAATTTGTTAACTTGCTTTGGATCCTCAAAACCCTCTGGCTGTATCATATACACGTCCTCGAGGAGATTCCCATAAAGGAATGCTGTTTTGACATCCATCTGCCAAATCTCATAGTCATAGTATGCTGCAATCGCAAGTAGGATTTGGATGGATTTGGTCATAGCGACTGGTGAAAAGGTTTCATCATAGTCAATACCATGAATCTGTCTGAATCCTTTAGCCACCAATCGGACCTTATAGGTAATCACATTACCATCCATGCCGATCTTCTTCTTGAAGACCCATTTGCAACCTATGGGCCGCGCCCCTTCGGGTGGTTCCACCAAAGTCCATACTTTGTTGGTGTACATGGATTCCATCTCGGATATCATGGCTTCTAGCCACTTCTGAGAGTCTGGGCCCTTCATGGCCTCTTCATAGGTAGTAGGCTCATCATCTATGAGCATCGTGTCACCGGAATCGGTCACGAGAAGTCCTTACCTCTCGGGTTTCTGGCGCACTCTACTAGATCTACGAAGCTCTTGTGTTACCTAAACAGGTTTCTCCATAACTGCTTGTGGTTCGTGTTCATGTTCCATAATCGGTTCAGTGATTTGTGGTTCTTGAACCTCTTCAAGTTCAACAGTCCTCCCACTTGCTTCTTTAGAGACAAACTCTCTTTCTAGAAACACGCCGGTCCGAGCAACAAACACTTTGTTCTCGGATGGATTGTAGAAGTAGTAACCCTTAGTTTCCTTAGGGTACCCCACAAACTTACACTTATCCAATTTTGGCCCTAGCTTGTCTGATTGTAAACGTTTTACATAGACATCGCAGCCCCAAATCCTCATGAACGACAGTGTGGGACGCCTCCCACTCCACATCTCATATGGTGTCTTCATGACTGATTTAGATGGAACACGGTTAATGGTGAAAGCTGCACTTAATAGAGCGTGGCTCCAAAATGATAATGGAAGATCAGTTTGACACATCATAGATCGAACAATATCCAATAGGGTTCGGTTCCTCCTCTCAGACACACCATTCCATTGTGGCGTTCTGGGTGGAGTGAGTTGGGACACGATCCCACACTCTCTAAGATAGTCGTCAAACTCTTGGCTCAAGTATTCTCCTCAACGATCCGATCGTAGAGCCTTGATACTTTTGCCAAGTTGCTTTTCTACTTCATTCTTGAATTCTTTGAACACTTCAAAGGATTCGGATTTTGCCCTCATGAGGTACACAAATCCATATCTACTGTAATCATCAGTAAATGTAATGAAGTAGACATAACCACCCCTGGCAGGCGTGGCAAATGGCCCACACACATCAGTATGTATGAGCGCCAATTGCTCACCAGTCCTCTCACATTTCTTATTGAAAGGGGACTTTGTCATTTTTCCCAATAAACAAGCCTCACATGTCTCATATGATTCAAAATCAAATGAGTCTAGTAATCCATCCTTATGGAGTCTAGATACACGTTTCTCGTTTATGTGGCCAAAACGACAGTGCCATAAATAAGCAGGATTTAAATAATTTATTTTAATCCGCTTGGTATTAATGTTGTAGACAGGATTGGTTAGATCAGGGACATACAGTCCATTAAATAAGTGCGCACTAAAATAGTGAATATTATTCAAATAAAAGGAACAACAATTGTTCTTTATTGAAATAATAAAACCATCCTTGTCCAAACAAGAAATAGAAATAATGTTTCTGCTCATGGCAGGCACAAAAATAGCAATTATTAAATTCTAAAACTAATCCTGAAGGCAGAGATAGCTCGCACACGCCTATGGCCAACACAGCAACTTTTTCTCCATTCCCAACGCGCAGATCTACCTCTCCTTTAGCCAATCTTCTACTTCTCTTTAGATCCTGCACATTTCGACAAATGTGAGATCCACATACAGTATCTAATACCCATGATGTAGAGACTGTTAAATTGACATCTACAACAAAAATACCTGGTGGTGGTGGAACCACTATTCCAAGCCTCTTGTCCTCCAGATATTTTGGGTAGTTCCTCCTCCAGTGTCCAGGCTGACTGCAGTAGTGACACTCACCTTTAGTCACACCTTTGGAAATGCCTCCAACAGGCTTAAGGGCAGGTTCCTTGGACTTGGCAACTGACTTGCCTTTGCCCTTGGAGGAAGAGGCAAACCTTTTGCCCTTTCCTTTCTGTACCATCATAATGGCCTTGCCCTTACCCTTGTTGATGCTCTGTTCAGCCGTCCTCAACATATTGAGTAAATCTGGCAGTGGTTTCACGATCTCGTTCATGTTATAGTTCATAATGAACTGTCCATAACTCTCGGGCAACGATTGCAACACGAGATCGGTTGCCAACTCTTGGCCGACCGGGAACCCAAGTCGGGCGAGATTCTCCAAGTACTTGATCATACGGAGTACATGGGGTCCCACCGGGTTCCCATCTGCCAGATGACACTTGAACAGTGCCTTAGAGACCTCATACCTCTCTACCCTTGCCTGCTCTTGGAAGAGCTGTTTCAGATGCTCGATCATATCAACATCATTCATGTTTTCGTGTTGCTTCTGAAGCTCAGAAGTCATGGTGCATAGCATAAGGCAGGCCTCATCATTAGCGTCATCAACACGCTTTTGATACGCCTTTAGTGCAGCAGGTGTTTGGTTCTCTGGACCTTTTGGAAAATGCTCCTCTATTGCGTACAGTTTCTTCTCTTGCTTAAGAATAATTCTCAAATTTTTGTACCAATCAAGAAAGTTGGTTCCAGAGAGCTTGTCCTTCTCAAGGACAGATCGTAGGGAATGTTGTGAACTCGATGAGTTGTTTTCCATTTGGAATTCTACAAAAGGAAAATACGCACGTTTTACTATTTGTGAATTTTTGACTATATTCAATAATGGCTAGTTTAGCAAATATAGCTCCCACTATTTTTCTACGGACCAAGTTCCATGTTTCATCTCCTTATGAGCTTGCTTTGGCAAGTCACCCATAATTTGACTACTTTAGGTAGGAACAATTCCAATTGCATCCCTTATGCAACTCTTGGTTCAATTGGGCAAATAACTCCTTATTTATCCATCTATATGGATAATCCAAATTGATTGCCTCTAGGTTTCTTAATCATATTAATAGCCTAGTTGTGTTCAACCTCTTATTTAAACAATTGCACATTACTAGCTTGTGCCATCGCATTCCATCATTATGAACCAAATCGCCATGCTTTGGCACGCACGAACTTGATAAATAATGATGATAATGAGTGTTTAAATAACGAGAAGGACAGAACACAATATTTGAATTTTGAGGGATGTTTAAATTCAATTTTTAATTGTTTTGTTGATCAAAATCAACTAATCTATCTATTTGAGTTTGGGCACAACTCCAAATAATAGATCCGGGTTGTCTAATTATCTTATTATCCTAATTTCATGCATCATCCATACACCAACCACAAAATAATAAGACAATAAAGTAAACAACCACAAAAACAAAATTAAACGTGATGTGGATATGGCCTTTTCTAGACTAAGATAATTCCAAGCCAATGGAATTATTGATGAACCTTAAAAGCAAACACATCTTCATGCGTCTTGATCTTTTAGTCCATCCTTCACAGTCATGTGGAATGCTCCATGCTCCATGCGCCATCTTTTGTGGCTCCTTTTGGCTTTGGGCTTCTTTTCTACAATCTTGGCTAACAATCTACTTTATCTAGCACTAGCTAACTTCTATACTAAATAAAATAAATCTCACAAGTTGAGAAAAAAATGGCACGCAGGCCATGAAATCCTAATTAATTATTACAATTAATTGATCAGCTCGCAGGCCGTAAAACCAAACCACAAAATTAAACATCCACATCAAACCACATCCTAAGGCCATATCCAATCGCCATGCGATTTGCACATAAATAGTTAAAATCCAATTTTAACGCGCTTGGTCAATTTTAATTGATTTTAGGATTTCTAGGGTTAAAACGGTCCATGGGCCCAACAATCTAATTGCCCGGGCCCAAAAAGGTGAACCGCAAGGACCTAGGGCCGGCCCGGCCCCTAGCCCACGCGGCTAGGCCGCAGGCTAGGGCCGCCCGGCCCCTTAGGGCGGCCAAGACTTGGGCGGCAAGCAAGAGGGGCGGTCCCCTTAGGGGGCCGAACCTCTATAGGGAGTTGTTTCCAAAACAACTCCCTTGCTTGGTGCCCAAGTTTGGTTGTTTCCATGTTTGGAAGAACTCCTTCTTCCCCAAGGATGCCCAAACCCTAGATATAAGATCCTAAAATTTCTCAAACTCACTAATTCGTGCATCGAATGCAAAAATTAGATCTTGTTATGATAGATTATTGACAAATTGCATCCCATGCTTGATTTGTCTTGTTTTACGCGATAAACAATCTATTTAAGGTGTAAAACAACAACGTAACACATAAACCACGTTTATGCTCTACGACCTGTGGCTCTGATACCACTGTAGGGTTTGATTCATGGATGCGCAACGGAAAAAATAATTAACCATGCAAAACCCTCCAAGGATCACATGTCAAGAGACATAACGATGGTAAAGGAAGAAATCAATAACACACCTTAGGTTTCTCCTTTGATAACTTCAAACGCGAATTGTGTCACTTTTTCTATAGTTGATCCATTCCTAGAGTTGATTTCAAGATCTCCCACTCCTTGGTGCTAGCCCGGAAAGAGGAAGAGGAAGAAGAATCACGCAAAACGAGACCAAACCAAGGAGGTTCGGCCTCCTTGGGGCCGACGGGGACGGGCAGCGGCGAGGGAGGGGCGGTCGGCTCCTTCCTTGCTTGTTGCTCTCTCCTTTTGTTCTCTCCCACTCTAGTTATGATTAATTATGAGCATAAGTTGTGGGAAGGAAGGAAGGTCCTTTATATAGTCCAACAACTTCTTGCCAACTACCTAAAGGACTTATTCTAGTCCTACTAGAATTCAATTTAGTCCATTCCTTGCAAATTAGTCCCTACTAAGTTTGCAAGGTTTTGCAAAGTGATCCTTCTAATTAATTAATCCAATTAATTAATTCCTAAATCTATTTCAACTCTATATAGCGTGTGACCCCATAGGTTCTATCTAGTTGGTAGCAACTATTTGCTAATATGGAGCGGTTTCTAGCAAAACATCCATTCTAGCCAACTAATAGAATTGTCATCTTGACAACCTTGTACAAGTAATTGTCTCATCCCTTTGTCTCTATATCCGGATTGGACACGAGACATACAAGTCACACTCGTATATCCAATCCATAGTTTCTCGATCCATGGGAATAGCCTTATTCGTGCAAATAACATCAATATCCCATATTGATTTATTTGAGTCTTGCCAGACATTCTATAAGCACTATCCCTCGAGTGGCCTATGATATTTGCTCCCGTTATGTGGGAGGGACAAATTCTATCTACGTCCACTACAATCTCTAGGCTTGCTTCTTATTGTATCCAGTACACGCCTTTATAACTACCCAGTTACGGTGTAGCGTTTAACGCTACCAAAATCACAATAATCCACAACTAGAATATCTAGTGACTTCAAGTCTAAGGATGACAATACCATTGCACCGCGAGAAGCGCTTGTGACTCAACATAACGTGTATGTAGCCTTCTCGGAGATGGGTCAATCCAGTGCGACATTACCCTTAATGCACACCTATGTGTTGGATCATGATATCTCCATATCAATCCAACCCCATACTAGTCTATAGATGATTGTCCCATTAATCATTATACTGAACTAGGGATATTTAAGATAAACAAAATCTAAGGACTTCACTATATTAAATATACAATAAATAATAAATGAATTTCTAGCCATAAATAAATTCATACTAAACTAGATTGCCTCTAGGGCATTTATTCCAACATAAACCACCCACCCACCACTGAGAAATGCCTCCATATAAGTCGAGGTTCTACATAAAAACAGTTTTGATATCTTAGAGAAAACTGTATTCCTTCTGATTTATGAGAATGATTTGTCTCCATCAAGAAGATCAATTTTGGACAATGGGTATTTCCTAACCCTAGGAGTCTATGGACTTTCAGAGGTCGCACCAATCCCTAACAGTTCCAACTTAGAACTAACATTTGGAGTGTGGCTGTTTGAGGCCAGCCATCCGTGCTCTGTTTTGTTCTTTTCTGAATTTTTCCTATAAACTAGTATAACAGATCATCGGGTAACGTAATCCTTTGAGAATACGAGCTCTTACAGAGTAGTCACCACTGAATTCGGTAATGCATGTATGATAATGTCCGATGTCCATATTCAATTTCCTCTCGAAATTTGTATCCTTCCTCAACTAATCATCTTCATCGGATCGTTCTTCCTCCACATTTTGGATGTATTCCATCTCCCCTCTATTCTTTCTTGTAAATTCCTCATTAATGGTGAACACATATATATTATCCAACAGTCTCCTCTGTTTATCTCCTCCAGATCTTTGTATCATCGATTTCCTCTTTAGCGAGACAAAAGGACTAAAGATTTTGAAAAACCAGTATCCAGTACGAAGTTATACAACTTCTCCATCTGTTCAGGTTCCTCCATAGTGGTGATTTTCTGGCTTATAATATGTGGTATATAATTCATGACTAGCCATCTTTCGTCATTTTTGGGCTCTACTTGTTTTCGGGTTACCTGTTCTTCCACTTTGTAGTTCTGAGTCCCACTATCCTTTCTGGATCCCATCTCTTTTATAAACCAATACTTTGAGTCTCATCCTCCTTTTTGGACCCTAGATCAGCATAAATTACCTCATTTCCTCACCTTTTCACTACTTAATTTGCGTAAGATGCTTGTTGTCTTCACCTGGGTTAGGAGTTGGGCTTTCACTGCCTCCAAATATAGATCTTTCTCGGATACCACTCTTTATATACCCTCAACAGAGATGTTTTGTCCCTTATCTGAGCAATCGTCCTCCCTCTGCTGATTTGGCACCGTGATGGCATACATGTCGTCATTTGAAGGAGAGAGAGATTGTTGCACACGCGCCCCATTTCCTTTGAATTTTGACGATTTTGTTTGAAAAATACTCTGGCGACCCTTAAAGTTTTCCCAAATACCAATATGGTTCAACTATTAATTTGGGGATTCTCTTCTCGATTTCTGCTTCTTCTGTCATCACTAATGGACAATGGGTGTTGAAAATCCCCAAATCTATCACATTTGTAGCAGTAATTTGCTAGTCCCTCGTATTTTAGAGTTATCCATAGCCTTATTTCATTTTGACGATTAAAGAAATACCTATAGGGAGAGGGTCTCTATTTTGACATTTACCTTCATCCGGAGGCAATGCTTCTTCTAAAGGTCTTCATTTTCATCATTTATCATTAGTTGTCCGATTAGACCTCCGACCCACTCCGCGTTGTCTTTTGTCACTTTCTGTTGTGGGAGACCTCTTGCCCGAACTCAAATGAGCAATGTGTGGATCCCACCTGATCTAGGATTATGAGCTTGTTGCTTATCGTCCATTGCGAATCCTCCTTGATTCGATCACAGTCTTCCATGTCCCTAAAATAGAAGGCGCACTTGCTAGCTTGAAACTGACCTACAGTGACTCTCCACCTCTCGCAGAGTAATTTCCCCACTAGCATTAGGTTTTGAATGTTTTAAGGGCCTCTAGGTCTTCCTCTTGGTCTAGAGAAAGCTCTTTCAGGATAATTTGTTCACGGAGAGAGATGAAGGATTATTAGAACAAAGATGGGCCAAGATTGAGACACATGAGAAAGCGAGTAAGAGAGTGGAAATCGTGAAAAAACAAAGAGCAGAAAGTGGAGTGACACAACATGATGATGGGAGAAAATGGTCGGGGAAACGCCACTTCGGGCACTAAAGAGAGAATGAACCTCCATACACTTTACCGCCAACTACAACCTAGAGAGAAAACCTGAGCGATCCTTATTCTCCCATTCATGTTTTTTTTTTTTTTTTTTTTTTTTCATTTTCTTATTCATATTTCTCTTCACATTCTTCATTTTTTATACAAGTGAAAAAGACGTAAATGCCCCCGGATTAAGTTTTTTCAGCCACTTAATATAACAGACGTCACATGCAGGTACTCTGAATGCATGGTTTTGGAAGTTTACGTAGTGTGGGTGCGCGAATTTAAATTTGCAATACCAAATTGACGTGAAAATCAAACTTTACGTACCTCCGGTACAATTTTGCCCTTTCTTTTTGCTAGCACCAATTTACAATTTTAATTTAGTGAAGGTGTTCACTTTTTGTGTGACAGATTTAGTGTAGGGAGCTTATTCTGGAACTAAAATTTCGACCTAACTTCAAAGGAGAATTTTTTATTTGCTGTAGAGAATAAATGATGTGAACTTCCTTTATTCATACAGCAGACAACATCAAAGACACTGGTAACCATAACTGTGAGTACCGTTTCAGTCCCCGTTCCGTTTTACTCTTGGGAATGGAACGATCCCGAATCCGAACCGAACGACGATCCTTTCCGAATTTACCATACTTTTTTTTCTACTATATTATATATATATATATATACACACACACACACACACACACACATACATACATACATACATACATACATACATACATACACAACATTAAATTTTTAAAAAACATACACAATATTTGTGTGGTCACTTAGTAACAAAATCAAAATACATTTTTTTAAAATAATTCAATATTTATTGACATTCTAATCCTCATTCACACAATAGATTTACATTATTAATTTATGTAAATATGTGATTTGAAAGTTCTTAAGAAAACATGTGATTTTGATGATGTTAAATTTTAAATTCCATAAACCAACACACAACCACACAATTAACTAAATTCACTAGCTGTGTTTATATTTAATCTCATATATGATAAATTTGACGAAAATAAAATGAGTGTGTTCTGTTTGTCATTTAAACTAAACTGAGGAATATGATAATTAAAACCAATGAAAGTAGTAATGAGTCACTTGTCCCAGCGGAAAATGAGTCACTTGTCCCAGCGGAAAGGCGAGTTGTTTGTAGATGGACATTGTGACATTTAATTTTTGCGAAGTGATCCGAATCAACCCGGATTTCGGCCGGATCAATCCGGATCCGCCGGATCTAACTGGATCGGACCGGATTTTGACCCGATACGGTACAAAGTATATTACGTTCCGTTGTAGTGTCAAAACGGATTGTTCCGGCCGAAACGGAAGGAAATTCACAACTATGCTGGTAACCCTAACACCCCCCAATTTTGCTTAGAGTGAGACAACATATGAAATTGAAACGGTTACGAGGAGTGACCAATCGGCCATTTTCTAAACCAATAAAATGAGAGTACCCACGAGGGACGGCCCGTTTAGTGTCAGACAAGTAGACACCACCATAACCACCTCCCTCTTTCTCTCTACACCCAGATGCAGAGCCAGTCACCGTCTGGAACCGCCACGTGTCGCCGCAACAGTCGACCAGCCAGGCTCACAGTTCGATGCGTCCCAGGACTAAGAAATCCGCCGCGGTGCTGGTGGGGCTCGCACGCGTGAAACCACCGCCAATCCTGGAAGCAGCCTAAATACGTGGCGATCAGACATACATGGGTTTGGAACTCGTACACCTCGAAAAGATGATTTGGCACTTACACGTAGCACTCTCTTCCTTTGCCCCTTGCTCTTTTCCCTCTTTAACCTTAAAAAAAAGTGGTGCAGAAGTTCTCTTAGCACTACTTTCTCTAACTTTGCGGACTCAGATCGATGGAGACCGAGTCGAACAGGCATGAATCGGTCGCGACAGCTCCAAGATGTTTCTCTTACTCTCCGTATCCGTCGGAGGCGGAGGATCAAATGGCTATGATGGAGTTGGAGGCAGCCGAGGCTTTGGCCGGCCTAGCGAATTTCGCGGAAGCTGAGAGCGCTTCTCATGACGGGCCGCCGCCGAGTCAGAGCGTCAAGGATGAGACGCCGGTTCCTGACAATTCGGTATGACATTCAATTTTTTTTTTTTTTTTGCTTTTTTAATTTGGCAATCCCATAGACCTAGCACGGTTTGAATTATGGACAGGATTTTTGAACAACACTCTACTACTGAGTTAAAACCCATTGGCGACGTTCAATTTTAGACGGATTCTACTTTTTTCTCCTCCGCTGTAGTTAATTGGTACCGCTCCGTTTCCTCTATTTGGACCTTGTTTGTTTTTCTACTCGTATCGAGTCACTTTGATCACATAATTTGATCCTAAAACTATGCAACTTTGATTTTTTTTTTTCCATATTATAGAACAACTTTACTTTATAACACCATTAAATGAAAAGAATATATAAAAATTGCATACTTTTTGCCATCTAAATTACCGACCCAGTGAACAATGACAAAAATGAAATGGGGACAAAGAGGGGGAACATAGTGGTATAAAACTCACACGTGCGTATCTATTTAGATATATTCTTATGAATTTGATCTGTTCGGGCATCACTGTTACTAGTATATGCCTTCGCTATTGTAGTGATAGTTTCCACTTTGGGCTATATATACTTGAAGAATTAGAGAAGTTGTATGTGCTCGTTGTTTCGTTTTGTACCTTGGGAAGCAGAATGATGAGAAACTATTCATTTGTTATAATGTTATAGTGAACAACCAACAATAATTTTTAAGGTTGCCTTGTTATTTATGTTCTCAAATACTACTAGCTATTACGGAACAGGGTATACTATAGCATGGCGTGGTATTTTGAGGAACACCATGAGTCGCAGCTTTTTCTTCGACCTCTTAGTTCACCTTGCAAATGTGAGATTCTCCAATTGACAGCAGTTGAAAAAATCCAAAAAAGAAAATTTTTCAACCAGTTTTGTTTCAACTTATGAGGGTGAAAAGTAGAAAGTGAAGCATAGGCGCACTCATATACAGAATTTTAGAATCGTGATCAACAAAAACATGCACTACCTATACAGTCCAAACACGAGTGAGATAATAAATTGTTTTGGCATTTCTTGAGACTAAGAGATTTGATTACTTATTTATTCTATCTGAATTTATGAACGTCTTGTTTCTTTTTAGATGGGCCCTTGGATGGATCATTACGGTGGTTAGTTCGTTTATGATATGTTCAAATTGAATATCCAACGCCTTCATTTATTTTGTATCCATCACGCTAAGAGCCTAAGAGATGATAGCAAGTCAGCATTACGACAGATCATCTTCTGTATGACGTGCGGACATAAATGGAATATCTTTCTTATATTACCAATTTGTACCTGAACTAAATGATATTTAAAGAATGTGTGGGCTGAGTTTGAAGATTTGTGAAGTTCAGTACAGCCTAAACAGTTTGCTTCATCAAATTCTACTTTCCCCATATACGAGTGGCATTGATGGTGGTCTATATGTGAATGGAACATTTGAGTTGAAGATGCAATAATAGGAGAATGCTAATCTATGAGAGCCACGACAGGATTCGCAGACAACTACTACCCATAGGGACAGCACCCATGACCTAGATATGTAAGATATTCCGCAGACTGAGAAAATCTTATTTGCTTTTGTGCTACTGATCACCATTTTACAGAGCCATTAATAACATCTTTCCCATGCATTTCAATTTTCAGCTATGCAAGTTAAAAATACTTTCCATATGACATTTTCTGTTCGGACTATTGAAAACGTTATAGCTTCCCTTGTGAATTTCTTCCTTCATTTATCGGGGGAGTGAGTGTGCAAAATGATATCAAATAATTTATGTTTGTTTGTGTGTGTTTCTTAAAATAAAAAATGACAATTTAGAAAGATTTATAAATAAGAATAAGTTACCAAATGTATATTTAGAGAGAAGAGAGGTGAGAGACAGGACATGTGGCTGAAGATCCAACGGTTGTAAACCAATTCGCCATGTATTGTTCTGTACTACCATGTTCCTTCGGTTCCCAATTCGAAATTTGCTGCGTCAGTAACAGCATCTCCAACACCAACACCAACACATTGAGTTATTTCGCTATTATAGTTATACACTACGTTACCCGGACTCTTCTAAATCGCCGCCGTACCCGTGTCGATACGATATGACACTGGTGTGGGTATGGGATGTGTGGCGGGTGTGGCTGGATCTCACCGGATACGTTGACTAAAGCGACACGGGGTTCCGACAAAGACTTGGTCGCATACCTTGCTATTAAATACACTAAACAAATTATAGTACTTCTAGTTTAGCTACATTACAGTTATATACACTTAAATTTGCTTAAACAAATTGCATTTCTTGATTTTTTGCGTTCTCATGTTTGACAATTTAATAATAAATTTAGGAACAATGAGTTTTCTACCATATCCTCGCACCCGTGTCCAAAAGTTGTACATTTTTTAGCCGAGTCCACGTATCTTAGTTTTAAGCAAGTTTGCGAATCCGACCTCCGGATCCATATCATATCCGATACCCGCACCCAAGTCCTTGTAACATAGGTTATACATCAAAGAAATCAGATTCCAAATCTTTCCGGCCATGTATTGTTCTGTACTCACATGATTAACTAGGAGTTTTCATGCTGGAGATTAATTGTGGTCTTCGTCTCCGAATGGAGAACAAAGAAAATAAATCTAACTTCTCTTCTCATTTCATTCTTCCAAAATCATGGCCGCTGCCTGTGTCTGGTAACGTCATCAAATTGATATTTACGAGACATAAGTTTAGACATAGAAGTCAATGTTTTGCTTTGCAGATATTTGTTTTTTAATATTTAAGCTGCGTTGTGTGGATTTGCTTTTGTACTTGACTCAAGTCAAGCATTATAAGTTGAAGTATAACCTTTCTGACATGGTTTAGCAAACTGTCATTTCATCAAGCTCCGTATCTTACGCTGCGCTTAAAGCTGAAATCTGCTAGTTCCAATCCCATCTCCGATTGTCTTTCCTTGTTCCAACTACTATTAGTCGAAGAACTTTTGGAAAGAAAAACTAATAATTGTTGGAGCTACTTGTACTTTTTTTTTAAAACATGGTTGAGTTTTGTGATGTTGTTAATGCATTTATAGATTGTTAAAGTAAGATGATAAAACTTTGCTTCTGCTAATCAAATATTGGCTTTGTTCTGATTGGAGTTTAGTACGGGATTTCTATTATCATCCAACTTTGGCGTTTCCTGTACTGAGAAACTCTTTGTCTGCAACAGGACCAAGATGTAGTTAATCAGCAACAGAGCGAGAGTTTATGCAGAAAAACAACAAACAATGTGAAGATGGAGCAGGAAGTTGACTTATTAAAACCAAATGTTTCGTGCAGCATAGGTTATGCACCTTTGAACGGAAGCAAGCCACGACAAAATTTGACCGAGGTACGTTACTCTTTAATCTCCCATGAAGGTTATCCTTGTATGCTTAAGTGAAAAAATTCCTTATCAGGCTGAGAAGGAAGAAAGGAGAATAAGGAGGGTACTAGCAAACAGAGAGTCGGCTAGACAAACAATTCGCCGTAGACAAGTGAGTTCCTAAACCATAATACTCGGTGGAATTTCAGTTCTTAGATGGACTTGTGGAAGTTACAGATTGTTTACTGGTTGGTGAAGCTTTATTGTGTGTATATAATTTGTTTCCTTCAATGGATGTCTGTTGCATATTTAGAGACCTTCAAAGGGGTCACCAATCTCTTATCTCATTTCGTTCTAGGCGCGAGTTTCCCTTGATCTTTAGCTACTTCAGGTTCCGATTTACATCAGCTTATCCTTGACTTGGGCATCATTAAGTATACTGCGGTTATTTTCTGTAGGTAATCAGAAGAAAAAACTAACTTCTATAATCATGTTTAATTTTTAGTACAAGTTTTCAAGGTAAGCACCCCCAACCTCTTGCACATGGTATAAGATAATATATGTTACTCTTATGAAGAAACAGAAGTGTTTGAACTGATATGTTAACAGGATATCACATGTGTTACTTGGAAAACATAAAAAAGAAAGTATAAATTTCTTGGGAGCCAATTGGCACAAAATGGAAAAGAAAAAAAAAAAAAAATCCCAAAAGCAAATATGGTTTACAGAAACATGATAATGAAAGAGGGGATAGATTGGGAAGTCAGGAAAATGGATGTTTTCGGTTCTCCTTCCCTTACTTGTTCTTTGAGGGAATCTCCTTTCCTTACTTTTGTTTATTTGACTTGGTTTACTAGAAAGAAAATGCAACTTGTTATTTAGAAATTTGCCTTTACACTCAAAATGATGGGATTGCAAGAAACATTCATGTTGTCAACACATGTTTATTTTGAAAATAATAATGCACCCACCATTTCAGGCATGATGGATGTGAAGAATGTGCGAGTTTCTTAAATTAATATTGCTATTGTTATCAACATGAATTTACGTGTTTTGACGAAGTGATATTACTCTGGGCCTCTGTTACCTACCTTAACCTACTTCACTTTCAACTATCTACTGTCGGCATGTTGTATCCAGTGAATTCTTCAGCAATGTAACCCATGCATGCAGAAGTAGGGTATGCACACATGGATATTTATCAAGGGATTTGAAATTAGCCTTGAACTTTATTTTTTTGTATTCAAGTTTTTTGTCATTTGTTAAAATTATCAAAATAAAATTGGTTGGAGGGAGAAATATGTTCATTCTCTGTACGAGAGGTGAAATATCTTTTTTTCATGATATGATTAGGGTGTTTAAAGGGACGTGATTGTCTTATGGATATCTGGGAGTTCACTTTCTCTTAGCTCTGATAAGTTGCCCTTCTCTAGAGGGACGTGCTTGTCTTATGGATAGTATACCACCCATCCATTTTTTCTGATATTTTTATTGTATATTGTTAGTTCAAGAATCAAACTCAGTTGCTACGGTTGTGTTTTTAGTTTGTGATGAATTTAAAAGATGCTGTGAATGAGAGAAGTAACACAGAAGCTGATGTGTGTAGTTTGCAATTTGCTTTACAGAAATGTTTATTTATCTATATATTTTTCCTTTTTTTGTTGCCATAGTCTTTTTTATGATTATTTATTTTACCTTTTTTTTGTTGCCATTGTCTTCTGTATAGGATTTGTTTGAGAATTTTATGAGCGTGTTCCTTGTAAATGGTGTTGGTTCAGCTTCTATCTGTAGCATTTTATTTTGTTTATGATTATCGTTTTAATCGGGTAAAAATGTTGAACGGACATGTTCTTCCTCTACTTAGGCTTTCTATGAAGAGTTGACGAAGAAAGCTGCTTGTCTGACATTTGAGAATGAAAATTTGCGGAAGGTAAATTTATTTTCGTATGATGTCTTTTTGTGACATCCGCATGTTTACAGAATTATTAATTTTGTGGGAATATTGGTAAATTGTGGATAACTTTTTTTTTGGTTTAAATTTAGATGCTAGTCTATGAAAATTGACAGAGTTTTCCACTTGTATAGGATATGGAATCTGCTGTAAAGGAGTTCGACTGTTTGAAGAGCAGAAACGAATGGCTAAAAACCCAGGTAGCATTTGATTTTTGTTCATATCCTTAAGTTGTTAAAACTGCTTCATTCACTCACTACTATAGTTTGCAGATGGAGAAGAAAGCGGAGATGGAAGCGCAGAGAACTCCTGCAGTTCAGAACTCAGCTACTACTATTGGGACGACTACTCCTCCTACCAATAGTCCACTTTTTATGTATAATCAGATCGGAGTAACACAAATTTTCTGGCCAGGTGCTCCGCAAATGCAATCTTCAACTCCTGTGCAGCAAGATACTGTAAACGGAGGGAGAGTGCCTTTATATTTTCTGCCATACCCATGTTATTTTCCTCTTCCTGATCAAGGGAATCAGCGGCGTGTCACGCATTCTCTTGATCTCAACTATGAACCAGCTGGAGGGAGTTCAATGGAAGATCAATCTAGTGCTAGTTCGTCGTCACATTCCATTGCAGGTGAAAACATGGACAATTCCTCATTGCCCAGAAAAGTGAAGTCGAGATCTTCTGATTGTGTTGATAGCTTTGCCAATGACCCACACGGGTTCTCGCTAGATGGTAAATGCCAGTTTAAAGGGAACCACCCTGAAAGGATGAAATATGAATCGACGCAGGAAGTTGATAGTGATAAACGAGGTGACACCGTTGTGGCAACGGAGGCTAGGAAGAGGAGAAAAGAAGTGACCAAGTTGAAGAAATTTTGTTTTCGTTCATCCCAGATCCCTTGTTAGCTCTTTAGATTATGGTTTTAAGTTTACTAGAGTTAGTTTGAATGATCTGATAGATACTTCACAAACATGTTATAATAGTTGTTATTTCTTGCATAATACTTTCGCCTCTCTCAGTTGCCGCGGTATTGTTGTGATTGCATATTCTTGTGTTGAGATCTCTGTAGGAAATTGTTCGAGACAGTTCAAAAGATGAATTCACAATTGTAGTTAAGAGGAAACCGGAGCTTGACAACACTACAGAGAAATACTCTAGAGTAATATTCTTCCTTTGCGATAGAGGGTGTCAGAGGCCCAGCAACAGCTAAAGGCACATCGTCTTAAGGAGTGGAAATCATTGAAGTGGGCGGTATGAGCCGAGGAATTCATGTTTGTAAGACTGAAACCAGTTGTGCTTGGTAATCCAGATGATTCCGAGCTCGTGTAAGGTATGATAAAGGTACTTTCTTTGTCTTTCAAGGTCACAGTATTTGCGTCACTGAATACTTCCTCTGTCTCTTCTGAGCCTACTTCCCTTATTGAACTGTTCTATCTCTTTCAGTTTATTGTCATTATATAGTAATTTTTTGTTATGAAATAACTATTCTGCTCTCACATTTGTGTTTGTAGACACTGTTTTTTTTCAATAAATCGCGATTTTTTGTGTGTTCACATTGCTTTTAGGGGCAATGTTGTAAATGACACATGTTTCTTAAAATCGGTGCCATTTTTTGTCAAGTAAATTCAGAAGAAACACATGTAGTACCTTGAATTATGAAAAATTGCTGGAATAATAATTGCAACCTTCTAGCGCAATGACTTTCATTGTGTATACTGATAGTATTACACCATAACCGCGACCGTTACACCAGGCACTAGTGTTATTTAAAACCATGATTCGAGTGTAATCATTAATGCTCCTATAAAAGATGGAATTTTGAAACTGGTCGCTAATCATTAATGCTCCATAACGCTCAATCCATTACAAAGATGGAATTTTGTAATATTTGGAGGTAGTACAATATAACAGACAACCTAAAACTAATTAAAGACCTAAGCTGAAAATGACTTGAAGACAACAATAGGACTCGTAACCGTGTGCTTCCGCTCAATCCATTTCAGTGATGCAGACACAATTCGAGACGTTTGGTTAAAATTCCCTTTCACAGTAACCTTAAAAGATCTCTTGGTGCGCGCCCTCTGAAATGTCAAGACCTTAGGGATAACCTTCACTTGTAGATTTTTGGGTGCTTCAACCTTCGCCTTGTAGATGGTCCTTCCATAACCAACACTGGTCACAGTCCGATAAAACACAGCAGAGATGTTGGCAAGCTCGTTCTTAATTTGGAGATGCATGGAGGGGTAGTTAAGGCCATCTGTCCCTTGAGCTGGCTTCAAGGTGGAACAGTTGATATACCTTCTGTCTCCTGTGAGAAGCCTTATGGATGTGCTGTTGTAGCCTTCTTTACAGAGAAACCTGATGTAGGAAATCTCATCAATGTCGTATACCAGACCTGGATTTATCGCCCGTGTTGGATTGATTTGTCCTGCTCCTGATCCTAGCTCCCCGTCGTCTTGCTTGATCTTCATGGGTGTCGCTGAATTAATCAGTTCAAGAACATCAATTCCAGTGTGTTACTCATTTTACCTTGAGCTAGAGTGTGGCACGGAGGGGCATGTGCCGCACCCTAATTACAAAAAGCAACACTATTACTTCTATTTCTTTAAAAAATCTCAACAGTGTCCTTAGTAAAATTATGAAAAAGCAACACTATTACCTATATTTCTTGCAAAAAGTTTCAAAAGTGTCCTTGGTAAAATTATGAAAATGCCCCAGCTTTATGTAAAACGTGAACTGTGCCCCACAAATATTTTAGATTAGTCCCTGTTATTTTTATACATTACTGTTAGCCCCCACTAGTTCATATATTTTTGTTTAATCTTTAATTTTTAACCCCCACTCTAGCATATTCATGTATCCGCCCCTGTTGTTAAATGAGAAAGTTACTTACCAGTTGTCATAAGAGCAGACCGGATAACAGCAGGAGACCATTCTGGGTGGAAGGACTTGACATAGGCAGCAGCTGCCGCGACATGAGGGCAAGCCATTGATGTCCCGGAGATTATGTTGAATTTCGCACGTCTAGTGTCATCCGAGTAGTCCGATATGGACACCAGCGGTGAGTATGCAGCTAATATGCTCAATCCTGGCGCCGTTATGTCAGGCTGCAATTTCAATCACCATAAGAACAAGTGCATAGGAGAAAAATAATTGACAGTATTAGAGTCACAACCACCTTGAGGATGTTGGGACTGATATTTTGCGGTCCTCTGGAAGAGAATGATGCCACGAAGGGCGCAGTGATGTTTACAGCTCTCGACTTGTACACTATAGCCCGGGCATTCCTGTTGATTTCAAGAATAGTATTAGTGCTGGGGATGGTGAATATTACGAACGCTTGCGTAGATAATCGACTGACTTGGTGGAGTTGATGTATTTATCGATTGTTTTCCCGTCCTTGGTGGTGGTGACCGTGGCTGGAATGACATTTATGTAGGCCACGTCTGTATCGTCTGACATTATAAGTCCAGCGCCGCCTAAATCTTTGATTGTGGAGTCCTGGCTATCACTGCTCTCTCCCTCACAGTATACAATTTTATCCGCCACTTTGCTCGCGTTCAGAGACCCCGGATCGCAGTCGCTGTTGGACGAGATTTATGGATGATCTTATACACATAAATAAAAGTCTTTTTAATTGAGATGTGACTTTTTATGTAAATACCTGGGGTTTCCATAGGATTTATCATCTGCTGCTAGGAATCCACTAGTCAGAGGATATATCTTCTTCTTGGGAGAGAATGTGTTTATTGAGAGCCCCTATAAAAGTTTGAACACAGAAAATTTAAGACAGTGTAAACCAAAACACCAAGGGACAAAAATAGTAACCCTCCTGGGTGTAGTTGAGTTGGTTGGGTTTGCATTCTTGATATGACTACAATTCGGGCGGGTTGGACGGGTTGGCAATCCTATCATAGCCCGTACTCGAATTCTTTCGCGGCTGCCTAAAACCTACCCAGCCCGAGTTAAGAGCATCATCAGCCCGTTCAAGCCCAAATTCGTGCAAATCAATTCGGATTTAGGCTGAATCCGGACTAGTACATTAAACTCAATACCTTTCTTAAAATACAGAAGAGTTTTAAATTGTTGGTGAAAAAAGATTGAAAAGTTCAAAAACAAAAATGTAAAACCTCTATAAATTAATAATGTTGGGACCCACATATTTTATTAATTTAGCGAGATATTATTATATCGATAAATTAATAATTTATTAATTTAAAGAGGTTTAACGTATGGCTTTCAAAATATCCAAGTCCAATGAAGAGATTTAAAGATGAACTCTACATATTTTCAACTTTGAAATATTGTGGTACATGAAGTCTTTTATTTTTGCTTCCCAATTATACAACAAAATGGATTGAGGTATACTTTCCATTAGTCATACTTGCTAGTGCTTTCGTAGAGAACAACTTAATCCCTTATAGCAAATAAAATGCCACGTGCAACGCATATGCTCAAAACTAGTAGTTATAATATGCGTAGGTAGTTGTCACGCAAATCGGACAATTCAGGTTAGTTTGTCGTTTAATAGTTGTGCCCAAGACCGATCCTAATTGCAATTCAGGCCTAGAATTTATGTCAAAGCCGGTTCAAATTACTAAAACTATGTGCCCCCGCCCTATTTTAGTTCAGGCTGTGCTCGGGTTGGCCAGGTTCAATCCGCCCAAGTTGCACTCCTAGTTTTTGAATTCTTTGAACATTTAGCCTAGAGGTCTTGAGTTCAAACCTTTGGGCAACCGAAAGGCTGCCTATTGGCCTCCTCAACTGCGAGCATGTCCTCAGGCTGGGTACCTCTCTAGTGTGGTTTGTAGGCTATAGTGGGGTTTTACCTATTGCGATTCCTAAAAGTAAGGGTTGCGAGTTCTCACAACATAAAAAAGAAAAAGATGGTGCGAGTACGTACACAGAACTTCTTGCCGTTGCCCAATTTGACGGAGGCCTTGATTTGCCTATCCATACTAGACGCCCCGACTGTGAGGATCCAAGGGGCAACATTTTGCACGCTGGATAACGCAGGCCCCGAATTTCCTCCCGAGCAAGAAGTGAGAATCCCCCTTCTCATGGCGTGGAAGGCACCGATGGCAATCGCGTCGTTAAAGTATTTTCTAGCGTATCCGCCGATTGAAAGGGATATGACATCGACTCCATCTGCTATGGCAGTATCGAATGCTGCCAAGAGGTCCATGTCTGTGCATCCCATACGCCAACACACTTTGTACACTGCAATCCGAGCTGATGGGACCCCACCTCGGACAGTACCTTTGGCTATGTCGTAAAGGCTTGCTCCCTTGACGGGAACACCCGCGATTGTGGCGGACGTGTGGGTCCCGTGGCCATTCGTGTCCACCGGACTTTCATCGGAAGCTGGCATCCCCTGTAAGTTGAAGTATCTCGCCCCAATGATTTTGCTGAATTTCACATTTTCAGAAGAGGTTCAAAATCATGAATTAAAAACACAAAATTCAACATATTTAACCCTGTTGTTAACTGCTTCATACATCACTTTTTACTACTTGTTTTGAACATCAAATGATAAAATTTCCACAATTACTCGTTGCTTACTTTTTAGTAACATTTTTGTGCTTAAATGACACAGTTGCCCCTAAAAAAAGCCCCAGAACATTGATTAAGCGAATTCATAAATGTAACTATGTGTGTGAACAAGGGATAGAAAGGTAAAAGGCACACTTTTCTTAATAGTTGTGCTTATTATCTTTGATGAAAAAGATAGAATACGGAGGAAGTAAGATCTAACAGAGAGAGATAGAGATGGGTACTTATTGCATCCGGTGAAGTTAACTCCCTTTTCACATTTGCCTTTCCATTTCAGTGGAGGTGGTCCATAGCCTTTATCATTGAAACTAGCTGAATCCAGCCAGATCCCTAAACAGATAAATTCAGGAAACAAAAAATCATGTCAAAAATAAAAGATAATAATAAATTAAACTGTAAAACAAAAAATGAAAATGTACTAATTTTCTGAACGAGAAGAAAAAGACTGAAATTATCGCAACACAAACAAATTACAAAAATTATTTTATGAAGCTTTGGAAAAAACCATTTTCTGCCATTAAACAATGGCATCCGATACAATATTCTTTCCACCGGGAGAAGTCTCGGTAAATTTCCCCCTCCCATCTCTAAAACGTTGGGTGGTTTTGAAAAAACAATTTTCTTCTATAACTAAAAAATGCCTCCTTGTAGTAATATTTTAGGAAAAACCATGTTTGATTCTCTGAATTTTCGGTCATACCGGTGTCTAAGATACCAACGATGATATTGCTCTCTACTCTTTGACGCCTCCTTACTGTTTCGGGCATTCCAAGAAAGTCCCATGATCGGGTAGTGTGGAGTTCCCTAACGGTATTTGGAAACACAGACACAACATTCTCATTCTCTGCAAAATAACTATGGGGAATAAGAATCAACGGGAATGAAATAAATACAACATTGTCTGTCAATTGGATTTGAGAAATGAAACATACCAGCTAATCTACTTGCCTCATCTGGCAGTAGTCTCGCTGCAAAACCGTTAAAGCTCCAACCGTAGCTATGTATTTTTGATTCTCTGGCTATCTTCTTGCTACAAAATTAGTAACCGAAACAACTGAAATTTTTCTGAACAAACTTCTTTGTTGTTTACATATGTAATTAATTTCAAGAGAAGTGTGAATATTACTCTCCAATTGTCTCTGATAGAATATCATTGTGATGGCTTTCCAATGTTGCTCTATATGCAGTAGTACTGGCTTGATCAGGAAGCTCTCCCATGTACACAATATATGGCTGTTTTCATGCCGATCAAAGTGAAATTAGCCTTTCATCATAATTGAAGAATAACGTATCGCTTACATAACCAGTTAAATATTAGCAAAAGTTGGGGGTGCCATGAAATAGTCTTTTCTCTTGTTTCAGCAGTTGTGATCGATATTTTGTTCTATCGGATGCCTTGTAGATAACAGCGAGAACACAGAAGCCATGTCTAACATTACTCTAAGATTAAACAACAGTTGAAGATACATCATGATGTCAAGTTGAGACTTTGAAGAAGAAGAATAGAGGTAAAACTTGGTAAAATTACCAACTTGCTCAACCAATATGTACCTTTCTATCATTATTACTGGTGGATGCAGCGATCACTATAGCAGAAAAGAAAAATTCAAGCAATAGTGCCAATGCCAAACATTTTGAGGTCTGCATCTCTATATTTCTCTGGTGATAATAGTTTTACATATTAGCTAGATATGGTATTTATACATCTGTTTTTTTTTTTTCAACTGCTTACCTCAAATGTCTCCTAATTTTAGAACTAAATCTTGAATCTCTCCTAGCCAAAATTTAAGAGAGTTTGTTGGCTTCGATTATGGATGTTCAACATCAGACAGTTAGTGACTAGAATAAGGATTCATTCCAATCTACTCTCATCTATTATTATTTTTTTTTAAATAGACAGCATTTTAGACAGAAATTCGGACCCTTCCCCGGATCCGCGCATAGCGGGAGTTTTTTTGCAGCCCTTTCTTTCGTAGTATTAGTATTTATTAGTTGTCGGTTTTCTTCACAGTTCACTTTTTGCAATCTAAGTTTTAGCTTTACAAAACTTGAAAATTATGCCCATCATTATGTCTAAAGTTCTCACCATGAACAATTCGTACATGCATAGAGGCCACCTATCTATATGACATTATTGACCTTTATTTCTTTTCTCTCTTCATTTGGAAGGTTCTAAAAAATAACCAGCTTTAGAGCATATTTTTTTTTGAGAAAAAATCATGTAAAATACATTATTTAAAAAAAAATAAAGCAGTTAGTGAAATTTTTAGGTCCAATAGATGTGCGACTGGGCATGGATTTTATAAAACTTTCATCTTCCTCTTATATTTATAAAACTCCAAAGCTTGGATCATGGATGCAAAATGAAGTGTATATCTCCCTACTCCCATTCATTTCGCAATTACACATTTAAACTAGTTAGCTCAAAATAAATTACACTGTTGCATTACAACGTATTCATACAAAGTTTAAAACATGTACATTTTATATTATTCTACCTCATATTCAGTGTAATTTCATTGTTGGTATGTCAAATATTAATTTCTTTTTTTTTTTTTAATCAAAAAACACACATAGCTCAAGTGGTAGAGCGTTGGAAGCCCCTGCATGAGGTTTCGGGTTCGAACCCGGTTAACGACAAAACAATTTCTCAAAAAAAAGCAAACATACTGATTTTATCTATACTAATCTTAGACAAATGACTATAAAAACGATGCAAGAATTTGGTAATATTTTCACAGTGTCATCCAGTAAATTTTACTCTACGACACCATGAAAATATTACTGAATTCTTGCATCATTTTACTAATCAAATTACCGGATCAAAGTAACTCTCAAAAGTCAAAGTAGAACGAACATGACGGAACGGATGTTGTAAATCACGGACCGTGTTACATAAACTAATGGAACAATAGGTAAAGATGTCATTGACCCATACAAACATCGGGCAAAATCAACAATTCAACTGAAATTGAACCACCGAGAATGCCAGACACCAGACCCAGTATTATTTAGAAGTAAATCTTATATGAATAAATTAATTATTCAAATAATTATAAATAAATAATTACTCGCTACGCTAAAACACATTTTAATATTAAACTAATATGTTCCCACATTCTCGAATAATTTATATGACATTTCAAATTATTAAAATATTCTTAGAGTAAAATACGAGCCTTTACATCCTTCCCCCTTTGGACTAAGCTTTGTCCTCGAAGCTTGAATGCGGTATCACGGCTTGCGGGTCTCTATTGGAAGTCACTTGGACTGCCACTCGGGCGGGCTGGGTGGGTTGGCACCGGTGTCCAAGCCCAAGCCCGAGTACTGTCGGGGTTGCCCAAGCCCAGCCCAGCCCAGCCCAGGTTAGGAGCATGGTCAGCCCGTCCAAGCCCAAGTTCTAACAAACCAATTCTGGTTCGGGTTGAATTTGGACTAGCCCATTAAACTAAATAAATTAACATAAAAATCACATTCAACTAAATTAAAATTATCGGGTTTAGGTGCTGATCACATTCAGAAAAAAGTTTCGCTAGGTCTGTGAGCTCCGAGTTATTCGGAGATAACTAGGGCGAAAATGTTTTGCAACGGCGGTAGCACAGATAAACTGATCGGCGACGAGTGTTAGTGATCTTCACGGCATCTTTGTAACCATGACTACAGGCTTATCATCCACGCTGGATTTGGGGAAGCTCTCAATTGAAGAAGAAGAGGTCAAGATCTTCGACAACGAGTACAGTTTGGCGCCCATTAAAAGCAGAGGTCCATGCTTGATTGGTAAGTTTCTTTTCCCTATACGCTTCAACATATGGGCGATGAAACTACTATTCAAGAAGATTTGGCCGGATGGTGATGAGGTCAGTATACATGAAACGGGTTCAAATACTTTCGTATTCCAATTCCTGAACAAGGAAGCGTTAGACACTGTTTTCTCGGGGGGGGGGGGGGGGGGGGCAATGATTTTTAACGAAAACTTATTGATATCAAAACATTGGGACATTGCGGCAAACCGGAGGCAGCCCCTTTTGACACAATTGACGTTTGGGTGTAGGTAAAAAACCTACCCATCTATCATCAAACACAAGATGATCTTCGCAACGTGCTGAAAAATATAGGGGCTTTTATCTATACTGACTATAAAATTTCCTCAGGCCCTGTCGGTGATTATATGAGAGCTAGGGTTAGGTTTGATATTAACAAGCCACTACGTAGAGGACGTTATATTGATGTTTTGGAGGAGAAAATATGGCTTGATTATACGTATGAACGAGTTCCCTGTCTTTGTCAATGGTGTGGGATGATCAACCATCTTGGGGACGATTGTATCAAACGCACTGATGTAGAGAAGGTGCATAGTCAACCTGGCTTTGTGGAGTGGATGTTGTTTAGGCCACCCCCTAAGAAGCGTCTATTTGATGCTTTTGTAGGGTTTTGATCATGGATACGCAGCGGAATAACAATAAATATATCCGATCAAGACCCTCCAAGGATCACATGAAGAGAAATCATGACGATGGTAAAGGATTCGTGTTATGTACCTTGTAGGTATCCTTGATGACTTCTAATGCGAAAAGTATCACATCTCTATGGTGGATCCACGCCTAGGATTGAGATCTAGATCTTCCAAACACCTTGTTCTAGCTAGGAAGAATGGAAGAGGATGAATAATCACGCAACGAAGCACCAAAGAGAGGGGCGGCCCTCTCTTCTTGGCCGACGGGTAGGGCGGACGGCAAGGTGGGGTTCGGCCCTCCTTGTTGTCTTCATTTCTCCTTCCTTCTCTCGTACTCAATGTATATTATGAGCATTAGTTGTAGGTAAGGAAGCTAGGAGCATCCTTTATATAGTTGTAGATAGTTCTTTCTGGACATACAGATCACAGCCACGTGGCAGCAATCCAGCACACCCAGTTGTGCTCCATACACACCGGACAACTACCTACGCTTGTCCACGTGGGTGCTTCGAGACAGGGCCCTCGCGTACCAACACGGGACCTGTAGGGACTTAGTGGTTTGGAGGCTAGGGTAAGGCCTGTCGCGCGTGTGCGACAACCAAGCTCGTGCACGACCTCTGGTAACTGACTGAGAGGTTCTAGGTTTACGTGTCCCATAAATGTGGCTGATCTCATAACGGTCTCCGATACTTGCGGGCAGATACGTACCGGTTCCTATATACGCGGTCGAACGTGCCGTTGGGGGTCTATCATTAAGCCGCCATTTATGGTGCATTAACCCCTCAACGGTCACTTCCCCACTGTATATAGGATCGTTAGCTTTCCATTACAACAAGTACCAATCGATACATCTCAGCTCCTGGAACGCTAAGAAACCTACTGTCTCTCTCTCAGCCTACTTTCTCTCTCTCGAGCAGTTACCAGTGCTTACCCTCTCCTTACACACACCCTACATCTCTCTGTGTTCTTAGTCTCTACTTGAGGTGCACACTTGGATCTCTTCGAGGGATTTCAGTGAGCACAATTTGGTGAACCCGACGTGAAACATCCACCTTCAATCCTTTCTAACCCTTCCATAATTCTTCTGATGCACACGTTCGTGACGGCGAGCGGTCCCCTTCCCATGAGGAGACCTCAGGAGAAGAGGAACTTCTCAATACCACTGCCAATCCCAGCGTCCGTGCGCAAGTAGATGCTAGAGGAGGGCCCTCTTAGAGGCACTCCAAGCCACGATTCAGAGTCAAGCTCAGATGATGCAGGACCAGTCCGCCCAGATTGCTCAAATCATGGCAATCTTGGGAAGGATTTCTCAAAACACCACCACAGGGGCTTCGGGCCCATCACTGACAGCCTCCTTGCCTCTACTAGTGGTGGCAACCACATCTATAGTGCAGACGTCTGGTGCACAATCTTCTTTTTCCACTGGTCTTGGGCCTCACGCTTCGGGCGTCCCGACAAGCTCTTCCTTGATGACGATGGGGAACCCTACATCATACTCGGCGGTGCCTTACCACTGGTGGGAATCTAGGCAGCCATGAACTTCCACCGCCACCTCCCTATGATCCAACAATGCCCTACATTCCGGGCTTCGCGGCCTTGGAACAGCGTATAGAAAACATCATCGCGAACCAAAGCTTCGCAGAGGCCTTCATCCCAAAGGTTGACAGCGCACCTCCCATTCTGCGGGACATCTATCTGATGCCCAATCCTACTGGATAAAAAGCTCCCAAGTGGGAGAAATTCTATGAGTTCGGCGGGAACGCACACGAGCATGTGATGCGATTCGTTGACATGCTGGGCCTACACGGGGTGGACACCAGGCTATTGGTGCGTGAGTTTCCCAAATCTCTGGGAGCTGTCGCGTACAAGTGCTATAGGACCCTGGAAGCATGATCCGTCAAAACATGGGAAGACATGGTGAAGAAGTTTTACACCAAATTCTTCCAAGCCGAAGAAAAAGTCACCACTATCCATCTCTCACGCATGTACCAGAGGCAGGACGAAGAGGGAGTTGTCTTCATCAAAAGGTTCAGGTCCAAGTCCTTGGAGTGTGTCGACGACGTCCTCGAAAGTCGACTGGTGGAGATATGCCTTCAGGGCATGCGCGATGAATACAAAGGTATGCTCATTAACTTCAATATGCCTACCTTTTCCAGATTCATGGAGGGCACCAGGAACGTGGAACCCCTGGTGGAAAGAATGAAGAAGAGGCATGCTAACGAGAATACAAAGGCGAATCCCAGCTTCAAGGTGGGAAAGTACAACTACAAGCAGGCTAGAGATGTCAGCGTCCATGCAGTATCATTCCACAATAAACACCAGCGGTTCGCGCCCCCAGGAAGCATCACCTTTGCACTGTTCGATTGAAGAGGCAATTAGTCTTTGTAAGAAGTGGCGAAAGGACAAAATTTTACCGGTAGAACATAGGCCAACAGGAGAGCAACCGCGAGATCCCAGGTGGTGCGAATGCCACGTACATGTCATGCAACCTTCCAAAGAATGCAATAAGCTCAGATGGCTGATGAATAGACAAATCGAGGAGGGGCAGCTAGTCGCCAAGGAACCATCCAAAGAGGTGCGTAGTGACCCTTTGCCATTTCATGCGCAGAGGAAATCTAAGGGGAGGGAGATAGCCATGATTTCGATCCTAGACCTCGAAGAGGTCACGGTTGAAGAAGTCCCAAACATTGAGGAAATCCATGAGGGTAAAGGCTATAGTACTGACACGGAGGATTCATGCACCAAGTGGATAAAAAACTCTGCTAGGTTTTCTGAATTCTTTCACGGAATGAACCTCTCAGACGATTTTAGACACGAGATGACGAAAACGATCCTCAAAGTGGCTAAAGACCATGGTGAGGAGCCAGTCCCCTTCAATTGGGAAGATATGAAAGCCGCGCAATCAGAAGGTCTGTTCATGACATTTGATAACTTGGACAGAAGTTCGACGCCGAACATCAGAGACCACTGTATGTGGCGGCCACCATCAACAATTTCAAATTCAAGCGAGCCTTTATCGATGGTGGAGTTGCGGTGAATGTAGTTTCACTCAATACCTTGCAACTAGCAGGAGTCCCTCAAAGCGAAATCATAAAGAAGTCATCATTGTTGGCAGGCTTTGGAGATGACTCCAGAATGATGACCGACTGGATTCGATTAAGAATCCTGAACCGGCAGATTAACTGTTTTGCCAAGTTCCACTTCATTGACGCCGACACGACTTACCATATGATCATTGGACGAGCATGGATTCACGCTTCGATGTCGTGCCTTCTACGGTGCACCAAGTAATGAAAGATATCTGGTAGGACAAGGTGGTCGTGATACCCGCCTCAGCGAGTCCCTTTGATCTGGAGGAAGCCCACCTGCCCGAAGCAGCGTGGTTTACTGGCAGAACCACCCCAACCTCGAACCAGATGACCCCACCACCCAAGGAGGAAAACATACGATGCCAATCAACGGACAGAGTAATGGCGATGCGAAAGGAGCCAATGGAGAAGCGGCCTAGGCAGGGAGAAGCTCCCGAAGTAGCTAACAGCAATAAAAAAGTTTATACCTTGAAGAGAGTTGTACAACACGATGGTAGAGAGAAACACAACGAGAGGAAGCGCTACCGCATCCAAAGACGCACGGGGTCGCCCTCAACCTGCCCCGTTGAGAGTACCCCTGGACAAGTTTATGAGCTAACGGAAGCTCCGGATAAAGACAAGGATTTATCAGGGGAAATCAAGGAAGCTCCTGAATACATGGAGGATCACCCAAGGAAACAGAAGAATGAATTAAAGGAAGTACTCCTGAGTCCCACTGAGGAAAAGAGGAGACCATTCTTCTTGAGCGCGGATCTCAGCGAGGGGGAAGAACACGAATTGATCTACTTATTGAAGGAATACATGGATGTGTTCGCATGGGATTATGACGAGATGCCTGGGCTAGATCAAGGCATCACTGTGCATACGCTGGACGTTGTTCTAGGTTCAAGGCCAATCAAGAAAAGTGCGAGAAACTTCCGGCCCGAGATAAATGTCAAAATCAAGGAGGAGATTGTCAAGTTGTTGAATGCCAAATTCATCGAGCCTAATCACCATCCAACGAGGCTCGCAAATATAGTCCCTTTTTTGAAAAAAAATGGGATTCTTCTTGTATGTGTCGATTTCAGGGAACTGAACAAGTTCTGCCCGAAGGACGATTTCCCTCTGCCGAACATAAACATGTTGATTGATTCCACCGCCGGCCATGAAATGTTCCGTTTCGTAGATGGATTTAGTGGCTACAACCAGATCAAGGTGGATCCAGAAGATGCAAAGAAAACGACATTCATCACGCCTGAAGGGGTCTTCAACTACACGTTTATGCCGTTTGGTCTAAAGAACGCGGGGGCAACATATCAGTGCGCGATGATGGCATTATTTCACGACATGATGCATCAGGAGGCTGAATTTTATGTGGATGACTTGGTGGTCAAATCGAGGCAAACGCAGGTGCACCAAAGGGACTTGAGGAAGGTTTTCGACAATGTCGCGCCTTCCAGCTAAAAATATTCCGATGAAGTGCGCCTTCGGAGTCACATCTGGAAAATTCCTAGGCTGAGTAATACACAAACATGGGATCGAGCCTGACCCAGCTAAGATCTCAACAATAAAAAGCTTGCCCACACCACGGTCTCAAACTGAATTAAAAGCATTTTTAGGGAAGTTGTCGTATCTGCAAAGGTTCATACCGGCCATTGCGGAGTTGACCTTTTGCTTCAACAACTTTATCAAGAAGAATGTGACATTCCTATGTACAGAAGAGCATCATGATCGCACCTCAGCTAGGGTCACCTCTACTGCTGTACCTGACTTCAACCAAGAGGTCCATTGGGGGCGTTACTAGCCTAGGATTTCGAAGGACAAGAAAGGCCAGTGTACTACATCTCGCGCATGATCCAATCTGCGGAGTCCCGGTACATAGACGTAGAACGACACTGCTTGGCCTTGTTTTTCGCTATTGAGAAGCTAAAGCATTATTTTGCTTCTCATAAAGTAGTTGTTGTAACTAAGCATGATCCCATACTTTATTTGCTGGGGCATTCACCTCCCTCCGGGAGACTTGCAAAATGGTACATGACCATCTCCCAGTATGACATAACCTGTATGCGACCAAAGGCAATTAAGTCCCAAGAATTGGCAGATCTGCTAGACCAGTTCTCAGACAAAAACTATGAACATGTGTTGGAGGAGCCCGAAAGACCGGAGATATATGCAATCAGCGATCAGTATTGGAAGATGCACTTTGATGGATATTCGACAAGATCAGGAGGAGGAATTGGAATAGTGTTAATCAAGCTTGACCAAGAAGTCATCCAGATGTCAACCAAACTAGACTTTGCAGTGACCAACAATGCAGTCGAATTTGAAGCCTTCATTGCAGGGCTCCTCGCAGCCAAAGCCTTAGAGGTCCAGAATCTCATCGTCATGGGTGATTTGAATCTAATCGTCAAGCAAGCTGCGGGAGAGTACGCTCTAAAGGAAATTAACTTGCTCAAATATCGGTCAATAGTGCAGAAGTTGGTCTGGAAATTCGAATCCGTCAAATACGAGCACACTCCCAGATCCGATAATCGTCATGCCGACGCGCTGGCTACTTTGGGGTAAAAATTAGACCTGAAAAATGTCCAACCCAGATATCGATTCAAGTCAAAGAGGCACCGTCCTTGGTAAAAGAGTTGTGTGAGGAGGAGCCTTCTGAAGAGACAGATAGGAGAAAGCCCATTCTACGCGCGATGGCTGACGAAACCAGTAAAGAAACTTGGGTTTCTGTCAAGGGATTTTACATACACGATGGGTTGCTGTACCACAAAGGTCCCGGAGGCATCCTCATGCGATGTTTAGCAGAAAAAGAAGGTCGAGCAATATTTGAGAAGATCCACCTACATTCATGCGAAGACGATGAGATTTCTATCTGTAGGAAAGCTCGACGGTATGGAATCCACTGGCCGCAGATGTCATACTTCGCGACTATCATACAGAGCAATTGCGAAAAGTGTGCATTGATCAAATACTCACTGGAAATTGCCACAATCGAAGATAAGGATTGGTGAACACCAATAATTGATTACTTACGGGATGGGACACTGTCCACTAACAAAAAGGAGGCTGATAAGCTGAAGAGGAACGCAACCCGATACATCTTGCAGGAGGGATTGTTATGGAGAAAAAGAAACAAGGAAAACTTGCTCAGATGTTTATGTGGGCAAGAGACCCAGGAAGTCATGGAAATTTCTCATCAAGTAGAACATCAAGGAGGTGCAAAGTTATGCAGACAATTCCTAACAATCGGATACTTCTGGCCAACCATTGAAGCTGATTGTCGTGCAAAAGTAAAAAGATGCCAGCAATGCCAATTCCATGGATATTTAGTCCACGCTCCCGCCGTCGACTTGCACGCGTTGGGCACTCCATGCCGTTCCATACTTGGTCATTGGATTTCATCGGACCAATACGACCTCCTTCGCGCGGGAATGAATATATACTTACGGGAACAGAGCAATTCACTAAATGGGTGGAGGCAATCCCACTCAAGACGGAAAACTCAGCGGTTCTGATCAAATTCATACAGGAAAACATCGTTCATCGCTTTGGTATCCCTAATACCATATTATCTGACAATGGGACCCCTTTCGTCAATCGCCAGGTGGCCGAAAAATTAATGGAATACAACATTAGACAAATATGCTCGACGCCCTATTATCCGAAGGGGAACGGGCAAGCAGAGGCCACCAACAAGACATTACTGCGGATATTGAGCAAAATAGTCGCGGATGATCACAAAAGATGGGAAGATTCCTTGGGAACATCACTTTGGGCATATCGCACGTCGCCTAGGACTCCTACAGGGACTTCTCCGTTCTTATTATGTTATGGGGCTGAAGCAGTTGTCCCCTCTGAAGTCAAAGTGAACTCAGCAAGACTGGCTTTCAGTGCCCTTTATGACAACGAGCGTGACCATGATCTCATCTTACTTGAGGAACGACGCGAGGAGGCTAAAAAAGTAAACACAAGATACAAGGAAAGGATCTCGCGAGCATATAACAAAAAGGTCCAACATAGGGACTTTGTAGTAGGTGACCTAGTCCTACGGGCCTCTAACCATTGAATGCGCGAAGCAGCCCATCCCAAATTTGCGGCTAACGGGGAAGGACCCTTTGAAGTCGAAGAAGTCTTCGACAATGGTTACTGCAACATCCTGCGCTGCCACGGAACGACAACCACACCAACTCCGGTCAACATGCAGTGGCTAAAAAAGTATTATCCTAACTCCTTTTTTACTTTGGTCAAGTATTCGCATTAGATATCTTTCGCAAGTCCTCCCATATGAGGAATCATATAAATAGTAACTCTCCCATATGAGAGCTCTTTTATCAGCTACAAATCATATCTTGTCCTTCCAAAAGCGTAAGCCTATCTCATATGATAGCATAAAAGCCTATCTGCCTAGATAGCAGCCAAACATAAACGTAAGCCTATCTCATATGGTAGCGGGATTGCAAACTTAAAAGCCTATCTGCCTAGATAGCAGCCAAACGTGAACGTAAGCCTATCTCATATGATAACATGATTGCAAACTTAGAAGCCTATCTACTTAGATAGCAGTCGAACATAAACTCAAAGCCTACCTCATATGGTAGCAACAAACATAAACGTAAGCCTGCCTCATATGGTAGTAATAATGTAATCTGTTTAGACAACGGCCAAATGCAACCGAGGCCTATCTTTTGCTCAAAGTAGCAAAAATCATAAAAAGTCGTGAGTAAGTCCGCCAGGGTGGCAACAAAGGCGCATGCATAAGCCTGCGCAAATAAAGGGCAACTATACGTAGCCACGCGACGGGCCTTACAAAAACCCCAGCCTGACGGCGATATCATTCAAAGGAGCAAACATGAAACCTCGTGAGCATGAAAGAAAAACAAAAGAACCAATCAAAAGCATGAAGGTATCACTTCAAAATACGCGGAGCCAGTACGCGCAAAACATAAGCAGATGATCCAAGGATCGCAGTCGCAACTTGCACAAAGGTTAGATCAAAATTAAATTAAATGGAGTAGCAGTACTGATATTTTAATCTTCGAAGAAACCCTTCAGGAGGGAGTCTCTCGCTGACAACTTGAGTGAATTAGCAGTGAGCTTATCAATGCGAGTCTTATTCTCTTCATGATGCTTCACAGCAGCCTCGTATTCCTTAGCCATTTGTTCCAGCGCTTCCCTGTGCGCATTGAGAGAAGCTGTCTTCTCTCTATAAGCAGCGAGCTCAGATCGGAGGTTGGCAGAGATCCTGATTCTGGCCAACCTCTGTACGAGAAATTTCAAGTCCAATCGCCCATCCACAGCCTGCTGAAGCCTTTGCGTGCTTACAAGAAAGTCCTGAACACTGGCAACTGTGGTGCTTGCGGGGGTGGTCTCATGAATCTTTCCCAAGAGAACGACCATTTCCTTTATAAGATTCCCTCTTTCTATCGGTTACAGTTCCAGTACTCCAGAAATGCGGTCGGGAAGGACACACGAACTTTCATTAGCCATTCAAGGCAAGCTTGATCAACACATATGCATGAAAACATGACGATGCTCAGTAAGATGCAGGTCTAAAGATCAAAATGTTAAAAAGGCGGGGGTGGAATGTCCTTACCAGTCCCCTCGACAATTCTCTGCAGAGGGGCGATGAGTGTTACTGACTGCGAACTGGAGCCTGCAGTTTCAGATAATCTCTGATCTGATCGAGTCTCGAGCGAAAAGTACGCTTCACGAATCACGAAATTCCTCTCAGCTATAACTGTGCTCGCAGTATGCGAACCCCAAAATTCAAAAAGGTTTCTAGAAAATAGAGCATCTAAATCGGAATCAAAAACCCATGAAGGGATGGACCTCTTTGGAACATCGGGTTCGGAAGAGACATTGGGCTCAACAGATACAGTTTCCTTCATCAGTTGAGAAGAAGAGGGGAAGTTTTCAGAAACAAAATTTGCAGTAGTCTCCTTGACGAAAACAACGCGCCCGTCTAGCACCACATCATGCTTAGGAGAAATAACCTCCCCAACAGTTTTCCCCACGGGAAATCACCAAATGGAGGCGCAATTAGCCCATCATTTGCGTTTCGTCCAGTGTCTTATTCATCTGAAGAAATGAGAATTTCTTGGACAATGGGAGTGGCGCCATCCTCCTGTCTTTGCAAATCTTCATTATCTTGTTCTTTAATAAACTCAAGACACTCACCCGCACTAACACCCTCGTGCGCGGGAGTTTTATCCATCACAGTCCGCTCAAAGGAGCTTGTACCCGGAAAAAGAGGTTCTCCTCCCAACTCTTTCTCACCAGAGTTACGCCCTGCAAATAGGAGCATGGTCTCAAAGGATTCTAAAGAAAAAAAATGGGAAGAGGCAAAAAATAGTGGCAAGAAGAAGAAGCAAGTACCTCTCTTCTGATCAAACTATGGCCTTGAGTATGCCTGTTTAGGAACCTCAGTTCAAAAACGTTTTGATTGTTGAGTGATCGCGTCATTGGTCTCAGGATCATCGCTGGATCTTTTCCTTGAGGAACTTTCACTATTCGAGGCCAGAAAAGCCTCTAATGCGTTGGAAATTAGCTGCTGGACCATTGAAGTCAGGGGCATTGCCGGTTCAATATGGCCATTAAGTGAGGAAGACTTCCTCAAGATTGCCTTCTCCTCGCGCATAAGATTGTTGAAGCTTACGCTACGATCTCCAGAAGCAAAGCGCCTCAGACAACACTAAAACCAAAGGACAAATTAGAACAGGCATTACATACATAAGACAGAGGAGGATGCGCGATAATACCTGAATGAAGGAGTCCGCATACTCGGCCCTGGCTACAAAATATTTGAGTTTAAAAATATCAATCTTCTCACCAAGGATTAGTTGGGCGCACATATGCCGATTCTTGGCTAATAGAGAATAGTAGCCGTAGCGGGAGTCATCACGACCGCGGGACATCTCGAAGGGGTATTCGCTGGATGAGAGTATCAGCGTCTTGCTAGGACGAGGAAGGGAATACGTGGAATTGTTTTCAAAATTGATAAGACGATGGGTCTGGAAATTCCAGAAACTTACCCAACCGGGAGTATTCCGGCCTTTCCTACCACGCGCGGGTTGGATCAAAGGAAGCTCAGCAAGCAGAGAGCTGGTACTCCTGTTATATATAAGTCCATCATAACAATCCCTGGAAATGGAGTCAAGCCACAGCGGAGGTGCGACATCATCGTATCCGAATTGAGGACTTACGCGAATGGGGTCAAAAAAGACGCTAATACGTTTGTAATCATTAAAGATTTCGGAGTAAGGAAAATACTCTGGCAAAGGGGGTAGATATCCTCTTCGGACCCAGTTAACAAACCTGCTGAAGACCCAATCTTTCTTAGCTATATTCTCGGGAGTAAGTTCGAAATCCTCGTCAGGATGAAAATCCTCCCAGAAATCTATGTTTTCGTCCTCCAATTGAGAGACATAGGGTCTGGGATCGAAGCAATGGATGTCGTCGCATATCAAAGCGAAGGAACGCCGGGGAGCCTTTGTGTTATACCAACGCCATGCTCGGGGACAGCGGAAGATTCTGGTGGAATTGGGAGTATTCCATAGCTCCACATCGACAGGAATAGGGGCATACGCGGGCTATCTCCCAAAGGCCCACGTGGAAAAAAATGCAGTATTAACAAAGGTGCTAATGTCAACCCTCCCCTGTGATTGCTCAGCATGTTTCACGGCCAGGTCAAGGCGATGATACAAAGAACCTAAGACAAGAGGTCCTAAAGCTATTTTCTGTCCAAGCGACAATCTCACGGCAAGAGCGAGAACATGCGAAAAAACGCAATCACGAGGAAACCCATCTATCAGATAGCGTGACAAACACACACAAAGATAGCCACAAAAAGTAAAATGGAACCCTTTTCCTTTAACACCAATAACGGCTTCTGGATCTTAGCCTCGCCACTCGCGAGCTACGCGCAGATCGACGTAATCCTTAAAGAAATACATCACCCTATTTGACCAACTGTTCTCTGAACTGGAGGATGCACGAACGAATGTTTCACAAGGTTTGGTCGCGCCTAGCTTCCATCTCGAAGCAACTCTCCTCGTATCGGCGATAAAGACCTTCATATCCTCGAAAATTTGGAGCTCGTCCGGATCGGTGAGAGGGGCAGAGGATCAATATTCCCCATGCCTGGAAGATGCAGCAAGACTTCTACGTCCTCCTAAGTGGGCGCGTCTTCGAAATTATAAAAATGGAAAGTATGTGTCTTTCTCGAATACCGGGAAAATAGTGCATGTAGCATGGCACTATCAGTCCAAATATGGAGACCTTTGGTGGCGCGGGCGGCATGTAAGATATTAGCTCGATTAAGCTCGTTCGCGTAATTACTAAGGATATACTCAGTCTACTCCTCCATCCAATCAGGTTCCTCCATGAAAGCCTGAGGAAGAATATCAGTGAAACCGAACAAACCAGCTTCAAGACCAAGGCGATGCATATCTTCAGTATTAGCCAGATCCCAGTCAGACCTCACTGGTTCAGGCACGAGCTGTAGAGCGGCGTTTAACAGGGATGCTCAGAGCGTAGAAGCCTTGATAGTAGCCACGTAAAAATCATCGCCGCCCAGATAAGGAGCCTTGCACCAAAGCTCCTTGGAAAGAGCCTGCACATCAACGGTCTCCTCGTTTGACATCTTTGGGGAAATTTCTTTAAACGTAAAAACAACAGATTACAGACCAACAACATACAAGAGGAAAGAAAAAAAAGTGGAAAAGAGTATCTGCAAAATTGGACTTGGAAATTCCAAAAGTTATAAAAACTCACCGTATTGACGATTGAGAGCTTGGATCGCTTGAGAAAAGGCTAAACGGGGCTCCCCAAACCCTAGGAAATCATGGCTATGACTGGGGGCTATGGGGATTCTAGTTCAAAATACAAAGAATCTGCGTGGGGCTCACGTACGGCTGATTTTGCGCGACTGCACAACGGAGCGCGCGTGACATTTGCGCAAAAGGGGACTAATGTAGATAGTGCAATCTGGACAAACAGATCACAGCCACGTGGCAGCAATCCAGCACACCTAGTTGTGCTCCATACACACCGGACAAATACCTGCGCTTGTCCACATGGGGGCTGCAAGACAGGGCCCTCGCGTACCAACACGGCACCTGTAGGGACTTAGTGGTTTGGAGGCTAGGGTAAGGCCCCTCGCGCGTGTGCAACAACCAAGCTCGCGCGCGACCTCTGGTAACTGACTTAGAGGTTCTAGGATTACGTTTCCCATAAATGCGGTTGATCTCATAACGGTCTCCTATACTTGCGGGCAGATACGTAGCGGTTCCAATATACACGGTCCAACGTGCTGTTGGGGGTCTATCCTTAAGCCACCATTTATGGTGCATTAACCCCCTCAACGGTCACTTCCCAACTATATATAGGATCGTTAGCTTTCCATTACAACACTGAGTACCAACCGATACATCTCAGCTCTTGGAACGCTAAGCAACCTACTCTCTCTCTCTCAGCCTACTGTCTCTCTCTCGAGTAGTTACCAATGCATACCCTATCCCTACACACACCCTACATCTCTCTGTTTTCTTATTCTCTACTTGAGGTGCACACTTGGATCTATCCGAGGGATTTCAGTGGACACAATAGTCCAACAACTCTCTGTTATTACTTAAAGGCCCTCTCCTAATCCTACTCAACTTGGGATTAGTCCAACTTGCATATTAGTCCTACTAATTTAGCAAGTTGTTGCGATTTGATCATTTTTATTAATTAATCATATTAGTTAATTCCCAAGTCTAGTTCAATCCTATATGGCGTGTGACCCCATAGGTTCTATTTAGTTAGTTGTAACTAATTACTAATATGGAGCGGCCTCTAGCAAGACATCAATTCTAGCCAACCAATAGAAATAGTCATCATGACAAACCTTGTGCAAGTATTGTCTCATCCCTTTGTCTCAATATCTGGATTGGGCACGAGACATACAAGTCACACTTGTATATCCAATCCACAGTTCCTCGATCCTGGGAATATCCTTATTCGTGCAAATAACATCAATATCCTATATTGATTTATTTGAGTCTGGCCAGAGATCCTATAAGCACTATCCCTCGAGTGGCCTAGGATATTTACTCCCGTTATGTGGGAGGGAAAAAATTCTATCTACATCACTACGATATCTAAGCTTGCTTCCTATTGTATCCGATATGCGCCTTTATGACTACCCAGTCTTGGTGTAGCATTTGACGCTACCAAAACACAATACCTCACAACTAGATGCTAGTGACTTCAAGTATAAGGATGACAATACCGTTTTCACTGCGAGAAGCACTTGTGACTTTACATAACTTGTATGTAGCCTTCTCGGAGATGCGTCAATCTAGTATGCCATTACCCCTAATGCAAACCCATGTGTTGGATCATGATATCTCTATATCAATCCAACCCATACTAGGCTATAGATGATTGTCCTATTAATCACTATAATGGACTAGGGATATTTAAGATAAACAACACAATTGTAAATCTAAGGAATTCATTATATTAAATATCCAATAAATAATACAACGAATGTTCTAGCGAATTTATTGTTCATACTAAACTAGACTGCCTCTAGGGCACCTATTCCAACAACTTTCATGAGGATAGTCGCAATCCAGCTGAGTTTGAGACGGGCACGAAATCAGTCCAAGCATCAGATCACGAGGAAGATATGGTATCAAACGTCGGGTTAGAGAGCAAAACTGGTGATGACGAGGAGCAAGCAGTTGGTGGAGATGATGTTTTAATGGGGATTGATGAAGAAAAGAGTGAAGATATGCAGGTGTTTGATAATCCCTTGGTTGTACCTGATAGGAAGGCTCGTTTCTTGGCTACAGAAAAAGCAAAGGGAATTGTTGTAGCTCTTGGCCAGCCTACAGAAGGAGCGAAGCGTAAAATGGCGGAAAAAAACCTAAGTTCAAATCCTACCGAGAAGGCCAAGAACAGACCCTAAACATGAAGTGGTGATTCGGGTGGCACAGGCTCAGGAAGGGGGTTCAATGCCGCAAATCCAGGTGGCTGTAGCTCAGGTAGGATAGGAGAAAGGGGTGGAAGATCTAGCAATAACTCAGCAGTAGGGCGAGGTAAAGGCCAGGGAAATCAAAGTACAGTGCAAGCCAATCATCATGCTCACAAGAATCCAATTTCTCGAAAGGAGGAAGTAAGAACAGATGGTAAGTCAGACCAACAACAAGTTTCTGCAACGTGGATTCCGACACAGGAAGGGGTAGCCTTAAGGAACCCAAATATTGCATTGGCTGAGGCTGTGATACAGCCCAGCCACTGGCAATGAGTCTTCTAAGCTGGAACGTACGAGGGCTTGGGAACCTCCGTAGCGTTATTTCTCTTTATGATTTTGTAACGAGACAGAAGCCCAGTATCGTATTCTTAATGGAGACAAAATTGTATGCAACAGAGATGGTTACAATCAGAGATAGGATGGGGTTCCGCAATGGTATCTTCCGCGATTGCGAGGATAGAAGAGGAGGACTAGCATTGATGTAGGATGAGGAGGTATCTTTTCCTCTTGCCACGATGCCTATATATATTACATTCATGGTCACAAAAATTAATGAAGCAAAACATGGGTATGTGACCAGTTTTTGTGGAGATCCTGTGAGGGAGAATCGACTTAACTCTTGGACTTTGCTGAAAAGATTGCGACCCCACAACCAACCTTGGTGTAGTATTGGTGATTTCAATGATTTCTCGTCAATTTCTGAAAAGGGAGGAGGAAGATCAGTCTCTTTCAGTCAGATAGAGGGATGTAACGGCGTTATTCATCGCTTGCAGCTCAGGGATCTTAGTTTTTTAAGGTGTTCGCTTTACTTGGTCAAACAACCAAGCTGATGAGATGTCTATCAGAGAACGGCTAGATAGATGTCTCGTGAGTAATAGGTTGACTGATGTGTTTGGATGGGGGAGGTGGATCATCTTATAGCTGAGGTATCTGACCATGTTCCATTACAGGTAGTGTGGCATTCGGGTATAGTCAGAAACAATAGAATCAGAAGACGTTTTCACTTCGAGACTATATGGTTTCAAGATCGTCGCTATGGTCAGGTAGTTGAAGACAATTGGAAGGGATCACATGGTTCGGTTGCAAATAAGCTAAAGGGGCTGGCCTCGACATTTATCAGATGGAACAAGGACGTATTCGGTATGGTAAAAGCACATGTGAACAGCAATCGGGCAAGATTAGTCCAGCTGGCCGAAGGTGTACAGACAGCGGCAGCAGTAGGAGAAGCAAAGGTAATTCGTTAGAATATTCTCAACCTTTTACTCCGAGAGGAAGAGATGTGGCGGCAACGATCAGGAGAAGTTTGGATGAAGAAAGGGGACCAAAACACAAACTTTTTTCATCGCAAAGCTTCTATTCGCCGAAACATAAATTGTATCAAGGGATTGGAGGATGAGCATGGCACATGGAAGACGGAGAAAATAGAGGTAGTCAATATTCTAGAAAATTATTTTACAAATATTTTTTCATCCACAGACCCTCACCGTACTCAGATGGAAGGAATGCTTCCGAATGTGGAAGAACTGGTCTCTTCGGATCAGAGAGCAGCTTTAAACCTGCGATACAGTGTAGAAGAGGTTCGGGGTGCAATCAAACAGTTGGCTCCAACCAAGGCTCCAGGACCTGATAGTTTTCCTGCTATGTTTTTTCAGAGATATTGGGGTATAGTGGGAGCAGAAATAGAAGAACTCTATCTCAAGGTGTTCAATGGCGATGGAGATTTATCAGACCATAACTATACTTTGATTGCCTTAATACCCAAGGTTAAACAGGTCACAAAATCTACTGATTTCCGCCCTATCAGCTTGTGCTCCACTATCTATAAAATTATTCCAAAACTCTAGCTAACCGTTTAAAGCTATTACTTGATGCAATTATCTCAGAAAACCAATCAGCTTTTTATCCCCGAAAGGCTGACTTCTGACAATATTTTAGTAGCTTTTAAACTGTTACACACGATGAAAAAAAGGTTGTGTTTCTTTCTCTAAAAGCTGATATGAGTAAGGCATACAATAGAGTGGAGTGAGACTTTCTGAGAGTAGTTATGGAGAGAATGGGCTTTGGTCTTCACTGGATTAACCTTGTCATGAAATGCATCTCTACAGTGTCGTATAGCCTTATTGTCAACGGAGAATATCAAGGGCAAATAATTACAAAGAGGGGGCTTCGCCAAGGGTGTCCTCTTTCCCCTTATTTGTTTCTTTTAGTTAGCGAAACTTTGTTAAGAAATCTAACAGCTGCAGTGCAGGACAGGAAATTGACTGGGTTAGGAGCTTCTTGAGGAGGCCCCAAAGTTTCTCATTTATTATTTGCAGATGATAGGCTTCTTTTTGCCAGAGCATCGGCGGAGGAAATATTGGTGATGCGTGGAATTATTGCTGACTATGAGACAGCTTCAGGCCAAATGTTAAACTTGCAGAAGTCGTCAATTATTGTTTCGGAGAATGTAGCCAAAGAAGACCGAATTATGCTAAGTTTTCAATGTGGTGTTCAACTTGAAACTCAGCACGATACGTATATGGGACTCCCAACTCAAGTAGGGAGAAGCAAAACAGCAAATTTTAGTCCACTAGTGGAGAAAGTCTACCAAAAGATGAAAGGATGGAAGGGAAAGTCATTATCCAAGATAGGTAAAGAAGTGTTAATAAAGGCGGTGATTCAAGCAATACCCAATTATACAATGAGTTGTTTTCTGCTTCCCAACAAGACTTGCAATGATCTGGAAAGAGTTGTCAGACAATTTTGGTGGGGCGGAGATGAGACAAAGAGGAAAATTCACTGGCTTGCGTGGGATAAATTGAAGGAAAGCCGAGAGCATGGAGGTATGGTGTTCCCTGATTTCAAAGATTTTAATAAGGCTATGTTGGCAAAACATACCTGGAGTTTATGCAAAAGCCAAACTCTTTGTTTTTTCGTGTTTTTCAAGATAAGTACTTACGGAGTTCATCTATCTTGCACTATAGTTTGAAATCCTGATCCCATGTTTCGTATGCTTTTCAAAGTATTATTGCAGGTAGAGATCTAAATCAAGTGTGGTTTAGTGTGGAAAATCAAAGATGGAAGGGGTGTGAAATTTTTTGGGGAAAAATGGCTAAATAGGCCGGACACCTACAGTATCATAACTGTATGTCCGCCAGGAGGTGAAGAGATGAAGGTAAAAGAGTTAATTTACAAGGACACGGGAACATGGAACGAAGACAAAGTAAAGCAGCTGCTGTGGACAATAGATTGGGATGCAGCTTTCACTGTTCCAATAGAACAGCATTTAGAGGAAGCACAAGCTACTGGGTTCATGCAGATGACGTCATTTATTTGGTCAAAATCGGTTATAAAGCACAAAGGAAGATCTCGGCTCCCATTGCATCATCTTCGGATAATTCATCTCACGGGCAGTGGCTAAACAAACTGTGGGGCTTGAAACTTCCCAAAAAGTTTATACTTCCAGTATGGAGACTTTGGCACTATTCTTTACCAGTGGCTTGCAAGTTACGCAACAGAGGCATTGTGATTCTTTTGGAGTGCAAACTGTGTAATCATGAAGTAGAGACAATGGAGAACTTATTTTGTGATTGCCCACATTCAATCCAAACTTGGGTTCATATGTTGGGAGAAGATTTTAAGAATAAAGAAGGTCAGGGAATACAAGAATGGATTATGGACGTATTAACGAAGGAGAAGAAAACAATCGGTGAACTTTTTGTGGTTACTATATGGGCTATCTAGAAACCGCGATGAAGCTGCATTCAACAACAATGTGAAGCAACCGGATATAATAGAAAATAACAGCAAGGAATATCTACTTTGGTACAAGGAATTTTAAGCCTGGGGTCACCTTTAAGATTTGCCGGAAAACTCATTGGGGAGCAGCCATAATTGGAGAAACCCGCCAGTGGGGTTTGTGAAACTAAACAGCGTGCAACATGGAAAGAATATAGCCCTGCGACTGGGACTGGTGGTGTGATTCGGAATGAAATAGGAGATTTTGTAGCGGCAAGGCAGAGGAGAATACCACGGCAAAGATCGCCTCTAATGTCAGAACTAGCAGCAATTAACGAAGGAATTGAATTTATGGCAGAGTTGGGATACGACAGAGCTAAAGTTGAATCTGACAGTCTCGTTGCGGTGACGTTGCTACGCCATGGAGTGTGGGGGAAGATGAAAGAAATTGAAGCCATTTCTGACCTCAAAGAACTGTTATCAAAATGCTGGAAGAAGTTGTCAAAATTCCAAGCATTAGAGTTCCTTCACATCAGCAGGGAGGGGAATCAATTTGCGCACTTAGCTGCTTCGGAAAATTTAGAGGAAGGTGATATTAGTTATTTTTCACAAATGTCAATTTGGGCTATTGATGTATAACACAATGATTTACAGGGAGTGACGACCCTTTAATAGATTCCTTGATTCTAAAAAAAAAACTAAATTAAAATTGTCTTCTTAAAGTTAATTTAATAACTTACATATAAAAATAGATGCCGAATTTGATATTTCAAATTTCTTTTATAATAATGACTATAAATTGTTAGTGTGAATTAAAAAATTATCCATTTATAAAAGAGAATACATACTATTTTGTGAAAACATTTGTTAGTTAAGAACATAAACAAAATAAAAAATCTCACTAATAATTAATAGAAAAATAATAGATTCTTGATATAATATGCTATATAATACTCTTCAAATATAACATTTATAGGTAATGAGTACACAACTCGGGCAATTCGGGCTAGCCCATCATTTAATATTCGTACCCAAGGCCGACCCTAAATTCAATTGAGGTTGAAAATTTTGCCGAAGCCCATCCAAGTAACTCAAAACATGTGGCCAAGCCCGACTTTAGTCTGGGTTGGGTTCGGGTTGGTCGGGCTTCGCCCATCCAAGTTGCACCCCTAGAAGTCACAACTAGATAAATTACAATTAGTGGGAAAATGAAATGCAATGACAAAATACCGGTCATTACATTTGTAAGTTCAGTCTGTTTCAAAGGCTTGAAACAACTTGTCTGTTTCAGGGCCTTGAAACTGATTTCAAGGGTTTGAAATCAACACTGCAGATTCTGGCATGAACTTAGGGGGAGCTGATGATCTTATTCAAACTCCTAATCTCTTATAATTCATTATTTGTTACTTGATGATGAAAGATAAATCATTTCTCTACTATATAATGTGATTAATCTATTTGTTTGACTCAAATTGTGCAGGGATATTTAGTTTCCTATTTTATAGGATTGTTTCCTAACTTATATGATTGCATAATCAAAATCAATCTGACAGAGTTATTATGCACATTGATCTGCTGCACCCAAAGCTTCCTAGGATCTGGATCGTCTCCAGCGTCCAGCCTCTCCAGCTGGCGATCTGGACCGTCCAAATTCTAAGGGCCACAGGATTCGTCTAATTCACTAAACAGCTGATGCTCCATGACACACCTAAGTCGTCCTCTCTCTCTCTCCTCCTTTTCTCTGCACATCAAACCCTTCTTTCAGAACCTCATAACCACCTCTTCCTCTACCAAAATCTCTATAGTAGATCTAAGTTCAGAAACAGAGTCGTTCAAGTTTTAGATTCAAAGTTCAAGCTGATTGAACAATTTATAATTCAAGAGTTCTCTACCCAAAATCTACAGATCACAATTACAGTTTGTGCTTGTTCTCTTGGAACCCAAAAATTGTAGAACAAAAAAGTATCGGAGGGCACAGAAAAATAACACGACCCAACTCTCTTCATCTCCATCTTCCTTTGGTGTTTCCGGGATTTCTCCTCTCACAAAGGAACCGATGATCCTCGAATTGAAGAATCCTGATGAAGAACAACGAAGAACACCGAGCTCGAAACCCAGCCGAGAGATGCCAACTTACTGGACCTCCTTCATCAATATTCCCCTCTTTTCGAATGCATGTCTAATTTATAGAGAAAACATATCGATTAGCAATTTCTATCTCTGATATTAGAGCAGTAGAATTCTGGAATCATTCACGGAGATGAGACAAAGAGAGAGAGCGTGATGAGGAGATGAGAGAGAAAAGGGATTTATGGGTTGTTTTTGTTGCCGTGGGTTGATTTTAGAAGTGTAAATGCGTGACTTAATCTCAGCCGTCGAAGAAGACGGATGGACTGGATCTCCCCGCTGGAGAGGCAGGCGGCTGGAGGAGATCCAAATCCAGCTTCCTAACCCTTCAACAAACAAGATCAAGATAGTATCTTTGAAGATACTGAGCAATTATCCATTGGGAGAGCTGTTAGAAGAGTCAAAGGCTTGCAGCTTATTTTTAGGAAAGTTTGTTACCATGAAGATCCTGAAGATCTTCAATTCAAACAGCTGCATCAAAGTGGGAAGGCTTGAAGAAATAACAACGGAACTTTTACAAAAACTCTCAAGCACTTCACAGAGATTGGCAAGCAACAAAGAAGCAGATAATATCATCCAATCTGATCATCTGAAGAACACTGCATTCTCACCTTTAGACTCAGTTCTAGTGTTCTTCTAATCTGAGCTTTGTTTTTATATCATTTTGATAATACTTCTAGTTCTTATTCTCGTGGATTGTCCAAGGTGAACAATATAGAATTATCAGTTAAGCAGTAAGCTAGAACAGGTACTAGATAGGTTAGTGAGAACCACAAGTTGTAACAGCGTAAGGTATCTCTCTGTGCTTGAGATCTAGGGACTTAACTTTTGATTAATAAGAATTGAGTTAAAAATCCTACAGGGATTAAGTCCCTGAGGTATAGACGTAGGTCCAAGTGGACTGAAATCTATAAATCACTGTTTCTCTTGTTTTTACTTTGCTGCATTTTACTTAGCATACAAACTACACAAAATAGGTTTTCATTTCAAGGATTTGAACCACATTTCAAGGCCTTGAAAACCATCTGATTTCTCTTTACTGTCTGTTTTGATTTCAAGGACTTGAAACTCATTTCAAGGCCTTGAAATACTTGTTGCATTTCACAAACTCTTTTGAAACCAGTCTTTTAGCAAAAGTTGCAAAACTTTCCATACTCTATTCAACCCCCCTTCTAGAGTATTGATCTTGTATTTATTCCTACTGTAATTTCCTTCAATTTTTATCAGAGCTTTTATCACTGCATAGATCTAACAATCTTGTGAATATGGGTACTGTAGGAGATGGTGGTTTCTCATAGTGAAGAGCTGCTAATAGACCTCCCTTGTTTTGTGGTTACAACTTTGTGCACTGGAAAGCATTGATGAAAATGTTCATCATTGATCAAGATATGGAACTCTGGACTATCATTCAGAAGGGTCCTCACATATTATATACTAAGAAAGATGGGATCAGAACTCCCAAAACTGAGGATTCACTTTCTGCTTCTGAACTAGAACAATTTTCTAAGAATTATAGAGCTATGAATCTCTTATATTGTGATTTGAGTGCAGACGAATTTAACAGGATTTCAGGTTGCAAAACTACCAAGGAGATCTGGGATAAGCTTGTGGTGACTTTTTGAAGGAACCAATAAAGTCAATCAAACCAAGATGAGCTGTTCAAGATGAATGGAGATGAATCAATCAGAGACACGTTCAAAAGATTCACTGATATTGTCAACAACCTTGATTCATTGGGAAAACACATTTCCAATTGAGAACGATTAGAAAGATTCTGAGAAGTCTTCTAAAGCAAAATGGGAACCAAAGACCACTGCCATTGAAGAAGCTCAAGATCTATCATCTCTTCAACTGGATGACTTACAAGGAAATTTGCTTACACAGGAGATATCTATGAATGAAGCTGGTGGAGATTTACCAGACAGTGTCAAGAACTTAGCTCTCAAGGCCAAGGAGAGTGAGTCATCTCAAAGCCTTCAACCAGAAGAAGATGATGAAGAAGATCCCTTTGCTCTCATTTCCAAAGCCTTGACCAGGATTCTAAAGATGAAGAAGAACTTTTGAAACAAAGACTTCAGCAAGCACAAACACATATCCTCCAGTAGCAGAGATTACAAGGTAAAGCTATCTGTCATGGTAATAAATCTAAACTAATGAATTGCTTTGAGTGTGGCGATGCAGGACGTTTAACCAGAGACTGTCCACACAAGAAGTGCAAACCATTTCAGAAGAAAGACCATGAAAAAAGAAAGAAAGATATGGTAGCCTCCTGGAGTGATTCTGATTCCTCTAGTGATTCTGAATCTGAGGAAGAACAAGCCAACCTCTGCCTTATGGACAAGCATGATGAAAGTTCTGAAAAGAACATTGAGGTAATGGTAAACTGTTTGATTTCTAAACCTACCGACGTCCTCACTGACTATCTTAGAACAATGCTTTTAAATGAGGAGGATTATCTGAAAGAAATTAGAACTTTGAAAGAAAAGGTTCATGAGCAACCAAAAGAGAACTTGAAACTTGTTTGTAAGAATCAAAGCCTTAAAATTTCTCAGAAGAACTCTCACAGATATTTCAAAGCCTTGGAAACAAGTTTCAAGGCCTTAAAAACTCAAGCCAAGGAAGTAGTCACTGAGAAATATTTACTGAGTGACAAAAATTATTGCACTAAGACATGATTGTGAGGAATTGGGGGAACAAAAAACTAATATAACTGAGAAACTTCAAGATGCTAAGAATACTATTACCAAATTTGATCGCTCAGAACACAATTTGAACTTGATTCTTTGAGGAAGCTTACAGTCAGTTCACAAAACTGGTATTGGCTACAATAAAAAATTTCATAGGAAGAGTAACACCAGATTTGTGAAGGCTAGTAACAAAAATTCTCCCAAATGCCATTACTGCAACATAATTGGTCATGTTAAGATGACTTGTACTTTTAGAAGAAGAGACCCTCAAATAACGAGGAACACTTTTCATTCGAACATAAAGGACAAGTTAGACATATTCGGGTTCCAAAAGGGGTTAGACTACCTAACATGGTTGACGCTGAATTTAAATCTAAATTCCACACTTGGTATAAAATCTGGGTACGGAAGTGAATGGTGTTTGCAGGATATCACCAAGAGTAAAGATCAAAGATGGTCTATGGATAGTGGATGCTCCAAACACAAGAGTGGAAAGAAATATTTATTCTCATAAATGAAAGAGCAAGCTGAAGGCTCAATCACACTTGGTGATAAAGGGAATTTCAACAGTTTGGGTATTTGTACAGTCGGTTCACACTCAGAAAACTCTATTATGATGTTTACTTAGTTGATGTTTTGAAATTTAATATTCTTATACTTTGTGATAATGGTAACAAGGTTATCTTTGACAAAGAGAAATATGTGGTGCAAAATGAGAAATAGAGTTTGCATTCTCACTTCCTCAAGATCAAACAATGTCTATACTTTACACACTAACAAAGTTGCAGGTGAAAGCTTAAAGTGTCTCAAGGCCTTGAAAGAAGATTCAAAGCTTTGGAACAGAAAGCTTGGATACATTAGCTTGCACACCTTGAACAAGTTAATATCTAAGGACCTGGTAAGAATATTGCCTTCTATCAAATTCAGAGATGATGAAGTATGCAAATCATGTTCTCAAGGTAAGAAGACAATGAGGTCATTCAAGCCAAATAAATTTGTAAGTACTACTAGACCCATTGAATTACTTCACATGGATCTTTGTGGTCTTATGAGGACTCCATCTCCAAAGGGTAAGAAGTATATGTTAGTTATTGTTGATGGTTACTCTAGATTTACATGGGTTATGTTTCTAAGAGATAAATCTGAAACTCTGTCTGAATTTTCAAAGTTTGTAAGGAGCTTCAAACTTTAAAAAACTTGCCAATTGAATCAATTAGAAGTGATCATGGTAGAGAATTTGATCAACTTGAGTTTTACTTCTTTTGTGCCAAGTATGGTATCTCTCACAACTTTTCTGCTCCAAGAACTCCTCAACAGAATGGTGTTGTTGAAAGAAAGAACAGGAATCTTGAAGACATGTCAAGGTCAATTCTTCTAGATAACAAGTTACCAAAGTCATTTTGGGAAGAAGCTGTGAATACAGCCAACTACATGCTTAACATGTGCTTGATTATGCCAGTACTGAAGAAGACACCCTATGAACTCTAAAAAGCTCGAAATCCAAATATTTCATATTTCAAACCTTTTGGTTGCACTTGTTTTTTTCACAACAATGGTAAGGAGAATCTTGGTAAGTTTGATGCAAGAAGTGATGAAGGTATCTATCTTGGTTACTCTCTGAATAGCAAAGCTTATAGGGTTTACAATAAAAGAACTAAGCTTGTTGAAGAAAGCATTCATGTTATTTTTTATGAAAGCTATGATGGTTCTTTGAGTGAAAATTTTGCAGACTTGAATTTAAACAAGCATGAGTCAGAAGATGAAGCTGAGACTTCACAAGGTCTCAAGGAAAGCTTGCAGGAAAACAGGAAGAATTTTCAAGGCCTTGAAAATGGTTCTCAAAGCCTTGATATTGAGCTACAAAAGAATCAAAGTGATCAAGCTACTTCCTCAAGATCTCAAAGAATTGAGAAGTTACTTGGAGAACCTGAGCCTTGGACTCCAAGAAAGAGATTCAAATACCTGTCATCTAATCCAGTTGATAATATATATCTGATCCATCCACTGGTACTCAGAGAAGATCATAATTGAAAAATTTATGTGCTTTTAATGTATTTGTTTCTCTTGTAGAACCAAAAGATGTGAAAGAAGCGTTACAAGAAGCATACTGGATCATTGCAATGCAAAGTGAACTCAATGAATTTTAGAGAAAAAAGGTGTGGAATCTAGTTCCTTCACCAAAAGATCAGTATATCATTGTCACAAGATGGGTGTTCAGAAATAAGTTGGATGAAAATGGCAAGGTAATCAGAAACAAAGCTAGACTCGTAGCTCAAGGCTACAACCAAGAAGAAGGTATTGATTATGATGAGACTTTTGCTTTTGTTGCAAGATGAATAAAGAAATCTTTCTCCATCAGAACAAGTACACTAAGGACTTGATTAACAAGTGAAATATGTCTCAGTCCATGGTTACAAATACTCCTATGAGTTATACACTATCCTTAGATAATGATCAAACTGGTAAGAGTGTAAATCAAAAAGAGTACAGAGGCATGATTGGATCTTTGCTATATCTCGGTGCTAGTAGATCATATATTATGTTTAGTCTCTGCATGTGTGCAAGATTTCAATCTGATCCCAAAGAGTCACATTAATTGCTGTTAAAAGGATTATTAGATATCTAAATGGTACCAAAGACTTAGGAATTCGGTATCCAATAAAGTCTAACTTCTCTATTTGTGGATATTCAGATGCTGATTTTGCTGGATGTAAAGTTGATAGAAAGAGCACTTTTGGGTGTTGCCAATTCCTTGGTTCATCCATAATTAGCTGGCATTCAAAGAAACAGAACTCTGTAGCTTTATCAACAGCTGAAGGTGAGTATATAGCAGCTGGAGCCTGCTGCTCACAAGTCTTATGGATTGCTCAGCAAATGAGGGATCTGGGTTTTGATTTCAAAGAAATTCGTATCAAATGTGACAACACCAGTGCTATTTCAATAAAAAAGAATCCAGTTCAGTATTCTAGAACCAAGCACATTGATGTTACACATCATTTCATCAGAGATCATGCTGAGAAAGGTGATATTGTTCTTAAATTTGTTTCTACAAACATGCAACTAGCGTAGATCTTCACTAAACCATTTCGAATAGAAAGATTTATAGCCCTCATATTACAGTTGGGCATGCTTAATAAGGAAGCATTGGTTTAGGGGGAGTATCATGTAAGTTTAAGGTAAAGACTTATGTTTTTCAAAGTTTTGCACTGATTTTCAAAGCCTTGAAAATCACTCCAAACCCTTGTTTTTATTTGTTTCAGCAAAATAGTTTTTTAAGGCCTTGAAACTCTTTCCAAAGCCTTGAAAAAGAGTTTGTATGCTTTCTTGTCAAAAACCGGTATCTCTCAATGTTGGATTCTATCTCTGTAGATATTGTCCAATATTGTATTTACCTTTTAAGTTTTATTTTCGTAGAAATCAGCATTATTTTATTTCCTTTCCCACGTCACACACACACACACACACACTGATTTGAATTCAAAACTGTCAAGATCTCAAAAAGATTTGGAAATATTTCAGTTTCATTATCTAACTCAAACTATCTAGTATTTATCTTCTTTTATCTCTCGCTTCTCTCCGTATAACTCCTGCCTATCTTTTCTTCACCCCCAAACCCTGATGAGCACCAGAAGAGAATCCCAAAGAATCAAGATGGCTGGAGGTTCAAAGGTAGTTTCAGAAAAGAAGAGAAAGACTGCAAAAGATGTGATTCAAACCATCGGTGGTGACTCTAGTTCCAGAACTCCAACTAAAGAAAAGGTTTCTTCTCCTCCAACAAAGAAAAGCATGAAGGATCTGACACCATCTTCCATCAAGAAGATAAAGATGAGAGATCAGTCTGCTCCAAAGAAACAGCCAGAGGAACAAGTGGCTAGTCCAAAGAAGTTGAAGAAGAAGAAGCCTACAGCTGCAGAAAAGGGAAAAGGAAAAGCTATAGAGGTTTCACAAGATAAAAGCGCTCTCAAGGAACTTCAGATCTATTTTGAAAAGCCTCAATCCCCTGGTAAGAAAATTTCCAACAATAGGTTTATTTCTCAAACTGCTAGAGGTCAGTGGTTATATGGTTTTGATTCTAGACCAGTAGCCTATTGTAGCCTGGTTAGTACTGATATGTTGAAAAACACAAACCTGGAGTGTATTAAGAGACAGGAGAAAAGTTCTATTTGGAAAGTGTTGAACCCTCCTGAAGTTGCCTACCCCAGACTTACTAGGCTTTTCTATCTGAACTTGGTGCAAATCAAAACAACAATAACTTAGTGATTCAATCTAAAGTTGTTGGGATTACAATGGAGTTAGATCACTCAGAGTTCGCAAATGTTCTAGGCTATCAAAATAGATACAACACTGAGAACTATCCAAACAAGGTTGAAGCATTGAAACTGTCTAGGGAAGAATTCTTTCTACCTAATGTCTCTACCTCCTCCAAACAGTTAACACACTTTGTGCTAACTGTCGAAGAAAAAGTTTTGTTCACAATCTTGATGAGGTGTGTAGTGCCTACGGAGAATTCAAATGAGCTGCTGAGTGACAGGGTACTTTATTTGATGTATTTGATCATGCATGAGTATGAGATTGATCTTCCAACAATTGTGATGGAACATATGCTCTACTCTAAAACCAAATAAAGAAAGCACCATCTAACCTATGTTAATTTGATTTTTTCATTCTTTCTTCACCTTGACCTAACCTCTGATAGAGAAGAAACCATTACTACTGGTTTTGGCATGCTAGATGAGAAAGCATTTGAAATAATTGGTGTTGTTGAAACGAGTGATGGAGTATCGAAGTTATACTCTGACCTGTCTGAGAAGGAACTACAATCCAAGAAGTTTCATAAACCCAAGGCCTTGAGCCCTCCTTCAAACCTACCGTCTCAACCTCAAGATCTTTCCTTGGTGATTCAGAAACTTGACTTTATTGAGAAGGAAATGGATGAGATGAATGAAAATCAGGATGAGTTTGGCACTGAATTCAAACAGGTAAAGTATATAGTTGAAAGCATCTTCAAGAGCATCATTGTACTTCATGTGGAGGAAGACATATCTCAAGCTTCATAAGGATCAAAGAAAGATGCAGAACTTCAACCTGAGATTTTTTCAGTGAGCATACAACTCAGGATGAGGCTACATGGGTGGTGGACAAAGGAAAAAAGGTGGTTCAAGAACAGGGTGATGAAGAAGCTGATGCATACAGTCCAGACTCTGGGATGCTGATCAAAGATCTCAAGAAAAAGAGGAAGAAAGCTGCAATTCCAGAGGTGGTGACTGAAGAACAACTGTTTGAAGAACCTGGTGATGCTGGTAATCAGGAAGAGCATCAAGATGATGAGGATGATGAAGAAGATAGTGGTGAAGAAGATGATGAGCCCAAGGGAGATGGAGACCCAACCCCAAAGATTCTTTCCTCTTATTTCTTTTCTTTTCAAGCCCTTTAACTCCTTTTCAAAGTCTTGAAAATTTAGATCTTTTAAAAACTGTTTTCTTAAATTTTTCCAAAGTCTTTGATCCAACATTTTCTCATTTTCTTATGAAAGTCAAAAGGGGGGAGAAATTCTAGGAGTCTTATTACTTTTTAGCTTAGATATCTGGTTTTATATCATTGGGATTTACTGCTGGTAGACTTTGCACTTTGCTGATATTTTTGTTGCTAATAAGTTGGATCACTTAGATATCTGGTGTTAAGTTTTATTTTCATGGATTCTGCTATGCTCTAATGACTATTTTTTTTTTTGCAGCGAATCAATTCCTAAAGAAGTTTTGGTCATGTCTTTAATCAAGGAAGAGATTGTAAGTTCAGTCTGTTTCAAAGGCTTGAAAAAGCTTGTCTATTTCAAGGCCTTGAAACTGATTTCAAGGGTTTGAAATCAACACTGCAGATTCTGGCATGAACTTAGGCGGAGCTGATGATCTTATTCAAAATCCTAATCTCTTATAATTCATTATTTGTTACTTGATGATGAAAGACAAATCATTTTTCTACTATATAGTGTGATTAATCTATTTGTTTGACTCAATTTGAGCAGGGATATTTAGTTTCCAATTTTGCAGGATCGTTTCCTTACTTATTTGATTGCAGAATGGAAATCAATCTGACAGAGTTATTATGCACAGTGATCTGCTGCACCCAAAGCTTCCCAACCCTTCAACAAACAAGATCAAGATAGTATCTTTGAATATACGGAGCAACTATCCATTGGGAGAGCTGTTATAAGAGTCAAAGGCTTGAATCTTATTTTTAGGAAAGTTTGTTACCATGCAGATCCTGAAAATCTTCAATTCAAACAACATCATAAAAGTGGGAAGGCTTGAAGAAATAACAACAGAACTTTTACAAAAACTCTCAAGCACTTCACAGAGATTGGCAATCAACAAAGAAGCAGATCAAATCATCCAATTTGATCATCTGAAGAACACTGCATACTCACCTTCGGACTCAGTTTTAGTGTTCTTCTATTCTGAGCTTTGTTTGTATATCATTCTGATGTTACTTCTAGTTCTTATTCTCGCGGATTGTTCAAGGTCAACAATATACAATTATTAATTAATCAGTTATCTAGAACATGTACTATATAGGTTAGTGAGAACCACAAGCTGTAACAGAGTATCGTATCTCTGTGTGCTTGAGATCTAGGGACTTAGCTTTTGATTAATAAGAATTGAGTTGAAAATCCTGTAGGGATTAAGTCCTGAGATAGAGACGTAGTTCCAAGTGGACTGAACTATATAAATCACTGTGTCTCTTGTTTTTACTTTGATGCATTTTAGTTAGCATACAAACTGCACAAAACATGTTTTCAGTTCAAGGGCTTGAACCACATTTCAAGGCCTTCAAAACTATCCGATTTCTCTTTAGTGTCTGTTTTAATTCCAAGGACTTGAAACTCATTTAAGGCCTTGAAATACTTGCTTCATTTCACAAACTCTTTTGAAACCACTCTTTTAGCAAAAGTTGCAAAATTTGCCATACTCTATTCAACCCTGCCTCTTCTAGATACCGTATTTATTCCTGTTTTACTGTCCTTCAACATTCAACCTGATTCTTTGGTGCGTGAGACTCCTCAACTTGGGATACTTCATGTACAATAATTTGTATTCTCGCAACCGTGTCATAAGAAGTCGCAATTGAACTCTCAGCCAAGTCCCAGACTCTCTTCTTGCAGATGTCTGCAAATGTAAAATAATAGTAGGGTCGGGAGTTCCCCTTGGGTTGCAGTCCTGGAGTGACTTTGGCTTGGGTCTGCCATGGACTAGGGTTAGGAGGAGTTGTGCCACTAAGCATAGTGTCAGAAGGAAGCTCAGTATGCTCTTGTGATAGAGGTTGATTAATAGTAACTGTACATTTTCTTGATCGGCAACTTGAGATGAAATAGGGGATCCTTCTACATTTTGAGGAGTATATTACATTTGATCATCCTAAAGATAGGCTTCTATAATATCTTGACCTTCCTTTCTCAAACCTGTTGCGCTTTCATCTCGTGAAAAAATATGAACATGGCAAATATTACATATAAAACAGATTCCTGCAAAGCAAAGCATAGAACAGTTGCAACAATCAAGCATACCTCCCCTTTAAATTGGTCGAGTAGGAGGGGATTTTTCACCAATGGCAACATTGAAGTAGTCCACCATGACTTCCATGTCCATAGTAGTTGTTCGGGTAACCTTTAGTAGAAGGAGTATGCTTCTCTAAGTGCATAGTAGAAGCTTCTAGATCCTCAACTTCAAATTTAGTTTTAGTTGCCCGAGCTCCAGTTGCCTCTAGATCCTCAACTTCAACACTTTCTGCAATGTATTTTACACTTTCCAATGCAATGTTGCCTATGTCATATGATCCCAAGTGTTGGGATAAAATGTGAAGAACATCAGGCTCACCTAGGTTGGACAACTCTTCTGCATACATGCCTATAAAGGAAGCTTCAACCAGGGGATCTGTCACATCTGGCTGCGAAGAAGCACCTTCACTCCTTGAATGTAAGATTATCCATGGCAGCTCCCCTTGTTGCTCATCTCAAGAATAAGATAAATATTAGTACGAGATCACATCTTATCATAATTTCTTTATTTTAATATTGCCTTACCTGATGGTTCACTACTTTGGTTCACAATTCAGTTGTGAATATTACTATGGGATATGCCATGCTCAAAAGCCCCATCAATTATGTCTATATTATAAATGGAAAATCTAAATTACTCACCTTTAGCGTAGTCCCCACTAATTTCTTTGAGGGTCTTTTACGTATTGATTAAACTGGAAACTGCGTCTTGCTCAACAGCTTCTCACAGACTGTCTTCTTGGCCTCTCAGTTCCTCTTCCTCGACCAGCCTGCATTGTTCGTCCTTGGGGATTTTTCCCCAGAATATGTTTTCATATCCTAATAGGGATCTATCCCTGGTAACTCACATCGTGGGATGGTAATATTTACACCGATCAAACTGATGGAGTTTTCTCCACAACTCTCTAGGGAGACTCATCTCGACTTCCTCTTTTCCATCTTCCCCTCTTGCCAATGCTATTTGACAGATCTATTTTTTAAAGATAAAGAGTAAATTTTTAATACCCTAACATATCTCGAACAATGGTTCAATGTTAGAAAGAAAATTACACTTATATTAGAATACATTATTTTAGAAACTTTTACAAAGCTCTTGTTTTGATTCGAGTTCTAGGGAAGAAAATTTGCAGAAAAACTTCAAAGTTCTTATCGAGTCTTTTGCTTCTAACACTTTTTCTCCAAGTTATTTCTTTGAATTTAGGTTTGGGGTAAAATAAATTCTCTAGACCTACTTATTTTATATTCAAAGAATACTCAATTATTCAGTACTTGATAGAGTATCACAAAAAATTTGAAACTCTCTTTACTTCGGCCGCCCAAATTAGTGAGCAATTATGGTGTTCGTCCACGTCAGCGAGATCAACCAATAAAATTTCAGTCCAACCGTTAGATTAATCATAAGGTTGTGCATACTAATGCTATGTCTCACACCTTATGAAACAAAGGTTAGCCTACTATGGTCCGGTAGTGGAATGATGACTCACAAGCACTAGGGGGTTGCGAGGATGAGCTTACCCAACAAAAGCTCAATTCAACAAGGGATTTGGAAGAGTATTTTGCTTTTCCTATACCTGGAGTTTCATTTTTCATGTTACTATCCAAAATTGGAAGTGCACCTGTACCCACGCGCCCGAATCCGTTCGCAAGGGGCCTAATGTAGATAGGCGAAAACATGGTCCTAGCCTGCATCCACGTGTACCTATCAACAACTCGCAAGTGGCTACCCAATTGTTCACCTTGCACACCAGATCCCGCCATGTCAACATCTGGGGACCATGAGACATGGTCCCTCCGCAAATTGCATCTCGCAGGGGAACAAGGTCATCAAGTGGTTTGGAGGATGGAATATGTATCTTCGCAGATCTTTGATTTCCCACCTGCAACCCTTGTGTGTCCCAGAACGGAATTGCGCATTCCTCCACGTATATACAAAACTAGTCATGAACGGTTATCTGACGTGGCCATATCCACGAACCTCCGAGACATCCGCCATGAATAACTTAATGGCCTTAATAAGGGGCCGTAAATACCTCCATACACCTAGGTTACCTCTGTGACCGTTATGACTGGGTCTGTATATAAAGAGATCTCGACCTGTTCATAGAGGTTCTTCTAACAATACATCATTCAAAACCCTGCTTATTTCCGCCCCATTACCATCTATATCCATGTGTTTTTCTTGCTTGGATCATTTGTATTGTTCTAGATTTTACCACAACACCTTTTCATCGTCTCTGTCATCAAGCCCCTGCTACAACAACCTATCAGCATATTTTCTCTATATGAGGTAATATAAAAAAATTCAATGCAACCTATGAAGTTATATTACAAGTTTACCCTTGATGCTTACGACTTCTCAAGTACAGTCCGTTAATGTACCTGAACCCGCTGACTCATACTCATACTAGTGTAAATGACAAGTTGACAGGAATTCTAAGTCATGCTGATGAACTTAGTTTGATGCTCTACAACTCATACTTAATTGCATACAAGCCCTTGAAGTTTGATTACATTATATTCAAACCGCCCTTAATTGTTTTTTTGTCAACTCTATCCCATATTACTTAAAATTGATTTCAAATATGGCATGACTTCATACATAAGTAAACAAGGTGGCCCCTCAATAAAAATTTGACCACATATTTTATTGTAAGAGAAATTATGGAATCGCCCTTACGATAAAGCTTGGTCAAACACGGACTTCCTAAAAGTCAACTTATTCCAAATTTAACATACAAACCAAAAAACACATTTTGAACAAATTTCTTGAAGATTATTTAATGGGTTGTTTGGCTCACCCTTATATTTTTTAGATTACGATGGACATATCGAACGATAGATTCAAGGAGGGATGTTGGTTAAATTTAATAACTGTCAAGAATCATGAATCTGATATGGCACTCGTTTATTTATTATCACTTGTATATATTGATCGCTCTTTAACTTGAGTGTCAAGTACCGCTCTATAATCTATTATGAGATAAATGGATATTTATTTCTTGAAATATCATTTATAATTGGTACTTGTGCTATTGGCTCAGACATTATCCTGCGGCCGACGACTAATTGTTTTGGTGCCTGTGGTGATCTGGAGATTGTGTTTGTTTGATAGTCTTACCAATTTACATTTGCAATATTTTTTCTAAAAAACCCATGGAGTTTCGGAGCATTGTAAGAAATCTTTGACATGTGCACAAAATTGAAAAAAAAAAAGAATTGATTACATTTCCCAAATCGTGTAGCTATTGTCATCAAATATATGATAAATGATCTTAAAATTGTCATCTAAAGTATTACATGTTTGGACAAATTGTCGAGTCATACGTTAAAGATAATAACTATAGTATTACAGTAAAATTAAACATATATATATATAGTGTGTGTGTGTGATTGTTTTAGAGTGTTCCCAGTATTTTTCTTGATTTCCTAAATTACCCTTAAGAAATTGACATATTTTCGATTTGAAGAGTTGTTAGTATCCAGCTCGTGCCTTTTTAGACGCGTAATTTCATCATACCGAAATAGTTGTGACTATTCAGTTTGTGCCTTTTCGAATGGGTACATTCATCATTATAAAAGAAAGTACAAGTACCTTAAATGTAATCCCCCTCCCCAAATTCTAGACCAAGACGAAGACCGATGATGTGTGTCCTCCATACAGGGAGTTATCCTTTTGTGTAAGGAGTAGTAGTAACAAATAATTAAAAGCAAAAAATCTTAGTACTGATTAGTAACTTCAAAAGTTATCATAGTTCAAAACTCCAAGTCAAACAAATGAAAGTTTTACAACAAAATAGAAGTTTTACAACAAAATAGTGGCTTTCAGCTAATTACTAAGTAACTACTATTTGCATGAGAGAACGATCATGATTTCGTCGCTTTACCCCAAGCAAATCCAATCACTTAGATGTGTTAGGTAAAAGAAAAGAACATACACAGCACTGTGAGAGTCTCAATAAGAATTGAGTGAATAAAAAACTTAGCATGTAAACAAAATAGCTAATAATTGTTATGGCGTTTCGTTTAAAAGACTTTAAACTGTCTCAAAAGTACGAGTACGAATATCATAGGTCACTTTTCCATACTCAACACTATTTCGAATAAGTAGCTATTTTCATGCAGAGAAAGTGTTTCACAAATAGCATTTCGTTAAATGATGTATTCATATGATCACCAGACGTGGAAGTGTGTTCATGACTAATGTTTTTCGCCAGTAGCATGTCAATCAGAACATTACTATAAATAACTGCTTCCGGAGTTTAGAACAAACGAATCACACTATTAAATTTCATAGCAGCGGGGAGATCACAATTAGTATGGGCACCTAAAGTCCCATAATCCAATGCAATATGGGCACTCGAAGTCCCATAAATTAATATAATATCTCTAGCCTACAAGGAATAAATTCAAGAGAACCCAAGGTCTCGTAAACCAATATGATATCTCTAGCCAACAAGGCAAAGAGTTGAGGGGACCCATAGCTACGTAAACCAATATAATATGTCTAGAAAACAAGGAGAAAGTGGCGTGCACCCGGAGTCCCGGAGTTTCAATAAATGGTTCTCGTACTTGCTTTTTTTATTTTATGTTTGATAATACATTATAGTTAGTGGGACACTTTGAACAATAAAGTTTTCGACGTCGAGATACGAGAAATAAAGTGAGGACTTTCTCAAGTAAAACACATTTACCATATAAAGAATAAAGTACGATAATTTCATTTATAATAAGCAAGTAGTTCATAAAAAGATAGTAGTCACACAATGCTAATCAAGTAAACTTACCGTGAAAGTCGTAGAATGCATGTGGTGCTCTACTCATATGTAAGTCCCTGATCTACGAAATCTAGATCTACAAACACACACAAATAAAATTAATAAGAAATAACTTCGTTGGAAAAGCGTATGACGATGTATGCGTCTTGTATGATGGATATAACCTGTGTGAAATGCATCCAACTCAAGAGAGATGGTCTCCTACGTTAACACTTTACCAAATATTAATTTACCACTTCAGTAGTAAAAATACTAAGCCATTTTGAGTCATGAAGCTTAGTGGAAAACTTAAAACACTTTTCTTAGCGAAGAAAACCAAGTACACTTAAGATTATAAAAATTAAGACTTACTCTGTTGGCTTCTATGCCTTGGCAGCTTTATCAAACTACTCGAATTGGTCATAAAAAATATGGGGTGAAAGATAAATGGTCTAGCGTTCAAAATAAAAATGAATCAACTAAAAAGCTATTACAATTGTTCTGTAAAAATTCTAGAAGCACTTATGTACAGCGAATGAACTCAGCACAATAGGGCCAGCTTTGCAGGGGCATAACTCCCACATAATTAACTAATTAATAGCTAGGTTTTGGCTATCTAGTTTTGCGCATAGTAAGAAAAAACTTTAAATGTTTACGAAAATTTGACTTATTCAAGTTTTACAAGAACTGCTCCAATGAAACAACAAATCTGGACAGTCGAATTCGAGATTTTGCTATCTATTTTTCTACAATAAATATGAGGGTATTTATAATGATTGTTTTTAGAGTCTACACTATTAATAAATTCATCACGATTTTCTATAGTCATTAAAATGGAGAAAGTCCCTGAACATACAAATTGTCTAGTGAAAAAACGGTCACACGATAGTCAGCTTAGGAAATTCATGACTAAATAGTTCTTAGGGATTGATTCACATTTTTTCTCTTTGTGTCTAATTTATTGAAAAAAAAATATTTTGAGGTCGTTGGATAGGTTATTTTTTGGAGAATTCAGCCGAGAACACTTCATGTCTAGATTTAAAAGTGAACAAAAATAAAACTACTAATTGTGAAATTGCTAAATTTGCACACATGCTAACTTTATCTTAGGGAAACTTGATTCCAACATATTTAACCATAGAATATCAGTGCAAACAAGATCTTAACATGAACTTAGCTCTAGTGTTTATGATGCATGAGCGGATGATCTAGATAAAGTTGAATTGTCAGACACGACTAATTTGACGCTTCTCTACCATGAGATGAGAGATATGGGCAAGGGACAGAAGAAATTGCAGCTAGCTTTTGGTGTTGCCGCACTGTTTGGGTCATAACTTTGACTACGGGTATCAGAATGTTGGCAGCCACCCCAATTCGGAAAGATCTCGACGAGACGCACGGGGACCCGATTGGGTCTGTCTTCATCTCCAAATTCCACTGTTGACCAGTCAAATTAGCGTTTCAAGATATTTATTGCTATTTTTGGTAATATTTCAGTAGCTCATTAAGAACTTGTTGTTAGCCCGATTTGGGTCAATTTTCTACCAACATTCTTCTATCAGCAAGGGCAATGTTTAGGGATAATTTTGTGATTTTTACCTTTTTAGCAAAAGTAGGGTTTCAGCTATAAGTGTCTGGCTTGTGGATAGAATTTGACAATGTTTGATATTGAACTTTCTTTTGTACCCTAGATAGGAATACCACCCCCCCCCCCACCTAGCGTTCGCCTTTCCATTATGTTGCTTCTGTTGCTTGATCACATGCCTTGATTAGATTCGGCGTCAGCTCGAATCACTAATAAACTAGCTAGAAAAGTAGTTTTGAAAAATGAAAACATGAATATGAACCAAGTGCTAGATATGATGCATAAACAAAAGAAACACAAAGAAATGGAGCTTCAAATGAAGAGAGAGAGGTGAACAGCCTATCTCTAGGGTTGGGTTGGAAAAATTGAGGCTTGATGATGAAGAAAACTTGAAGAACTTTGGAAGAACCTGAGAGAGAGAGAGAGATGGGAAATGACAAGCCAAAGGAGCTTGTCTCCCTTTAGGTTGTGTTCAGTTGCACGGAAAGGAAATAAATTCGATGGAAAATAACTTTCTTTCAATAGGTTTTGTACTCATTTTGAGAGAAATTTGTGGGTCTCATGGTTTTTACCTTTCCTGAAAAGAGTCAAATATCTAAAATTGATCCTGAAAATTTGATAGATTCTTCACTAAGACTATCTCCTAATTATTAGGAAAAAAAATTCTACGATCTAGAACTACCACCTCAATATTATAATAAAAATAAATTGCTTTTTTATAAGAATATGTCATATGCACATTATTTTTGAATAAAATGCATAATATAATTTTTACTGGAAAATAGGGAGATGATTCTTACAAAGCAATTATTGATTCTTACAAAGCCACTTACTTTTGTTAAGTTTCAAATGACAAATTTATCCTCAGTCTACTATCATGTAACAAACACATTTAATTAGTAGTAATTTAAAATTTTAGACTTCCAAGAATAATCCACTCCCACTTTCTGTGAATATTATCATTTTTTTTTTCATTTTATTATAGGTTATTTATTTATATGTAAACTCAGTTGGAATAGATTCCCGAGAGGCAATCTAGTTTAGCATGAATTTATTTTTTCTAGTATATTCATTGTATTATTTATTGGATATTTAATATAATGAAGTCCTTAGATTTACAATTGTGTTGTTTATCTTAAATATCCCTAGTCCAATATAATGATTAATAGGACAATCATCTATAGACTAGTATGGGGTTGGATTGATATGGAGATATCATGATCCAACACATGGTGTGCATTAAGGGTAATGGCGCACTGGATTGACCCATCTCCGAGAAGGCTACATACACGTTATGTAAAGTCACAGGCGCTTCTCGTGGTGACAACGGTATTGTCATCCTTAGACTTGAAGTTACTAGAATATCTAGTTGTGGATTATTGTGATTTTGGTAGCGTCAAACGCTACACCGTAACTGGGTAGCTATAAAGGCGTGTACCGGATACAATAAGAAGCAAGCTTATAAGTCGTAGTGGACGTAGATAGAATTTGTCACTCCCACATAACGGGAGCAAATATCCGAGGCCACTCGAGGGATAGTGCTTATGGAATGTCTGGCCGGAATCAAATAAATCAATATAGGATATTAAAGTTATTTGCGCGAAAAAGGCTATTCCCGGGATCAAGAAACTATGGATTGGATATACGAGTGTGACTTGTATGTCTCGTGTCCAATCCGGATATGGAGACAAAGGGATGTGACAATTACTTGCACAAGGTTTGTCAGATGACTATTCTATTAGTTGGCTAGAATGGATGTCTTGCTAGAGACCGCTCCATATTAGCAAATTGTTGCTACCAACTAGATAGAACCTATGGGGTCATACGCTAGATAGAGTTGAACTAGATTTGGGAATTAATTAATATGGTTAATTAATTAGAAGGATCACTTTGCAATACCTTGCAAACTTAGTAGGACTAATTTGCAAGGAAGGGACTAAACCGAAATCTAGTATGACTAGAATAGGGCCTTTAGGTAGTTGACAAGGATTTGTCGGACTATATAAAGGATGCTCCTTCCTTCCTTCCCAGACTTATGACACTATTGTTCATAACTTGAGTGGGAGAGAACAAAGGAGAGAGAGCAAGGAACAAGAGGGCCGAACTGACCCCCTTACGCCGCCCCTACCCGTCGGCCAACAAAGGAGGCCGAATCCTCGTTGTTGCCTTGTGTTGTGTGATTTCTTCTTCCTCTTCCCCTGGTCCAAGCTAGCACAAAGGAGAAGGAAGATCTAGATCTCAACTCTAGGCGTGTATCAACCGTAGAGACGTGACACAATTCACGTTACAAGTCATCACAGGAAAAACCCAAGGTGCGTAACATAATTCTTCCTTTACCATCGTTAAGATTCTCTTCTGTGATCCTTGGAGGGTATTGAATGGATAAATTATCTTTTTCCGCTGTGTATCCATGATCAAGACCCTGCAAACTCTTGTAAAAAAAAGAATATTGTGAATAGACTTAAAAAGTATATCGTTTCCTCTAATCCAAAAAGTACCAATGCAATTTGTTTTGACCAATAACTATACCGGTGTATGTATTTATTATAAAAAATATTCCTACAGTTGGTTCAGGGTTAGGTTTTCAGTACATATTTTATTTTTAATTTTTTTGCATGTTTTTCTTTATAATTGCAAATATATTATATTAAGTACATAAAAATCACCAAAATAATATTTTAGTATTATTATTGTTATGAATTGGTGATCAAAACATCTAGCTTGAAATTGGCAATCAAATCGAATTGGCAAAGCATTGAAGATCTATAGCAAAGAAGCAGCAGTTCAACGGGTCTGGAACAGTTCGACGGGTCTGGAACAGTTCGATAGTGACAAGTCCGAACAGTTCGATAGGGCGGCTGACTTTGTTTCCTTGTTCGTTTTTGGTATCTTCTTTGTTTCTTGGGCACCAAGTCGGTATCCTAGGCCTATATAAGGACCTAGGGTCGTGGCTTATTGGTGTGTGGTGTGTCTTGGATTGTAATTGGCTCTCTCATCAATAAATTGGTTGGTTTTGGCCGTGGATGTAGCTAGCCTAAAAAACTAGTGAACCACGTTATATGGTTTTGTCGTTCTTCGTCTTCTTCTTCGTCTCATAACTCTTCTTAGTTCCCCTACAACTGGAATCGTGCTTCCGCGTGCGTACTCTGACAAGTGGTATCAGAACCAGGTTGTTGGGTTAGGGTTTGTTGGTGAGGAGTGATGGCGAATTCGTTTGGGATGAAGATCTATTGTTTTGATGAGAATACTGTTGATACACCCACCAAGTTCCTTATTGTGGGAACTATTGAGCTCCTTCTTGTGGGAGCTATCGGGTTCCTTGTTGGGGGAACAATCGGGTTCCTTATCGAGGGAGCTACCGGGTTCTTTGCCATGGAGCATCGGGCGCGCACTCTAGCGCGAATTTGGAGGTTCACGTGCAATCGGCATTCCGGCGCAATCGGGCTTCCGGCGTGGAGTATTGGGCGTGTGAATCTCAATTGGCCTCAACCGTTGCAAGAACTCATAAGATTTGGAGCATCGGCATGGAGCAATCTTGTTTGGGCCGCTAGGAGGATTCAAGTCAAGGTGGAGACGGCTCGAATCAACCGACGAATTTGGCTCGTTGCATGGAGCAATTGATGTGTCTTGTTGGCACACGATTGATTGGTGACGCGTTATTGGGCGCAGATTGATTGGTTACATGTTATTGGGCATGTATTGATTGGCGGCGTGTTATTGTGCACGCATTGATTGTTGGCACGTTATTGGGCGTGTCTCGATTGGCGTCTTGGTGCGGTACGTTGGCGACGCAATTGGCATGACTTGTTTGATAGGCACTTTTATCACGAAGTGTCATTGGCGTGACGATTGGGGAGATCCATTATGTCATGGTGCATTAGGGTGTGTTGATTGAGACACACAAGTCTATGCGTTTCTTGAGACGCAAAGACGCGCTTGTTGTGGCGCATAGTGAATGTATTCCAATACCGCAAATTTGAGAATATATTCTATCGGTTGATTGGTTGATCGTTTCAATTTGGGTGGAGCACTTCGAGTTTGATTATTGGAGGTGCAACCACAGTTGGCTTGTTCGTTGAAAAAGACGAATGGCAATCGGAGAAACAATTTGGTGAATTGGGTGGAGGCGTTTTTGATTGGGAGGCGCATTCACAATTGAATTGATGAGGAGCATTGGATTGGTTGCTAGGAAGTTTTGATCAAGGTGGAGATTTGTTATGAATTGGTGATCAAAACATCTAGCTTGAAGTTGGCAATCAAATCGAATTAGCGAAGCATTGAAGATCTGTAGCAAAGAAGCAGCAGTTCAACGGGTCTGGAACACTTCGACGGTTCTGGAACAGTTCGATAGTGACAAGTCCGAACAGTTCGATAGGGCGGCTGACTTTGTTTCCTTGTTCGTTTTTTGTATCTTCTTTGTTTCTTGGGCACCAAGTCGGTATCATAGGCCTATATAAGGACCTAGGGTCGTGGCTTATTGGTGTGTGGTGTGTCTTGGATTGTAATTGGCTCTCTCATCAATAAATTGGTTGGTTTTGGCCGTGGATGTAGCTAGCCTAAAAAACTAGTGAACCACGTTAAATCTTTGTGTGTTGTTCTTCATCTTGTTCTTCGTCTAATCACTCTTCTTGGTTCCCCAACAACTGGCATCGTGCTTCCGCGTGCGTACTCTAACAATTATTACTAAACACATTAGTTTGTTCTTATACCCTCTTCTTCATTTGCCACATTATATCATGGTCACATCGACAGCTAATTTTAATGTTATCCATCTCAAACACACTCACTAACCTACTTATTTGTAACATTCATAGCTAATTATTTTCAACAACAAAAAATTGACATAAAACTGCACCTATCCGAGCCTCTTTCATTGCCAAAACCAATCGTATTTTTATATTTCTTTTGCCAAAATGAATTAATATTTAAGAGGATATTCCAGCACACCAATATATACGATATTGTAAATTATTTTACTACTCTAATTTTTTATTATGATGGAAAAGAAGAAAAATTAAAAGATTGACAAATTATAGTTGACAGAAACATATATTCGCGACTCCCATCAGGGGTATAATTTTTTATTAAAAAAGTAATAATAGCATAGATAGTTTCAGATTTATAACAACTTTTTGTTGTAAGTTTATCGATAATCTTTTATCCTACACGAACTTAGGATCGTACCAAAAATATTGTGAGTGTGTTTGAAATGCATAACAGGTTTGCTGAAAATTAGCTATGGATGTTACAATAAAAAATAATAATGTGTTCAATGAAGAAGATGGTATAAAAGCAAATTCATACGGTAAACATTAATGATACTAAACATACTTCTGGGATTTTACTGTACTTAATATAATATATTTTCAATTATAAAGGAAAACATAAAAAAAAAGTACTGAAAAGGAAACCTTAAATCAACAGTAGGATTTTTTTTAAAGAAATACTTAACTCGTACAGTAACATATATGTCTTAGGAAACTTATCCACAACAATCTTTTCCCTTTCAACACAGGTACCAATAAATAATAAATTAAAATAATACTAAAAAGAAAGTTTTGAAACTACTTAGTAAAGCTGACTTAAAGCAAGGGGACCCCCTTTCTCCGTATCTCTTCATCATCTATCTTGAGGCTCTCTTGGCCTATCTTGCTAAGCTCAACCGTTCGGGTGCTTGTCCTGGCATCAACCTTAGTAGAGGAGGGCCTAAGCTCTCGCATCTTTTCTTCGTAGATGATTGCCTCATCTTTTTTCAGCCTTCCCTCTCTAGCTGTGCTTCTCTTAGCATAGCCCTCGAGTCTTTCTGCCGGGTTTCAGGGCAATACATTAACAACAAAAAGTCCTCTCTTATCCTTAGTCCGAACATCCCTAAGGACCTTGGAGTCATCTTCGGCAATTTTCTGGAAGTTAACATTGAAGGCCTAAATTTCTCTTACCTTGGCCTCCCTATCGTCAAAGGGGGTAAGAGAAAGCACATATTTCGTTTCACTAGGGATTCTATCTCAACAAGATTAGAGGGTTGGAAAGGTAAGCATCTCAATGATGCGGGCAGGCTCACACTTGCAAAGTCCGTGTTATCTGCCCTTCCCACCTATGTGTGTTCCTTCGTTAAGCTCCCAATCACTCTCAACAACGAAATCAATAACCAATCAGAGGTTTTGGTGGAATCCTGATAAGAAGTCCCCTTCCAAGCTTATCCCGACTAAAACTCTTAATCTCTCGAAGTCCAAGGGGGGTCTCGGAAACATTAATTGGATGAATCAAGCTCTTCTTGCCAATAAATCCTGAAGAATCATTAAATGTCCTAACCTGCTTGTTTCCAAGATTCTTCTTCACAGATATTGCAGGAATAAATCTTTTATGGAAGCTAGTAGCCCTAGCAATGCTTCTTGGGCTTGGAAGAGAGTCTTATACGGTCGGGAACTCATCAAGAAAAGATACAGATGGCAGATTGGAAGTGGCACTAGTGTCAATATTCTGCACGACAGATGGATTCCGGGCCTCAAGGAGCCGCTTTCTAACTTGTTCAGTTCCTCTCTTATTCACTTGGATGCCAGAGTGATCGAATGGATTGACATCAAGGATGATAAACAATGCTGGAAAGTTGACACGATCAGATCCTTTGTTCCAGACTTCATTGCTTTTAAAATTCTTGCCATTCAACTTCCCCACAACGCAGAGGACGACAAAATTATATGGCCTTACACAAGATCTGGATCCTACACCACAAAATCAGGCTATAATTTCCTTTGTGATGAAAAAACGAGATACCTTTTCCCTGCGGCCCACTTCATCCTGAATCAATGGCCCCAAATGAAGAATGGGAACTGGGGAAAAATCTGGGGTATGAAGATACCTGAAAAATTGAAAACTTTCCTTTGGAAATGTGCTCATCAAAAGCTCCCGACTAGATCTCTCCTGTGCCAGAGATTCTGTGTGGCCATGAACACCTGTCCCATTTGTAGCAGTCACGAGGAAACGTTGGAACACCTGTTCTTTCATTGTCTAGCTGTTGTTTCCATTTGGGGAAGCACGGTCCCTCTCAACGGTACCTCTTTCATTGACACTCTCTGGGACTTTGTCAACTCTCATAATACCCACGCTATTCATACCCTGTGGGGTATTTAGAGAAGTAGATGCGGCCTTGTCTTCAGTAACAAGACTTTCTCTATTGGTGCAATTAAAGCTTTGATGGAGCATGAGCAGTCTCTTATTGCTTATAACATCATCCACTCTCCCGCTTCTCTCCCTCATGTGACCCCTCATCACACCCCGAACTCCATTGTTGTTACTGGCAACACTTATGGAAGCTCTCAGGCCACTACGAAAGATATCTATGTCGACAGCGCCTGGAAAGCGAATTCATTTTTCTCTGGTCTTGGTATTCATATGAATGGTGCAGATGGTTCGCCTTGGATCATTGGGAGAAAGTGTGTGGTCTCAAGCGCACAACAAGCGGAGTTGCTGGCCGTTGAGCATGCTATTTACTTTGCGATTCATCATAACATTTTGTTCATCAATATTAACACTGACTGTGCCACTATTTTATCTATCTTTCAGGGAGCTTCCAACCCTCCCGTTCAGGATGAGTCAGTTGTTGGGAGAATCTGGAATGCTGTGAAGAATCTGTTGTTCTGTAGTATCACTAAGGTCCAGAGACTCTCGGTTATCCATGCTCACAAGTCGGCCAAGAGTTCTTTGCTTGACAACCACCCGATGTAACTGTTGTGTTAGTTTGTTTCTATGTTTGTTCTTGTAGTTAGCTAGCTTGTCTTCCTTTTCGGTAGCTTGTAGTAGATCCTTTCGTTGTTGTAGCTTGTTGTAGGCTCTTGTTGTTCATGTCTGTTGGACGTTTCGCGTATGTCTTGTCCAGTTCCATGTAGTTGGTACTTTTCTCTTTCAATGGATGACTCTTCATCAAAAAAAAAAAAAAGTTATTAGTTAAATGTGGAGGTTGACATAATGATGGTACAAGGATAAATTTGTTATGTGAAACACAATATTAGTAAGTGACTTTGTTAGAATCAATAGTTGCTTTGTAAGAATCAATAGTTGCTTTGTAAGAATCAATCCCGGAAAATATTGTCTACTTGTACCTCAAAAGAACAACTGACGTCTTCTACTTGTACCTCAAAAGAACAATTGACGTCTTCTTGACCTCAAAAGAAAAAAAAATTGACGTCTTCTATCCAAATAGACAAAAAACATCCGAACTAATTTGTTTGACAAATTTAAATCTCAAATGAGATTAAAATCTCATGAATCTCCCACAGCGTCCAATTTCTCTCTGATCCTAATTCATCTCCACGGGCATGTTCAACCATAACGTCGTCACCTAAGGTCGCTATTTTTTCTGTTGTGATGTCATTTTATTCTCTTCTTATCACTGAATCATACCACCTCCGTTTCTTCTGGTTCGTCCTACTTTGACTTTTCAACCCGTAGTTGAGTCACTTTGACTCGGTAATTTAGATAGCGAAACAATATAATTTTTTGAAAATAATTTATAGTGTTGTAGAATAAAGTTGACTCTATAAGACTATGCAAAGATTACCAAATTCTCGTATCGTTTTGCTAATTATATTACCGGGTCAAAGTAACTCAATGAACAGTGACAAAAAGTGAAGTAGACTAAAAGAGAAGAATCATAAATAGTACTAGGAATTTGAGAGTAGCACAACTCAAACCGCATGGAACAGACGTGTTGCCTCCCCAAAATCGCCCCACAAAAGTAGCTGCTGCCTCGTGGTGTCAGACACATAAACCTCGTGGAGTAAATCTTATAATGATACAACACCACGTGAACACTTTGTTTCTTTCTCCATCTCCAACAATTTTTTCTCTTAATTATTGCTCAACGATGTGCCCCGGGCGTCCAACAAGATAAACATTGGATAGAACTCATAGAAGTACCTAACATTAGATAGGAGTACCAAAACTACTTCCGACCTAAGAATAATTGAACTCATAGATATAATAAGTAATAGTTCATTTGTAGTTGTATACTGCATCGGTCCAACGCCACTTCAATCACATAGTGATTGAGATTTGAGAAGCGATATTATTTATCGACCAAGTGACATCTGTTCGGATGTAATTTTTCCTATTATTTTATAATATAGTACATGTTAGAGTTACGATGACATCGTAGCTGCCCATTATATATGGTGGAGAACATGTAAATCATCGAGAGATTAAATACTTGCGCCTAAAAAACCACATCCCATGTTCAATGGTTCAGGTAGAGCTTTACCTCACATGGGAACATATAAAGCCCACGAGTACATATAAATAAAGACCAAAAGTTCAGTTTCGGTCCTCACGTCAACACCAGAAACTTGTTAAGAAGGCAACAAAAGAAGCTGATGTATACACTCAACTACCAGTCTACAAGTACTTGATGAAATTACCTACGCTACCTAGCTAATTATATAACTTTTAACCTGTAATCTCCAATCATTACATATATGTTCGTTGAAGCAGGAGGTTATTTGTCGATTCTCATATTACATGTATCACACAATCAGCAAATACATACTGCATGTAGATATATGTCAAAAGTTCCTCATCATATTTGCATAGTATAGGTGAAATGATAATATAGCACATAGCCACCCAGCGAATAATGGTTTATTACTGTATATGGCCTACTTGGTCCTTTCCCTGACTAACACAGGTAAACCCCCACTTAATGTGGCGGTCAAGCCAGGAGTAAACCGAGGAGCAGACCCCGGCGAGGCAAGCTTGATTACAAAGCGTTGAAGTAAAGAGAGGGTTACTGTTTTCATCTCCACCAGTGCCATTTCTTTGCCTAAACATACCCGAAGCCCAGCTTGGAAAACTGGGTACTTGAACAAGTTCTCCTGAAAGAACAATCCGTCTTTCAACCATCGCGACGGCTTGAACTCCAAGCAGTCCGCGCCCCAGATGTCCGGCATCCGACCCATCGCGTAAGGATGGTACGTCACACGCGTACCACCCTTCACTGTGGTTCCATCTGGTAGGACATCGTCGTCCAAACAAAACTTGGAATCGAATTGAATTGGAGGATACAATCTCATGCTCTCGTAGACTGTGGCTTGTAGCAAGTGAAGTTCTTGGATCTGATTGAAGCTGGTTAGCTTTTGATCAGATCCGATTACTCTATCTGCTTCAGCGAGAATTGCTGCAACTATTTCTGGGTGGCTCGCGAGGAGCCAGAAGAGGCTAGTTAAAGCGGAGGAAACAGTGTCGCGGCCAGCTAAAAGAAAGCTTATGACAATGTCTCTCAAGTAAGTTTCGTCGCTTACCGTACCCATGAAATGAGACAGGAGATCTGGATTCTTAGAGAAACCCATCTTCCGCCTCTGTCCTATCACTTCTTTAGCGAGAATATCAATCATCTTAATCGCTTCTCTTAGTTGCTTCTCGCTTCCTATATTCAGCAGCCTCTTCACTTTCCATAACCACGGCCAGGTGTTCATCGCCCTCTGGGCAGATAGCTTGGATGCTAAGTCGAAGGAGACTGCGAATTCTGACATCGGGAGGGAAGCTTCAAGACACTTTGGGTCCAGCCCGAAAGAGAATCTGCAGATGCTGTCGAACGAGAATCTCCTGAACACGTCCTGTAAATCCAGGACGCAGTCTCCTCCCATTCCTGTCGACACAGACGACAGGAGTGGGAGGAGACGGCTCTGGATCTCGTAGTTGACTACCTCAAACGCATACGAGCGTATTGAGATCCTCCCTAGCTCGAGACTCGCCATCTTCCTTTGAAATTTCCACATGTCCCCATCAACGTTGAATATGCCTCTACCTAGGAGATCTCCCAGGATCACTGAGAAGGGCTTCCCTTTGGGGAAATTCTCAAACCTCGTTTTCAACATGTACTCGACGTTTTCTGGGTTTGCGGTGATGATGTTTCCGAGGACGTGGATGTGGATTGTTTTCCCCGGAGAGTTTTTGAGGAGATGAGTGTACCAGTCACATAGATTGTGGAACTGGTTAGACCAGCCGGAGGACATGTAAGTTTGACATACTTCACATTTGCAGCATCTGAGTCTCACTCGGAATAGGTAATAGAACAAGACAGAGATGGTGACAATGAATGAGAAGATGGCTGCAGTTATCCAAAAGGAAGCTTCGGATTCCATTGATGAATAATTGAATGGGAGAGAGAATGAAAGATGGAGAGGGGAAAAGGCAGACTAGTGGAAGAACGATAATGCACCGAGACCAAATTTGTTAATGATTTTAGTCTTCGACACTGTACATCATGTCTCCACTTGTTCTACATCTATACTATTTATAGAGTCTAGCAGTCAGTTTCCTTTCTTTCTCTCCAAACTGACTTTTACTATTATTCAGATGGTCACTTTGACCTGATAATTTAAATAAAAATATGATAATTTTTTTTTAATAATACTAGTAAAGACCACGTGCTTTGCACGTTACATGTTGTAGACAAAGGGAGAGAGAGAGAGAGGGTGTTTGGGTTTGTGGGAAAGTGGTCGTTGTTTGTCTAGTCCTAGTCGGTGTCCATGGCCGATGGTGGCGGCGACTAGGTGGCTTCAGGATTGGGTGTTTCAATAAAACCTCGTGGCGTGGGCGAGTCCAGGGGGTGTGAGGTAGGTGATGTTATGGATGGAGAGGCACTGGTTTCTGGGTCTGGGTAGCAGAGACAGGGAGGTAGAGGCAGCATTCGTGTCTTCTTCTTCTTCTTCTTCTTCTAATAATAATAATAATAGTTTTCTTTCTTAATATTCGTTGTATTTATTTTAGTCTTTTAGTAGTCAGAATTACTAAAAAGCTCATGCTTCTGTTATCTTTTCTTGCACCATTAGCAATTTTTGGTTAAGTGTCACCGCATATGAAAATGCACAGAGTTGTACTGGCAAATCAAACATTTAGGGAGTTTATTGTCACAAAATTTACCTTGCAAGAAAGGGTCAATGACCCATAGCATAACCGATAAATAATCTAAAACTTAAGATTAGATCTATCTAACAACATTATTGGTATGGCAGACTATATCAACTAAAACATCGGTAAAATTAAACATTCTCGAAACAAAAAGATCGAACAATCCTGAAACAAAATTTAATTACATTTGTAGACATACCACATGCAGATGCAGCCTCAAGAGCGGATCAATTTTGAGAAAGTGGTTATAATGAATTCTAAAAGATGTATCTCATGCTAAAGATTCAGAGGCCACAACAGCCTCAAGAGCGGATCAATTTTTAGAAAGTGGTTATAATGAATTCTAAAAGATGTATCTCATGCTAAAGATTCAGAGGCCACAACAAATTATTGGACAACCACCTACTCAAAATTAACACAAACATTGAAAGTTGTGTAATGTAGGACTTAAACATGATGTATATACTCTAGAAGAGGGGGGGGGGGGGGGGGGTTGAATAGAGTCTGCAAACTTTTGCTAACAATGACCTTTTGAAACTTTAAAGCAATGTTAAGAAGGAATCACAAGGCTTTGAAAAGATTTAAAGTAGTTTGAAACAAGTTATAAACTGCCTGGAGCTTCAAAGCTTTGAAGCAGAAACTTCCCCAAAGATTTGGAGCTTCCCTTTGTTGTGCAGAATAAAAATGGCGAACTTGTAAAAATATGAACACAATGATTTTTTGCGATGTTCAGCCACCAATTGGCCTACTCTCCGCCTGAGGGATACTATCCCTCCAGAATTTGAACAACTTCTTATTAATCACAGACTTTGTACTAGATCTCAATCCTAAGTGAACTACCTTACACTTGTACAGCTTGTGATTCCAAACCGATCTAAATCCAACTTCAATCTAGTGAAACAATAAGAACCTCTTGTTGTTCATTTGAACAACTAACTTACTAATGTTGGTCAGGTAATAAAATTCTAATCAATTACACAATGAAAGCACAAAGAAGAACACACAAACAAATAAGCAATAATGCTCAGAAGTCTTATTCAGAATCCTGGATGATTGATCTTCTGTCTTTGAATGAATGAATGAAGATTTGAATGTAGATCCTCCACGAATGAACTCTCTTCTCTAACTCTTTTGAAGAGTTCTCTACTCTGTTTGAAATTCAATCCCGGTCTTATAACAGCAGCAGTAACAACTTGAGAGATTTCAGGAACAAACTTTATGAAAATCCTCAACCCTCAACAGCTTCTTTTAGCAGCTATGTTTGAATAGCTGATTTGATTTGTTAGGCAGGTTTGAAAGACGAACAACCCTGAAAAACTTAATCACAAGATCAAAAACAGTCCAGATAAGATAACACATATTTACTGATATGTTTGACCGATCAGTTTAAACCATAAACTCAGCTAAAAACTGTTTGCAGATTTAATTCTATACATATAACATGTATATATATAGCCAATTAATAATCAAAAATAAGATTATGACTCATAACAAGTCAATAACCAAACACATAATCAGCTGAATCAATCTACATCAAGAATAAGTTAACCAAAATAGTTCGTGACAAAAGTTGAAAGACACCTCCAAAGCTTTGGAGCTTTGGATGACTTACAAAGCTTTGGCCAGCAAAGGTAATCCATAAGAACAATCAATATGTACATTTTTTCAGCATTATAAGCACGATATAACAGTCCAAGAATATTTGTAAGAGACAATATAAGGATTTTAAACAATATCCAATTCAATCCTAAGCCTGCAACACAAACATTGTTAGCATGCCAGTTAACAAGTTCATAAGCATAAATGGATTTCTTCAAAGCTTTTGAGCTTTGAGAAAACCTGTCTTTCATCATCTTCAAAATAGAACCCCCCCCCCCGAGTTCATGCATGTCATTAGTTCAAAGGGATTGAATTATCAATCTCCCCCTTGATGAAAGGCAAAAAAAATATTCTTCCTTTCACAGATTCGTGCAAATTAATAGCCATTAATAACTAGCAAATATAAAAGCATCGTAATAAAAACTTAGCACATATCACATAAAATCAAATTAAACTAACATAGATAAATAAAACCACCTTAAATCCAAAAATTATTACATATTCAACCATAAAACACATATCCTCTCCCCCTTTTGACTTTCATCAAAAGAGTCAAGGAATGTAGGATCATACTTAGAGGTTTGAAAGAAAGCACTTAAGAAAATAACAAAGTTTTAAACTAAATTCAAGACTTTGAGAGATAAGAAGAAAGAAATAGACAGAAAGAAGGATAGAATATGTCCAGGACTTTGAAGCTCATCATTCTTCATCAGCATCCTTCTTGGCTTTCTTCTTTTCTCCCTTGACCTTACTTTACCTCTGACAGTCTAAGCTTCGTCTTGTTCCTCTTATGCTGATCCTTACTCACTTGAAGCTTCTTCATCGCCAGACTGTTCCTCATCATCTACAGCTTCATCATCAGCAATCTTTTCAGCAACAACCTCATCAACTTTCTCAACAACTTCTGCAGCTTCCTCACCATCAGCCTCATCACCACTTTTCTCAAACATATATGTAAGTTCAACTCATTTTCAAAGGATTGAAATAGCTAGTCTATTTATGGCTTGAAACATCTTTCAATGCTTTGAAACTGACTATGCTTTATATTCATAATCTTAGGGAGAGTTTCTGATCTTGATTCAAGTGCTAAACCCCTGTGCTTGATCATTTCTTATTTGATGATGAAAGATAATGTATTTTAATTGGCTTTCTAAACTATGGTTAATCTATCTGTTTGACTAAGTTTTGCAGGGATATACAGTTGCCTATTTTGCAAGAATCAATTCCTAAACAGGAATGATGCATAAAAGGAAAATAAGCTGTAGATATGATTCTGTGGTGATTCAAATCTGATCCAGACCTTCCTAACTTACTCCGAAACAATGTAAGGACAGTATCCTTGTAGATACTGAGCATCTAGCCGTTGGAGGAAGCTGTTAGAAGAGTCAAGATTTGAAGCTAGTGTTCAGGAAATTTGTTGAGAAGATTCTGAAGATCTTCAATTCAAACTCGGTGTTTAAAAGGAGAGTTGCTGAAGGAATTTGTAGACACAACACAGAGCAATTCACAGAGACACTCGAACACATTCAGGGATTGACAAGTGTGCACAAGAGATTCCGGCAGGGAGACCTCCGTGTACACCGTACGTAGTGGATCAGGGATCGCACAGGAAGAATAGGGGTGTGTGTAGGGAGAGAGTAAGTCAGTAGCAATGTCTGAGAGAGAGACAGAGGTTTGGCAGAGCTTCCGCGTATGGCGGTGTTGTTCTTCTTTGTATGGAAAGGGTAACGATGTATATATACTGGAGAACATGACCGTTGTAGTGTGGTTAATGCGCCCATTAATGGCGGCTTAATTAGCTTAACCATAACGGCACGTTCGTCCGAGTATATAGGAACCGTTAGAGCACGTGGTGCGCAAGTACCGGAACCGTTACGAGGTTGACCGGGTTTGACCGGATTGACCGGGTCTAGGGAGCTCGTGCCATAGATCTCTCAAAACAGTTACTAAAGGTCGCGCGCGGGCTTGGCTCGCACGCGACAGGGCTTACTCTAGCCTCCAAACCACAAGTCCCTACAAGTCCCGTGCAGTGGTATGCGAGGGCTCTGTCTCGCAGCCCCCACATGGATCAGCTCGGCTGGTGATCCTGTGTGTGTGGAGCACAATATGGTGTGCTGGATGGTTGCCACGTGGCCTAGATCTGCCATGTCATAAAGCAGTATCTACATTAGCCCCCTTTCTGCGCGTGAAGGCTTGTAGCTGTATAGGCTTCCATGCGCGGAAACCAACATGCGCGTCGTCGTCACGTACCAATTCAAATACGGGTAGATTCAGCCCCCGTGCGTGTAATTATGACCTAAAACCCCTAGAGTCGTGTCATCTGACCTTTAGGGTTTTAGGCGTGACGTCAGCCCGTCCTGTGATTGCGCGACACGACGGTGACGGTTGCGATTCGACTACTGAAGGGACGCAACCCTTCATTCTTCTGGATAAATACCTTGTATCCCATCATTGCAAGGCATTGCTTCTTTCTCTTAAAGTGAATGGTACCCGGAGATCTTCGAGAGCAGATCCAAATAATCAATCATCAGTTCAAGACTGCAAATCGTATTCTTCAATTGTGCATCTCCAAGCAGGCTTCAAGGAAACAAGGTTGGCCTCGTTTACTTTTTGATTTTAAAATTCCGGCGTTTGTCTTGAACTGCGTTGAATCTGTAAACTCATGAAATCTGTGAAGAGGCTTTGATCTTTAAACCCGCTCCGCTTTACTCTTTCGACGATATTGGATCTTGCAATTACCCAATTTCTGAAATCAGCACCGGAACTGTTTGCATTCCTTTGCATAAGTCTCGAATTCAAAATTCAAACTGACTGGTGTGGTATTTCTCCCCCCCTTTTTTTTTTGCCCTTTCGCAGGAATGGCCAAAACAAGGGTAACCAGACCCGTCAAGGAAGATGAAGAGATGCCGGAGCTTCCGCAGTCTCTGTGGCGAAAAGCCCCCTTTCTGGGTGGGAAAGATTTTTACCACGCGAGGGTGAAGGCGAAGAGGATGCCTGATCCTGTTCCCGTTGAGCGGTTGTTGACACTGACTCGCCCAGTTAACTCAGCCTTGCTCGAGTTAGTTGGCTCCGAGGATGTGGTTCGATTGGGAATCGAGAACGGGCACTTCCCATACACTGCGATTTCTACTCAGGCGTTTGTCCAGAAGTTGGACTATATGGATGAGTGGACTGACCACGTGTTGGGTAATTACGCCGAAACTCTTGATGAAGCCGGCATTTTCTTTGCTGTTCGTGCTATGAAGGGTGCTGCCGTGAAGTTGGATCAGTCCATGCTTCTAGACCTTCTGTCCCGCTATTCGCCTGCGACTCATACGTTTCACTTTGCTGAGTTCGAGGCTGCCCCCACGCTCGAGGACGTTCAAATGCTGTATGAGCTTTCCCCCATGGGCGAGGTGGACCCCTTGAGTCACTTAAGGACATCTGCGGAATTAGCCTTGTACGCGCAGATGGAGGAGTGCCTAGCAGAGGTGAAGAAAATCTCCACTCGGTGGACCAGTACAAAACCTCTTCCGAACTGGCAGCTGGTTGATACGTCCGCGAAGAATACCTGGAACAAGTGGTTGCAGTACTTCTTCCGAGACTATGCGAGCAGCAACATTACTAAGAAGCTTTTGAGCGAGGACCCGGAGGCCGAGAATTACGTAGAGGGCAAGGGTTATCATTTGACCCTTTGCGCCTTTCTTTGTGCTTGGCTGTCGAGATTTCTGATTGATGGTCACCCCCATGATGGGGTCTTCTACCATGTGCTGCCACTTGCCGTGAGGCTCGCTCTTGGCCAGAGAGTCGCACTTGGACCCTTGGTCTTGGGCACGCTATATTACAGGCTGGATCAGCTGGTTCTGGCGATGAGGGAATCGCGTGGCCGCCTCGATGTTCTGACCTTTGTCAATATCAGCTTTTTGACAATGTGGGTTTTCGAGCGTTGGCCGTCTTATGCTCCAACTCCCCTCCCACTTGAGAAGTGGTGTCCCCCAGGCGAGACGAAAGCGCTCAACAGCGGAAGGGCTGCGAGATGGTTCGGGGCAAGCAACACCAAGTGTACTTGGAGCTTGATATGCGACAAGCGAAGGGAGTTCACTGCCAGGCCTTACGCCACACGTGTTGAGAATGTGCGGTGGTTTCCGAAGCTATACCCCTCCGAAGGTATGGTCTTGTCAGAAGACCTTCTCTTTGAAAAGGGACTGCATTTCCACGAGCGCTATCGTGAGTTCTTTTGCTGGTGTCTGCGGGGTTCTCTTCCTGCACTTGCAGAGCATATTCGTGAGCTCGCGCCACGATATGAGAGGCTCACAGTGGATGTTGACCCCACTCGGGTCTCCCCTCAGTTTGGTTTCGATGCGGTGGCCCCATCAATCTGGCCCCAGTCTATCGTTAGAGGGTGCTACAAGCGCTTGCTGACAAAGGAATGCAAGACGGTCCTTATGAGCAATCTTCCCTTTGAGCAGCCTGCGGGAACTCGCAGGGGTGGTTGTTCCCAGAATTGGATCGCATACTGGATTGCCCAGCATACGAGGATGGAGACGGAGGCGGCGGCGCAGCCAGGAAGGGCCCCCTTGATCAAGAGAAACTCTTTTCCGTTTCGCCCCAATTGCAGTTTGAGCGAGTCTGAGTACGGTTGCTACTCGTTGTTGGACCGCGAGAATCATTTGTGCCCCGATTTCATTCTGAAGGAGCAGGTCGATGCAATCAAGAAGGGTGACACGCAGGTCATCAAATATAGCAAGGCGTTTGCTGAGGTAAGCAGTTTCCTTGTGTGCTTTGAGTTCTTTGATTTGCTTGCACTGATGCTTTTTGTTCTGTACTGTCTAGTGTCATGTGCGGAGGTTCGCAGCTGGTGACCGTTCCAAATCGCTGGTGGATACCATTGTTGCGACCAGAAGAAGGGGGGAGTCGTATCGGCTAGCATGGAGGATGGATGCCGAGGTCGAAACAAAAGTTCGCGGGGTCATGAACACTTTTGCTGACTCGCTGATAGACAACCCTCCGGCTCCGTCTCCTCCTAGGGATGACCCGTCCCCTCCAGCGACTGCGGCGCCGAGAGCGAAGAGGCCTAGGCAAAAGGGAATTACGATTTCTTCCCCTAGGAGCGCTCCAGCTTCGCCCCCAGCGAGGTCCCTTTCTGTCAAGGACAAAGGTAAGGGTCGTATGCCCGGCAAGGTGCGAAAAGATCTCGCAGTTGAAACCTTCGTTCCATTCAATCAAGAGGAAGAGGAAGAGAGGCAGGAGCCCCAAGCAAGTAATGAAGAAGAAGAAGAAGGAACAGTTGTGATGCGCGAGGAAGAGTCAGGAGGTACTTCCGCCGCATTTTCTTGTCCTTTATCATAACTTCTATGCAGTTCTTTTCTTTGAACCAATTGTATATTCGCAGGTGATGATGATGAAGCCGTTGGTGGCCTCGTGGCCAAGAGGCAAAAGAGAAATGCCCATGCTGGCGTTTCAGATGATCCCATAAGCGAGGATGTTCTTGCTGAATCCCGGAAGACAGCCGCGGAGGCTGCTGCGAGAAGAAGGCAGCGAGAGGAAGAGGAACTCGAGCTTGTGAAACAGCGGAGCCTCGAGGAGCGGCATGTTGACGACTTAGCGCGTCCAACTGGCGAGGAAGACGAGCTTCCCGAAGAAGTGGCTCCTCATGTGGAGGAGGAAGATGAGGTTCCTGGAGAGGACACAGCAGAGCTAGAGCAAGTCCAAGCGGACTTCGCAGAGATCGCAGGTGGCGATAAAGGTGAGATCTTCAATCTCGCAGTTACTTATAGAGATGTAATTGTGGGTGCGTTAAAGCACGGTGTGTCAAAGCCTGACATTCGCCGTTGGTTGGTAAGCAAATGCGGAGAACCCTCAGGTAATTATTTTGAGTGATATGCGCATACTAGGCTTTAGTCACTTGAAGCAAAATCATGACTGGTTTACTCGCGTCCCAGGTCACGCTTCTCTTAAAGATTTGCTTAGTGAAGATACACTGATAGGGCACGGTTCCACGTCCCTAGTGTACGATGAGGATACCTTAATCCCACCTTCGCGTGGAGGTGCTTATTCTTAGCTTTAGCAAAGATAGTGAAATAACTTATAACACAAGTTACCTCATATTGTCGCATTTGGTATCGCAGGACATGCTGAGGAACCTGAGCTGGAGCAGAGAAGTCAGCCTTCTGCATCCCATGTTCCAATCTCGAGCTCTCATACTGAGAAGCCCGTCGCGGACGCTGGACATGTAAGTGAGCGTCTCGAGGATGTCATCGAGCTCTCCGGTGATGTCGAAGCTGATGCTGTGCGGATGGACGAAAGTGTCCGTACTGGTGGTGAGGAGGAAAGGACAAGCGATGCTGCCATTTCCGCATCCGGGAATGTCCGTCCAGCGACCTCGGTTGTGCCTCCGGCGATGACTGAGCCAGGAGCACCTATTCCTGCGTGGAGCATTTGGGGCTCGCAGGTTGGGAATGTAATCGCAGCTGGTGCAGCTTACACTCTTCCTCCTAACTATGAGAGTTTGGAGCTCGCAGCTGATAGGAGAGCCATGGAGCGAGGGCAGTCTTCGAACAACCCGGTGGCTCGCATTCCCTCTATTCATGAAATTCTGGAAGGGACCGGTAAGCAGAGATTTTACCATTCGTACGTCGCATTATTTGCTTGCTAGTTTTGACATCATGACTTATTTTTGACGTCTCAGGTTTGAAGCAAACCGATGTAGACTGGGTGGTTCGAATGCGCCTCAGATACCCCCGATCGTTTGTGAGGTGTCTGGAGATCAGTCCTTTTGACAGGAGGCTATTCCTTACTGAAGCCATCTGGATACTAGAGCAGCTGTGTGCGGCTACACCTGCGACCATTTCGGCCCAGAGTGCTGAATTGCTGTGTGGCATGTGCCAAAATCTCGTGCTCAAAGTCCAAGGTAGACTTGGCTTTAAATTCCTCAAGGACAGAGTTACACTGATTCGCGCAGCTGTAACTTTGAATCTCGGTCACCAGAATCTCGCAGCTGAGATGCAGAAGGTGGAGCAGCAAAAGCAAAAGGTTGATGAAGCTGTAAAGCTGTATCAGGAAATGAATGCCAAGTGCGAGCAACTGAAGCAAGAAGTGAAACAAGTGGAGAAGCTGAGCGAGCAGTTCGCACCCCAGGACTCCTTAGTCAAAAATTTGTTTTGACTTTTCGAATTTTTGAAAAGAAAACAGGAAAATGGCTGAGACATTAATGTAATGTTTTGAACATTAATGTGATATTGCTAGGGTTTCTCCCCCTTCTTTTTTAACAACAAACAATGAGTTTGCCCGTTTTGCCCCTTTCGGGATTTGATTGGACATTTCTGTGCATATCCAATTATGACATCAGCAATTGATTCTTTGCTTGATTTTCGCGCTAATTTCTCGGCAGATAAGCACGCTTCCGTTGGGAAGTCCATCCGAATCATGACTATCCGTCATTTATTAGGATACGCAACTGAATCGTCGTAGCCTTTAGTAGGGTAATTGATTGTTACCGCTTTTCAAGGCGTAAGTGATTGAACTTACCCTCTTTTTGAATTTGCTGACTCATCTTAAGCAACCGAAGAGTCTCTACAGGGCCTATATAAACCCTGCCTTTGTCATTTGGGTTCTTCATCCCAAACATGTGCTTTGCCGTGAGTCCTTGCGACTGCTGGCTTCAACGCTTGTTTTTCGTTGATTCATGGCAACTTCAAGCTTTGAATCCTGAGTTTGCGCTTTGTGCTATAGAAATAGTTTCCAAGATCCACTTTATGAGGCTTATTGCTGTTTATAACCGTCATAAAGAGGATGCAGATAATACCTCATGTGTGTTCGAAGAAATTTCTTCGTGTATTATGTGTGCAGGTCATGTTTCCGGCCGCCTCGTGGCGAGGTGCAGCGCCGTAGTGACCGTGCTACCGTCTCGTAATGAACGGCGTGATTCTTCTTCAGCAGTAATGAAGAAGAATCCGTCACTTTCATGTTTGTGAGCCCGGGGTGACGAACCGTCACGTTCATCCCCGTCTACAAGGAGCCCTTGCCCTTTGGAGCTGCTGCTTGCCTGTAGATCGCCGGAACCGGTGGCTCCTTGGGCAAATGTTATGGGGAGCCTATCTGACAACGGTCTTGTCGGATAGCAGAATGTCGAGCGTATGGTTTCATGTGGCTCTTTTCAGAGCGAGATCCCCTTTGCTACAGATGTCACCCACAGATTTGGGCATCGTGTAGCCGGCGCTCGAAGCCAGGGCGGTTCATTCTTTGCAGTCCGGGTTTCCGTATCACGTTTCTGCTGGCTTATCAGCCATTTTTCGAATGTATTGTAAGCCATGTTGGCTGTGTAGTTAGATGCGAGCTTTTCGCTTGTAAGCTGCTATCTAGATAGACAAATTGTAAGTCATTTGACTCATAATGATAAATAGTATTTGTATCAGTTGTTCTTTGCAACAAAATACAATTTCGCATGCGTTTCGGCTTGTTTTGCCTTGCATAATGACATGTAATGATTTCACATATGCGATGTCAATTTACAGATATTTCGCTAGATCATTCGAGATCGTTATTTCGCAGCTGTGCCATCTTGACGGATGGGCTTGTAGTTGGTCGTTGTAAATCGTATGAGATCACGTTCACAACGTTGTTATCGTTCCAGATAATCTTCCAGAGATCAATCAAGATCGTTGAGCAAATTGCTATCATAGAAGATAGGCTTTGTCTGAGATCGTTTCTCGCATAAACTGCTATCATAGCAGACAGATCTTTAGAAGATCTAATAAGATAACTCTGTACTTGTGTTGCCATCATATCAGACGGGTTTGGACAATTAACCAAAATTGCTATCGTAACAGATAAGCTTGAGGAGATCATTATAAGATCGCATCTGTATGGCCCGCTATCTCAAGAGATAGGCGTTAGATGATCGATTGAGATCGTTTTTGTATTTCGCTGCTATCGCAAAAGATAGACTTTGGATGATCATGTAAGATCGTGTTTTCGTTTGGGTGCTATCGCAAGAGATAGGCTTTAATGATCACTTAAGATCGTATTTGTATTTGATTGCTACCGTGAGAGATAGGCTTTAGATGATCACTTAAGATCGCATTTGCGTTTGGCTGCTATCGTAAGAGATAGGCTTTAATGATCACTTAAGATCGCATTTGCATTTGGCTGCTATCGCAAGAGATAGGCTTTAATGATCACTTAAGATCGCATTTGCATTTGATTGCTACCATGGGAGATAGGCTTTAGATGATCACTTAAGATCGCATTTGCATTTGATTGCTACCGTAAGAGATAGGCTCTAATGATCACTTAAGATCACATTTGTAGTGGCTGCCATCGTAGGAGATGGGCTTTAGATGATCACTTAAGATCGCGTTCGCGGGTAACTGCTATCGTAAGAGATAGGCTTTAATGATCGATTAAGATCACATTTGTAGTGGCTGCCATCGTAGGAGATGGGCTTTAGATGATCACTTAAGATCGCGTTCGCGGGTAACTGCTATCGTAAGAGATAGGCTTTAATGATCGATTAAGATCACATTTGTAGTGGCTGCCATCGTAGGAGATGGGCTTTAGATGATCACTTAAGATCGCATTTGTATTTAATTGCTATCGTAAGAGATAGGCTTTAAATGATCGATTAAGATCGCATTTGTAGTGGCTGCCATCGTAGGAGATGGGCTTTAGATGATCGATTGAGATCGCGTTTGCTATCATATGAGATAGGCTTTGATGATCAATTAAGATCGCGTTCGCTATCGTAAGAGATAGGCTTTGATGATCATTTAAGATCGCGTTCGCTATCGTAAGAGATAGGCTTTGATGATCAGTTAAGATCGCGTTCGCTATCGTAAGGGATAGGCTTTGATGATCAGTTAAGATCGCGTTCGCTATCGTAAGGGATAGGCTTTGATGATCAATTAAGATCGCGTTCGCTATCGTAAGGGATAGGCTTTGATGATCAATTAAGATCGCGTTCGCTATCGTAAGAGATAGGCTTTGATGATCAATTAAGATCGCGTTCGCTATCGTAAGAGATAGGCTTTGATGATCATTTAAGATCGCGTTCGCTATCGTAAGGGATAGGCTTTGATGATCATTTAAGATCGTGTTTACATTGGTTACTATTGAAGCGCATAAATCATTGTTAACAGTTGTAACAAATTAAATAATCAATATAAACAGCTGATAAATGTGAACTTCTCATTTGGGAGAATTCTTTTATTATGACATTCTCATATGGGAGAGATAGGATTACAATCCTCTCATATGGGAGAGGAGATTGCGAATATCGTAGCCACATGAGACATTAAGCAACGTTATCATAAAACGTATGAAACAAGAGAAGTCAGGGATAGTACTTCTTGATCCAGCGCATGTTGACTGAGCTTGGAGTTGAGGTTGTGCCGTGCAACCTTCGTATGCTGCAGTAGCCGCTATCGAAGACTTCTGTGACTTCGAAGGGTCCCTCCCAATTAGCTGCGAACTTTGGGTGAGTTGCTTCTCGCATGCAGTGATCAGATGCGCGCAAGACCAGGTCGCCAACTGCGAAATCCCGTCGCTGAACCGTCTTGTTGTAGGCGCGAGCGATTCTTTCTTGGTACCGCTTGTTAGTCCTTTTGGCTTGTTCTCGCTTTTCTTCCAGCAAGACTAAATCATGATCGCGTTGGTTTTCATAGAGCGCGTGGAAGGCCAGCCTTGCCGAATTGACTCTGACCTCCGCGGGTACCACAGCTTCAGCCCCATAACATAGTAGAAATGGCGAGGCCCCTGTGGGTGTCCTTGGAGAAGTTCTGTAGGCCCACAGAGCTATGTTAAGAGAGTCGGCCCACTTCTTGTGGTCATCTGCGACCATCTTGCTCAGAATTCTCAGCAGCGTTTTGTTAGTCGCCTCGGCTTGCCCGTTTCCCTTTGGATAATAGGGGGTAGAGCATATCTGCCTGATATTGTACTCCGCAAGTTTTGTAGCTACCTGACGATTAACAAAAGGAGTACCGTTATCTGAAAGAATAGTATTCGGGATTCCGAACCTGCATACGATGTTTTCCTGGATGAAGTTGACCACAGCCAGCGCGTTTGCCGTCTTCAGTGGTATTGCTTCCACCCATTTGGTGAACAGCTCAGTTGCGGTGAGAATGAAATGGTTCCCATGTGACGTTGGTCGGATGGGGCCAATGAAGTCCAAAGCCCATGTGTGAAATGGCCATGGCGTTCCTAGTGCATGTAGGTCCACGGCGGGAGCGTGCACTAGGTTCCCTTTGAATTGACATTCTTGGCAGCGTCGCACCTTGGTGCGGCAATCGACTTCCATCGTGGGCCAGAAGTATCCAATTGAGAGAAGCTGTCTGCATAATTTCGCACCTCCCTGGTGTTCCGCCTGGTGGGAGAGGTCCATGACTTCTTGTGCTTCCCTATCGTCTAGGCATCGCAGCAAGTTGCCTTCATGACCTTTTCGCCAAAGCAGATTTTCCTGAACCACATATCGAGAAGCTTTCCTCTTCAATTTGTCTGCCTCTTTTCTCGATTCGGGTATAGTGCCTTTGGTGAGGAATTCAAACAATGGCTTTCTCCAGTCTGTGTCGTCGTCGATTAGAGCGACAAGAAGAGAATCTTCGATTAGTGCGCAACTTTCGCACTTCCCTTGTATCAGGGCTGCGGCTGTAGACATGCTTGGCCAATGGATGCCGTATCTCTGAGCTTTCCTGTAGATTGACACCTCGCTTTCTCCGCAAGCGTGCTGGTGAATCTTTTCTAACAGCTGTTGTCCCTCTTGTTCGGAGACACATCGCATGAGTATTCCTCCGGGACCCTTGTAGTAAAGGGTGTTGTCGTGGATACAGTATCCTTTCGTGAGTGCCCAGCCCTCGCTGCTGGTGCCTTTCGCAATAGCTTGCAGGATTGCTTTTCGCCAGTCTGCGTCATCCATGTGTTCGTCGTCGCACGCATCTTCTGTTAATGCCGACGATGTTCGCACTTCGATGGAAATCCTTGCGGGGCATTTGTCTATGCTGACCTTAGATCCCAGAGTTGCTAAGGCGTCTGCATGCCTGTTGTCCGCTCGGGGTTTGTGCTCGTATTTCACGTCGCAGAATTGCTGCATCAGTTTTTGCACTAGGGTGCGGTATGGTAGGAGGTTGATCTCCTTTAAACCATATTCGCCCGAGGCCTGTTTAACAATCAGTTTGGAATCTCCCATGACTGTTAAGTTGCTCACTTCCAAAGCTTTCGCCGCACGGAGTCCCGCGATCAGAGCCTCGTATTCCGCCTCGTTGTTCGTGACTGCGAAGTTGAGTTTTGCGGACATCTGTATGACTTCCCCGTCCGGCTTTGTCAAGACTATCCCAATGCCTCCGCCTTTTCTGGTTGACGAACCATCGAAGTGGAGGGTCCAATAGGGCACGTCGATCGCGTAGATTTCAGGGCCTTCGAGTTCTTCCTCGATCACAGGTTCGTGACTGTTGTCAGGAAACTGTGCCAGCAGATCTGCTACCGCCTGCGACTTGATCGCTCTTGGTTTTACGCATGTGATATCGTATTGAGAGATGGTCATGTACCATTTCGCCAATCTCCCGCCCGGAGTAGTGTGAGTTAGCAGGTATCTTATGGGGTCGCTTTTGGTGACCACCACTACTTTGTGCGATGCAAAATAGTGTCTCAACTTCTCTATTACGAAGAATAAGGCAAGGCAATGACGTTCGATGTCCGTGTACCTTGATTCAGCAGGCTGCACAATGCGAGAGATGTAATAGATAGGCCTCTCTTGTCCCTCATATACCTGGGCCAAGAGTGCTCCTATAGATCTCCTCGTTGATGTAAGATACAGCAGCAGCGGCGATCCCAGTTGAGGCGCGATCATAATCTTCGGGGATGTAAGTATCTCCTTTAGCTTTTCGAATGCCGCTTCATGGTCAGGAGCCCAGTTGTACGCGGCGTCCTTCCTGAGAAGAGTGCTGAAACAGCATGTGATTTCGGCGATTGCCGGGATGAATCTCCGCAGATATGACAATTTTCCCAAGAATGTTTTCAAGGTACTTTGGTCTTGAGGTGGTGTCTTGCTGGTGATGGCTGACACTTTCGCAGGGTCAGGCTCAATCCCTTGGCGATGGACTACGCATCCCAGAAACTTCCCCGAAGTCACGCCGAACGCGCATTTCGTGGGGTTCATTTTCAGTTGAAAGCTCCTGCATCTGTTGAATACCTTTCGCAGGTCTGCAAGGTGATCTGCTTCATGCCTGGATTTGACTACCAGGTCATCCACATAGAATTCCACTTCTTTGTGCATCATGTCGTGGAATAGGGCCATCATGGCCCGCTGATAGGTTGCGCCTGCATTCTTAAGACCGAATGGCATTACCGTATAGTTGAATACCCCCACGGGAGTGATGAATGCAGTTTTCCTTGCATCTTCGGGATCCATCTTGATTTGATTGTACCCGCTGAAGCCGTCCATGAAACTGAACATGCGATGGCCTGCTGTTGAATCAATGAGTAAATCGATGTTAGGCAGCGGGAAATCGTCCTTAGGACAGAAGCGATTAAGATCTCGGAAGTCCACGCAGATGCGGAGCTGTCCGTTCTTCTTCACCACTGGCACGATGTTGGCCAACCATGTGGGATGGCGATTGGGCTCTATGAACTTGGCGTCTAGGAGTTTGACAATCTCCTGTTTGATCTTCACGTTGAGCTCTGGCCTAAAGCTTCTGGTGCTTTGCTTGACCGGTTTAGACCCTGGGATGATGTCTAAACGGTGCATGGTGATGCTCGTGTCCAGACCCGGCATCTCGTCGTATTCCCATGCGAACACGTCCTTGTATTCAGTTAGGAGCTGCAGCAGTCCTTGTTCCTCTTCGCTTGTGAGGTCCGCACTCAGGAAGACTGGTCTTTTCTTTTCCTCGTTCGGGCTGAGGAACACTTCCTTAAGCTCTTGCTTTTGTGGTCTTGGCCTGTCTTCCATGCATTCGGGGGCTTCTTTAAGTTTCTCCTCTGGAGTGCCCTGTGTTGGCTCTTCTGTGAGCGCAACTTGCTCGATTTGATTGATTTGCCCAGGGACATCCCCATGCCCGTGTGAGGACGTCCCCGCGCACCTTCATATGCGATAGCATTTCTTCCCGTTGGCGTAGAAGCTCTCTATCTCCTTGCCCTCGGGGTCGTGCTTTGCGATCCTCTTCAGAGTGTAGACACTCTTGCGATGATATGCGATGCGCGGCGCCTCTTCGTGGGTAGGCGGCTTTTCTTCGGTGTCTCCCCTTGTCACCATCACGCCTGCAGGTGACTGGTCCTTGATGTCCTCCCAGAGAGGTAAAGGAGTAGGGTTGAATGGTCCGGGTGTTTGCTCGTCCGCCATCTCGGTGAACCACACCGCCTCGCTGAGATGCGCTTCGTCCAAGTTGAACGGGTTAGTTGAGGCCGGTATCTCGACAATCCTGTCGTTCCAGATAGCTTTCATCACTTGGTGAGCCGTTGAAGGGATTGCGTCAAAGCGATGAATCCAGGCCCGACCTATGATCATGTGGTATGTGGTGTTCGCGTCTATGACATAGAACTTCGCCGAGCACTTGATTTTGCCGATCTAAACGCCCAGGCGGATCCACCCGATCGTCATTCTGGAATCGCTTCCGAATCCCACCAGCGGGGATGGACGCTTGACTACCTTGTGCTCGGGGATCCCTGCTAGCTTCAGTGTGTGGAGTGGAACAACATTGACCGCTGCTCCTCCATCGACGAATGCTCGCTTGAATTCGACGCCGTTGATGATGGCGGTCACGTACAGGGGCCTCTGGTGGCTCGCATCTGTCTTTTTGTCGCTGGCAGAAAAGGTCATAATCTTTTCTGTGGAACGGGACGCCCTGACGACTTTCCCGTTGGAGACCACGAGGTCCTCCTCGTAGTCCTCTGCTACCCTTAAGATTGCTTTTGTCATGTCCGCTCGACATTTTTCGGAGAAGTTCATCTCGTTGAAGAATCTGTCGAAGCCGTGCGATCCTTTCATGCGGTCGGCACGCTCATCTTCCGTGTCCATGCTGTAGTCTTCATCTTCATGGACTTCAGCAACGATGGGCAGACCATCCTCTGCGACTTCTTCCAAGTCGACTATCGAGATCATGGCGACCTCTTTGCCTTTCGAGCCCGAATCTGTATGGGCAGGCAGCGGGTTATTGCGCATATCCTTCCGATGATCGCTGACGATGAGTTCGCCGCTCTTCATCTTCTGATCGAGTGCGAATCTGAGCTTCTTGCACTCGGCTGTGGGGTGCATGACCTTGCCGTGGTATTCGCACCACTTAGGGTCCCTCGTCATCTCCTTGGAGGGTGCTTTCTCGAGCGGCGGGAGGACGCCGTCCTTACGCCACTGTCTGCAGAGATCGCTCGCCTCCTCCACCGAGCAGGGCAGGGGCGGTGCGTCGAAGTTTGTAACTTTTGCTTGCTTCTGGGGCGAAACTGCATTTACCTCAGCTTCGCGTCCTCGCTTGTAGCCGAATCTGCCGATCTTGTAGGTGGTGCCGCTCGCAGGTCGTTCTGGAGCGCTCTTCTTTCTCTGTCTCTCGACGATGGGCTCGATGTTCATCGTGCACTCGATGAGCTTTGAAAATGTGGGTGTTTGCAAATTGATTAGCATGCTCTTGTACTCATCTCGCATGCACTGCAGGCATATCTCTACGAGCCGACTCTCGAGCATTGGGTCCTTGCATTCTAAGGATTTCGCTCTGAATTTCTTGATGAAAGTGATTCCATCTTCCTCGCGTTTCTGATACATCCGCGAGAGGTGGATCATCGTCACCTTCTCTTCCATCTGGAAGAACTTGGTGTAGAACTTCTGGACCATGTCGTCCCAAGTCTTCACAGATCCGGGCTCCAACGTCCGGTACCATTTGTATGCTACATTCCCAAGAGTCTTTGGGAACTCTCGCATCAGCAGTTTGGGATCAGCTCCGTATGGACCCATGACATCGATGAAACGCATGACATGCTCATGAGCGTTTCCATTGACGTCTTCGAACTTGTCCCATTTGGGAGCCTTGTACCCTGCCGGGTTAGGCATGAGATAAATTTCTCGTGGGATGGGCGGATCGTTGTCTAGCTTCGGGATGATGGTATCCGCGAGCGATTGATGAGCTAGGATGGAGTCCACGCGCTTCTGCAAGGATGTCATGCATTCTGGGAGGCTTCCCTCGGTAGCTGCCGGAGGGGCTGCCGTAGGCGGTGGCGATACATATGTCGCCGGAGGATTGAGAGTGTATTGGCTACCCGCGTTTCCCCATATGGTCGCCGGTGGAGGCAGAGTGTACTGCAAAGTTGGGTTAGACGCCAAAGCCGTGGGCTGAGAGGCGTGAGCGGCAGGGGGTAGCATTTGTGCTGTTGATCCTTGGATCGAAGGCAGCTGCGCGGCTGACGGTGGAGTTTGCAGATGAGGGTTGGGAGGCGTGGCCGATACTCCCAATCCTGGAGCAGTAGGGGTTCCTCCTCCCTGAGGGGTGGCGGTACCTGGTGGAGGATTTGGCGCAAGGGTGCCCAGAACGGCCAAGATCCGCTCCAACTGCGCAGATTGAGACTTGAGAGCTTTTGCCTGACTTTGGACAGTGGCGTCCAAAGACTCCAAAGTTGGTGCCTCGCCGGGAGTCGTCGGAGTACGGCGGACTTCGTCTCCCGAGGGAGTTTCGGTGGAAGGCGACCGGTTGCTGACATCATCCTCCTGAGACATGGTTGCTTTTGCTGGTAAGTTTCACGTCGGGTTCACCAAAATGTGCACAAGAGATTCCGGCAGGGAGACCTCCGTGTACACCGTACGTAGTGGATCAGGGATCGCACAGGAAGAATAGGGGTGTGTGTAGGGAGAGAGTAAGTCAGTAGCAATGTCTGAGAGAGAGACAGAGGTTTGGCAGAGCTTCCGCGTATGGCGGTGTTGTTCTTCTTTGTATGGAAAGGGTAACGATGTATATATACTGGAGAACATGACCGTTGTAGTGTGGTTAATGCGCCCATTAATGGCGGCTTAATTAGCTTAACCATAACGGCACGTTCGTCCGAGTATATAGGAACCGTTAGAGCACGTGGTGCGCAAGTACCGGAACCGTTACGAGGTTGACCGGGTTTGACCGGATTGACCGGGTCTAGGGAGCTCGTGCCATAGATCTCTCAAAACAGTTACTAAAGGTCGCGCGCGGGCTTGGCTCGCACGCGACAGGGCTTACTCTAGCCTCCAAACCACAAGTCCCTACAAGTCCCGTGCAGTGGTATGCGAGGGCTCTGTCTCGCAGCCCCCACATGGATCAGCTCGGCTGGTGATCCTGTGTGTGTGGAGCACAATATGGTGTGCTGGATGGTTGCCACGTGGCCTAGATCTGCCATGTCATAAAGCAGTATCTACAACAAGAAACAAAGAAGCAAATCCATTTCTCTCAATCCAAGCATCTGAAGAACACTGCATACTCACAGTAAACTTAGTTCGAGTGTTCTTCTATTCTGAGCTTTATTGGTATATCATTCTGATAATAATTCTAGTTCTTATTCTCGTGGATTGTCCAAGGAGAAAAATAGAGAATTCTTATTTAATCAGTTAGCTAGAGAAGGCACTAGATAGGTTAGTGAGAACCACAAGTTGTAACAGATTACAACATCTCTCTGTGCTTGATATCTAGGGCTTAGCTTTTGATTAATAAGAATTTAGTTGAAAATCCTGCAGGGATCAAGCCCTCAGGTAGAGACGTAGGTCCAAGGGGACTGAACTCCATATATCTTGTGTCTCTTGAATTTACTTTTCAGTTCAATACTTAGCTTATTTGCAGCAAACAGAACAGTTTCATTTCAAGGGTTTGAAACTCATTTCAAGGCCTTGAAATAGACTTATCTTTTCTACTTCAACTGTCTTTATTCCAAGGGATTGAAACTTATTTCAAGTCCTTGAAATACTCTTTTCTCATTACAATTCTTTGGAAACCACTCTTCTTGCATTTTTAGCAAAAGTTGGCATACTCTATTCAATCCCACCCTTCTAGAGTATTGATCCTGTATTTCTGCCTACTGTACAACCCTTCAATTGGTATCAGAGCTTGTATCACTGCATATATTTAACCATCTTGTGATTATGAGTATTGTAGGTGGTGGGGTTTCTCTCAGGAAAGAGCTGCTAACAAACCTCATCTCTTCTGTGGAGACAATTTTGTCCACTGGAAAGCCTTGATGAAAATGTTCATCATTGATCAAGACATAGATCTTTGAACTATCATAAAGAATGGTCCTCACACTTTCTACATAGAGAAAGATTGGATTAAAACTCCCAAATATGAAGATTCACTTTCTGCTTCAGAGTTAAAACAGTTTTCAAAAAATTATAAAGCTATATATCTCTTACATTGTGCTTTGAGTGCAGATGAGTTCAATAGGATTTCAGGTTGAAAGACTGCCAAGGAGATTTTGGATAAGCTTGTGGTGAATTTTGAAGGAACCGGCCAAGTCAAGCAAACCAAGATCAACATAAATCTCAGGAAATATGAGCTATTCAGGATGAATGGAGATGAGTCAATCAGAGATACGTTCAAAAGATTTACTGATATTTTCAAAAATCATAATTAATTGGGAAAACATATATCCAATTAACAAAAGGTTAGAAAGATTCAGAGAAGTCTTCCAAAAGAAAAATGGGAAACAAAGACTATTGCTATTGAGAAAGCTCAAAATCTGTCATCTCTTCAACTTGATGACCTACAAGGAAAACTCATTACAAATGAAATAACTATGAATGAAGTTGATGGAGAACTACCAGAAGGTGTCAAGAATTTAGCTCTCAAGGCAAAGGAAAATGAGCCATCTCATAGCCTTGAAAATGAAGAAGATGATGATGAAGATCCTACTGCTTTGATTTCCAAAGCCTTTACCAGAATCCTCAAAATGAAGAAGAAATTTCGAAACAAGGACTTCAGCAAAGAAAAACACAGATACCCCAGTAGCAAAGACTAAAAAGTTAAATCTTCTTCAAATTGTTATAAGCCTAAAGTAATGATTTGTTTTGAGTGTGGTGATGCAAGACACTTGATTAGAGACTGTCCACACAAAAAGAGCAAAAAATTTCAGAAGAAAGACCATGATAGAAGAAAGAAAGCTATGATAGCCTCATGGAGTGATTCAGAAACTTCAAGTCACTCTGAATCTAAAGATAAAACATGCCAAACTATGCTTTATGGCCAAGCATGATGAAAGTATTGAAAAGAACATTGAGGTAATGGTAAATTGTTTAATTTCAAAACCAACAGAAGCCATCTTTGATTATCTTAGAACAATGCTTTTAAATGAAGAGGACTATCTGAAAGAGATCAGAGTTTTGAAAGAAAAAGTTCATGAGCAGGCAAAAGAAAACTTGCATCTTGTTTGTCTGAATCAGAAACTTGAAATTTCTCAGAAGAAATCTGATAGTGATTTCAAGGCCTTGAAAATCAGTTTCAAAGCCTTGAAAATCAGTTTCAAAGCCTTGAAAACACAAGTCAAGGAAGTAGTCGCTGAACACTCTTTTCTGAGTAACGATATTGTTAATCTGAGGCATCAAGTTGATGAATTGGATAAACAAAAGACTACTCTAACTGAGAAACTTCAAGAATCTGAATCATCCATAACAAAACTTGCAGGCTCAGAACACAACTTGAACTTCATTCTTGGAGGTAGCTTAAATTCTGTTCACAAAACTGGTATTGGATACAATCCAAATTTTCTCAGAAAGAACAATACCAGATTTGTGAAAGCTGGAAGCAGAACATCTCCTAAGTGCCATTACTGCAATAAAATTGGTCATGTTAAAATGACTTGTCCTTTCAGAAGAAGAGATCCTCACATAACGGGGAATACTTTTCCAGTTCAACTCAAAGGACGAGTTGGACATATTTGGGTTCGTAAAGGGCTTAGACCACCCAACATGGTTGACTCTGAATATGAATCTAAATTCCACACTTAGTCTAACAGTTGGGTAAGTTAATGAATGGTGTTTGTAGGTTGTCACCAAGACCAAAGAACAGAAATGGTTTATGGACAGTGGTTGCTCAAGACATATGAGTGGAAAGATATCTTTATTCTCAGAGTTGAAAGAGCAATCTGAAGGTTCAATCACACTTGGTGAAAAAAAGAAAATGCAACATTCTAGGTATTGATAAAGTTGGTACAGATTCTGAAAATTCTATTTTTGATGTATACTTAGTTGATGGTTTGAAATTTAACTTGCTTAGTGTATCTCAGATTTGTGATTATGGTAATAAGGTTATTTTTGACAAATAGATATGTGTGGTGCAAGATGAAAAATCTGGCAATTGATTCCTCACAGCGTCTAGGTCAAACAATGTCTATACTTTTCAAACTAACAAAGTAGCAGGAGAAAACATGAAGTGTCTCAAGGCCTTGAAAGAAGATTCAAAGCTTTGACACAGAAAGTTGGGACACATTAGCCTGCATACCTTGAACAATCTAGGTTCCAAGAACTTAGTAAGATTTCTACCCTCTATCAAGTTCAAAGATGAAGAAATATGCAAGGCATGTGCACAAGCCAAGCAAACTAGAAGCTCATTCAAGCCAAATAATTTCGTAAGTACTACTAGACCCATTGAATTACTGCATATAGATCTCTGTGGTCCTATGAGAACTCCAAATCCAAAGGGTAAGAAGTACATGCTTGTCATTGTAGATGATTTTGGGTTATATTTCTTAGACAAAAATCTGAAGCTCTCACTGAATTTTCAAAACTTTGTAGAGAACTTCAAACTTTGAAAAACCTACCTATTGATTCAATCAGAAGTGATCATGGTAGAGAGTTTGATCAACTTCAGTTTGATGTATTCTTTTCTATGCATGGCATCTCTCACAATTTTTCTTCTCCTAGAACTCCTCAACATAATGGAGTTGTTGAAAGAAAGAATAGGACTCTTGAAGACATGTCAAGACCAATGCTTCTGGAAAACAAACTGTCGAAGTACTGTTGGGCAGAAGCTGTGAATACTACAAACTATATTCTTAACAGATGCTTGATCAGACCTATACTGAAGAAGACTCCTTATGAGTTGTTCAAAGTAAGAAAGCCAAACATTTCTTACTTCAAACCCTTGGTTGTACCTGCAATGTTCATAATAATTGGTAAGACAATCTTGGTAAATTTGATGCAAGAAATGATGAAGGTATTTTTCTAGGCTATTCACAGACAAGCAAAGCCTATAGAGTTTATAATGCAAGAACCAAACTCGTTGAAGAAAGTATTCTTGTCATATTTGAAGAAAGCTTTGATGGTTCCTTGAGTGATGGTTTTGCAGATCTTAATTTCAACAAATATGACTCAAAAAATGAAGATGTCTCTTCAAAAGGTTCCAAGGAAAACTTACAGGAACACAAAAGGCATTTTCAAGGCCTTGATAAAGAGTTTCAGAGCGTTGAACCAAAATCTCTAGAGAAGACAGCAGATCAAGCTACTGCTTCAAGTTCTCAAAGACTTGAAAAACAAATTGGAGAACATGAACCTTGGACACCAAGGAAGAGATTTAAATATCTCTCATCTCATCCTGCTAATAACATTATGTTTGATCCAACCACTGGGACACAAACTCGATCACACTTGAATAAACTCTGTTCTTTTAATGCTTTTATTTCTCTTGTAGAACCTAAAACTATGAAGGAAGCATTACAAGAAGGAGACTGGATTTTAGCTATGCAAAGTGAACTCAATGAGTTTGAAAGCAACGAGGTTTGGAATCTACTTCCTCCACCAAGAAATAAGTCTGTTATTGGAACCAGATGGGTATTCATAAACAAGTTAGATGAGAATCGAAAAGTAATCAGAAACAAAGCTAGATTGGTAGTTCAAGGATACAATCGAGAAGAAGGTATTGACTATGCAGAAACTTTTGCTCCTGTTGCCAGGCTAGAAGCAATTAGAATTCTACTTGCATTTGCATCTCAGAAGAACGTGAAACTTTTTCAAATGGATGTGAAGTGTGCATTCTTAAATGGCTATTTGCAAGAAGAAGTTTATGTTGCACAACCTCCAAGTTTTGAAAATGACAAATTTCCAGACCATGTTTATAAAGTTGACAAGGCTCTTTATGGTTTGAAACAAGCTCCAAGGGCTTTGTATGAAAGATTGTAAAAGTTTTACTTGAAAATAGTTTCAAAAGAGGATTAGTAGAAAATACCATTTTCATAAAGACTCGTGAGAAAGGCATGCTTGTAGTTCAAATATATGTTGATGATATTCTGTTTGGAGCTACTAAAGATATTCTTTGCAAAGAATTCTCAAGTCTTATGAGTAGAGAATTTGAAATGAGCTTGATGGGAGATTTGATATTCTTTCTTGGAATTCAAATTCATAAGATGAAGAAAGACATATTCATACATCAAAGCAAGTATACAAGAGACTTGTTGAAAAAATATAATATGTCTCAATCAAAAGAAATCAAGACCCCCATGAGTTCTACATAGTCTTTAGACAAAGATGAATCTTGTAAGAGTTTGAATATGAAAGAGTATATAGGTATGTTTGGATCATTACGATACCTCACAGCTAGCAGACCAGATATCATGTTCAGTGTTTGTATGTGTGATAGATTTCAAGCTGATCCTAAAGAATCACATTTGACTGTATTTAAAAGAATTTTTAGATATCTCAATGGTACCAAAGACTTAGGACTTTGGTATCCTAAACAAAATAATTTCTCGTTGTGTTGCTACCTAGATGCTGACTTTGCAGGATATAAAGTTGATAGAAAGAGCACATCAGGATGCTTCCAATTCCTTAGATCATCATTAATCAGCTGGCATTCAAAGAAACAAAACTCAATTGCAGTATCAACAGCAGAAGCTGAATACATAGCAGCTAGAGCTTGCTGTTCACAAGTGTTATGGATAACACAACAAATGAGAAACCTTGGATTTAATTTCAAAGATATACCTATCAAGTGTGACAACACAAGTGCAACATCAATCACAATGAATCCAATTCAGCATTCCAGAACAAAGCATATTGATGCTAGACAGCACTTCATCAGAGATCATGCTGAAAAATGTGATATTGTTCTTGAATTTGTTTCTACTAACATGCAATTTGTAGACATACTCACTAAACCATTGCCAGATGAAAGATTCTCAGCCTTGAGATTAGAATTGGGCATGCTAAATAAAGGAGCATTCGTTTAGGGGGAAGGTAAGTACAAGGTAAGTAATATGTGTTTCAAAGGTTTGAACTGATTTTCAAAGCCTTGAAAATCTTTTCAAAATTTTGATTGTATGTACTTTAACAATATAGATTTTCAAGGCCTTGAAATACTTTCCAAAGCCTTGAAAATAATACTGCATGTTGTTTGGTTAATAATATGGATCTTTCAATGTTGAGTGTTATCTTTGTAGATAATTGCTCAATATTGCCCCTCAATTTTCGAATACCCCTTTTCAATCGAAATAGTATTATATTATTTACTTCAAATGGAACACACAATTTTGAATCTTTTTTGATTCAACAAATCTTCAAAGATTAAAAAATATTCAGTTTCCTTTTCAAACTGAAACTCTTTACTATTTATCTTCTTCTCTCTTTCTCCCCTTCGTATCTATTCTACCTTTTTCTACTACTCCCCAAACTCTAATGAGCACTAGAAGAGCCTCTCAAAGAATAAAGATGGCTTGTTGTTCAAAGGATGCTACAGAGAAGAAAAGGAATGCTACTGAGGAAGAGGTTCAGACCACCAGTGGTGATTCAAGTTAAAAGACTCCTACTGCAGAAGGCATGGCTCCTCCTCCTCCCAAGAAGAAGGCAAAGAAAGATCAGACACCAGTTTCTAGTAAGAAGAAGAAGACATTATAGTCTACTCTAGAAAAGCAGAAAGGGATTCAGATTGGTGTGAAGAAAAAGGTTGACAAAGCATACAAGGGAAAAGGAAAAATAACAGAGAATGAGCCAGAGGAGAACATTGAGAAGACACTACAGATCTATTCAGAAAAGAAGAAATCCACTGGTAAGAAATCAACCCTTGATAACAAATGGTTCATTACTCATGTTGCTAGAGGTCAATAGCTAGATGGATTTGCTTCTAGATCAGTTGCATTATGTAGTATGATCAATGTTTCTATGTTGAATGGTATGAATCTGAAGTGCATTAAGATGTTGAAGAAAAGCTCTCTTTGGTTTGTTCTAAACCCTTCTAGAGATAGCCTACCCCAGAATCTCCTGATTCTCTTACCTAAACATGAAACAAATCAAGTCCTTTGTGAATCTTGTGATTCAAACCAAAATTGCTGGAATTTATATGGAATTAGACCACTCTGAGTTTGCCAATGTTCTAGGTTGTCCAAAGAGGTATGAAACTAGTAATCACCCTCTTAAGAGTGAAGCCCTGAAACTGGCCAAAGAATAATTCATTCTACCCAACACCTCTACCACATCCAAGAAGTTAACACACTCTATTCTAACTGTTGAAGCGAAAGTCTTGTTTACAATCTTGATGAGATGTGTGGTACCAAGGGAGAACTCAAAGGAGCAGATAACTGAAAGGGTGTTGTACTAAATGTATTTGGTCATGCATGGTTATGAGATTGATCTTCCAAAATCTTTGATGGAACACATGCCTTATTGCCAAACCAATCAGAGAAAGCATCCCTTGCCATTTGCCAATCTTCTCACATCATGCTTTCAACACCTTGAAATTCCAACTGACATGGAAGAAACTATAACTACTGGTTTGGTATGCTTGATGAGAAAGCATTTGAGAAAATTGGTTTAGTGAAAACCTGTGCTAAGACTTGGAAGTTGTACTGAGATTTGAAAGAAGAAGAGCTGAACTCCAAGGAGTTTCACAAACCCAAGACCTTGACCCCTAATTCAAGCCAAACCTCTCATCCTCAAGATCTCTCCTTGTTGCTTCAGAAACTTGATGGACTTGAGAAGGACATGGATGAACTGAAGGAGAATCAAGATGAGTTTGGAAATGAGTTTAAACAGACGAAGTACATGGTTGAACACATCTTCAGGAGCATGACTGTGTTTGATGTGCCTGAAGAAGTCTCTTAAGCTTCAGAGGGAAACAAGAAGAATGGCTCAACCAAGGAACTTTTAAGTGAGCACAAGAGACTGCTGGAGTGAAGGACAAGGGTAAGCAAGCGGTTGAGGAACCAGGTGATGAAGAACAAGATCAAGAGGAAGCTAATAGTCCAGATTCAGGAATATTTCTTAAAGACTTAAAGAAGAAGCAAAAGAAGCCAATTATTCGAGAAATAGTGACTGAGACTGATCTGTTTGAAGAGGAAGGTGGAGCTGCTGATGAAAGGAAAGAAGCTGGAGCTCAAGAAGAAGAACAGGACAATGAAGAAGATACTGAGGAAGGAGATGCAGAGCAGCAAGAAGATGGAGACCCAACCCCTTAACTCTTTCCTACTCCCTCTTTCTTTCTTTCTTTCTTTCTTTCTTTCTTTCTTTCTTTCTTTCTTTCTTTCTTTCTTTCTTTCTTTCTTTCTTTCTTTCTTTCTTTCTTTCTTTCTTTCTTTCTTTCTTTCTTTCTTTCTTTCTTTCTTTCTTTCTTTCTTTCTTTCAGGCCTTGAAATCCTTTTCAAAGTCTAGAAAATTCTATCTTTTCAAACAGTTTCCTTCAACTTTTTTCCAAAACTTTGATCCAACATTTTCTCATTCTTTTTTGATGAAATTAAAAAAGGGGGAGAAACTCAGGTTATTTTATGTTTACTTTTATGTTTACTAGAAACTAGAGACCTGGTTTGGTCAGTAGGATTATCTGAACTTTGCTGTTATTCAGTTAGTTAATATGTTGGATTTTTTGGACATTATGTTCTATGATTTATTATGCTATGTCCTAATGAGTATTTTTTTACGTAAACATAGTTTCAAACACATTGTGGTTTTGTCTTTCATCAAGGGGGAGATTGTAAGTTCAACTGAGTTTCAAAGGCTTGAAATAGCTAGAGCTTTCAAAGCTTTGAAACTGACTATGCTTTATATGCATAATCTTAGGGGGAGTTTCTGATCTTGATTTAACTCCTAAACCCCTGTGCTTGATCAGTTGTTATTTGATGATGAAAGAAAAAGTATTTTGACATTCTAAACTATGGTTAATCCATCTTTTTGACTAAGTTTTGCAAGGATATACCGTTGCCTATTTTGTAGGAATCAATTATTAAACATGAATGATGCATAAAAGGAAACTGAGCTGTAGATATGATTCCGTGGTGATTCAAATCTGATCCTGACCTTCCAAACTTAATCCTAAACAAATTCAAGACAGTATTCTTGAAGACACTAAGCAAATAGCCATTGGAGGAAGCTGTTAGAAGAGTTAAGACTTGAAGCTAGTTTTCAGGAAAGTTTGTTGAGAAGATTCTAAATATATTCAAATCAAACAGGGTGTTTAAAAGGAGAATTTATGAAGGAATTCGTAGACAGAACATAGAGAAATTCAAAGAGACAATCAAACACATTACGGGATTGACAAGCAACAAAAGAAGCAGATCCATTTCTCTCAATCCAAGCATCTGAAGAACACTGCATACTCACTACAGACTTAGTTCTATTGTTCTTCTATTTTAAGCTTTATTTGTATATCATTATGATAATACTTCTAGTTCTTATTCTCATGGCTTGTTCAAGGATAACAGTAGAGAATTCTTAGTTAACCAGTTAGCTAGATGATGCGCAAACTAACGTGCTGTCGCAAGTATACGGATCTTGTAATACCGGGTGCAATTAGACTCGGGTGATCGTTCCCACGAGGACTATTTCGGGTTTACTCACGTTGTCAGTTTCGGTTAACCGAGTGTAGTAACAAGGAGGAGTAGGTTGTGATTGCAGTGACTAAACTAAAAACACAAATTCAAAACGCAAAGGTAAATAATTTTTAGGACGTTTCCTAAAATAAGTTGGATCGGTTGTAACGATAATAGACGAGAACTAGGCTCCAGGATCCCCTAGGGTTTCTACAGATTTCAGTTTTACGTTCGATTATGAAAACACTCAGTAGTTTCGATATCTGTGCAACGTACCAGTTGTGTAGTGACTTCTCAGATTCCACACGGAATCCCGATCCTGCAGACTTTCGAATTCTTGTTAAGCTGCCAAAATCTGCAATCTCGGTCTAATCCTGTTAGGGTTTCTAACCTATCCGAATGGCCAGGGTCAAATTCTCTAGCAGTTGGTCTCACGTTTTTCGATGCTAGCCCTATCTCCCTTTGCCTGGTCGGTCTATCAGGGTAAGGTAATAAATCCTGGTTTTTCTTCCTAACCCTAACTTGACGTTTTCACCTACAAGCTCGGGTCTATAGCAATCCTGGGTGATCAATCCTATCATGCACATACGATAATAATCAAAACCAGAATAACAGATATAACTTGCTGAATTAAGATAATCATCACGAATCCATAAACGAAGTAGTCATAAAATCAGGATACGAAACCCTAGGTTCACCGAGAACCCAGGTAAGAAGTTTAGCTACGACTAGACATAATACAAAATGCAGTTTCTGAATATAAAGAGAGAGAACGAAATCAAACTAAGTCTTCGAATCTCGAATCGCGCTTTCGTGCTCTCCGTGAATGCTCTGACTTGCCATTCGGTTATACTGAGAATTGTGTTGTGTGTTCAAAACGAGTCTGGAAGAGTCTTTAAATAGTGCTGTTTTCCCCGAAACGCGTGCGCCCGAAATTACGGAATCTGCCATCGGTCCACCGTCTTTGACCAAAAAGTCAAACTGGCTGCGTATATACGCAGGGTTGCGTATATACGCAACCAGGGCCTGTATCCACCTCCCCATCTCCCCCTCCTGCCTGCGTATATATGCAAGGCTGCGTATATACGCAGGCCTGCTTATATACGCAGGCAGGGGGTGGAGATGAGGCCCTGCTTGGTCCTTTGGTGGGCCTGGTTGGGTACCCTGGGTCCCACTCTTCTGCCTGACGCTCCCGGTTTGCCTCCCTCGGTGTTCTCCTGCTTTTCCGTGTTCCCGTCTTGACCCGGTCTTGTGCACGTTTCCCGAGACGGTCCCGGCTTGGTCCCGACACGCTTCCCGATGCACCTCCTGAACCTGTTCCTGAAAAGGCAGCACGAACGAAAAACCCGCGATCATATCCAAATATAGCAATAAATAAGCAGAAATCCAGGAAGTACAAATAAACGTCTGGTTCTAGATTCCCGAGGCATTCTAAGTCATTTTCCGGCAAAAACTGCTATTTCCGACACAAATACTCGTGTATTCAGGCTAAAAGATAACCCCTAATTGGGCGTTATCAAATACCCCCGCACTAAACATTGCTCGTCCCGAGCAATCCTGCCAACTCTAGCCTGCATTTCTGTCCTCGTGAGACTGACTCTGTACATACCCTACCGTTGCATACTCTTTCGACCCAAACCTTTCAACCGGACGACTCGATAGAAAAACTGACTCAGACAGAATATACACAGACTCAAACGACTCAAAACAGACTCATTACAAAAATATTTTTGGTGAGATCGGGCAACCTCAAAAACATAAACAGTGTGTCCTCGTGATCTCATCCTTTTCAGAAAGTACTATTACTTTGGTTATCAAACTGAGCAAATCCCTAGCTAACTTACCATCCGAGCTATTTCCGAAAGGATCTATGTCTAATCAGGTAGGATATATATATGTATTAAGGTACGGCATAATCCTACTTGTTATGACATTCTCACAATTTACCACACTCACACCCCTCACCGAGATCCCGAAAAACTGCCCGAAACACCTAAGTTCCTGCTTTCCCAATTCTCCTGTCCCCCGGTGTGTCTTCGCCGTGCTCGCGGCCACAAATGTGAAGCGGTGCAAACGTCTCGAAAATTGTGCCACTCACTCAGCTTCTTATTTAAATAACAAAAACGTAAAACAAACTAAAAACTAGATCATGATTTTTCTGTTTTTCTCTTTTCTTTTTCTTTTCTCTTTTATATATAAATATATATATATATATATATATATATTTTAAGATAACACAACTATATATACAAACGTACACGAATACTGACAATACTAAACTGACTAAGCTGAGTGAGTGAAAATAAATCTCTGTCGTGGGGTACGTAAAATGTCCTCATGTGAAGTACCCCCACACTAATCCTGAAGTGCTGATCCTGTAGTCGAGATAATACCGTGCAGTCCCACCGAACCTCCTCATCACCAAAGATATAGAAAAACGGCACAACCACCAATTAACCCTACAACCCCCAGGAACCCCGTTTTGTGCGAAAAGATGCTCGCACGCGACTAACTCCTCCTGTGGTCACTATGTAATGAAGTGATCCGCCTCCGCAAATTAATGCACTGTCGGCACTAACTCACCCTGTCCTTCCCTCGAAAAACGTGTCGGTATCAAAACTGTCCAAAACTGATAACTCATGAATCTCTCCCATCTAAAAACCACCCTACTCACTCCCTCCGTCATAACACGTAGAATAGCCAACTATCGACTGATGAGGTCTCAAAGAAGGCTGCCTAGGCTAAAGTGGCTACGAAGAAAAGGGGTAAATGGCTTCAAACGGGTTGACTAATTTGACCTAGGGGTAAGAAACAGGACGTGAGGTCCCTTGATAGCCAGTCACTCCACCGAAAAATGCGATGACCGTGACGGCGCCCGTGGGCGGGTTGTCGACTACCTATGTGACGGTGGTGTAGCAACTAGTCGGATTTTTAGCTCAGGTGATAATTACTTGCGGATTCCAAAGGTCGCTGGCTCTCACCTATCTACTATACCTCGATGCAAGTTTTCTTCTCTTTCAAAGGATTCAAACTCAATTTCTTCACTGTTTTCGTTATCTCGATTGCCCTTTCTCAAAATTTTCTGATTTTAAACTTTTTTTTTTGAAAAATAATTTATACCTGATGTTTGCGTATATACGCAGGTCTGCGTATATACGCAACCAGCAGCATAAAAAAATTTTAATTTTTCATTTTTTTTTTAAATATATACAATGCACGGCCAGAATGTTTGTGGTGGGTTGACTCAAATAAAGAAAAAATATGCAGACTCAAAAATAAAAATAAAAACTGCAAATAACTACGAAAAAACGTGCAGACCGGGTTAATGCAGACACGACTACCACCCCCACACAAAGAGGTGGCATGCCCTCATGGCACTCACTCGTCCGGAAAAAATGTCGGGTCTGACCCGGTCTCGGACGTACCGGATATGCTACCCGGCGAGCTGCTACCTGAATCAGACCTGAAGACGACCGGCTGCCGTGCACGTGTACGGGGCCGGTAATCATAGGACTGCGACTCGGACCCAGTCCAACTGCTAGGTGGCTGGGATCGCAACGTCGTCCTGCCACTCGAAGGCTGCTGGGTTCGGGACCCAGTCTGTTGCCCGTAGGCTGCCGGGATCGTGTCCCAGGCTGCCGTCTCTCCTGTCGGGCAGGTGGCGGTGATGGCTGAGTCGGGGGAGGTGGCTGGGTCGGAGGTGGTGGAGCGGATGTACACTCGCTAGAGTCCCCGTCATCCGACCAACCCTCGGTAAAGCTGCTGGAGTAGGTGGGGGGAAAAATACAGCGGGAGTGGCGGTTCCCGGCCTGCTAGGGCAGCCTGGGTGTCCTTCGTGACCTTCCGCTGAGTCCGGCGGTTATGTGTCAAAGCTCTCCATAGCTTGCCCACGCTCTCGAGCACCTTCTCTCCTACAGACTTGCGTCCGCCCTGACACCCCTCAAATCTCTCGTCCACTCGTGGCAATCTACGTGGCGGGGCTGGTCTAGCTCGTGGGGTCGGGTCGGCCCGTGGGGCCGGCTCACCTCGCTGTCGGGCTGGTTGGGTCGGGGCATTCCTCTCAGTCCCCTGGCGACTCGACTCTAAATGCTCACTCTCGCGACTGGTACGACACCGCCGAAGTCCGGCCGATGCCTGGCGACTGGTTGGTCGCTCCTGAGTCGAACGCCTCCTAGGGGCAGGGGCAGGGGCAGGTGCCGGAGCCGGATCCTCCTCCATAATATCGTCATCCTCATCGAGGTCGACGACCGGCTCTGGTGGGCCCGAGTTATGGGCTATAATCTTCCTATAAGTCCGTGGCCTAGGAGGAAGTAAATCACCCTCGACATCGTGCATCGGAACCTCAAACTCCCGTGCCAGTTTGGCGATGAGGTTGGCGTACCCCAACCCCTTGTGGCTAGCGGTGTTGTTCCGCTCCTGCATGTATACCCATATGCGACGAGGAATGTCGACCTCTCGTCGGAGAACAAGGCAATAGACTAAGAGTACGTACTCATAGTCAAGGTAGGTAAAATCCTTGATACCCACTACCCTGTTCACTACCCACTCGGCCCACCAACGTGGCGGCCCGGTAATAAAACGAGAATGAAATTTCTTACCTATCTCACCAGTCCCCTCTCTCTCGAAATGGGCACCCGGGTACCCACTAGTCACAACCGGCAAAAGCTCAGAATCGCTAGGCGGGTAATCTGCACACTCAGCATATGCGCACGAGAAATGGCGCAACGGGATCCCATACGCTTGGCGGATGGTATCCGCCGTGATCAACAAAAACTGACGCCGACAATACACCCATCGGACATCCCCGTTGGCCTCACCCGCCCCCTTATGCATGAAGTTTGCGTAAAACTCACGCACCAATGAGGAACTAGAAACATCCGGAAACCCCGCTAGGGATTGTCCGAAAATTTCCGGCCGACTCGCAAAATCTGCCATCTCTGGTGGCATGTTCATATGGTCGACCTTAAACTGGTAGTCTAGGGGAAGTCTATGACCCATTTTGGTTCCGGTCAAAAAGTAGAAATGAGCGTAATGGTTCACGAACCGAAAACTGTCAAACCTCCTAGAGGTGATCTCATCCGCGTCATAGTCAGTAGGGATCTCGTCCCGCTCTTGGTCTAGGACCGGTACATTAAACTCCATAACAGTCACAACCTCGTAAAACGTGCCGACTCGGGAATATAAAGCAAAAACGTGAAACGTGCACAAAACAAGTGTGTCTCAGTAGATAGTCCACCTAAGAGCTACCAGAGGTCCACACGGCAAGTGCCGCTCCAAAATCAAAAATACCGAAAATAACGGGCCCGGCTACGGGCCGTGCCAAAACGGAAAATAAAGCGAGGGATGAGATTTTCGACCTTCCCTAAACAGGGGTGAAGACCGGAGATCCTGCCCGGAAAGTCGCCGGAAAAGTCGCCGGCGGTCGCCGGAAAAATCTCCGGAAAACGAAACTGTCCGGAATTGAAATCCGAACCCACCAAATCGAAGCCCTCGATCTCCTCGTTCACGTTCCCTTGTACGGTTTTTGCTAGTTCTTGCTCTAACACCTTCGAATCTGCACTTTTCCTCAAGAACACCTTTGTTCTTCAAGTGGGAGAAAATGAAGGAAGAGAGAGAAAGAGGAGGTGCCACAATGGTGTGGCCGGCCTCCTCTTCCCTTATAAACCCCATTTCGTCAAAATGACCAAAATGCCCTTGGGTATTTGAAAAAATTACATTTTTTTTTCTGGCTGCGTATATACGCAATACTGCGTATATACTCAATCAGAAATCAAAAAGCAAACAAAAAAATAAAAAAAATTGGCCCTGGTTGCGTATATACGCACGCAACCAGCAAACATTTTTTTTTTTCAAATGGTCTCTCTTCCTCTGTTTTCCCGGTTTTGGCTGTTTTGGATGTTTCTCTATCTGCACATTCTCAAATTCAAAGTCAAAAACCCGCTCATCTCGCCTCTCTCGGAAATTCAGAACTGAACATAATAACGTAATAAAATAAATTAATTAATTAACGATTAATTTTGGGTTGCCTCCCAAACAGCGCCTTGTGATTTACGGTAGACGGCCCGACCTTGTTACCTCTTACGGGTCATCAAAATAGACCGGGTCTATTTTGACGACTTCGGCGGTCTCGAGATACGACTTGATCCGGTTCCCGTTCACCCTGAAACTGGACTTGTCTTTTGGATTTTCCAGCTCGAATGCCCCCCAGGAAAAAATCTGTTTGATGATGAACGGTCCCGACCAACGAGACCTCAGCTTTCCCGGAAAGAACCGCGTCCGGGTATTGTAGAGAAGCACTTTGTCGCCTTCGTTAAACTGCTTTGGCGTGATACGGTGATCATGCCACTTCTTTGTCTTCTCTTTGTAAATTTGGCGCTCTCGAAAACCGTTCTGCGGAATTCCTCTAATTCCAGCAGTGTCATCTTCCTCTTATCTCCTGCTAGTATCTGGTCCAAGTTGAGCAGTTTGATGGCCCAATACGCCTTGTGCTCCAATTCCACTGGTAAGTGGCACGCTTTCCCAAACACGAGCTGGTATGGTGACATTCCCAGCGGTGTTTTGAAAGCAGTCCTGTAGGCCCAAAGCGCATCGTCCAGTCTAACGGACCAATCCTTTCGGCCGAGATTCACTGTTTCTCGAGTATGCTCTTGATCTCTCGATTCGAAACCTGGGCTTGCCCGTTTGTCTGCGGATGGTAGGATAACGAGACTTTATGCACTGACACGCCGTACTGTTTCAGAACTTTCGCAAAAACTCGATTGATGAAGTGAGAGCCCTCGTCACTAATCATTGCCCTGGGAGTCCCGAAACGAGTGAAAAAGTTACGTTTCAGAAAACGCTCAACGGTAGCTGCATTGTTTTTCTGACACGCGATCGCTTCGATCCACTTTGTCACATAATCTACTGCCAACAGAATGTAAAGATTTCCCATCGAAGACGGGAACGGACCCATGAAGTCAATCCCCCATACATCAAATGGCTCTACCTCCTGCCACACGGTCATCGACATCTCGTCCCGGTGTGACGTGTTTCCTTTCCTCTGGCACCTATCACATCCCTGCACATAGTCGTGACAGTCTTTGAAGATTGTTGGCGAAAAAACCGGACTGCAGTATTTTATGAGCTGTTCGCGTTCCCCGAAAATGACCCCCACACTGTGATGAGTGGCAGTGTCGGATCACGTTCCAGGCCTCGTGGGTCTGGATACACCTTCTCAGGATGTTATCGGCCCCCTGTTTGAATAAGTATGGGTCGTCCCAGAAATACTGTCGACTTTCGGCAATGAACTTTTTCCGCTGCAACGGGGTGAGATCCTCGGGAAGCGTGCCAGTTACCAAGTAATTGGCTATGGCATAGTACCACGGTCTCCCAATTTTTACTGCCATGATGTGTTCGTCCGGGAAGTTTTCCTTAATCGGCACCGGGTCCACCTTTACGTTCTCAAGTCTGGATAGGTGATCCGCTACCACGTTCTCGACTCCCTTCTTGTCCCGGATTTCCACGTCGAATTCCTGCATCAGTAATACCCACCTCAACAGTCTCGGTTTCGTGTCCTTCTTGTCCAGCAGGTATTTCAGGGCACTATGGTCGGTAAAAACGATAACTTTCGACCCGACCAAATAGGGCCTGAATTTATTCAGGGCATACACCACGGCCAGCAATTTCTTTTCTGTCGTGCCATAGTTGAGCTGGGCATCGTTGAGTACCCGGCTCGCATAATAAATGACGTGGCATACATTATCCTTTCGCTGTCCCAAAACTGCCCCGACTGCGTAGTCGCTGGCGTCGCACATCAGCTCAAACGGGAGTGACCAATCTGGCGTGGTTATAACCGGGGCTGTGGTCAGCTTCTCTTTCAAATGGTCAAAAGCCTGCCGACATGCTGCATCGAAATCAAAGGGTACGTCTTTTCCGAGTAAAGCGCAGAGTGGCTTTGTGATCTTGGAAAAGTCTTTGATGAACCTTCGGTAAAATCCTGCATGTCCCAGAAAACTCTTGATCGCCCTTACGTTCGTCGGGTATGGAAGCTGCTTTATCACCTCGATCTTAGCACTGTCCACCTCGAGTCCCTTGCTGGAAATTTTGTGACCCAGCACGATCCCCTCGATGACCATAAAGTGACACTTTTCCCAATTGAGCACCAAATTCGCCTTTTTGCATCGGATCAGAACCTGGCCCAAATGGAACAGGCAGTCATCGAAACTGTCCCCGAATAGTGAAAAGTCGTCCATGAAGACCTCCAGATTTTTCTCGATCATGTCGGAAAAAATCGCCATCATACATCTCTGGAACGTGGCAGGAGCATTACACAACCCGAACGGCATGCGCCGAAACGCGAACGTACCGTATGGGCAGGTAAACGTCGTCTTTTCCTGATCCTCCGGGGCTATGCAAATCGTGTTATACCCGGAATACCCGTCCAGAAAACAGTAATAGGCGTGGTGGGCGAGCCGGTCCAGCATCTGGTCCATGAATGGTAGCGGGAAGTGGTCTTTCAGTGTTGCGTCGTTTAGCCTCCGATAGTCCATGCAGATCCGCCAGCCTGTAACGGTGCGCTGCGCGATCTGCTCCTGGTCTTTATTCTGCACCACCGTGATACCCCCTTTTTTGGGCACGCACTGGACCGGGCTGATCCACGTGCTGTCCGATATGGGGTATATGATTCCTGCTTCCAGCCACTTCATAACCTCTTTTCGCACAACGTCCTTCATGTTCGGGTTCAGTCTCCGCTGGGGCTGAATCACCGGTTTCTTGCCTTCTTCAATTTGGATCTTGTGCATGCAGTAGGAGGGGCTGATCCCCTTGATATCTGCAATCGTCCAGGCGATTGCTTCCTTATGCTCTCGCAATACTTCCAGCAGTTTCTGCTCCTGTTCCTGAGACAAACGAGACGAAACAATTACGGGCAGAGTACTATTTTCACCAATATATGCATACCTGAGATGGCTCGGGAGCGGTTTCAGCTCCAGTGCGGGTGGCTCCTTGAGTGACGGGACCAGAATCATCTTTTGCCCGCCGTCTTCGTCCCGGTGCAAAGTGGTCCAGTCCTCGGCTCTCATGGCGTGCTCGCACCGAGTCTTCTCCTTTTCTTCCCCGTACATGCTGTCGATCTCTTCCCACAATTGGTCCATCTCCTCGTTTTCCCAACCTTCGTCAACCACATCGATGGCAAAGATATCCTCGTGGTCGTAGTAATTTGGCAGTTGCAGATTTTTGAAAACGTTGAATTTCACCTTTTCCTCGTTAATCTGCATGGTCAGCTCCCCGCTCTTGCAGTTTATCATTGCTTCGCCCGTGGCCAAAAACGGCCTGCCAAGTATGAGCGGTACCTCCCCTGCCTCCATGTCCAGGATGACGAAATCTGCTGGAAAAATCAGCTCGCCGACCTTGACCAGAATATCCTCGATAACCCCATAGGCCTTTTTTACGGACCTGTCTGCCATCTGCAGCATGATTCTGGTGGGTCGGGGTTCACCGACTTTCAAACTCTTGAAAATCGTTAACGGCATCAGGTTGATGCTGGCCCCTAGGTCACACAGTCCTGTGTAAGCGTTACCTAGGGTGACCGGTATGACGAAACTGCCAGGATCCTTTCTCTTCCTTGGTAGCCCATTCTTCCCACAATTGCTCACTTCTACCGTCAGGTTTATAGTCTCGAAGTCGCTCATTCGCCTCCTCCCATACAAGATGTCCTTGAGGAATTTGGCGTAAGTGGGCATCTTAGCCAAAGCCTCAGCAAAAGGTACGTTAATCTGCAGCTGCTTGAACATCTCGAGAAACCTGGCGTAGTCCTTGCTGTCATCCCTCTTTCGTGTTCGCAAAGGGTACGGGACCTCCTTGGAGACTGGTACAGTTTCTGCACCTGTCTCGTTCTGCACTGCATCCTGCTCAACCGAGCCCTTCGGCTGGGGGCGATCGACTGTGCTGTTATCCTGGCCCGACAAGTTGCGTTCTACTTCTTTCGAATTTTCTGCACGTGCGTGGCTGGGATACGGTGGATCCTGCACTGCCAATCCACTCCGAGTGGAGATAGCATTGATCTGAGCCCGTGGATTGTTTACTGTATTCGAGGGTAGGCTTCCTGGCTGTCTCTCTGTTAGCTGCTGTGCTAACTGCCCCACCTGTACTTCCAAAGCGCGCAGTGACGTTTTGGTTGTCTGTATATCTGCCGTCAGGGTGTCCATATGCTTGAACCGGGACTCCATGGTCTGGAACATGGACTTGATCTCTTTCATCTGAGCGTCGTACTGCTGTGCGGATGGGACTGACTGAGCCTGCTGGGCCGGGGCAGCCTGCTGAGCTGGTGGCCTGTGCTGGAAACCCGGTGCATAAACTGCTGCGTTCGGGTTTCCGTACCGAAACCCGGGATGGTCTCTCGTACCCGGTCGATACCGGCTCGGGTCCCACTGCTGCTGTACGTAATTGGTGTCTTCGGTCCTCAGTTCTTCAATGGCTGTGTCCAGATCAGGTTCTTCGACTGCTGCAACAGTCTTCTTATCCGAGTAGACTTTCTTGACCAAGTCATGAACGATCTTGGCCAGGTTGTCTATCCGGTCATCCTCTGCGGGTTCGGCTCTAGCCGTCATCCTGCGATCGTCATACAGTCGGGTGTCCTGCTTGGCCAAGTGCTTCATCAGATCATACGCACCTTCTTTGTCCACGTGATACAAGAAGTTTCCCCCGGCCTCTCTGTCAATCCTTTCGGCGTTCTCCCTGTCTAGGGCATGGTAGAAAACTTGCAGGATTTTCGCGTCTCCAAAAACGTGGTTCCGGCACCGTTTGACCAATATCATGAGCCTGTCCCATGCGTCCACCACCGTCTCCCCCATCTTTTGCCTGAATGACAGGATCTCGCTCTGTAACTGTATGACTCAGGAGGCGGGATAGAACTTTTCTAGAAAATCTGTGACACACTCCTCCCATGTGGTGATGGATCGGGGTGGTCGGGATTCGAGCCAGTCTTTGGCTACTCCGTAAAGACAGTATGGAAATATGATCAGCATGAGTGCCTCTGCTTCTACCCCCTTGTATCTGACCTTGTTGCAGTAATCTTCGAATTTCCCGATAAAATCGTTCGGGTCTTCGTCGGCCCTGCCATGAAACGGGCAGAGAGTTTGTACCGTCTGGATGGTGGATGGTTTGATGTCAAAGTGCTCGGAGGTGATCTCGGGCACCACAATAGCTCGCTCATGCCCCCCGGTGGGGACTTCGAAATTTTCCAGCAACGCCTTCCCAGATCGGTTATATGTTCTCTGGTTGCTTCGGGCAGCAAGTCCCGCTGTGACAAGCTCCTCAATGTACCGAGCCATCTGGGCTGGGGTACGTGTCTCTCGTTCCTGTCCACCGGCTTCGGTGTTCTCGGGCGTATCTCTCTGGTTGGTTGCCATCCTGCTTTCTCGGTTTCTGTGGTTCTGTTCGGTATACAGTTTTTCTGGGTTGTCGAGTGGTGACACCAAATCGCGAGGCAATCTGGGCATCAACTGAACAGTCCTGAAAACGCAGATTCAAAAACGCAGTGAGATAAAAGAAAAATAACAAAACTGAAAATAAACAGAAACTCAGAAAACTAATTCTGACTACGAAATAGACCCTAAAAAGTCCCCGGCAACGGCGCCAAAAACTTGATGCGCAAACTAACGTGCTGTCGCAAGTGTACGAATCTTGTAATACCGGGTGCAATTAGACTCGGGTGATCGTTCCCACGAGGACTATTTCGGGTTTACTCACGTTGTCAGTTTCGGTTATCCGAGTGTAGTAACAAGGAGGAGTAGGTTGTGATTGCAGTGACTAAACTAAACACAGAAATTAAAAACGCAAACGTAAATAATTTTTAGGACGTTTTCTAAAATAAGTAGGATCGGTTGTAACGATAATAGACGAGAACTAGGCTCCAGGATCCCCTAGGGTTTCTACAGATTTCAGTTTTACGTTCGATTATGAAAACACTCAGCAGTTTCGATATCTGTGCAACGTACCAGTTGTGCAGTGACTTTTCAGATTCCACACGTAATCCCGATCCTGCAGACTTTCAGATTCTTGTTAAGCTGCCTAAATCTGCAGTCTCGGTCTAATCCTGTTAGGGTTTCTAACCTATCCGAATGGCCCAGGTCAAATTCTCTAACAGTTGGTCTCACGTTTTTCGATGCTAGCCCTATCTCCCTTTCTCTGGTCGGTCTATCAGGGCATGGTACTAAATCCTGGTTTTTCTTCCTAACCCTAACTTGACGTTTTCACCTATCATGCATATACGATAAATCCTATCATGCATATACGATAATAATCAAAACCAGAATAACAGATATAACTTGCTGAATTAAGATAATCATCACGAATCCATAAACGAAGTAGTCATAAAATCTTGATACGAATCCATAAACGCTGTTTTCCCCGAAACGCGTGCGCCTGAAATTACGGAATCTGCCATCGGTCCACCGTCTTTGACCAAAAAGTCAAACTGGCTGCGTATATACGCAGGGTTGCGTATATACGCAACCAGGGCCTGTATCCACCTCCCCATCTCCCCCTCCTGCCTGCGTATATACGCAAGGCTGCGTATATACGCAGGCCTGCGTATATACGCAGGCAGGGGGGTGGAGATGAGGCCCTGCTTGGTCCTTTGGTGGGCCTTGTTGGCTCCCCTGGGTCCCACTCTTCTGCCTGACGCTCCCGGTTTGCCTCCCTCGGTGTTCTCCTGCTTTTCCGTGTTCCCGTCTTGACCCGGTCTTGTGCACGTTTCCCGAGACGGTCCCGGCTTGGTCCCGGCACGCTTCCCGATGCACCTCCCGAACCTGTTCCTGAAAAGGCAACACGAACGAAAAACCCGCGATCATATCCAAATATAGCAATAAATAAGCAGAAATCCAGGAAGTACAAATAAACGTCTCGTTCTAGATTCCCGAGGCATTCTAAGGCATTTTCCGGCAAAAACCGCTATTTCCGACACAAATACTCGTGAAATCAGGCTAAAAGATAACCCCTAATTGGGCGTTATCACTAGAGCAGGTACTAGATAGGTCAGTGAGAACCACAAGCTGTAATAGAGTAAGGCATCTCTCTGTGCTTGAGATCTAGGGCTTAGCGTTTGATTAATAAGTATTGAGTTGAAAATCCTGCAGGGATCAAGTCCCTGAGGTAGAGACGTAGGTCCAAGTTGACTGAACTCTATATATCATGTGTCTCATGCATTTACTTTTCAGTTCAATACTTAGCTTATTTGCTGCAAACATAACAGTTTCAATTCAAGGGTTTGAAACTCATTTCAAGGCCTTGAAATAAACTTATCTTTTCTACGTCATCTGTTTTCATTACAACGGATTGAAACTCATTTCAAGTCCTTGGAATTCTATTTTCTCTTTACAAATCTTTTGAAACCACTCTTCTTAAAAGTTTAGCAAAAGTTGGCATACTCCATTCACCCCCCCCCCCTTCTAGAGTCTCGATCCTGTATTTATACATACTGTAAAACCCTTCAAGACCTTTAGAATTAAGAAGCACTGGAACCTTCTTCTTCATCTTCTTCTGCATAGCTTCCCCCAATGACCATATCAGAATCAATACTATCATCTTTGCTTTCAGCTGATGGCACCTGTTCTAGATTCAAACCTTTGAAAATAATGTCCAATTTCTCTTCCATTGACTTCATAAACGTTTTGAACTTCCCAAACTCACTAAACATGTAAAACTGACCTTGCTTCAGAACTCCCAGTCCATCTTCCATGTCCTCAATTCCATCAATGATTTGAGAGAAATCCGGGTTTGTTGTAGCCTTTGGTGTGGTTGCATCTTTAGGCTTGATGAATTTATTTTCCTTCAACTGAGCAGCAGATAACTCAGAATAAAATTTCCAGCTGCCTTTACCTTTATGCACAACTCCAATCCTTTGGAGGGAACTCTCATCTACCAAACAAAATTCACTAGTGATCTTCTCCTTATCTTTCGCTGGCACTTCAAAGTGTTCAAAGAATAGTGGCAACATATTGGCATAAGGAAGGGAATTATTTCTAGTCTTAGTACAGCAATATACGATATGCTCCATGGTAACATTAGGCATATCAATGTCAAAGCCTTGATAGATGAAATACATCAAAATCAAGACCCTACCAGTCACCAATTATTTTGAATGTTCTCTAGGCACCACACACCTCAAAACGATAGAAAAAAGAATTTTAGCTTCACAATTTAACACAGAGTGTGTCAATTGCTTTGTTCCAGATGGTATACCTCTAAAAATAACTCAGCTTTGGCTTTCTCTACACACTCTTTCCTGTCAAGATGCTCATGAACCTTTACCTCATATGGATTTCCAAAACCTTGGAAAACAGTTTATGATCCAATCTCATATCCACGCCAGCTACCCAAGATGTTTAAACATAACTATCCCATCTTCTTGCACCAGATTCAGATAAAACAGTCTAGTTAACCTAGGATAAGCCTCAGAACTAGGTTTTCACATCTTCCAAACAAATTATTCCCTAAGTTTCCTAATGCAGTCAATATTAAGTTTATTCAACACTTCTTCAAAAATCAAACTGCAATAAGCTATCTTAGATGATGCATACCCATCCATCCAAATTTCCCTAACTTATGAATTATTAAACCAAGATTCAAGAAGTAAGTTCTTACCAAATCCAGAAACACCTTTTCCCTTGTCCATCACAGCAATGTGCTTAACCCTTTTATTCTGCTCTGAAGGCCGATCATCCTTCTTTTCCTCTGGTTTGTTTTTCATTGGAGTCTGATCTTATTTCTTATCTTCTCCAGGCTTATTCTTTTTTTTTTCTCCCCATTATTCTTTGACTGAGATTGGTCACCATGATCTTTCTTTCCGTATTCTTGATCCTTCATAACTTCTCCATGTTCTTCCTCAGATTCTAACCCAATTTCTTGCATTGCCTTCTCCTTTCTAATCTTCTTTGTTGGGGAAGATGCTTCTTCCATGCTATTGGTCCTCTCTGAATCTGAATCAGTGTTTGAAACTTATATCTTTCTGTTTGCTCTTCTCTTCTTCATCATTGGAGAGGTCTGAGTCTTCTGCTGAAGCCTTGTTGATTTATGCTCCATTTGGGTTTAGGGTTTTGAGAAGAGATAGAGAGAATTGAAAGAGATAGAGAAGAAGAGATAGAGATTGAGAGAAAAATCCTTGAAGAGTAGCTTATAAGTAGGAAATTTCTTAACAATATTATTTAAAAAAAAACTATAGATTGCATGCAAATAAATCATATCTAGAAGATATTTGAAAGATCTTTTAGGATATTTTGAATAAATCTCTGAGAAATCAAATATTCTTCAATTATCTATTAAGATAATACAAAATATTTGGTGATCCAATTATTGAACATAACTAGACATATTTTTTTCTCCAAAATTTGAAGTACATGTCCAAAGCTTTGGGTTATAACGTGATAGAATACTTCAAAGCTTTAAAGCATACTTCCAAGGCTAGGAAAGTATGATCTCAAGGCTTTGAGGTTTTCACACACAAGCACATACATGATCTAATACTCCCCCTAAACAAATGCATCCTTGTTTAGAACGCCCAATTCAAGCCTTAGATATGCAAACCTCTTATCTGGCAAATGTTTAGTGAAAATATCAGCAACTTGCATAGTTTTAGATATAAAAGATATAGACACATAACCTTTCTCAACATGATCTCTTATGAAATGATGTCTTACATCAATATGCTTATTTATGGAGTGTTTCACAAGATTCTTTGTGATTGAAATGACAATAGTATTGTCACAATTGATAGGCACATTTATTAATTCATATCCAAGGTCTCTTAATTTTTGAGAAAACCACAACACTTGTGAGCAACAAGCTCCAGCTGCAATGTATTCAGCTTCTGCAGTTGACAAGGGTACTAAATTTTTATTCTTTGAATGCCAACTAATCAGTAATGAACCACGAAATTGGCAACACCTTGAAGTAATTTTCCTGTTAGCCTCGTATCCTCTGTATTCCTTTTGATTCACACTCTTACCATTTGTATCCTTGTCTAAGGATAATGATGAACTCATGGGAGTTTTAGCTACCTTGGACAGAGACATATTGTACTTATTGAGCAAGTCTTTGCTATATTTGCCTTGATGCACAAAAAATCATTTCTTCATTTAATTCACATGAAGTCCAAGAAAGAAATTTAAATCTCCCATCAAGCTCAATTCAAATTCCCTGAACATTAGACAATAAAACTCTTTTGATGGAGCATCATTAGTAGCACCAAATAATATATCATCAACATAAATATGTACTACTAAGATGTCTTTTTCATGAGTCTTAATGAAAATATTTTTGTCTACTAGGCCTCTCTTAAAATTATTATCAAGCAAATACTTTGAAAGTATGTCATACGAAGCCCTTGGAACTTGCTTGAGGCCATAGACAGCTTTGTCTAATTTGAAAACATGATCAGGAAAATTTCATCTTCAAAATCAGGAGGTTGAGCAACATATATTTCTTCTTGTAAATAACCATTTTAAAAGGCACATTTGGTATCCATTTGATAAATCCTTATATGTATATGAGATGCAAATGCAAGAAGTATTATGATAGCTTCTAACCTGCAACAGGAGCAAAGGTCTCCTCGTAATCAATACATTCTTCTTGATTATACACATGTGCCACAGGTTTAGCTTTGTTTCTTACAACCTTACCATTCTTATCAAGTTTTTTTCTGAACACCCATCTGGTTCCAATACATGATTGAGTCTTTGGCCTAGGAACCAGGTTTCGTACCTTGTTCCTTTCAAATTCACTCAGCTCACTCTGCATTGCAATGATCCAATATGCATCTTGTAATGCTTCATTTGCATTCTTAGGTTCAATTAGTGATACAAAAGCACTGAAGGCACACAAGTTCTTCAATTGTCCTCTGGTTTGTGTACTAGTGGTTGGATCTGAGATAATATTGTCTGCTCGATGAGCTGACAAATACTTGAACTCCTTCCTCGGTGTTCAGGGTTCGGGATCTCCAATATTCTTTTCAATTCTTTGAGAACTTGATGCAGTAGCAGGAGCAGTTTTTGTTATGTGAATTCCATTCTCAAGGCTTTGAGATTTTGAGTCTGGAGGATGTTCAAAGCTTTGAGATTCTTCTAACTGTTCATGCACATTAGTTTTGCTGCTTTTCTCATTCTTAGCATCATCATCTGCCTCATACTTGTTTAGATTTAGATCTACAATACTTTCACTCAAGGAACCATCATCTCTTTCATCAAAAATCACATGAATGCTTTCTTCTAGCACTCTAGTTATCTTATTGAAAATCCTATATGCTTTGCTAGATTGAGAATAACCAATAAAAACACCTTCATCCCTTCTAGCATCAAATTTATCAAGATTGTCCCTACCATTATTATGTACATAAAAAGTACAACTAAAAGCCTTAAAATAAGAAATACTTGGCTTTCTACCTTTGAAAAGTTCATATAGAGTTTCTTCAAAATATGTCTAATCAAACATCTATTTAGAACATAGTTGACAGTGTTAACATCTGCTGTCCATAGATATTTGGGCAAATGGCTTTCCAGAAGCATGGTTCTAGACATATCTTCAAGAGTCATATTTTTCCTCTCAACTACTCCATTCTGCTGAGGACTTCTAGGTGCAGAAAAGTTGTGTGAGATGCCATGATGGGCACAAAATAAATCGAAGTCTAGATGATCAAACTCTCTGCCATGATCTCTTCTAATAGTTGCAACAAGTAATTTTTTTCAAAGATCGAAGCTCTTTACAAATCTTTGAGAATTCATATAATGCTTCATATTTTTCTCTAATAAACATAACCCAAGTAAATCTAGAGTTCATCTATCACAACAAGAATATATCTCTAGTAGGCCAAGATCCATATTTTTCTACCTTTTAAGCTTTCTTTGGCAGGTCACCCAAAATAAGTTATTTAGGAAGCAACAATTCCAATTGCATCCTATGCAACTCTTGGTTGAATTGGGAAAATAACTCCTTGTTTATCTTTCCCATACATAATCCCAATTGTTTGCCTCTTGGATTTCAATACAATTGAGGTAGCCCAGTTGCGTTCAACCTCTTACTTCATGAGCCGCACATTACTAGCTTGTGTCGTCGCACCACATCATGATGAATCAGTCGCCTTGCTTTGGCAAGCCCGAACTTGATAAATCATCATCATGACGAGTGTTTAATTAACGAGAAGGCAAAAACGCAATATTTAAATTTGAGGGATTTTTCCTTTAATTTTATTTTTTTCGTTGATCCATATGAGCTGATCTACTTATTTGGGTTGGGCAATACAAAAATAAAAGATCCAGGTTGTTTTTATCTTATTAACAATCTCCATGCAACATCTATACACCAACAATAAATAGTAAGACAATAAATAAACAACCACAAACAATTAATAAACGTGATGTGGATATGGCCTCCTAAACTAAGATATTCCCTAGCCAATGAGAATATCTACTAGCCCTAAAAATAGCAAGGTCATCTCCATATGCCTCCATCTTTTAGTCCATACGCTTTAGCTTGTGGAATGTCGCCATCTTGTGGTTTCTTTAACTCTTTAAGCTTCTTCCACTAGTCTTGAATATCATCTACTCTATCTAATACTAGCTAGCATCTGTACTAAATAGAGAGACCTTGCAAGTTGAGGAGAAACTGGCTCGTATGCCGTAAAACCTAATAAATTAATTATTACAATAAAACCAAACCAAAAAAATAAACATTCACAACATCCACATCTAAGGTCATATCCAATCATCATGCAAAAAGCACATAATACAGTTAAAGTCTAATTTAACGCGCTTGATAAATTTTGGATGTACAAGGGTTAAAACGGTCCAAGAGGGCCCACCAACACCTTGGCCGAACCCCTAATGGACCGCCACAAGGTCCTTGGGCCGGCCAGCCCCTAGCCCACTCGGCCAAGCCACGCGCTAGGGCATCCCGGCCCCTGGTCGTGGCTACCTTGGAGACCAAGGAGGGGGCGGAAAACCGTAGGGTTTCGGCCCTAGGGTTGTTTCCTTCCTCTCCTTCTTTGTTTCCCAAGTTTGCTTGTTTCCAAATTGGGAAAACCCCTTTTTCCTAATTTGGGCCAAAACCCTAGTTTTCTAGATCCAAATTTCACATCATATGTGATCGATATTCACTAATCTTTACATCACATAATTAGCTCATTCTTGTTTGAAGCATATTCAAATTGCATTTTTTTCTGCCAATTTAGTTTTACGCGATAATTAACAATTAAGGTGTAAAATTGACATAAACATAACACATAAACAATGTTATGCTCTATGACCAGTGGCTCTGATACCACTGTAGGTTTTTGATACGAATTACCCAGCGAAATAACAAAATCAAATTCCGTTCAATACCCTCGAAGGATCACTGGACTAGAATTCATAACGATGGTAAATGATGAGAACATCAAGTACCTTAGTTTGTCTCCTTGATGACTTCACGTGAAATAGTGTCCACTTCTCTATGCAAAGTCCAGTCCTAGGATTAATCTCCGGATTCTTCAACACCTTTGTGCTAGCTAGGGAAGAACGAGAAAGAATAAGATCACGCAAAACGACACCACAAGAAGTCACGCCTCTTTGGCCGACGGTGAGGAGGGACAGACGGGGGGTGGAGGGGGGTGGAGAGGGTTCGGCTCTCCTTGTTGGCTCTCTCCTTGCTTTGTTCTCTGCTTGTGTGATAAAAATTATGACACTCTCTTGAGAAAATAATTTAGGAGTGTTCTTTATATAGTCTAACAACTCCTTGCTAACTACATATTAGCCCCTCTACTAATCATGTCCTTACATGAATTAGTCCACCTAGCAAATTAGTCCTACTAAATTTGCATGCGGTTGCGTATTGATCCTTCTATTTAATTAGTCAAACTAATTAATTCCCAAGTCCGGTTTAGTCCATAGGGAGTGTGATCCCATAGGTTCTACTTAGTTGGTAGTAACAATTACTAACATAGAGCGGCCCCTAGAAAGACATCTATGCAACCCAACTAAAAAAAATTGTCAGTAATCTGACAAACCTTGTGACCAAAATTACCGTATTGTATTATTGCTTTGTCTCCATATCCGTATTGGACACGAGATATACAATTCACACTCGCATATCCAATTCATAGTTTCTCGATCCTGGGATTAGTCTTATCCATGCATATAACATCAATATCCTATATTGATTTATCTAAGCCTGCCCAGACATTCTAAAAGAACTACCCCTCGAGTGGCCACGGATATTTTCTCCCGTTATGTGGGAGGGACGGATCCTCTCTACATCACTACCATCTCTAAGCTTGCTTCCTATCATGCCCGATAACTATCTTTATAGTTATCCCGTTAAGGCGCAACGTTTGATAATATCAAAGCATGATATATCACAACTAGAGTATCTAGTGACTTCAAGTCTAAGGACCACAATACCACTATCACTATGAGAAGCACCTGTGACTTTACATAACTTGTATGTAGACTTCTCGTTGTGGGTCAATTTAGTATGCCATTATTCCTAATGCATACCCATGTGCTAGACTTGATATCTCCATATCAATCTACCCACATACTAGTCTATAGTTGATCGTCCCATTAATCAATATAATCGACTAGGGATATTTAAGATAAACAACACATTTGTAACATATTCCAACATATATGATGGTACGCCATTGTCGAAAATACCACACCACATAATTGACCATGTTCTTTCTACATACACAGTTGCTCGCTGAATAGTTGCCATTCCTCTCGCCCCCCACGTTCTCGTAATGCATGAAACCTCATCTGTGCGTTCCGAGATCGTCTTGTTGGCTCATCGTTTTTCTCCATCACTTCTGCCTAAAAATGAAAACTAAGCAATCGTGACTACTTCATACATTATAAAAAAAGAATCAAAAGCAATAACACCAAGTGAAAATATTTAGGCTTAACTAAAATGTTGAATTTCCTCTCAGAAGAGAAATATCATTGAGTAAATTGGGTGATAATGAAGCATTTATATAGGATTGGTGGAAGCAACAGGTTTGGTCTAAAAATAATGATGTAAGCAAAAAAAAAAAAAAAGACACACGATAGTACAAGGGAGGAAACAAAATAAAAACAGGAAAATAACGCACGAAAAAAACCAAAAAAAAAGAAGTGTTTTCCAAACATGTAATCAGAAAAGAAAAAAAAAGTACCACTCGGTCACCGGCCAAAATACTAGCAGGGCACCGACTATAAATAACGGTGACTAGATATCTTTTTAATAATAAAAATAAATAAATCATCAACCGGTGATCGACTTTAACTTAACCGGTCACCGAAAATAAGTAGGTCGAGTTTGGGAATGCTATGGTGGTGCTAGAAGCTGCCGTGTGAAAAACATTGTGGGAAAGTTGTTGTGAATTCTACATTAAATGTTGTTTAATAAATATTACGTAAATTTTAGAGTTCGTTAAAATCAACAGTGAACTTGCTGTGAGAGGGTAAAATGACAAAAATATATGACAAATGTCTTTTCCGTAAAGATAAATATGGATAGTTTAAAAATTGTAGGTTAAATTCTATTTTCGATAAATTAATCAAAAACACTGTATGGAAAAGCATATCCTCCCTTGCTTCCTGAAAACTGCAGTGGGACACCAGGAAACTACTAGAAAAAGCATAAATTTATTATTCACCAAACGCACTAAAACTGCTTGTGCTGTTGAAAAGCGGGTGTGTTGGCAGTAGAAGCATTCCGAAATTGGCCCTTAACTCCACACGCTTAACCAAAACCCCAACCATTAAATCCAAACGACAATAGGTTACAGTCAATCAAACCTTAAGACCCCTAAACCGTAACAACGTCATTATTATTTCATCAAATTGAATTTGACGCATATTTCCTTTTTCCTAAATTCCAAAAAAGAAATTTGGCATACATGACGATTCATTGTATACCGACACCGAATCATCTTCTAAACCATCTCCCGCCGTTGAATGTGCAAGTGCAACTCCATTTCCTATTCTTCCTTTAAACAATTTAGAAGCTGCAAGTTCATACCTGATCATATGTCGAAGCTCTGTAAGTTTTTTAAAATTTCATAAGAAAATATGTGTTTTCATTCAACCAGGCACATGGATTTTGAGAGTCGGTCTCAATCACAATCCGACGGACGCATAATTTTAAATCACAACTAGCCAAGCTATTTCAAGCATAGCTATACCTTCTCCTTGAGACAAATTCGAAGCCAGATAAAGAGGATCGACATCGCAACCACGAATTGACTTGTGTGACTGCGAATGTTACCTCATTCACATGCACATCTTATTCTATTATTAACAACATAGCCGGTGTTGAGTTTGAGAACTTCTCTAGGTGGCGGAGACCAAACAGTATTTAACATCTCATTTTGAATCAAGATCCATGAAATTGGCCTTATGAATATCTTGAAGTAGAAAATCAACCCAGTTTAGTGCTTCTTGATCAAAATTCATCTTTTAATAAAAAATCTTCTAATTTATGATGCACTAGATTACCCACAAAATTGCGACAAACTGAATTTGACAATTTTCTGCTTCCTTGACAATTTTGCAGCGTTCTCTGTCTTAGAGAGAGAAAGTCATCTCTTCTTGAGTGATACCTCCTCGTGAGAGTACAGTCTTGTTGGTACGAATCTAGCACTATTCTTAACCATGGAAGATAATGTAACTGATGCGAGTACAGATAACGATGTGATTTCCTGCAACTTTAGGGGATGGAGACATCATCGAAGTGACCGGAGCTGTAGATCTGGATTCAGAGGAGGAGCCAGAGTTAAATCTTGAAGACGAGGATGTATAAGGAAGGATCAATGATTTTATTAACAACCTTGTGGGAAAAAAATTGTCCTTCAAACCAATCAATCTCACAGGCCCACAGAGAACTCTAAACTCTGTTTGGGGGCTCTCCAGAGGGATTTAGAGTTGAAGACGTAGATGATAGAATCTATCAATTTTTCTTCAGACATGAGAAGGATCTTGAAAGAGTTCTTAGGGGGTGTCCTTGAAGCTTCAACACCAACTAATTCTTATGGATCGATGGGCTAATGTTGGTGATTTGCAGAACGGTCTCAAGAAGGAGAATAAATGGGGTATTTGAATTAAAGAGAAGAGTTTGAATGATCTTTGGGGGCCGAGGAATCTCATGGAGGAATTTTCTCAGTTCTTCCAGAAAATTCAGAACAAGAAAAGTCATCTTCGCAACTCCTGTTGGAATAGGTGGCCTAGAGGCAAACTAGTTTAGTAAGAACAATAAATTGGCTAGAACTCTCATTGTATTATTTATTGGGATATTTAATATAATGAAGTCCTTAGATTTACAATGTTAATGTCTAGCTTAAATATCCCTAGTCCATTACAATGATTAGTAGGACAATCATCTATAGACCAGTATGGGGTTGGATTGATATGGATATATCATGATCGAACACATGGGTATGCATTAGGAGTAATAGAATACAAGATTGACCCATCTCTGATAAGGCTACATACAATTAATGTAAAGTCACAAGTGCTTCTCGCGGTGCCAACGGTATTGTCATCCTTACACTTGAAGTCACTAGATGTTCTAGTTGTGGAATATTGTGTTTTGGTAGCGTCAAACACTGCACCATGACTAGGTAGTCATAAAGGCGCGTATTGGACACAACAGGAAGCAAGCTTAGATATTGTAGTGATGTAGATGGAATTTGTCCCTCCAACACAATGGGAGCAAATATCCTAGGCCACTCGAGGCATAGTGCTTATAGAATGTCTAGGAAGACTCAAGTAAATCAATATAGGATATTGATGCTATTTGCACGAATTAATGAACTATGGATTGGATATACGAGAGTGAATTGTATTTCTCGTGTCCAATCCAGATATTGAGACTAAGGGATGAGATAATACTTGCACAAGGTTTGTCATGATGACTATTTCTATTTGTTGGCTAGAATGGATGTCTTGCTAGATGTCTCTCCATATTAGTAAATAGTTACTACCAACTAAATAGAACCTATGGGGTCACACGCCATATAGGGTTGAACTAGACTTGATAATTAATCAATTAATAAGATTAGTTAATTAGAAGGATCACATCGCAACAACTTGCTAACTTAGTAGGACTTGTATTCAAGTTGGTTTAATTCGAACTTGAGTAGGATTAGAAGAGGGCCTTTATGTAGTAACAAGGAGTTGTTGGACTATATAAAGAATGCTCCAAGCTTCCTTCCCTACAACAACTAATGCTCATAACATAAATTGAGTAGGAGAGAAGGAAGTAGAGAGCAAGACAACACCCAAGGCCGAAGCTCTAGGTGTCTTCCGCCCCCCTCCCCATCGGCCAAAATAGAGGTGGCCGAACCTCTCTCTTTGATGCTCCGTTGCGTGATTCTTTCATCCTCTTCCATTCCTCCTAGCTAGCACAAGTCATTTGGAAGATTTAGATCTCACCTCTAGGCGTGGATCAACCGTAGATATGTGATACTTTTCGCGTTACAAGTCATCAAGGAGACCTCCAAGGTACATAACACAATTCCTTTAACATCGTCATGATTTCTCTTCATGTGATCCTTGGAGGGTCTTGACCGGATAAACTTATCATTATTCCGCTGATTTCTCTTCAAACGTGGTTTATGTGTTAAGATTTGTTTTTTTTCACCTATAATTGTTGATTATTGCGTTAAAACGAAAAATTAAGCATATTAGATGCAACTTGAATTTGATTCAAGACAAACAAGATCTAATTTAACATTGAATGTGAAAATTAGTGAGTTTGATCACATAGGATGTGAGTAATTTTAGATCTAGGAGCTAGGGTTTGGGCACATGCTTTGAAAAAGGGTTTTCAAACATGGAAACAACTAAACTTGGGCAATAAGGCAAGGAGTTGTTTTGGAAACAACTCCCTAAGGCGGTTCTCCCCCCCAACAAGGGACCAATCCCCTTGCCTTGCCGCCCAAGCTAGGGCACGACCAAGGTCTCGGGCTGACCTAGCGTGCGGCCCGGCTACGCGTGATGCTCGCCGACCGGCCCAAGGCCGCGACTTGGTCCTTTTTAGGCGTTTCGTCTAAATTGTTAGTGGACCCCTTGGACCGTTTTAACCCTAGCACATCCAAAATCAATTAAAATTGACTAAGCGCGTTAAGACTTGGTTTTAACTGTTTATGTGCAATTTGCATGGTAATTAGATATGGCCTTTGATGTGGTTTATTGTGGATGTTTAATTTTTGTGGTTTGTTTACGGCCTGCGAGCTGGTCAATTAGATGTAATAATTAATTAAGGTTTACGGCCTGCGAGCAGGTATTTTTTTCTCAACTTGTGAGATTTATTTTATTTAGTATAGACGTTAGCTAGTACTGGATGAAATAGATAGATAGCCAAGATTGAAGAAAAGAAGCTCATAGAATTAAAGGATCCACAACATGGAGCATGGAGCATTCCACAAGGATTTGAAGGATGGACCAAGAGATGGAGGCACATGGAGATGCGTTTTCTATTATAGGGTTCTTAGATATTCTCATTTTCTTGGGAATATCTTAGTCTAGGAGGCCATATCTATATCAGGTTATTTTCCTTTTGTGGAGGTTTACTTTATTGTCTTATTATTGTTGTTGGTGTATGGTTTATGAATGCAATTTGATAATAATATAATTAACAAACCAGATCTATTATTTGGAGTTGTTGCCCAAACTCAAATAAGTAGATCCATTGATATGGATCAAGAAAACAATTTAAAATTAAAAATAAAATCCCTCGATTTAAATATTGTATTTTCGCCTTCTCTATATTTAGACACTCTTCATGATCATGATTATCAAGCTCGTGCGTGCCAAAGCAGGGCGACTTGATTTGTCATGATTGTGTTGCGATGGCACAAGCAAGTAATGTGCAACTGTCTAAGTAAGAGGTTGGACGCAACTAGGTGATTTTAATAAGATTAAAAACCTAGAGGCAAACAATTGGGATTATCTCTAAGGATGGATAAATACGGAGTTATTTGCGCACTTGAACCAAGAGTTGAATAATGATGCAATTTGAATTGTTCCTACCTAAATAACTAATTTTGGGTGACTTGCCAAAACAAGCTCAAAAGAAGTGAAAAAGTGATATTGGCACCCCGCTAGAAAATATAATGATATTTTCCGCATTAATATTTGAGGGTTATTAATCCGTAGAAGAATAGTGGGAGCTGTATTTAATAATCTAGCCATAATTAAATATAGTTAATTGTTCACAAATACTAAAACTAGCGTATTTTCCTTTTTGTGGAACTCAAATGGCAAGCAACTTATCGAACTCATCTCACTCCCTACGCTCTGTCCTTGAGAAGGACAAGCTGTCCGGGACCAATTTTCTAGGCTGGTACAAAAACTTGAGAATCGTTCTCAAGCAAGATTTGAAATTGTGCGCTCTAGAGGAGCACATTCCTGATGGTTCAGAAAACAACACTCTTACGACCCTAAAGGCATATCAGAAGCATGTTGATGACGCTAATGATGCGGCCTGCCTAATGCCTTGCACCATGTTCTATGAGCTTCAAAAGTAATATGAGAACATGAATGCAGTCGATATGATCGCACACTTGAAGCACCTCCTCCAAGAGCAGGCTAGGGTTGAGAGGTATGAAGTTTCCAAGGCATTGTTCAAATGTCATATGTTAGAGGGAAACCCCGTGGGGTGATGCGCATGATCGGCTACTTAGAGAGCCTAGGCCGCCTAGGGTTTCCGGTGGGTCAAGAGTTGGCCACCGATCTTATCTTGCAATCGTTTCCTGAAAGTTATGGACAGTTCATCATGAACTATAACATGAATGAGATCGTGAAATCTCTACCATATTTACTCAACATGTTGAGGACATCTGAACAAAACATCATCACGGGTTAGGGAAAATCCATAATGATGGTGCATAAAGAAAAGAGCAAAAGGTTTGCCTCTACCTCCAAGGGAAAAAGCAAGTCAGTTGCCAAACCCAAGCAATATGCCCTTAAGCCTGTTGGTGGCGTAGCCAAAGGTGTGACTAAAGGTGAATGTCAATACTGCAGTCAGCCTGGACACTGGAGGAGGAACTGCCCAAAATATCTGGAGGATAAGAGGCTTGGAATAGTGATTCCACCACCACCAGGTATTTTTGTTATAGATGTAAATATTACTTTATCTTCATCTTGGGTATAGGATACTGGATGTGGATCTCACATTTGTCAAAATTTGTAGGATCTAAAGAGCAGTAGAAGATTAGCTAAAGGAGAGATAGATCTGCGCGTTGGGAATGGAGCAAATGTTGCTGCGTTGGATGTAGGCGTGTACGAGCTGTCTCTGCCTTCAAGAAGAGTTTTAGAATTAATTGCTATTTTGTGCCTGCTATGAGAAGAAACATTTATTTCTAATTCTTGTTTGGACAAGGAAGGTTTTACTATTTCTATAAAGAACAATTGTTGTTCCATTTATTTTGATAGTATTCACTATTGTAGTGCGAAATTATTTAATTGATTATATATCCTTGATCTAAATAATCATGTCTATAAAATTAATACTAAGAGGAATAAAAAAATGATTTAAATCCTGCTTATCTATGGCACTGTCTCTTAGGCCATATAAACGAGAAACGTGTATCTAGACTCCATAAAGATGGATTCCTAGACTCATTTGATTTTGAATCATATGAGACATGTGAGGCTTGTTTATTGGGAAAAATGACAAAGTCCCCTTTCAATAAGAAATGTGAGAGGACTAGTGAGCAATTGGAGCTTATACATACTGATGTATGTGGTCCATTTACCACGCCTTCCATGGGTGGTTATGTCTACTTCATCACATTCACAGATGATTTCAGTAGATATGAATTTGTATACCTTATGAAGGCCAAATCCGAGTCCTTTGAAAGGTTCAAAGAATTAAAGAATGAAGTAGAGAAGCAGCTTGGCAAAAATATTAAGGCTCTACGATCGGATCGTGGATGAGAATACTTGAGCCAAGAGTTTGACGACTATCTTAGAGAGTGTGAGATAATATCCCAACTCACTCCATGCGGAACACCACATTGGAATGGTGTGTCCGAGAGGAGGAATCAAACTCTATTAGATGTGGTTCGATCTATGATGAGTCAAACTGATCTTCCATTATAATTTTTGTGGTATGCTCTATTGAGTGTAGCTTTCACCATTAACCCCGTTCCATCTAAATGAGTTATGAAGACACCACATGAGATGTGGAGTGGGAGGCGTCCAACAGTGTCGTTCATGAAGATTTGGGGGTGCGATGTCAATGTAAAACGTTTACAATCCGACAAGCTAGGGCCTACGTCGGGCAAATGCAAGCTTGTGGGATACCCTAATGAAAGTAAGGGATATTATTTCTATAATCCAACTGAGAAAAAAGTGTTTGTTGCTCGGTCCGGCGTGTTTCTAGAAAGAGAGTTTGTCTCTAAAGAAGCCAGTGGGAGGACTGTAGAAATTGAAGAAGTTCTAGAACCACAAAGTATTGATCCTACTATGGAACATGAACATGAACCACAAGAGGTTGTGGAGTAGCTTGTTCAAGTAACACAAGATCTTTGTAGATCTAGTAGAGTGCACCAGGATCCTGAGAGATATCGACTTATCGTGACTGAGTCTGGTGACACGATGCTCATGGATGATGAGCCTCCTACCTATGAAGAGGCCATAGAAGGTCCAGACTCTCAGAAGTATCCTAAGGCTATGAGATCCGAGATGGAATCCATGTATACCAACAAAGTATGGACTTTGGTGGAACTACCGCGAAGGGGCACGTCCCGTAGGAAGATAGTGGGTCTTCAAGAAGAATATCGACATGGATGGTAATGTGATTACGTATAAGGGCCGATTGATGGCTAAAGGATTCAGACAGTGATGAAACCTTTTCAACAGTCGCAATGACCAAATCCATATGAATCTTACTTGCTATTGCAGCATACACGACTATGAGATTTTGCAGATGGATGTCAAAACAGCAATCCTGTATTGGAATCACCTCGAGGGTGTGTACATGACACAACATAAGGATTTTGAAGATCCAAAGCAAGCCAACAAAGTCTGTAAATTCTAACGATCCATTTCTAAATTAAATCAAGCTTTTAGGAGTTGGAATCGACGTTTTGATGAAGTAGTCAAAGAGTTTGGCTTCATCAGAAACGAAGATGAGTCTTGTGTCTACAAGAATGTTAGTGGGAGCTCTATTGCTTTTCAGGTCTTGTATGTGGATGACATACTACTCATTGGAAACGACATTCCCATGCTGCAATCTGTTAAAGATTGGCTAGGAAAGTGTTTCTCAATGAAAGACTTGGGTGAAGCAGCCTATATACTCGGTATAAAGATCTATAGAGATAGATCTAAAAGGTTACTCGGCCTGGGTAAGAGTACATATATAGACAATGTGCTGAAATGGTTCAGGACGCAAGATTCCAAGAAAGAATTCTTGCCCATGTCGCATGGAATCACTCTTTCGAAGAGTGGTTGTCCTTCCAATGAGATTGAGAAGGAACGCATGAGTAGGGTTCCCAATGACTCAACCATAGGATCCATAATGTACGCCATGTTATGTACTAGACCAGATGTGTCATTTGCATTGAGTATGACAAGTAGATATCAGTCCAATCCAGGTGAGAGTCACTGGATCGCAGCCAAGAACATCCCAAGGTATTTGAGAAGAACTAAGGATGCGTTCTTGATATTTGGAGGTGAAGAAGAGTTACCTGTAAAGGGTTACACGGATACAAGATTCCAGACCGACATAGATGATTACAGATCACAGTAGCGGTTTGTATTTTTCCTGAATGGAGAAGCGGTGAGCTGGAAGAGTTCCAAGCAAGAGATGATGGCTGATTCTACAACAGAGGCTGAGTACATTGCTGCGAATGGCGCAGCAAAAGAAGCTGTTTGGATTAGGAAGTTCGTAACTGAGCTTGGCATTATTCCTAGCATTGCGGATCCAATAGAGTTGTATTGTAACAGCACCGGGGCGATCGCGCAATCAAAGGAACCCAGGTCGCACCAGAAATCCAAGCACGTCTCAGGAAGTTCCATCTTATTCGAGATATTATCGAAAGAGGAGACGTTTGGATATGAAAGATTCCTACAGATGAGAATCTGTCAGATCCACTTACAAAGCCGCTTGTTCAGCGCAAGCATGAAGCGAACACTAGGAGCATTGGCATACGAGATGCACCGGATTGGCTCTAGTTCAAGTGGGAGACTGTTGGAATAGGTTCCCTAGAGGAAATCTAGTTTAGTATGAACAATAAATGGGCTAGAACTCTCATTGTATTATTTATTGGATATTTAATATAATGAATTTCTTAGATTTACAATGTTGTTGTTTATCTTAAATATCCCTAGTCCATTATACTGATTAATTAGGCAATCATCTATAGACTAGTATGGGGTTGGATTGATATGGGGATATCCTGATCCAACACATAAGTATGCATTAGGGGTAATAGCATACTGAATTGACCCATCTCCAAGAAGGCTACATACAAGTTATGTAAAGTCACAAGTGCTTCTCGCGGTGAAAACGGTATTGTCATCCTAAGACTTGAACTCACTAGATGTTCAAGTTGTGGAATATTGTGTTTTGGTAGCGTCAAACACTCCACCGTGACTGAGTATTCGGAAAAGCGCGTGTTGGAAAAAATAAGAAGAAAGCTTAGATATCGTCGTGATTTAGATAGAATTTGTCCCTCCCACATAACGGGAGCAAATATCCTAGGCCACTCGAGGGATAGTGCTTATAGAATGTCTGGCAAGACTCAAATAAATCAATATAGGATATTGATCTTATTTGCACGAATAAGGCTATTCCCCGAATCGAGGAACTATGGATTTGATATACGAGTGTGACTTGTATTTCTCGTGCCCAGTCCGGATATTGAGACAAAGGGATGATACAATACTTGCACAAGGTTTTTCATGATGACTATATCTAATTGTTGGCTAGAAATGATGTCTTGCTAGAGGCCGCTCCATATTAGTAAATAGTTACTACCAACTAAATAGAACCTATGGGGTCACACGCCATGTAGGGTTGAACTAGACTTGAGAATTAATTAATTAATATGATTAATTAATTAGAAGGATCTAATCGCAACAACTTGCTAACTTAGTAGGACTAATATGCAAGTTGGAGTAATCTGAACTTGAGTAGGATTAGGAGAGGGCCTTTATGTAGTAACAAGGAGTTGTTGGACTATATAAGGATGCTCCTAGCTTCCTTCACCAAAACATCTAATCCTCATAACATACATTGAGTAGGAGAGAAGGAATTAGAGAGCAAGACAACACCCAAGGCCGAAGCCCTAGGTGCCGTTCGCCCCCTCCCCGTTGGCCAAAAGATAGGTGGCCGAACCTCTCTCTTTGGTGCTCCATTGCGTGATTTCTTAATCCTCTTCCATTCCTCCTAGCTAGCACAAGGCGTTTGGAAGATCTAGATCTCACCTCTAAGCGTGGATCAACCGTTGAGACGTGATACTTTTCGCGTTAGAAGTCATCAAGGTGACCTCCAAGGTACATAACACAATTCCTTTACCATCGTCATGATTTCTCTTCTTGTGATCCTTGGAGGGTCTTGATCGGATAAATTTATTGTTTTTCCGCTTCGTATCCATGATCAAAACCCTACAAATCCAATCTCTCAAACCTGCTTCCAACCGGTTGTGCTCATCGCCTACCATTCGGTCGTCGGCCGGTGACAGTTCTGATCTCACTGAGAAGAGAGAAAGTCTCGCGAAATCTGAAGAGTCGCCTCGGAAAGGTGAAAAAGAGGTGGCAATTAATAACAAATTGCAACTTGAAATCTCATCGGAAATAAGAAAAGCCGAAAAGAGTTTGAAATCCAAAACCTCAAAGAGGATTTGGAGAAAAACCTAGCCCAAATGGGCCTGGTGGAAGTACCTGTTATCCAAGCCCATCTTCCAGATCAACAAGTTTTTTCAAGAAATGGGCATGTTGTTGATAGCCCCACCCAGCAGATACTCCCGCTGGACTATTTATCCACTGAACATGAAGTGATTACGAACCCAACCCATCAAACTTCAACCAAGACGTTGTCTTCCTCAGTTTCTACAGGTGATGCTAACCTAGAAATCCAGAAGAAGGATGAGAACTCGATGATTGAAACTCATGCGCCAGTTCGATCGCATTGTCCGGCTAACGGCAGTATGGTCAAAGGATCGGGGAAGAAATGGATAAGGCTTGCGCGCAATTTCCCGAATTGTAAAGGTATAAATCAGGAGTTCGTTCATCCTAAAAAGAGGGATTTGGACTCCCAAATCTCATATTTTCACAAATCAAAAGATACTATAGCTGATGGAAAGAAGCCGAAGCTGGTGGCAATGGAGATCGACTATGATGCTGAGAGGTGGAGGAAACCAGCCCAAACTTGTCCTCAGCAGCCCAATGAGACTTATGGCATGGAACTACCAGGGTGCTGGTAGAGCCCTCACAGTTCAACAGTTCAAGAGGATGAAGAATCTTCTTGCTCCAGAGGTAATCTTCTTGATAACTATGTGTTAGAGTTATATTTCTTCTACATTTTATTTCGTTTTGCGTGATTTTCGGGTTCATAATATCATTTTTACACCGTGAATGTGACGATTTTACGAAAGTTTAGTTTTGTGCGCTTAGTTGTTTGTCCGGGCGTTTTCTAGTCTATTTGAGCTATTTATCTCTTATATTTTACACCCAGTATGTGTAGTTGTCTGGTTCTCAGGTACCGGAGGCTCGGAGCGTGGAACGCGGACGAAACTCAGAACCTGCTGATCCATTTACACCATTGCCAACATCCATCTCCAGACCCTACAACATGTTCCAAAACCCACCTGCATTAACCATACAACTCCATGCCTTAAACCGAAACCAACAACATAACCACCTTCAACACCATTTCTCCTTTACAACATTAACAACCATTACTCAGTTCCCTTTACACCATTTACATAACAACACAGACCTCCTCCTCCATATACAACCTGCCTTTAACCCATCTTTTAACACAACCAAACTTACCCACAGTACCTCCATACCAACGCCAAATTAACTACCTACCTTCAGCTACAAAAACCGAACATACCACCTTAAACACTAACCTGAACCAAGCACCTTTCACCTACACTCATTACCAATTAAATCCACTGCTTCCACCAGCAGATTGCAATCTGCTAAACCTCAATTCACCCAACACCCCTTCACCACTAACCTGCAAAATAACCGAACCAGGACACAACCAAATCACCATTACTACCTCTTCCAAACAAACTGCAACTCCAACATCATCAACCCTACAACCTACACAGCCACCTCTCTGTTAGAATATTTAATCTGCTTAAACAATAAGAACATAAAAAATTAAACGATGAACCTGTCACCAAACTTGGCAAACTGAAGAATCGAAGAGGAACGCGTTGACGAACGCTTTCCTTAAAGCATTTTGCCCCCCGGTGCTATCGGTTTGAACGGAACAATCGCCTCCCAGGACTCCCCTTGTCGCAATCAACCGGCGTAGCACTTGCCCTTGATTTCCCGGACGGAAAGACTTGATGAACAGTACTTGAGAGCAAGAAAGAGATGGAGATTGAGAGTGAGAGAGATGATCGTTGTGTTGCTTCTTGGATTGAGAACTCATTTCTCAATTTATAGCACTAGGGAAGATGGTTCAACTTGGAAAACGTAAGCCCTCTTCATCTTCAATTCACGTACATCATTCAGTTTCCAGGAGGAAATTAATTATGTACGTTCACTTAGGGCTATCAATTTTCAAGGAGAAATTGATTATGTACGTTCACCTAGGGAAATCAATTAGCAGGAGAAGATTAATTGTATGTAATAAAATATAAACATCATATTATATCTGGGTCGACCCACGACCCAGACCCACCCAAAGTGGTCCGCGCGTGTGTTCATTATTTTATTCAACACAACTCTTCCCCAAGAATTGCAGCCTAATGAACATAATTTCAACACAAATTACACGGACAATTTGCTCATTCACCTGAACAACATTGTACCGTAACACCCTCAATCACCGGGTTATCTCATGAGCTTAAGTTGAGCTCAAACTTCAACTCGTGAGATTATCCAACAATCCCCCACATGAATGACCAAATTGGACATTCATCAATCTCAGTCTCAAATAAACTGTCCTGAAGCTAATCACATAAAGATAGGTGGTCATAAACCTTGAACCATCTCTTAGTGACACACTGCAGGATGTGCTGGCTCACTAGTGCGCCAAAGGCCTTGAACTGCTTGCCAATGGTGCACACCAAGTCGGCAGTGCTCACGCAATTAGGACTTCTAGTCATTCCGTCCTCGTGAATGTGCTCATTTGGCCATTGAGACACGTTTCCCGGTTTCATGAGTGCTATAGAGAATTCAGCCTTTCAATTCTCATAGAGCCGGCCCCAGCTCCACTCATATAGGTGAAATCTATTGGTACCTTGCTATACCATAGTTCATTAAGAGTTTAACTCATCCTCGATACAATGCAAGACATCACATTATCAAGCCAAAGGAAGGGCCAGGAAAGAAACTTTCCAATAATGGTGATGTATCCCTATCCGTACATAGTTAGGTTGTCCCTTTGAACCTAATTCTTGGGATCTCCAGTCACTTAGGTAGGGTTTGCCACTATGACAGATTTTTCAAGAGGCTTCAGACCCATTCCTTTCGATAAATTCCAGACTTGCTCTCTCGGTAGTCCTTTAGTCAGCGGATCGGCTAGGTTATCCTTAGACGTAACATAATCGATCGATATTATACCGTTCGAGAGCAACTGTCTAACAGTATTGTGTCTACGACGTATATGTCTAGACTTTCCATTATACATAGCATTTTGTGCACGTCCAATTGCAGACTGACTATCGCAGTGTATGCAAATTGGAGGTACCGGTTTCGGCCACATAGGCAAGTCCTCTAGAAAGTGACGAAGCCATTCAGCTTCTTCACCAGCCTTGTCCAACGCAATGAACTCAGATTCCATCGTAGACCTTGCTAAGCACGTTTGCTTTGTAGATTTCCACGACACTGCTGCTCCACCGAGCATGAATACATATCCACTTGTGGATTTCGATTCGTTCGTGTCAGAAATCCAGTTAGCATCACTATAACCTTCTAATACCGGTGGGTATTTAGTATAGTGTAATCCAAGATTCTGAGAATATCTTAAATATTTCAGAACCCTCACCGCTGCTTTCCAGTGGTCTACACCAGGATTGCTCGTAAACCGACTCAGCTTGCTAACTGCATGAGCAATATCTGGTCTTGTACAATTCGCAATGTACAATAGGCTACCAACTACTTGAGCATATTCAAGTTGGTTAATTCCTTCTCCGGTATTCTTGGTAAGATGCAGACTTACATCAACCGGAGTTTTCACAGGTTTGCCTTTATCTTTGTCAAACTTATTGAGAACTTTCTCAATATAATGTGATTGAGATAAAGCATACCCTTCTCGTGTTTTAGAAATCTTAATTCCTAAAATCACATCAGCTAGACCCATGTCTTTTTTGTCAAAGTTCTTGGTTAACATCTTCTTTGTATCTTCGATGACCTTCTTGTTGCTACCCAAAATAAGCAAGTCATCAACATACAAACAGACTACTACATAGCCTTCATGAGTGTTCTTAATGTAGACACATTTGTCACACTCATTGATGTTGAAACCCCCTGACATCATGGTTCTATCAAATTTCTCGTGCCATTGTTTCGGAGCTTGTTTTAATCCATACAAGGATTTAACAAGTCGACAAACTTTGGCCTCTCGTCCTGGGACGACAAACCCTTCGGGTTTTTCATATAAATTTCCTCGTTCAGTTCACCATTCAAGAACGCCTTCTTAACATCCATTTGGTGAATCTCGAGGTTAAACAAAGCCGCTATAGATATTAACACTCATATTGATGTTATTCGAGGCACCGGCGAACAGGTATCGAAGAAATCGATCCATTCATGTTGCCTGAATCCCTTAGCTACCAGCCGAGCTTTGTACTTATCAATTGATCCATCAGCCTTCAACTTCCTCTTGAAAATCCATTTGCACCCAAGTGGTTTACAACCAGGAGGAAGATCCACCACCTCCCAAGTGTGGTTTTGCATAATGGAATCAATTTCACTATTAATTGCTTCCTTCCAATAAGGAGCTTCCGGACTAGAGACCGCTTGCTTATACGTCTTTGGCTCATCATCCATCACCAGGGTTATGAAATCCGGACCAAACGTTTTAGCAATTCTAGCCTTTTTGCTTCGTCGAGGTTCATCCTCTATAGGAGTTTCCTTAGATTCCGGGTCACGTACCCTATTAGAAGGGTGCCCAGATTCCCTTTCCTTACATGAAAACACATCCTCAAAGAACGACGCAGTTCTAGCTTCCAATATAGTGTTCTCATGTATGCCTGGAATATCCGATTTGTGAACCAAAAACCGATATGAGCTACTATCATGTGCATATCCAATGAACACACAATCCACCGTTTTTGGTCCTATGCGAACCTTTTTCGGAGGTGGTACTAACACCTTTGCCAGACACCCCCACACTCGAAAGAATTTATAAGTAGGCGGATGGCCTTTCCATAACTCATATGGAGTCTTATCAACTTTCTTTCGAGGAATTCTATTTAGAATATGGTTCGCAGATAAGATTGCTTCCCCCCACATGTTCTGGGGCAAACCAGAACTTAAGAGCATAGCATTCATCATTTCCTTTAACGTCATATTCTTTCGCTCAGCAACACCGTTTTGTTGTGGCGAATAAGGAGCCGTTGTTTGGTGAATAATTCCATTTTCAGAACACACTTGTTCAAATGGTGATTCATATTCACCTCTCCTGTCACTCCGTAGTGACTTTATTTTATTTCCAAGTTGATTTTCAACCTCATTTTTATAGTTCACGAATGCACTTATGGCTTCATCCTTACTCTTTAAAAGATATACATAGCCATACTTAGTGCAATCATCTATAAAAGTAACAAAGTACTTATACCCTGCTCTTGTTTGAACAACTTTCAAATCACACAGATCAGAATGTATCAATTCAAGAGGAGTTGTACTTCTAGTGACATTGTGGAAAGGTTGTTTTGTTAATTTCGCTTCTACACAAGCTTCAAACTTATGACTTGAGTCTATTTTCGATTTAGGTAGGTTACCAATTTGAATCAATTTTCGAATTGAATTGAAATTTACGTGGCCTAATCTACCATGCCAAATGAAAGAAGACTCAATCACGTAAGCAGAAGTAGAAGCTTTTTCATTAACGTTTGGAGGGTACACAGTTGCAACATTCATTTTGAACAACCCCCACTAAGATACCCCCTGCCAACATACACCCCACTTTTGATCAAAGTAAACCTACCCGACTCAAAGACAAGTCTAAACCCATTCTTTGTGAGAAGAGTTCCAGACACTAAGTTCTTTCGGATTTCAGGTACATGGAGTACATCGTTGAGGGTCAACAGACGTCCTAAAGTCAGCTTCAGCACAACCTTTCCCTTGCCACTAACATTGGCAGTCGCAAAATTGCCCATGAAGATAATTTCTCCATCATTGGATTCCTTATAGTCGGTGAACATCTTCTTATCACAGCAAACATGGCGAGTAGCTCCGGTGTCAATCCACCACTCCCTCGGATTGCTGCCAACAAGATTCACCTCTGTGACCACAGCCGAGAGATTCATATCCCCGACATCGTGGACTAAGTCATCCACCTCAGACAAGTTAGCCTGGTTCTTCTTTCCACCATATACAGCCTTTCCTTTCTTGGGACAGTCCACTGAGCGGTGACCTTTTGCTTTACATTTATTGCATTTTCCTAGGAATTTCTTCCCAATTCCTCCCTTAGCTGATAGTTTCCCATCACGCTTCTTTGGTGCATTCGAAATACCTCCCTTAGAGGTTTTCCGAGGATAAGAGACATCCTCCACCATATGGGCCTTGGCTTTCCCATGGGTCACTTTATAGAGGGAGTTCTGATCCTTAAAAGTATCTTCCTTTATGCGAATCCTCTGAATGAGTGCATCAAGTGTCAGAGGTCTCTTCTTGTACAAAATGTGTTCCTTGAACCCATTCCAAGAACTTGGCAGCTTATCCCTGACACACTCTACCTTGAGTGATTCACTCATGGTCACGCCCTCTTGATGCATCTCATGAAGCATGACCTGCAACTCGTGAACCTGCTCCATCACAGGCCTAGTTTCCACCATCTGATAATGGAGGAACCTTTTTGCGATGAACTGCTGGTGTCCACCATCTTCGACTCTGTACTTCTTGTCCAGAGCATCCCAGAGATCCTTGGACGTCTCCATGTGAGCATAAACACTATACAATGCGTCCTCCAAGCTGTTCATGATGAAGTTGCGACAAAGATAATCAGACTGCTTCCAAGCATCTACAGCCGCAACTTGCTGAAAATCAGCACTCTCTGGTAACTCTGGCTTGGATTCTGTCAAGAACCTATCCAAGTACAAAGTGGTCAAGTAGAACTTCATTTTTTGTTGCCACAACCTGAAGTCTTTTCCGGCGAACTTCTCAGGCTTCTCGACGAAGCCGGGACGCCCTTGACCTGATCCTATGATTGGATTACCAACGAATGGTGTTACATCACTAGCCGTGTAGACTTGGCCAAATCCCGTTGCAGCTGATTGAACTCCGACCCTACTTGAAGTCATCAATTTAGGGGTAGGCGTTCGCAGCGAGCTTGGTGCAAATCCAAGATAAGAGGATACCCCAGCGGATGACGACAGACTTACTCCTGAGAGTCCCGCTGAAAGACTCGGAATCATCCCTTGAGAACTGTTTGACACACCAACAAATGATGTACCAACCATGGTAGTTGAACCCATGACATGAGATCCACTCGCGGCAACAAATGCCGGGATACTCTCAGCCAACGTGAAACTAGCCTCTTGGGTGCCCGGAATCAAAGCAATGTCAATTCCCGAAGACATCTCGAACTGTCACCAAAACAGGAGGAGAATAAGAAACGAGAAACGATTTTCTCGTAAACTAGATACAATACTAGTACATCAATATAAAAATTGCAACATAATTTTGAGCTTTGCTCGAAAGTTGCACAACGACAGTCCAAACTGTCTAAGACATAATTATTATATAATAATGAAACAAGATATCAGATCTGTAAATAATCTGCCTTAGTTTCTCCAGACTTCACTTTTAACAAGATGAATAAGGAGTGCTTAAGAAACTTTATTTCTTAAAATAAAGAACACAATAAACATTAACTGTAGCATTCAAGTTATAAACTGATGTTAGAAACTTTAATTCATAAAATAAAGAACATAATAAACATTAACGGTAGCATTCAAGTTATAAACTGAAGTTACTAACAAATACGTAAGAAACTTTAGTTCATGAAATAAAGAGCATAATAAACATTAATTAGCATTCAATTTAAAGTAACTAACTATTAATGACACGCCAACTAGTTTTCAAGAGCAGTAAGTGAAATGGCACAAGCAGCTTGAATTCAATTCATAGACGATAGCATTATAATTTGAACCATGTGCTAAAGCAACGGAATAACAAGTGATAAACACAGTTTTACAGTTTGGGAAAAGAAACTTAACTTGCTGAAGACTAGGCATAAATTGCAACAATACTATATGGTTAAGATTATGAGGAAGACAAGACAAACATGATTATAACATGCTTTCTTAGAATTAAAGACAACAACAGACTATCTAAACGGTCAAAAAGGTAAACAAAATCAAATAAAATATCCAGGTTAACACCTAAATCTATGAAAAGTTAACCAAAATAGACAGGAGCAAGAAACTAAACAGGCAGTAACAAGAGGAACATATAGATTCATAGACGCAGATTAAAGTTCTAAACAAAACAAAACGCTTTAAGATTGTTAGAATATTTAATCTTCTTAAACAATAAGAACATAAAAAATTAAACGATGAACCTGTCACCAAACTTGGCAAACTGAAGAATCGAAGAGGAACGCGTTGACGAACGCTTTCCTTAAAGCGTTTTGCCCCCCGGTGCTATCGGTTTGAACGAAACAATCGCCTCCCAGGACTCCCCTTGTCGCAATCAACCGGCATAGCACTTGCCCTTGATTTCCCGGACGGAAAGACTTGATGAACAGTACTTGAGAGCAAGTAAGAGATGGAGATTGAGAGTGAGAGAGACGATCGTTGTGTTGCTTCTTGGATTGAGAACTCATTTCTCAATTTATAGCACTAGGGAAGATGGTTCAACTGGGAAAACGTAAGCCCTCTTCATCTTCAATTCACGTACATCATTCAGTTTCCAGGAGGGAATTAATTATGTACGTTCACCTAGGGCTATAAATTTTCAAGGAGAAATTGATTATGTACGTTCACCTAGGGAAATCAATTAGCAGGAGAAAATTAATTGTATGTAATAAAATATAAACATCATATTATATCTGGGTCGACCCACGACCCAGACCCACCCAAAGTGGTCCGCGCGTGTGTTCATTATTTTATTCAACACAACTCTTCCCCAAAAATTGCAGCCTAATGAACATGATTTCAACACAAATTACACGGACAATTTGCTCATTCACCTGAACAACATTGTACCGTAACACCCTCAATCACCGGGTTATCTCATGAGCTTAAGTTGAGCTCAAACTTCAACTCGTGAGATTATCAAACACTCTCTGCCATTAACCCACTATTTAACAACCTGTCATCACCTTTCCCTTTACAGCCACCTCTCTTCCTCCTCCAAAAACCAGACCAATTAATACCCAAAACCACCCAATGAACCTGCAACTATCACGCGCAACAACCACCACCATTACCGCTGCCTAGAACCACCACGATCCACCACAAGAAGCCATGACCTTCTCCAATCTCCGATCAAGACACAAACCCAATACTGAAGCAGACCTGCAATCAAGAAACAGAGGCATCAAGAAGAGTCAAGAAAAAGAGGAAGAAACAGAGAAGAGGCAGCGCAGAACAGAGCAAAGCAGAGAGGAAACGGAGCAAGAATCAAGAAGCAGAGAGAAGAAGAAGAAACAGAGAAAGAATAAAGAGGAGAATTGCCCTGGAGATCGCACGATCACTTCTCCAGGTCGTGCGATCAAGAACCAGGACTTAGCCAAATAAGAGGAAGAAAATAAAAGATAAACTCACTGTTTTAACGATCAGACCCTCTGATCGTGCGATCAGAGGCAAGGGAGAAGGAGATCGCACGATCTGTGAGGCTGATCGCAGGACCTCCTGGAGGCAAAGCCATGGGAAGAAAGAAAAAAAAAGCACGGGTTGTTTTCAATAAAACCCTAACTGGGCTCCAACATATTTGGAAGGGGAAAAGTGCAAATAGCATAAGTTTTATTCCAAGTTTGGACGGGGATGATTTATTCTCACAAAATAGGGGCTCTCTCATTCATTCTACGCAAGGGAAAAGAAAAAGAGGACATTCAAACAAGGAAGAAGACCAAGACGAGGAAGCTCCAATTGAGAGTTTGATTTCTTTTCTTCTTCCTCTCTGAATTTGTTTATGGAGAAATTATCTTGTTCTACTAGTTTGAATAAGAGTTGCTAGTCGTTTTTCTAGGCGTATCTACAAGAGCCTAGGGTTTATGTAGACGGTTACAGTTTTCCGGATTTAGACTTGTTTCATGCTTTTGATTGTGATTTATTGGATGAACGTTGATTTCATGAATTTGTTATTGAATCTAGTCTATTGACACGACTAGTTTATGATTTGATAGTCATGAAAACTAGGGTTTGTTCGTAGTCATCTTTGTGCTTAATGTTAATATCTTTTCTTGTTACATGTTATTGTTTCAAACTTAATCCTTAGTGTGAAACGAGTAATCAACCGGTTGTTCTAGTTAATTAGATGAGTGCATGACAGTGACTTAGACTAATTGTGATGAGAACTTGAACACAATCCAGAATCACCGAGATCGAAAAGGAGAAGTGTTAGGATTGGTCTTAGTGTGGGTAGATTTGGTAGGAATATTCAGATGTTTCGTGAAACGGTGGACCGACAGGACCCGTTATCGTACCAGTAGATGACCTGCTAGAACAGACCGGTAGACAACACGAGAACGAGAGGAGATTGTAGTCAACCGAGACGTAAAATGACATGACACCGAGAGGATATTGTCATAGCCTATTACCCGGCTGAACTAGAATAGAATTGGCGTGTTACATAGCTGAACCGGAATGGGTCTACAACCCTAGGTGATCTGGAGATCGCCTAGTTTCTCCATACTTGTTTATAAAATATAAAAAAATAAAAAACATTAGTTAGTCGTTATTTTAATTCAGTCGCTTGTTTGGGGGCGCATCCGGTTTTATCACAATCTTTTCCTCCTGTTACCGTACTGTAAACTAATCACTTAATTAAATAGTCTCGAGTCTGTCCTCGTGGGATCGATAAATCGGGGTTGAAATACCACCCCTATATTACTTGAACGTGCACATGCGCATACGCGTTAGTAAATTGTGTCATTTTTTTGGCGCCGTTGCCGGGGACAATGGTAGATTATTTAGTTAGGAGTTAGTTTAGAGTAATTTTATTTTAGTTTTATTTTTTACTTCTTTTTATTCTATATCTTTGTGCTTCACGGGTGTCTTGTGAGTCTAATTTTCAGGAATGCAGGAAGCAAGAGAAAATATAAGCATGTGGAGCGAAGACTGTTATTCGGGTCCCCCCTACTGTTTCCACTGCAGGGGTAACCATGAAGACGAGGACGCATGCATAATATGGTGCTACATATGCGGCATTTGGCACGACCGTAGAGACTCGTGTCGAGTACATGCCCCCCAGCTTCATCAGCACTAGGAAGATTCATCAACAATTATGGCAGAACGGCGTAGTATTATGGAGGACATCCAAGTGTGCACAAAGTTTTTGTCCATAGCTGCACAAGTGCCACAAGAGGATTCTGCCACAGGTGGGGAATACGTGTGGGAGATGATGGAGAGGATAAAGAAAAGAATAGAAAAACTGTCAACAGCAGGGGAATCTAGTATTCAAGAGCCACAAGAGGAGCCCTTGCCACATGAGAGTGTGCCTCATATTGAACCTTCATCATCACCACCACAAGTGGAAAAAGAGATACCTGAGCCGAGTGAAGACTGCAGTGTCAAGGAACCATTGGTGGACTATGCCATTTATGAGGACTCAGATTCTAATTCAAACTGGGGTGGACCTGTGTGCCGAAGATGGGAAGACCTGCCGTATTGCGAGCCAAGATCGCAGGCGCCCTCACATCATTGGCATGAATGGGAAGACACCAGCATTGGAAGCCTGTGGTGTGCCGACGATGAAGCTGATGGTTCACTAGGGCCCATACCTATTGAGTTAAAAGCCCCTACTCATACTTTCGAAGAATTCTCCTTATCTCATATTAATCAAGTCTGTGATGTGTTGGAAAGCCTTGTGTATAGAGATTCTTATGGGGAAGAGCATCATGAGATATTTTCAATTCCTTGTCATATTGGCTACTTTATTGATGATCCATATGCCATAGTCAAAGAGTTGGAAATCAACAAGTTTGGTGGTGTGGATGAATTGCATGGGTCATTTGAAGAGCATCTAGCACCAACGAGGTACTATTGGGATGAATTTATGGAGAGCGACACATTTGAGCCCAGTTGTACTTTGTGGAAGTTGATCAAGAAGATAAATTGCAAGATTAAAGGAGTAAGCTTCCACAACACTCCACCGTCTTTGCAGCATATGGGTGCACGCGAAGTCATTGAAAAGAGATGGTGGAAGAAGAAGAAGTGGAGGGATAAAGCAGCCTCCACAATCCTTTTCGGTTGAGGTAACCGGGTCGGGCTATCGACCTTAAATTACAAGCGCTGCTTTGGAGGAAACCCAATGTAGAGTAAGATGCTATTTATTTATGTTCTTTCTTTTAGTTCTCCATATGATTTTTAGGGGTGAGAGAGAGTTGCTTTAATACGTTCAATCAGTGTGCAGGGAAACATGTACAAAAGACGCTCCGGATTCCCCTTCTTGATGCGTGCGATAGAGAATGTTGAGTAGGCCCATCGGAATTTGGACGCGAGGTGAGACTTTTCCGGAAACTTTCAACGGTCCACAAGACCCCTTCTTGTTGTAGTTTCGCGACAACGGTGCCCATGTAGGTCCGGGCACCACAGGTACCTTTAACTCTTTTTTTTCACATTTTGAGCAATAATTGTATAGATCCACCGCCAACACATTTAAGCGATGAGTACTCTAATTATATATCTAAATTCGTTGAGGACAACGAAACGCTTAAGTGTGGGGGGGGGGTCTGTGTATAGTTTTGCTAGCAATGTCGGTCCTTGCATAGCCTTGTTACATGTAGTTGTGTAGTATTGTGAGTATTGTGTGGTTAGTGTAATGTTTTTAATATAGTGTTGTATTGTGATAGGTTCAAATTTTTTCTGCATTGTTCTGCACTTTTATATTATTGAGTCCCCTACCCAATCGTTGTGGTTAATCGAGTTGGCCAGTTACATGTAGAGTCTAAGAAATTATTTTAAAAAAATAGAAAAAAAAATCCAGAAAAAATTAAAAATTTTGAATTGGGCAATTGATGAAGTTTGAAACCAGAGAGAGTTCAGTGAAAGAGTCTCAATGAATAGGAAGCACCGTAGTGGGGAAAACCTTAAATTTTAGTATCCTACGCACCGTTTTCATGAAAGGAAGTCTCAGGTATTCAGGGAAAAGTGGAAAGTAGATGTCGGGCATACCTTTAGTTCCTATAATGTGCTAGGAGGATTTGGTCTTTGGGGTAGTTGAATAGTCTGTTTTCGATTGGAAACTTGCGGCCTCTTGCAAATCAAGGGTGGACCTTCGTGTATATTTGGTTCCATGTGGTACACTGGCTTAGCCTAAGTGAAGTTAGGGAGTGTACACCACCATCCCTTACGGAGGTTTCAAGAGCTAACCGAAAAAACCCACACTTAGGTACTCTAAATGCACGACTGAATTAATTAGAAGAGAATGAAAAAGAAAAAATAAATAGATCAAAATCTTCTCTTGGACTAGATATCGTGAACAGCCTAATGTGACCCAGTTCACGAGGGAAATTCTGGTTCAAACCATATAGAGCGCCTCAGGAAAATTAAAGTCAGGCCATATTACACGGAGTTGTGTCTCTCGTTAGTGGTACAATTTGCATTCAATGCAATAACAGCTAAGAGGGTCTGAAAACCTCATATGACTAGGCGATGAAAGACTACTACAGAACTAAGGATGCCTGGACCCTCTGAGCTAAAGGAGGTGCCCGGATCTTGGATTGAGTTTGGTGGATGTTTGGGCAATCCTTAGCGAGCTTGTGCGTAGGATCATCGTATTTTCAATTCCTTGTTGCGGTTGTGTGAATTGCAAAAGAGATTTGTGAGAACTTGATGATTTTGGTTAGTGATAGCGAGATTGCCCGTCTCTTAAGAAAAAGAAAAAAAAAACTACGTTGTTTCAATTTTTGCATTGTGAAATAATCGAGTTGCATTGGATAGAGCATGTTGATTGCATAGTCGTGTGTGTTCGTTGTTTGTGTCACATGGCTAGTAAAGTTGTATGCACTTTGGTTGATTGAAAACGTAGTTTGAGATTGATTTTGCTCGGGACGCGCAAAAAGGTAGTGTGGGGGATTTGATAACTCTGTGTTAGAGTTATATTTCTTCTACGTTTTATTTCTTTTTGCGTGATATCCGGGTGCATAATATCAGTTTTACCCCGTGAATGTGACGATTTTACGAAAGTTTAGTTTTGTGCGCTTAATCGTTTGTCCATGCGTTTTCTAGTCTATTTGAGCTATTTATCTTGTATATTTTACACCCGGTATGTGTAGTTGTCTGATTCTCAGGTACCGGAGGCTCGGAGCGTGGAATGCGGACGAAACTCAGAACCTGCTCCTCCATTTACACTATTGCGAACATCCATCTCCAGACCCTACAACATGTTCCTAAACCCACCTGCATTAACCATACAACTCCATGCCTTACACCAAAACCAACAACATAATCACCTTCAACACCATTTCTCCTTTACAACATTAACAACCATTACTCAGTTCCCTTTACACCATTTACATAACAACACAGACCTCCTCCTCCATATACAACCTGCCTTTAACCCGTCAATTAACACCACCGAACTTACCCACAGTACCTCCATACCAACGCCAAATTGACTACCTACCTTCACCTACAAACACCCAACAGACAACCTTAAACACCAACCTGAACCAAGCACCTTTCACCTACACTCATTACCAATTAAATCCACTGCTTCCACCTGCAGATTGCAATCTGCTAAACCTCAATCACCCAACACCCCTTCACCACTGACCTGCAAAATAACCGAACCAGGACACAACCAAATCACCATTACTACCTCTTCCAAACAAACTGCAACTCCAACATCATCAACCCTACAACCTACACAGCCACCTCTCTGCCATTAACCCACCATTTAACAACCTGTCATCACCTTTCCCTTTACAGCCACGTCTCTTCCTCTTCCAAAAACCAGACCAATTAATACCCAAAACCACCCAATGAACCTGCAACTATCACGCACAACAACCACCACCATTACCGCTGCCTAGAACCACCGTAATCCACCACAAGAAGCCATGACCTTCTCCAATCTCCGATCAAGACACAGACCCAATACTGAAGCAGACCTGCAATAAGAAACACAGGCATCAAGAAGAGTCAAGAAAAACAGGAAGAAACAGAGAAGAGGCAGCGTAGAACAGAGCAAAGCAGAGAGGAAACGGAGCAAGAATCAAGAAGCAGAGAGAAGAAGAAGAAACAGAGAAAGACTAAAGAGGAGAATTGCCCTGGAGATCGCACGATCACTTCTCCAGGTCGTGCGATCAAAAACCAGTACTTAGCCAAATAAGAAGAAGAAAATAAAAGATAAACTCACTGTTTTGGCGATCAGAAAATAAAAGATAAACTCACTGTTTTGGCGATCAGAGGCAAGGGAGAAGGAGATCGCACGATCTGTGAGGCTGATCGCAGGACCTCCTGGAGGCAAAGTCACGGGAAGAAAGAAAAAAAAAAGCACGGGTTGTTTTCAATAAAACCCTAACTGGGCTCCCACATATTTGGAAGGGGAAAAGTGCAAATAACATAAGTTTTATTCCAAGTTTGGACGGGGATGATTTAGTCTCACAAAATAGGGGCTCTCTCATTCATTCTACGCAAGGGAAAAGACAAAGAGGGCATTCAAACAAGGAAGAAGACCAAGACGAGGAAGCTCCGATTGAGAGTTTGATTTCTTTTCTTCTTCCTATCTGAATTTGTTTATGGAGAAACTATCTTGTTCTACTAGTTTGAATAAGAGTTGCTAGTCGTTTTGCTAGGCGTCTCTACGAGAGCCTAGGGTTTATGTAGACGGTTACACTTTTCCGGATTTAGACTTGTTTCATGCTTTTGATTGTGATTTATTGGATGAACGTTGATTTCATGAATTTGTTATTGAATCTAGTCTATTGACACGACTAGTTTATGATTTAATAGTCATGAAAACTAGGGTTTTTTCGTAGTCATCTTTGTAAATCGCGTCAATCTTCGCTCTTCCTCTGATAATATCCTACACTGAGGAGACTTTAATGATCTTCTGGATCCAACAGAAAAAAGGGGAGGTGTACCGAGAACTGAGAAATCTTGCCAATTACTCAATGATTTTGTAAATTGTTGCAACCTAGCTGATCTTGGATTTGAAGGGTATCCCTTCACTTGGTGGAATAAACTATCTGGCTATCATGGTATTGAGGAGAGGATTGACAGAGGCCTTGCATCTTCTCTTTGGGTCAAAAACTTTCACAATGCATTACTTAAACATGTTTCATGTTCAGGTTCTGACCACATCATCCTTCTCTTGGATATTGATCCTGTTCTCATTCCAAAAATAAGAGGGATTCCAGATTTGACCCCCTTTGGTTAAAAAAGGATGGTCACTCAGAAGTTGTCTCTAATGCCTGGTCCAAGGATGTTAAAGGAGTGCATATGTTCAAAGTGAAAGGGAAACTCAGTAACTATAGAAGAGAGTTGAAGCTATGGTCTAAAGGCTTTGGCAGAGGTTTCTCTTCTTCCATCTATGAAATGGAAAAGAAAGTATCTGAAATTAAATCAATGGACCAGAATGCTGACGCTTCTCTGCTGCAGAAGTTGGAGTTGGAACTTGAAAATTTGTGTTCTGAAGAGGAACATTTTTGGAAATTGAAGTCGAGAAACGATTGGTTAGATGCTGGAGATAAAAACACCTCATACTGTCATGCCTCAGTTACTCAAAGAAAGAAAAGAAATACAATAAATGGAATCTTTGATAGAAGAGGAAGATGGCTGGATTCTAAGCAAGAGATCACAGAGAAATTTCACTCCTTCTATTCACAGCTCTATACTGCTGATTCTTCCTCAGATCCTTGGCCAATTCTTAGTAATGTTCAGAAATTTGTGTCTCAATAGATGAATGATAAGTTGCTAAGTCCTGTGACAGATGCTGAAATTAAGGAAGCTTGTTTCGATTTAAGCCAGACAAAGCTCCGGGCTTTGATGGCTTTTCTGCAAGATTCTTCCATTCCTATTGGGACATTATTGGTGGTAAATTTAACCCAAATAACAGTTCTCCCAAAGGTGAACACTCCATTGTATGTCAAGGACTACAGGCCTATAAGCCTATGCTCGACATTGTACAAAATATTGTCTAAAGTTCTTGCTAAAAGATTGAAAGGGGTCATTGGTGATCTTGTTTCCGATTTCCAGAGTGCCTTCGTTAGCAATAGGTTCATTACGGACAATATCTTAGTAGCTCAGGAGATGATACACTATATCAAGAATCACATGAAAGGAAAAACAAGATGGCTTGCTCTTAAGTTAGACATGATGAAGGCCTTCGACAGCGTGAGTTGGGATTACTTGAGGCTGCTAATGCTCAGAATAGGATTTTCTCACAAATGGGTTAGCTGGATAATGCAGTATGTTACCTCTATAAGTAACAAATTAATAATCAATGAGAGATTAAGATATTTTATTGTCCCTTCTAGGGGCCTAAGGCAAGGAGACCCTCTTTCTCCTTACCTTTTTGTGCTTTGTGCTGAAGGTTTAACTGCAGCTTTGAAGCACTCTGAGCAACAAGGGTGGTTTAGAAGAATTAAAATCTCAACACAAAGACCATCTATTAATCATCTCTTATTCACGGATGATTCTATTTTATTTTGTAGAGCAACAGTGTCTGATGCTTGTGCAATCAATAAAGTGCTGAAATTATATGTAGATACTTCTGGCCAAATGGTTAACATGGAGAAATCGTATTGTCTGTTCATCCCAAGTACAAGTGCGCCATTAGTCAATGTTTTGCATCACTATCTCAACATCAGCAAGCACTTGGCGGGGAGTTCTTACCTTGGCTTACCAGCTCTTTTTGGAAGGTCCAAATCTCATACTATGAGCTTTTTGAAAAAGAGGATTATTGATAAAGTTATCGCATGGAAGGAGGATATGTTAACCCCTGTTGGTAGGTGTATTCTTATCCAATATGTGCTTTCAGGCATCCCTTTATTTGCAATGTCATGTTATTTACTCCCATTTTTTTTTGTCATGAGTTAAACTCGGTTATTTCTAATTTTTAGTGTGGAGGGAAATCTCTGAAAGATAGAAAAATACACTGGAAAAAGTGTGAAGATCTTTGCAACGATAAGGTGGAGGGTGTACTTGGATTTAAAGATTTACATCTTTTTAATTTATCCCTTTTGGCAAAACAAGCCTAGAGATTGATTAGTTGATGGAGAATCTTCATTATTTAAACAATTATTCAAGAGAAAATACTTCCCAAATAGTTCTTTTTGGCAAGCAAAAGCTCCCTCTAATTGTCCGTGGTTCTGGAGAAGTATTTTGGCTAGTAGGGATTTTATAAAAAATTGTTGGAGGTGGTGAATTTTCAGTGGTAATCAGACCAACAGTGGTTGGGATGTTCGACAAAAATCTCAAGTATAGGATATCACTACATGTAGTAATCCGGTAAGTCCGGAGTCGAATCCACAAGGATTGAGAAAGAGAGGTCTCACACTTGATTATGAAGAAACAAGTTAAACTAAATCTAACTAGTGCAATGAAGTGAATTTCTCAAAGGCTTTTTAAGCTAGCAAAGCTTCAAATCTACCAAGTAAGCTTGGTAGAGCAAGGATTTGTGTGAAACAATTCAAAGACACTTACTTAACAACTAGGCAATTAAAAACATGTTGCTAAAGAGTTTGTAGAACTAGTAAGAGAAAAGTTGGATCAATTGGATCTCCTAGTGATTCATGTAACCCGATTTCGACAACCAACTCATTTTCTTGAGAGTTCAATCCATGAGTTCGAATGGAGAAATCCAAATCAATGTTGCCTCAAGCATTGAGTATGCCAATTTCGATTTTAATCCACATACTCAATCAAGACACAATAGAGATTCTTATTTCAACTCATAGAAACCAAGAATTCAATCCCTCAAACAACAAAACACAAAGCACAAACGTATTCGAATTTCAAGAATCAACTAGGATCACAATTTAATCAAACAACACATTTAGCTACTCATGTTTGAGAGTGCAACACAAGAGATATCAAGTATCTTCAAAGATAACTTCATTATATTCATACTCAAGATCAAGATACACAAGATACTCTTCAATTTTCACCCAAATAACACAAGTTCTTGCTTCAAAATGAAGCTCAAACACTAAAATTTGATTCAAAGCTACTCTAACTTGATTCCAAACTTCACTAAATCAACTAAATAAAATAGCCAAGTAACCCAAAAATGAAAAACAGACTAAAAAAAATGAAGAACAAGAGATGAGAACAAGCTGAATCCGAAATCCCCCTCCTCACAGATTGTTGCTGGCTCTGTGATAGCTCAAAACGAGCTCAGAATCACCAGCACAATTCAAGAAACGGCCAAGGCCGAGAGAGAGAGAGAGAGAGAGAGAGAGAGAGAGAGAGAGAGAGAGAGAGGAAAGAGTTTGGCTTCAGAAAATTCGTTGGTAGAGAGCCATTTTCTTCATCTTCATCTTTAAGTTATATAGGCAGTGGGTAAGGGGTTGCTTGGCCTCCAAGAAGACATCTCAACCCTTGAATTGAACCAATCTTCTCTCAATCGTTGATTTTATGAACCTTCATAAACCCTAGGTGAATTGGGGCTTTTCTTGTTGTTGAGTGATAACTCTCTATTAGATTTACATTTCTTGCATATTTTATATCGTTTTGCGTGATTCCCGGGTTGAAATATGAGTTTTACACTATAAATGTTGAGAAAATGTAGAAAGTTGAGTTTTTAGCACTTTATTGTTAATCCGGGCCGTTCGATGCATATTTCGATATTATTTGTCAAATATAATCGCTTGGTATGGTTGTTCATGTTGTATTGATTGGAAATGATGCTAAACAATGGCTAGGAGGCACGAAACGAACTTCGAAAGCAAAGCAAACTCAAGAGGAAGCAAGAGAAGCAAAGTCGGAGGAGCAAAAGTGACCAATCTCCACTATTTTGATTGTATCTCGAGTTCTACAATGAATTTTGGAGTGAGACCAGTGGGAAATGAAAGTAGACTCAAAGAGCTTTCCAACGATAGGTCATGGAGCTAAAACGGAGATTGGACGAGAAAGATATGGTCCGTCAAAGATGCCAAAATGGAAGAAAAACATTATGCTCGATATTAAGAACACCAAACTGTGTTCGCACGAACACTGTTCGCACGAACAATCGAGTGTTCGTGCGAACAGCTGGGCCATACGGAAATTTTGTGGGTTTTTTGGTGATTTTGTGAAACTTTAGAGACCCCATCCCTATTCTAATGTTGGGGGACGATTCAAAAGGGGTATTCACAAATATTTTGAGTCTAGAGAGCTGGAGAAGACGGGAGAACAAGCTTGGAGCAAGGATCATCAATTACATTGAAGATTTAGCGTTTGATCTTCGTTTCTTCATCTTTTCTTCATGAACTCTATGATTTTGATCATGTTGAACAATATTATGTCTAGCTAAACACTTTAAGCTAGGTGATTGATGGAAAACTAGGGTTTGTTGGATGATTTTCCGGATTTTGGACTTGATGCATGCTTTTGCTTAAATTCTATGAACGTTCTTGTTAGCTTATCTATTCTTGTACTTATCTATTAATGTTCTTGGCTTGATCACCCGTAGAATATTACTTGTTGATAGGGTTGCACGAAAGTGAGCTCATTGAGACATGTTAAAGAATAGTTTAGGTGATCTTGTAGTTTCTTGAGACCGAGAGGAGATAGAAACTTGAGTAATCGTGTGAGGGTAGTTTCTATTGATTTTGTTAGAACTTAGTGAATTCGGTGGACCGACAGGACCCGGTGAGCGAGCCTAACAAATCAACTAGAGTGTAATTGTAGACGGAGGTGGACCGAGAGGACCCGAAGGCTATTTATTGCACAAATTCACGTGAGATTGAGAGAAGATCCTGATGAGTATTACCTGGTATAATTAGATCGTGCGTAGAGTGTTTCAAGCACAACCTGTAAATATTTAACAACCCTAGGGACCATCAATGGCCTAGTCTTCTTTATTAATCGTATTCCATTAAAATCATTCTTTTAAATTAAAAAATTATACAAAAATAGTTAGCTTAGTTGTTATTTAGTTTAAGTCACTTGTTTGTGGGTGACGAACCTTCAAATCAAACACTTTTTACCGGTTACTTAGGTATCAAAAATTTAATTCTTAATTAGATAATAATCGTCTATTTCCCTTGGGTTCGATACTCGGAGTCGTAAAATACTCCACTTACTACTTGATCGTATACTTGCGTTTAAGCGCGTTAAGAATTCGCGTCATTGAGTTTTGGGCCGAATTAAGGGGTGGGCTATGTAGGTCTTAGGATCAATTTGGGACCAATTTCACTTGATTTGGTGAAGAAACGAGACCGGGGTGAGCTCTCAAAGAAGCTTCGACGAAGCTTTCATGGAGGACGTGGTAGGTTCGTCAGGGAGAGAGAAAGAGAGAGAGAGAGAGAGACGCGCTGGTAGTGATGATTATTTCGCCATAATTTCTTCCGGCTCCCCCTTTGTTTGCTAGAAGATTTTAAAATACACCCTTGCCTCTTAAAACGTTGAGAAAATTGCAAATTAACCCCTATTCCTTTAGAGATGGTTCAAAATAGCTCTTTAAAATGTTTAGGACCTTGCACTTTAGCCCTAATCCGTTAGTCTCTTCTTTTTTTCACCCTTGAATGTCACTTTAGCCTTCTAATTTCCATTTTTATTCTAATATGGACCTTCAAATCTTCAATAATCTTCTAATCAAGTGCCCCCAAGTATCTTCTTCATGTCTCTTGGCCCCTCCAAAGTGTCTCAAATCATAATTTAAGCTCTCGACTAGCTATCCTCTTGTTTAAAGCATGTCTTTGCCTACAAAACAAGATAAAAACAAGCAAAACTACAAAAACAAGCATAAGTCTAGAAAGAGATGTATAATACATAAATTAACCATAAAAGCAAGTTATCAAGTATTCAATATAACCTACTAAAACATGCAATTCTAAGTACTTAACACACACCCCAACTAGTTAAGAACCAATCATGAGAGACACACACTCGACTAGACAAGGCTTGACTCAATTCTAAACTAGACTCAAATATTTACAAAAACACACACACACATTATCTATCCTAAGTGAGAACTCAAAGAAATAAAATACTAAGACTCACAAGCTAATTTTAATTTTTTTTTGGTGGGGAAAAAAGAAGAATGCACAAACTTCTCCTCAAATAAATTTTCAAAGTCCACAAAGATTGAGAAAGAAGCCTATGGACGTCAAAATATATATTCATACAAATGTGGGCGGTGTTTGGTAGAAGATGACTCATGCGATCCACAAAACTTGTTAAGTAAGTCCAATTTGCGAGAAAGTACGCCTTCAAAAATAAGGATCCCATAAAACTAGCCATTCTCATACTTATTCAAAAGCACCCATGTAGGATGGACATCCAAAGCTTTGAACAAAAAGTTTTAAGAAGGGGGGGGGGGGATGTGGTTGTGGGCTTGTATGATCCTTGTGGATTTTTTGGAGATGGTTCGATTTATCATAATTTCATTTTTTTTGAGATTTATAGCATTAATATTTTTTAAACCTCAAATCCAAGGCTCTCCAAGACCCACAACAAAATAGAAGAATATACAAGCGAGTGGGCTTTAAGCTAAATCATGGGAGCTATCTAGGTGGTGACGTAACATTATCCCCGGACACCCCTCTATTTCTTAGCATCGCATGGGGTGCCATTGGTCAGCACCACTCCAATGGGCTACAAGTTTCCACCGCAAAAACGATTACAATAAAATATTTTTGTGAAGTTCAAATAGCTTTAGAAAATGTACCCTTTATCAAAAGTAGAAGACGCCAAAGTTTATGTGATCAACTTAGTTTGAAGGACTTAAACATGAAACGTAAATTTAGTGTATCGCTTTCTGAGAACGCATGATATCGCGGAATGTGGGATATTGGTGTAGATGTATTGAGTATAAGCAAAAAATTCATTTTTAAAATAAAAATAAAAGAACAAGGACTAAGAGATTTCATTATTTGAAAACATGTAGCTTTCCAAAGTTCCCCCTTTTAACTTTTTCTCATTTTTTTTTCATTTTCCATTTTTTTTTAGAAATAAGTTACTCAACTATAACTTCCTAAGACTCAATAAAGCTATCAAATAAGGAAATAAAATCTAGACTCAAGATGAAGGCTAAAATAAATAAAACTACCAAAGAAAGAAGAAAAAAATTTATGGATTGACATGGGAAAAGAGTGATGCTTCTCATGAAAGGTGCACATTTTTTTTTTCAATTTTTTTTTTTTTTTTTGGATTTTCACTTTTTTTTTTCATTTTTATGTATTTTTCATGTAAATCATTAATGAAGAAAAAGAATGCTAGTAACCATTTAAGCAAGAAATAAAATCTACTCCACCACCAACTAAAATATCACACTGTCCTCAATATGTGAGAACAATGGCGAAGCATACAAATTCATATAAGAGACAAGGGATAGAAGGACCTCATTTTTGCTTTCTTGACCACCAAACACAAGTCCTCCTCCAAGAGCAACCTACAAAATGGTAATAGAAAGAGAAAAAAAAATACAAGAACTAGAGATAAACTAATTTATTTATTTACAACTTGTGACTTCTAAATGGGATAAATCAATTCATGGAACTTTTAATTTCTTGTAGTCTAGGCAAGCTTGCATATGACTATGAGCATGAGTAGGGTCAAGTCAACCCTCTTTCATTCTTTGCATTCTCAATTTTCCTTTCACATTCTCTAATATCTGAAGCACAAAAATTGGGAAACTAATACCCGGATCAAGTAAATGAAAATGTAAGGATTTGAGTGTTCCCTTCTTAATGAAAATAGCACTCTCTTGTTTCCAAATAAATTCTTCAAAATGCTCATTTCAAAGAAAGTGCAAGAGACATCACACATTTTGATAGAAAAACTTAACTCATCTTGGGAATTTAAAATGAGAGAATTGTCATGAGAGAATTCAAGAGGAGGATATTTACCACTAGTTGACATAATACCTTCAATGCGAAGAATATTTTCACTACAAAAATCTAGCTTATGATCCTTTTCTAAAATATGAACACCAAATTTCTCACTCTTTAATTTCACACTTTCATCCAAGATTCTACCAAACTTCTCTTTCACAACATGAAATTTATTTTCATCATGATCAATAGGAGAAATATGAAAGAAGACTTCAAAATTTTCACAACCAAAACTTGAACCCCCAACTTACTTGAAAGTCCATCCACAATCTCTAGTGGTGGGGTTCTCCTTGAATGTCCTCTAAGTCATTACAAAACAAGTTATGGTCACTAGCCATGCAAATGAGATTATCATCAACCCCTAAACATGCATCTTTCAATTCTAAATGAGGGGGTTTAAAATCATAAGTAGGAGGTTCCCCTCCATGCCATGGAAGGTAACTCCATTTTCTCATGTAAATCACTAATAGCATGCTCATGGGTAAATTCTCTAGGAGGCTTCACAAGTTCAATTTTACTAATAAGACTAATCCAATCATCCATATTAAATTCCTCACTCATGAGCAATGATGAGAAAATGCTATTTTCTTCACATAATAATTCCAAATCTTGTACAATAAAATCATCTATTCTATTGGAACATGTAGTAGGATCCTCAATCACTTCAATATAAGAATCAATCCAACTAATCTCACATATGTCATCATCATCTTTTGAGTTTGATTGATTACTTGTGTTGAAGATATTGAGTTCCAACGTCATATTTTCAAATGTAATGTTCATTACACCATTCTTATAATTTATAATTGCATTAGAAGTAGCAAGAAATGGTATTCCTAGAATGATAGGAATTGGAGAAGTGCCACTAGACAAATGGGTGGTGTCTAAAACTATGAAATCCACCGGAAAATAGCATTGATTCACTTGAACCAACACATCATCAATGACACCTCTAAGAACTCTAGTGGACCTATCCGCTAATTGAAGAGGTACTCTTGTGGGTTTCAACTCACCCAACCCCATCTTCTCATACACGGAGTATGGAAGAAGGTTTACACTTGCACCAAAATATAGCAAAGCATTAGCAATCTTATAACTCCCAATTGTGCAAGTGATGGTTGGTGAACGGTTTCAGTTTATACACCATATTGTTAATTTTACGCGAAATTGAAATAAATTAGCGTAGTAGATGTAAATTGAATATTGATTCAAGAACAAACAAGACCTAATTTTACATGGGATGTAGGATTCAGTGAGTTTGATCACATATGATGTGAATAATTTTGGATCTAAGACTAGGGTTTGGGCACATGCTTGGAAAATGGGCTTTTCAAGTACGGAAACAATTAAACTTGGGCATCAAGGCAAATTGTTTTTTGGAAACAACACAACAAGGAAAGAATTGTTTTTGGAAACAATGCCATAAGGAGGTGCGGCCCCATGAGGGGACCGCCCCACTCTCCCTTGCCGCGCAAGTAACACACTTGGTGAATCTCTTGGACCGTTTTGACCCTAGTATGTCCAAAATAACTAAACTTGAACAAGCGCGTTAAAAATTGGTTTTAACTGTATCATGTACTTTGTTGCATGGTGGATGGGTATGGCCTAGGCTGTGGATGTTTTATGCTTATGTGGTTTGGTTTACGGCCTGCGAGCTGATCAAATTAATTTAATAATTAATTAGGTTTTACGACCTGCGAGTCGTTTTTCTCCTCAACATGTGAGACTTTATTTATTTATTTATTCTAGCTTTTAGACTAGAATTATAAATATTTAGATGATAGCCAAGAGCATGGAGAAGAAGACCGAAGAACTAAGAAGCCAAAAGACGATGAAGACTCCCTACCCTAGGCGCGCCGCTATGGTGGAGCACATAGAGATGAGCTTGTCACTTTAGGGAAAATAGATATTTATCATTGGCTTGATAATATCTTATTCTAGGGGCCATATTCATGCCACATTATTTCTTCTTTTGTGGATGTTTATTATTTATGTCTTGTTATTTATTTTTGTGTTTATGGCGATACTAGCAAAACGTTAACAAGATAATAATAAACAAAGATGAACTTTTATTGTGGATTGCCCAATCCAAATAAGTAGATCATGTTGATTGGATCAACCAAATAAATTAAGAATAATTAAATCTCTCAAATAAAATATTGCTTTTTGCCTTCTCTTTCCTAAAAAACCTTCATGATCAGGGTCTATTAAAAATTCGGGCTTGCTAAAGCAAGGCGATTTTAATTCACCATGATTTGTTGCAAACGACACAAGCTAGTAATGTGTGTATGTTGAAGCAAGAGGTTGGACACAACTAGGTAAGAATCAATTGGATTGATGAACCTAGATGTTGGGTTTTGACGTAGGTTACACAGCGGAATAACAAAAACTGATTCCTATTCAAAGCCCACCAAGGATCACAGGAAGAGACATTCATAACATGATGAAGGACATAGAAGATGTGTACCTTTTGGTTCGGGAGATCACACGAAGAATAATGTCCTCGTCTCTACGGTTGATCCATGTCTAGAGGTGAGATCGAGATTCTTCCTTCTCAAGTGCTATCTTGGACCGGAGAAAGAGGGAAGAAGGAATCAAGCAACGAAGGAAGAAAAGAGGGGTTCGGCCCTCTCTTTGAGGCCGACGGGAAAGGGGGCGGAGGCTTCGGCCCTTTGTGCTCTTTCTCTCTCTATTGCTTTCTCTCCCACTCACTTATGTTATGAGCATTAGTTGTGGGAAGGAAGCTAGACCATTCTTTATATAGTCCAACAACTCCTTGTTAACTACATAAAGGCCCTTCCTAGTTTTACATGAACTTGGATTAGTCCCTTCCTTGCGTATTAGTCCTACTAAGTTTGCAAGGTGTTGCAAAGTGATCCTTATAATTAATTAATCATATTAATTAATCCCAAATCTAGTTCAACTCTACTTGACGTGTGACCCCATAGGTTTCTACTTAGTTGGTAGTAACTTATTACTAACATGGAGCGGTGTCTAGCAACACATCCATGCACCCAACTCATAGAAATAAGTAAGTGATGTCGAAAAACCTTTGTGCCCAATATCTCATATTGCACTATCCCTTTGTCTCCATATCCGGATTGGACACGAGACATAAATAGTCACACTCGTATATCCAATCCATAGTTCCTCGATCATGGGAATATGCTTACGCAAGCAGATAACATCAATATCTCCATATTGATTTATCGGAATCTGAGCAGACATTCAATAAGCTTCATCCCTCGAGTGGCCGTGGATATTTGCTCCCATTATGTCGGATGGACAAATCCTCTCTACATCACTATGATCTCTAAGCTTGCTTCCTATCATGCCCGATAGTTATCTTCATAGTTGCCCGGTAAAGGCGCAACGTTGGGTAACATCAAAGCATGATATTTCACAACTAGAGTAACTAGTGACTTCAAGTCTAAGTATTGAAATTATATTAGCACTACGAGAAGAGATTGTGACTTTAACATAATGTAATGTATCCTCCCCGTTGTGGGTCATCCCAGTATGCCATTACTCATAATGCATACCCATGTGTTAGACTTGATATCTCCATATCAATCTACAAACATACTAGTCTATATTTGATCGTCCTTTTAATCAATATAATGGACTAGGGATATTTAAGATAAACAACACATTGTATCTAAGGAATTCATTATATTAAATATCACAGTAAATAATAAATGAATATTCTAACCAATAACATTGTTCATACTTAATATTATATTGCCTCTAGGGGACCTATTCCAACAGTCTCCCACTTGCACTAGAGCCATTCTGGTCCATCTCGTATGCCTATAGATCTAGCGTGCCCTTGATGCTTTCGCTGCGCAAAAGGTTTAGTGAGCGGATATGAAAGATTGTCATCTGTTGGAATCTTGTACATGTTCACATATCCTCGATCGATCATATCACGAATAAGATGGAATCTCCTAAGTACATGCTTTGATTTTTGATGTGATCTTGGTTCCTTGGCTTGTTTGATCGCCCCTGAGTTGTCACAGTACAACTCTATGGGATCCACAATGCTAGGGACCACACCGAGATCAGTGATAAAATTCCTTATCCAAACTGCCTCTTTGGCTGCTTCCGCAGCAGCAAAGTACTCTGCTTCTGTTGTAGAATCAGCAACTGTCCCTTTCTTGGAACTCTTCCAGCCCACAGCTCCTCCATTCAGGCAAAACATGTATCCAGACTGCGATCTGTAGTCATCTTTGTCGGTTTGGAAGCTTGCATCAGTGTAACCGATTACACTTAGCTCTTCCTTACCTCCAAATATCAATAACGCATCCTTAGTTCTTCTCAAGTACTTTAGGATGTTCTTGACAGCAATCCAGTGACTCTCACCCAGATTGGACTGATATCTGCTCACCATACTCAACGCCTATGACACATCTGGTCTAGTACACAACATGGCGTACATGATAAATCCTATGGACGAAGCATAGGGAATCCTACTCATGCGGTCCTTCTCAATCTCATTGGAGGGACAGTCATTCTTAGAGTGACTCCATGCGACATGGGCAAGTATCCCTTCTTCGAATCTTACATGTTGAACCTCTTCAACACCTTGCCTATATATGTACTTTGACTTAGGCCGAGAAGCTTACTAGATCTATCCCTATAGATCTTTAAACCTAGTATATAAGCTGCTTCTCCTAAGTCCTCCATTGCAAAACACTTTCCTAGCCAATCTTTAACAGATTGCAAAGTAGGAATGTCGTTTCCAATTATTAGTATGTCATCCACATACAAGACCAGAAACACTACTGAGCTCCCACTAACCTTCTTGTAAACACAAGGCTCATCTTCGTTTCTGATGAAGCCAAACTCTTTGAGTGCGTCATCAAAGCGTCGGTTCCAGCTCCTAGAAGCTTGCTTTAATCCATAAATGGATCTTATCAGCTTACAGACTTATTGGCATTCTCTGGATCTTCAAAACCCTACGGTTGTGTCATGTACACTTCCTCAAGGAGGTTCCCATAAAAGAACACTGTTTTGACATCCATCTGCCAAATCTCATAGTCGTAGTATGCTGCAATAGCAAGTAGGATTCAAATGGATTTAATCATGGCGACTGGTGAAAAGGTCTCATCATAGTCAATACCGTGAATCTGTCTATACCCTTTAGCAACCAATCGCCCCTTATAGGCAACTACCTTGCCATCCATGTCTTTCTTCTTCTTGAAGACCCATTTTCACCCTATGGGCCGAGCCCCCTCGGGTGGTTCCACCAAAGTCCATACTTTGTTGGTGTACATTCAATCCATTTCGGATCTCATGGTTTCCAGCCACTTCTTGGAGTCTGGGCCTTCATGGCCTCCCCGTAGTTTGCAGGCTCATCGTCCATGAGTGGTACGTCATCGGGCTCAGTCACGAGAAGTCTGTACCTCTCTGGCTCATGACACACTCTTCCTCATCTATGGAGTTCCTGTGTTACCTGAACAGGTTCTTCCACAACAACTTGCGGTTCCTACACATGTTCCATCATTGGTTCAGTGATTTGTGGTTCTTGAATTTCTTCAAGTTCTACAGTCCTCCCACTTGCTTCTTTAGAAACAAACTCTCTTTCTAGAAACACGCCGGTCTGAGCAACAAACACTTTGTTCTCGGTGGGATTGTAGAAGTAATATCCTTTCATTTCCATAGGAAATCCCACAAACTTACACTTATCCGCTTAGGGCCCGAGCTTGTCTGTTTGTAAACGCTTTACATAGACATCGCAGCCCCAAATCCTCATAAACAACACTATGGGACGCTTCCCAGTCCATATCTCATATGGTGTCTTCATAACTGATTTGGATGGAACACGGTTAATGGTAAAAGTTGTCGTCATTAGAGCATGTCCCCAAAACGATATCGGAAGATCCGTTTGAGACATCATAGACCGCACCATATCTAATATGGTGCGATTTCTCCTCTCGGACACGCCATTCCATTGTGGCGTTCCGGGTGGAGTGAGATGGGATACTATCCCACACTCTCTAAGATACTCATCAAACTGTTGGCTTATGTATTCTCCTCCACGATCCGATCGTAGTGCCTTAATACTTTTACCAAGTTGCTTCTCTACTTTCTTGAACTCTTTGAACAATTCAAAAGATTCAGATTTGGCCTTCATAAGGTATACAAATCCATATCTATTGAAATCATCAATAAACGTAATGAAGTAGGTGTAACCACCCCTAGCAGGCGTGGAGAACGGCCCACATATATCAGTTAGTATGAGCGCCAATAACTAACTAGTCCTCTCACCTTTCTTATTGAAAGGGGAATTTTTCATTTTTCCTAATAAACAAGATTTCATATGATTCTAAATCAAACAAGTCTAGAAGTCCATCCTTATGGAGTCTAGATATGCGTTTCTAATTTATATGGCCTAAACGACAATGCCATAGATGTGTAGGATTTAAATCGTTAGTTTTAATCCTTTTAGTATGTATGTTATAGATCGAATTATTTAGATCAAGGATATACAATCCATTAGACAAATGTGCACTACAATAGTGCATACTATCAAAATAAATGGAGCAAAACTTGTCCTTTATTGAAATAGAAAAACCCTTCTCGTCCAAACAAGAAATGGAAATAAGTTTTCTGCTCATAGCAGGCACATAATAGCAATTGTCTAATTCTAAAATAAAAGATAGCTCATAAACCTCTATATCTAATGCAGCAACTATTGCTCCATTCCCGACGCGTAGATCTATCTCCCCTTTAGCCAATCTACTACTTCTTTTCAAATAATGCACATTTTGACAAATGTGGGAACCACATCCAGTATCCAATATCCAAGATGAAGAAATAGAAAGATTGACGTCTATAAAATAAATAACTGGTGGTGTTGGAATCACTATTCCAAGCTTCTTATCCTCCAGATATTTAGCGCAATTCCTCCTCGAATGACCTGGCTGGCTACAGTAGTGACATTCACCTTTAGCCACGTCTCCACTAGGCTTTAGGGCTTCCTTGGATTTCGCAACTTTCTTGCGCTTTTCTTTGGAAGTATAGGCAACTCCTTTGCCCTTCACTACTAGAAATTTTAGCAAATACCACACTTTATTTGTAGCATTTGAACAAATGCGGTAATTGATACCCTAAAGCAGCATTATTATTAATGTTGCAAAGTAAATGCTGTAATATTGTAGTATTAATCCAATAATGCTGCAACGGATGGTAATATTATAGCATTAATGCTGCTTTTTTTGTTCTATTTTGTAGCATTAATCCAATAATGTTGCAACGGATGGTAATATTGTAGCATTAATTACATTAATGCTGATTTTTTGGTTTTTTTTTGAAATGGTAATTTTTTGGTTCTATTTTGCAGCTTAATCCAATAATGCTGCAAGGGATGGTAATATTGTAGCATTAATTACATTAAAGCTGCTTTTTTTATTCTATTTTGCAGCATTAACAAACTAATGCTGCAATCACAAAACATTTGGGGGCAAAATTTAAACTTTCACTAAACATTTGGGGGGAATAGAAATTTTACTTAAAAGTATACAACTAACACTAATAAAGCCTAAAGCAGCCGCCTCACCCTCATATCACCCTCACCCTCACCCGTATGAACAAAGAAACACAAACGGAGAGAGAGAGAGAGAGAGAGGGGGGGGGGGGGGGAAGGGAGACGGAGATGGAGATGGAGATGAGGAACAGATCGGAGAGGGAGAGGGTGAAGAGGAGGAGATGAGGAAGCTTCGTGCTCTCTGACCTCTTCATCTTCCTCTCTCTCTCTGTTTCGGTCTCTTCCACAGCCAACGAACGCCACCGCCGCCGCCAACGAACGCCACCGCAGATCGGAGCATCCGCCGTCGCCATCGCTTCCGTGTCCAGAAAATGCCTCCTCGTCGGCGTCTCTCTCCCTCTGCGTTCTTGATCTGGTGAGTCTCTCTCTCTCTCTCTCCTTCTTTCCGTCCTTCTCTCTCTCTCTCTCTCCCTATGCGTTTCAGATCTGGAGAATTGCATGGGCGGTGGTGATTCTGTGAGACGGAGATGGTTCTGAGCTTTGCACTACCCATAACCTCATTGCTGAACCGATCGGAGAGGGGGAGGGTGAAGAGGAGGAGGCTGCGGTGGAAGATGGAGGATGAACTAGCGGATGAAGAACGGACAAGGATGAAGAACGAAGATGGAGGATGAACACTTCTATACAAGTGGCGGTGGTTCCGTTCGATGGCGTGTTGTTCAGATCTGCTACTACTTGATTCTTAGTTTTTTTTTTTATATTCTTCCCTTGTAAATCCCAGACATATGTTAATATCAGCAAGATTAGTTTCTGAGTTTTTATTTTGGTTGGATTATAGCTGGGTTGTTGGTGGTTGTTGTGATTGTGGAAAATGAGATTGTTTGTAATCTCAGACATATGTTAAATTTGTAATCTGTTTGTCAAATTTTTATGTATTTGTTAAATTTGTTGTGATTGTGGAAAATGAGATTGTTGGATTATAGCTGTGGTGTTGGTGGTTCATGCTGTTCTTGTTGTTGTGATAATTAGAAGTATTATTGACATGGTACAATGAGAGAATTAGAGTGAAAGTAGAAGGGTAAAATAGACTCTTCAATAGGAGAAAGAGATATAGAGAAGTATGAAAAATACAGCATTAATCGATAATAATGCTGCAAAATAAAGTATAAAATGCAGCATTAAGCCCTATAATGTTGCAATTTCATTCCCAAATGCAGCATTAGTGTTTTAATGCTGCAGGGTGTGAGTAAAACTGTGCGGCATTAGTTAATGCTGCAACTAATGCTGTTTTTGCTAGCAGCATTAGCTTAATGCTGCAATGCAAAAAACATCACTGGCTAATGCAGCATTAGCATTAATGCTGCAATTAATGCTGTTTTTTGCTAAATACAACATTAAATTTAGCAAAAACCGCATTAATCTAATGACGCTTTTGCTAATATTTCTAGTAGTGCTTGTTTTTATGCACCATCATTATGGCATTGCCCTTGCCTTTTTTAATGCTCTGGTCATCCGTCTTCAGCATGTTCAACAAGTCTGGCAGAGTCTTACTGATCTCGTTCATGTTATAGTTCATGATGAACTTGATATAACTGTCAGGCAACGATTGCAAGACAAGATCAGGTGCAAAATCTTGGATAAGTAGAAATCCTAGTCTCTCAAGGTTCTCAATTTACCCGATCAATCGGAGTACATGAGGCCCTACTGGATTCCCTTCTGCAATACTACTTGAACAATGCTTTGGACACCTCATATCGCTAATGCCTTGGTTGTTCCTGAAACAATTGTTTCAAGTGTATGATCATATCATCGGTCTCCATGTTCTCGTGATGCTTCTGAAGCTCAGCAGTTATGGTGTAAATAATGAGGCAAGTCACGTCATTAGAATCATCAATATATTTCTGACGTGCCCTTACTTCTGCTAGAATAGACTCATCCTGTGGTGGGGCTGGAATTGGAGTGTCCAGGACGTACACCTTCTTTTCTTGCTTAAGGACAATCCTTAAGTTTCTTTACCAGTCAAGGAAATTCATTCCAGACAGTTTATCCTTCTCAAGGACAGATCGTAGGGATGGAGTCGATGCGTTGTTGTTTGCCATTTGGAATTCTACTAAACGAGAAATGTGTAATTTTAGTATTTTTAAACAATTTAACTATATTCAATAATGGCTATTTTATTTTTCCGTCAAGAAAAATAATAATGGGTAGATCATTAAATATATCTCCCACTATTTTGCTCGGATTAATAGCCCTCACCATTAATGCGGAAAATATCATTATATTTTCAAGTAGGTCCAAGATCCCTTTTTCACTTCTTCTTGAGCTTGCTTTGGCAAGTCACCGAAGAATTGGTTATTTAGGTAGGAACCATTCCAATTGCATCACATGCAACTCTTGGTCCAATTAGGTGAATAACTCTTTATTCTTTATCTTTTAGATAACGCCTAATTGTCATGCCTCTAGGTTCATCAATCCAATTGATTCTTACCTAGTTGTGTCCAACCTCTTGCTAAAACATACACACATTACTAGCTTGTGTCGTCCGCAACACACCATGGTAAATTAAAATCGTCTTGCTTTGGCAAGCCCGAATTTTAATAAACCCTGATCATGAGGGGTGTTATGGCAAGAGAAGGCAAAACACAATATCTTATTTGAGGGATTTTATCATTCTTAATTTGTTTGGTTGATCCAATTAACATGATCTACTTATTTGGATTGGGCAATTCACAATAAAAGACCATATTTGTTTATTATTATCTTGTTAACATTTTGCTAGTATCGCCATACACACAAAAATAAATAACAAGACATAAATAATAATCATCCACACACAAAAAAATGTGGCATGGATATGGCCCCTAGAATAAGATATTATTAAGCCAATGATAATATCTATTTGCCCTAAAGTGAAAACCTCATCTCCATGTGCTCCACCATAGCCGCGCGCCTAGAGTCGGGTGTCTTCATCGTCTTTTGGCTTCTTTGGTTCTCTGTTCTTCTTTTCCATGCTCTTCGATATCATCTAAATATTTCTAATTCTAGACTAACATGTAGAATAAATAAATAATAAAAGCCTCACATGTTGATGAGTAAAACGACTTGCAGGCCGTAAAACCTAATTAATTATTACATTAATTTGATCAGCTCGCAGGCCGTAAACCAAACCAAAAATAATAAAACATCCACAACCTAGGCCATATCCATCCACCATGAAACAAAGCACATAGTATAGTTAAAACCAATTTTTAACGCGCTTGTTAATTTTTTAGTTAAATTGGGTAATTAGGGTTACAACGGTCCAAGGGGTCCAACCTTAGCCTATGCCGAACTCCAAGGACCGCCGCCCGCCACCTTGGGACCGGACCTAGGCCGGCCGCCCCTTGTGGCCCGATGCCTTGCTTGGCGCGCAAGGAGGAGGGGGCGGATGGCTAGGGTTTCGGCCCTAATCTCCTTCCCTTCCTTGTTTCCCAAGCTTGGTTGTTTCCATATAATTGTTTCCATAGTTGAAAAACTCCTTTTTGAACTATGTGCCCATGAACCCTAATTTTCAACAACCCAACTATTCACATCCTATGTGATTAAACTCACAAAATCAAACATCCAATGTTAAATTATATCTTGTTTATATTGAATCAAATTCAATTTTGCATCTACTATGCCAATTAATTTCAGTTTTCGCGTAATATGAATATAGCAGTGTATAAACTGAAATTGTAACACATAAAATCATGTTATGCACTACGACCCTTGGGTCTGTAGTGTTTTGATTCATGGATTGCACAACGGAAGCATAATCAAACATAACACCATGCAAAACCCTCCAAGGAAAACAAGTCAAGAGACATCAACGATGGTAAGGGTTAGAAATCATAAACACACCTTTGGGTTCTCCTTGATGACTTCAAACGCGAATAGTGTCACGTCTCTACGGTTGATCCACTCCTAGAGGTGAGATCTAGATCCTCCAAATCCATGTGATAGCTAGGAAGAATGGAGGAGGAAGAAGGAATCAACAACAATGGAGTGCCAAGAGGTGGGGCGGCACTCCTTTAGGCCGACGGGTAGGGGCGGTCCCATAGAGGGGGTTCGGCCCTCTTTTTGGGACTTGCTCTCTCCTTGCTTTGTTCTCTCCTTTCTTCTATCAAATAGATGTGTGGTGTGTAGAGAGAAAAATAAGCTAGGAGTGTTCTTTATATAGTCCAACAACTCCTTGTCCTACTACATAAAGAACCCCTCATAATCCTACTCAAGTTCGGATTAGTCCCTTTTGCAAAATAGTCCTTATCATGTCAATACATGGATTAGTTCTTATTTGAAAATTAATCCTAATCATGTCTCTACATGAATTAGGCCACCTTGGCAAATCCTAATCATGTCTATACATGGATTAGTCCAACTTGCATATTAGTCGTACTAAGTTAGCAAGTTGTTGCGATTTGATCCTTTTAATTAATTAATCATATTTATTAATCAATTCCCAAGTCTAGTTCACCCCTATATGGCGTGTGACCCCATAGGTTCTATTTAGTTGGTAGTAACAATTTACTAATATGGAGCGGCCTCTAGCAAGACATCCATTCTAGCCAACAAATAGAATAGTCATCATGACAAACCTTGTGCAAGTAATTGTCTCATCCCTTTGTCCCAATATCCGGATTGGACACGAGACATACAAGTCACACTCGTATATCCAATCCATAGTTTCTCGATCCTGGGAATAGCCTTATTCGTGCAAATAACATCAATATCCCATATTGATTTATTTGAGTCTGGCCAGACATTTTATAAGCACTATCCCTCGAGTGGCCTAGGATATTTGCTCCCGTTATGTGGGAGGGACAAATCCTATCTACGTCCACTACGATCTCTAAGCTTGCTTCTTATTGTATCCAGTACACGCCTTTATAACTACCCAGTTACGGTGTAGCGTTTAATGCTACCAAGATCACAATAATCCACAACTAGAATATCTAGTGACTTCAAGTCTAAGGATGACAATAACATTGCACCGCGAGAAGCGCTTGTGACTTAACATAACGTGTATGTAGCCTTCTCGGAGATGGGTCAATCCAGTATGCCATTACTCCTAATGCATACCCATGTGTTGGATCATGATATCTCCATATCAATCCAACCCCATACTAGTCTATAGATGATTGTCCTATTAATCATTATAATTGACTAGGGATATTTAAGAATATAACACTTATATTCTAAGGACTTCATTCATGTTAACATATCTCCATATCGATAACATAATGATTCGTAAATCCATAAATGTCACAATTAATTGATTGCCTCTAGGGCACAATTCCAACAGTCTCCCACTTGCACTAGAGTCAATCTCCTGCATCATATGCCTATTGATCTAGCGCGGCCCTCCACGCTTACACTGCGTAGGGGCGAGACATCTATTGGTACCTTGCAAATATTCACATCTCCTCTATCAACAATTTGATAGAGATTGAATATTCTGAGTAAGTGCATCTACTGCAGTAATTTACTCAGTTCTTTATGTTAGAATCAGTGACTGAATCTTGCCTGGAACCTTTCCAGCTCACAGTCGCTCCCACTAAGGCAAAACTCGAAACTTGACTTATAATCTGAAATCTTCTTTGTCAGATTTGAAGTTCGCATCACTGTAACCCCTTACAGCAAACTCTTCATATTATCTATTTATCAATAATTCATCCTTAGTGCTTCTCAAGTACCAAAGGATAATCTTGATATTTTATCCAGTGACACTCACTCGGATATGACTGGTATCTTTGTGACACACCATATGACACATCTGGCCTAGTACATTCCATGGCGTATCTCGTGAATCTAATTCATACGGTCCATTCCCAATCCAATTGGAAGGACAACTAGTCTTCTAAAGACCAATTCCATGTGACATGGGTAAGAATCAATATTCTTTTCACGTTGAACCATTTCAACACCTTTTGACTCATCATGGACCGAACCGTGTCCTACAAGGTCCGAACTCTCCTTTTAGACATGCCAAACCCATGTGGCGTGCTAGGTGGAGCGAGTTTTGGATCATATCCAACGCTCCCATAGAATCTTGTCAAACTCTTGGCTCAAGTACTCTCCTCTATGATCCAATCGTAGACCCCTAATACTTTTGCCAAGCTGGTTCTCTACTTCATTCCTGAATACTTTGAACAATTCGAAGGATTCTGATTTGTTTCTTCATAAGATACACAAATCCATATTTCTCTGATCCCATCAGTAAATATGATGAAGTACTGAAAACCATCTTTAGCATTTGTGCTTAGTGGCCTTCATACATCGATATGTATGATTCCCAAAAGATCATATCTTTGCCTAATAAGTCTTACATGTCTCATATGATTCAATAATCAAATGATTTCCAGAAATCCATCCTCATGGGGTTCCAGATATGTATCTCTTATTTATGGGGCCTAAACGATAATGCTAAAGATAAGTGAAGTTCATATCATTATATGCAAACCTCTAGGTATTAATGTTATAGATGAAATTATCATGATCATGGATATAGAATCCACTTAGACAAAATTGCATTACAATAATGCATACTATAATAAATGGAACAACATTTGTCCTTTTATTATGATAAGGAGCTTTCTTGTCCAAACAAGAAACTATGATAATGGTCCTACTCATAGTAGGGACATTATCGCTTCTTGTCTAATTCATGAACAATTTCTTAAAGGTAGAAATAATTCCCTACGGCTTTTCTTCAACCCTTTGCTTCATAGCCCCACGTGTAGGATTATTTCTTCCTTATCCAATTGTCTTCGTCTCTTGAGATCCTCAACATTTTTATGAATGTGAGATCCTCACCTAGTATCATATACTCTTGATGATGAGATAGACACATTGAATTTTATAACAAAAATACCCAAATCGGAATTCATAATTCCTTTATTATTTACTTCCATGTACTTTGGGTAGTCTCTCTTCCTCTACACTACCTATGGGACTTCGAGGCAACTTGGTTTTAGCAACAGGCTTGCTTTATACCCATGGGTTTGGCGCAAACAATTTGCCCTTACCCATGCTGTTAACTATTAACAATTTTTGCCTATGCCCATTATTAGTGTTTTGTTTAGTGATTTTTCAATCATATTGAGTAAATCAACTTTAAAACAAAACTATAATTGCATCTAATGCAATTCTTGGTCCACTTGGGTGAATAACCGTTTATTCTTTATCTATCTCATAGATAATTCCCATTCACTAATGTTTCAATCATATTGAATTAGCTTATTTGCATAACGCAAAGTGGAGCAACACTTCAAACATTTCATGTCTAGCTCCCTCCTTTTGAAAGAGCTTCTTTCAATGTATGATCATATCATACTTCTCCATGTATCTCTTCTTGCTTCCAAAGCTCAGAGTTCATGGCAACTAACATGATGCAAGTAACATCCAAATAACCATTCTTTGACGTCCCTTCCATTAGGTTTTAGTGTGTTTTGGTAGTTGGTAGGAAGAGATCTTTATGTTCTACGATGTACAACAATTTCTCTTTTATTTGAGAACAATTCTCAATTTTATACCAGTCTAGGAAATAGATAAAGTCGCGTTTTTATTTGTTTAATGCCATGGGTATTCAACATAATAGGATTCTGCAAATTTTGTGACATATAACTATATTCAACAAGGATTTAAATTGTCAAAGATAGCTCCCACTATTTTACTACGGATTAATAACCCTCAAGATATTAATGCCGAAAATATCATTATATTTTCTAGTGGGCCAAGATCCATGTTTCATCTCCTTATGAGCTTGCTTTGGCAAGTCACCCATAACTTGACTACTTTAGGTAGGAACAATTCCAATTGCATCCCTTATGCAACTCTTGGTTCAATTGGGCAAATAACTCCTTATTTATCCATCCATATGGATAATCCCAATTGATTGCCTCTAGGTTTCTTAATCATATTAATAGCCCAGTTGTGTTCAACCTCTTATTTAAACAATTGCACATTGTTACGTGCCATCGCATTACATCATTATGAACCAAGTCGCCCTGCTTTGGCACGCACGAACTTGATAAATAATGATGATCATGAGTGTTTAAATAACGAGAAGGCAAGAACACAATATTTGAATTTTGAGGGATTTTAAATTCAACTTTTAGTTCCTTTTGTTGATCAATATCAACCAATCTGTCTATTTGAGTTTGGGCACAACTCCTAATAATAGATCCGGGTTGTCTAATTATCTTATTATCCTAACTGCATGCATCATCCATACACCAACCACACAATAATAAGACAATAAAGTAAACAACCACAAAACAGAAATTAAACGTGATGTGGATATGGCCTTTTCTAGACTAAGATAATTCCAAGCCAATGGAATTATCTATGAATCCTAAAAGCAAACACATCTCCATGCATCTTGATCTTTTGGTCCATCCTTCATAGTCATGTGGAATGCTCCATGCTCCATATTTTGTGGCTCCTTTGGCTTTGGGATTCTTTTCTTCAATCTTGGCTAACAATCTACTTTATCTAGCACTAGCTAACAACTATACTAAATAAAATAAATCTCACAAGTTGAGAAAAAAAATGGCACGCAGGCCATAAAACCCTAATTAATTATTACAATTAATTGATCAGCTCGCAGGCCGTAAACCAAACCACAAAAATTAAACATCCACATCAAACCACATCCTAAAGCCATATCCAATCACCATGCGAATTGCACATGAACAGTTAAAATCTAATTTTAACGCGCTTGGTCAATTTTAATTGATTTTAGGATGTTCTAGGGTTAAAACGGTACATGGGCCCAACAATCAAATTGTCCGGGCCCAAAAAGATGAACCGCAAGGCCCTAGGGCCGGCCCGGCCCAAAACCCACACGCCTAGGCCGCGGGTTAGGGCCGCCCGACCCCTAGGGCGGCCAAGCTTGGGCGGCAAGCAAGGGGGGGCGGTCCCTAGGGGGGCCGAACCTCCTTGAGGGAGTTGTTTCCAAAACAACTCCCTTGCTTGGTGCCCAAGTTTGGTTGTTTCCTTGTTTTGGGAGAACTCCTTCTTCCCCAAGGATGCCCAAACCCTAGATCTTAGATCCTAAAATTTCTCAAACTCACTAATTCATGCATCCAATGCAAAAATTAGATCTTGTTATGAAAGTTTATTGACAAATTGCATCCCATGCTTGATTTGTCTTGTTTTACGCGATAAACAATCAATTTAAGGTGTAAAACAACTTAAAACGTAACACATAAACCACGTTTATGCTCTACGACATGTGGCTCTGATACCACTGTAGTGTTTTGATTCATGGATTGCACAACGGAAGCATAATCAAACATAACACCATGCAAAACCCTCCAAGGATCACAAGTCAAGAGACATAACGATGGTAAGGGTTAGAAATCATAAACACACCTTTGGGTTCTCCTTGATGACTTCAAACGCGAATAGTGTCACGTCTCTACGGTTGATCCACGCCTAGAGGTGAGATCTAGATCCTCCAAATCCATGTGCTAGCTAGAAAGAATGGAGGAGGAAGAAGGAATCAACAACAATGGAGTGCCAAGAGGTGGGGCGGCACTCCTTTAGGCCGACGGGTAGGGGCGGTCCCATAGAGGGGGTTCGGACCTCTTTTTGGGACTTGCTTTCTCCTTGCTTTGTTCTCTCCTTTCTTCTATCAAATAGATGTGTGGTGTGTAGAGAGAAAAATAAGCTAGGAGTGTTCTTTATATAGTCCAACAACTCCTTTTCCTACTACATAAAGAACCCCTCATAATCCTACTCAAGTTCGGATTAGTCCCTTTTGCAAAATAGTCCTTATCATGTCAATACATGGATTAGTTCTTATTTGCAAATTAATCATAATCATGTCTCTACATGAATTAGGCCACCTTGGAAAATCCTAATCATGTCTATACATGGATTAGTCCAACTTGCATATTAGTCCTACTAAGTTAGCAAGTTGTTGCGATTTGATCCTTTTAATTAATTAATCATATTAATTAATCAATTCCCAAGTCTAGTTAACCCCTATATGGCGTGTGACCCCATAGGTTCTATTTAGTTGGTAGTAACAATTTACTAATATGGAGCGGCCTCTAGCAAGACATCCATTCTAGCCAACAAATAGAATAGTCATCATGACAAACCTTGTGCAAGTAATTGTCTCATCCCTTTGTCCCAATATCCGGATTGGACACGAGACATACAAGTCACACTCGTATATCCAATCCATAGTTTCTTGATCCTGGGAATAGCCTTATTCGTGCAAATAACATCAATATCCCATATTGATTTATTTGAGTCTGGCCAGACATTTTATAAGCACTATCCCTCGAGTGGCCTAGGATATTTGCTCCCGTTATGTGGGAGGGACAAATCCTATCTACGTCCACTACGATCTCTAAGCTTGATTCTTATTGTATCCAGTACACGCCTTTATAACTACCCAGTTACGGTGTAGCGTTTAACGCTACCAAGATCACAATAATCCACAACTAGAATATCTAGTGACTTCAAGTCTAAGGATGACAATACCATTGCACCGCGAGAAGCGCTTGTGACTTAACATAACGTGTATGTAGCCTTCTCGGAGATGGGTCAATCCAGTATGCCATTACTCCTAATGCATACCCATGTGTTGGATCATGATATCTCCATATCAATCCAACCCCATACTAGTCTATAGATGATTGTCCTATTAATCATTATAATTGACTAGGGATATTTAAGAATATAACACTTATATTCTAAGGACTTCATTCATGTTAACATATCTCCATATCGATAACATAATGAATCGTAAATCCATAAATGTCACAATTAATTGATTGCCTCTAGGGCAGAATTCCAACAGGGTCTGATACCACTGCTGGGTTTTCACGTAGGTTACGCAGCGGAATAACAAAAATTGATTCCTACTCAAAGCCCACCAAGGATCACAGGAAGAAACATTCATAACATGATGAAGGACATAGAAGATGTGTACCTTTTGGTTCGGGAGATTACACGAAGAATAATGTTATCGTCTCTACAGTTTTTCCACTTCTAGAGGTGAGATCTAGATTCTTACTTCTCAAGTGCTAGCTTGGACCGGAGGAAGAGGAAGAATGAATCAAGCGACGAAGAAGGCAAAGAGGGGTTCAGCCATCTCTTTGAGGCCGACGGTAAAGGGGGCGGACACAGGGGGCTTCGGCCCTTTGTGCTCTTGCTCACTCTCCCGCTCAATTATGTTATGAGCATTAGTTGTGGGAAGGAAGCTAGAGCATCCTTTATATAGTCCAATAACTCCTTGTCTCCTTATACGGATTGTACACGAGACATAAATAGTCACAGTCGTATATCCAATCCATAGTTCCTCGATCAGGGGAATATGCTTATGCAAGCAGATAACATCAATATCTCCATATTGATTTATCTGAATCTGGCCAGACATTTAATAAGCACCATCCCTCGAGTTGCCGTGGATATTTTCTCCCATTATGTGGGAGGGACAAATCCTCTCTACATCACTACGATCTCTAAGCTTGCTTCCTATCATGCCTGATAGCTATCTTTATAGTTGCCGATAAAGGCGCAACTTTGGATAACATCAAAGCATGATATTTCACAACTACAGTAACTAGTGACTTCAAGTATAAGGATTGCAATTATATTAGCACTACGAGAAGCGATTGTGACTTTACATAATCTAATGTATCCTTCTCACAGTGGGTCAATCCAGTATGACATTACTCCTAATGCATACCCATGTGTTAGACTTGATATCTCATATCAAACGACACACATACTAGTCTATATTTGATCGTATTGTTAATCAATATAATGGACTAGGGATATTTAAGATAAACAACACATTTTATCTAAGGACTTCATTATATTAAATATCACAATAAATAATATATGAATATCTAGCCAATAACATTGTTTATACTAAATTTTAGATTGCCTTTAGGGCACCTATTCCAACACTAGAGGCATGACAATTTGGTGTTATCTAAAGGATAAAGAATAATGATTTATTCACCTAATTGGACCAAGAGTTGCATGGGATGCAATTGGAATGGTTCCTACCTAAATAACCAATTCTTGGGTGACTTGCCAAAGCAAGTTCAAGAAGAAGTGAAAAAGGGATCTTAGACCTACTAGAAAATATACATGATATTTTCTGCATTAATGGTGAGGGCTATTAATTCGAGAAAAATAGTGGGAGCTATATTTAATGATCTACCCATTATTGAATATAGTTAAATTGTTCAAAATAATAAAATTTCACATTTCTCGTTTTGTAGAATTCCAAATGGCAAACAACAACGCATCGACTTCATCCCTGCGATATGTCCTTGAGAAGGACAAACTGTCTGGAACAAATTTCCTTGACTGGTAAAGAAACATAAGGATTGTACTTAAGCAAGAAAAGAAGTTGTACGTCTTGGACACTCCAATTCCAGCCCCACCCCAGGATGAGTCTATTCTAGAAGATGTAAGGGCACGTCAGAAACATATTGATGATTCTATTTACGTGACTAGCCTCATGATCTGCATCATGACTGCAGAGATTCAGAAGCAGCATGAGAACATGGAGGCCTATGATATAATCATACACTTGAAACAATTTTTTCAGGAACAGGCAAGGCATGAGCGATATGAGGTGGCTAAAGCATTGTTCAAGAGTAGTCTTGCAGAAGGGAATCCAGTAGGGCCTCATGTAATCCGAGTGATCGGGTACATTGAGAACCTCGAGAGACGAGTATTCCCACCTAGCCAATATTTGGCTACTGATCTTGTCTTGCAATCGTTGCCTGACAGTTATAACCAGTTCATCATGAACTATAACATGAACGAGATCAGTAAGACTCTGCCAGACTTGTTGAACATGCTGAAGACAGCTGAACAGAGCATCAACAAAGGCAAGGGAAAACCCATAATGATGGTGCATAAGAAGAAGGGAAAAGGAGTTGCCTCTACTTCCAAAGGAAAGCGCAAGAAAGTTGCAAAATCCAAAGGAACCCTAAAGCCTAGTGGGGGCGTGGCTAAAGGTGAGTGTCACTACTGTAGCTAACCGGGTCACTGGAGGAGGAATTTCCCTAAATATTTGGATGATAAGAAGCTTGGAATAGTGATTCCACCGCCACCAGATATTTATGTTATAGAAGTCAATCTTTCTGTTTCTTCATCTTGGCTATTGGATACTGGATGTGGTTTTCACATTTGTCGAAATGTGCAGGATTTGGAAAAAAACTAGAAGATTGGCTAAAGGGGAGATAGATTTGCGCGTCGGGAATGGAACAAGAGTTGCTGCATTAGCTGTGGGCGTTTATGAGCTAAATTTTCCTTCTGGACTTATTTTAGAATTGGAAAATTGATTTTATGTGCCTGCTATGATCAGAAACATTATTTTCGTTTCTTGTTTGGACGAGAACAGTTTTTCTATTTCAATGAAGGACAAGTGTTGCTCCATTTATTTTGATAGTATGCACTATTGTAGTGCGCATTTTTCTAATGGATTGTATATCCTTGATCTAAATAATCCAATCTATAACATAAATACTAAAAGGATTAAAACTTATGATTTAAATCCTACATATCTACGGCACTGTCATTTAGGCCATATAAATGAGAAACGCATATCTAGACTCCATAAGGATGGACATATAGACTCATTTGATTTGGAATCATATGAGACATGTGAATCTTGTTTATTAGGACAAATGAAAAAGTCCCCTTTCAATAAGAAATGTGAGAGGACTAGTGAGTTACTGGCACTCATACATACCGATGTATGTGGGCCGTTCCCCACGCGTGGGAGAGGTGGTTACACCTACTTCATTACGTTTACTGTTGATTTCAGTAGATATGGATTTGTATACCTTATCAAGGCCAAATCTGAATCCTTTGAATTGTTCAAGGAATTCAAGAATTAAGTAGAAAAGCAATTCAGTAAAAGTATTAAGGATCTACGATCGGATCGTGGAGGAGAATACTTATGCCAAGAGTTTGATGAGTATCTTAGAGAGTGTGGGATAGTATCCCACCTCACTCCGCCTGGAACGCTGAAATGGAATGGCGTGTCCGAGAGGAGGAATCGCACACTATTGGATATGGTGTGATCCATGATGTCTCAAACGGATCTTCCAATATCATTTTGGGGACATGCTCTAATGACGACAGCTATTACCATTAACCGTGTTCCATCCAAACCAGTTGTGCACAAGAGATTCCGGCGGGGAGACCTCCGTGTACACCGTAGGTAGTGGATCATGGATCGCACAGGAAGAGAGGGGTTGTGTGTAGGGAGAGAGTAAGGCAGTAGCAATGTCTGAGAGAGAGACAGAGGTTTGGCAGAGCTTCCGCGTATGGCAGTGTGTTCTCCTTTGTATGGAAAGGTTGACGATCTATATATACTGGAGAACATGACCGTTGTAGTGTGGTTAATGCGCCCATTGATGGCGGCTTAATTATCTTAACCATAACGGCACGTTCGTCCGAGTATATAGGGACCGTTACAGCACGTGGTGCGCGAATACCGGAACCGTTACGAGGTTGACCGGGTTTGACCGGATTGACCGGGTTTATGGAGCTCGTGCCATAAATCTCTCAAAACAGTTACTAAAGGTCGCGTGCGGGCTTGGCTCGCACGCGACAGGGCTTACTCTAGCCTCCAAACCACAAAGTCCCTACAAGTCCCGTGCAGTGGTATGCGAGGGCTCTGTCTCGCAGCCCCCACATGGATCAGCTCGGCTGGTGATCCAGTGTGTGTGGAGCACAATATGGTGTGCTGGATGGCTGCCACGTGGCCAAGATCTGTCAGCTCAGAAAGCAGTATCTACATTAGCCCCCTTTCTGCGCGTGAAGACTCATAGCTATATAGGCTTCCATGCGCGGAAACCAACATACGCGTCGCCGCCACGCACCAATTCAAATACGGGTAAGTTCAGCCCCCGTGCGTGTCATTATGACCTAAAACCCCTAGAGTCGTGCCGTCTGACCTTTAGGGTTTTAGGCGTGACGTCAGCTTGTCCTGTGATTGCGCGATTCGACGGTGACGGTTGCGATTCGACTACCGAAAGGACGCAACCCTTCATTGTTTTGGATAAATACCTTTTATCCCCCATTATTGCAAAGCATCACTTCTTTCTCTTAAAGTGAATGGTACCCGGAGATCTTCGAGAGCAGATCCAGATAATCAATCATCAGTTCAGAACTGCAAATCGTATTCTTCAATTGTGCATATCTAAGCAGGCTTCAAGAAAACAAGGTTGGCCTCGTTTACTTTTGATTTAAGATACCAGTGTTTGCTTTGAACTGCGTTGAATCTGTAAACCCATGAAATTTGTGAAGAGGCTTTGATCTTTGAACCCGCTTTGTTTTAATCCTTCAACAATATGAGATCTTGCAACTCCCCGATTTCTGAAATTGATACCAGAATTGTTCGTCTTCCTTTGCATAGATCTTGAATTTCAAAATTCAAACTGAAGTGTGGTATTTCTCCCCCCTTTTTTCTTGCTCTTCCGCAGGAATGGCCAAGACAAGAGTAACCAGACCCGTCAAGGAAGATGAAGAGATACCCGACCTTCCGCAGGCCTTGTGGCGAAAAGCCCCCTTTTTAGGCGGCAAAGATTTCTACCATGCGAGGGTAAAGGCGAAGAGGATGCCTGATCCTGTCCCAATTGAGCGATTGCTGACGCTAACTCGCCCAGTTAACTCAGCCTTGCTCGAGTTGGTTGGTTCCGAGGATGTGGTTCGATTGGGAATCGAGAACGGGCACTTCCCATATACTGCGATTTCTACCCAGGCGTTCGTCCTGAAATTGGACTATATGGATGAGTGGATCGACCACGTGTTGGATCATCACGCCGCGACTCTTGATGAAGCCGGCGTATACTTTGCTATCCGCGCTATGAAGGGTGCTGCCGTGAAGCTGGATCAATCCTTGCTTCTAGACCTTGTGTCCCGTTACTCGCCTGCGACTCACACGTTCCATTTTGCTGAATTCGAGGCTGCCCCCACACTCGAGGACGTTCAAATGTTGTACGAGCTTTCCCCCATGGGCGAGGTGGACCCTCTGAGTCCTTTGAGGACATCTGCGGAGATTGCCTTGTACACGCATATGGAGGAATGCCTAGCAGAGGTGAAGAAAATCTCCACTCGGTGGACCACTACGAAGCCTCTTCCGAACTGGCAGCTGGTTGATACATCCGCGAAGAATACCTGGAACAAATGGTTGCAGTACTTCTTCCGAGACTATGCGAACAGCAGCATTACTAAGAAAATTCTGAGTGAAGACCCGGAGGCCGAGAATTACGTAGAGGGCAAGGGTTATCACTTGACCCTTTGTGCTTTTCTCTGTGCCTGGCTGTCGAGGTACTTGATTGATGGTCACCCCCATGACGGAGTCTTCTACCATGTGTTGCCACTTGCTGTGAGGCTCGCTCTTGGCCAGAGAGTCGCACTCGGACCCTTGGTCTTGGGCACGCTGTACTATAGGCTTGATCAGCTGGTTCTGGCTATGAGGGAGTCGCGTGGCCGCCTCGATGTACTGAATTTTGTCAATATTTCCTTTTTGACAATGTGGGTTTTCGAGCGCTGGCCGTCTTATGCTCCAACTGCTCTCCAACTTGACAAGTGGTGTCCCCCACGCGAGACAGAAGCGCGCAACAGCGGAAGAGCTGCGAGATGGTTCGGAACAGGCAACACCAAGTGCGTTTGGAGTTTGATATGCGACAAACGGAAGGAGTTTACTGCCAGGCCCTATGCCACGCGCATTGAGAATGTGCGATGGTTTCCAAAGCTGTAACCCTCTAAAGGTATGGTCTTCTCAGAAGGGCTTCTCTTTGAAGAGGGACCGCATTTCCACGAGCGCTATCGCGAGTTCTTTTGCTGGTGTCTGCGAGGTTCCCTTCCTGCCCTTGCAGAGCATATTTGTGAGCTCGCGCCGAGGTATGAAAAGCTTACCGTGGACGTTGACCCCACTCGAGTTTCTCCTCAGTTTGGTTTTGATGCGGTGGCCCCATCTATCCGGCCCCAGTCCATTATCAGAGGATGCTACAAGCGCTTGCTAACAAAGGAGTGCAAGACGGTTTTCATGAACAATCTTCCCTTTGAGCAGCCTGCGGGAACCCGCGAGGGTGGTTGTTCCCAGAACTGGCTCGCAGACTGGGTTGCCCAGCAAACGAGGATTGAGACGGAGTCGGCCGCGCAGCCAAGTAGAGCTCCCTTGATCAAAAGAAACTCTTTTCCGTTTCGCCCCACTTGCAGTCTGAGCGAGTCTGAGTATGGTTGCTACTCACTGTGGGATCGTGAGAACCATTTGTGCCCTGATGTCATTCTGAAGGAACAAGTCGTCGCAATTAAGAAGGGCGATACGCATGTCGTCAGATATAGCAAGGCATTTGCTGAGGTAAGCAATTTCTTCACGTGCATTAAGCTTCTTGATTTCCTTATGCTGACATCTTTATTCTGTACGGTTGTAGTGTCATGTGCGGCGATTCGAATCTGGTGATCGCTCCAAGTCATTGGTTAACGCCATTGTTGCCACTAGAAGACAAAGGCAGTCGTTCCGGCTAGCGTGGAGGATGGAACCTGAGCTCGAAACAAAGATTCGCGCAGTCATGAATGCTTTTGCTGACTCGCTGATAGACAATCCTCCGGCTCCGTCTCCTCCTGGAGATGACCCGTCCCTCCAGCGACTGCGGCGCCGAGAGTGAAGAGACCTAGGCAAAAGGGAGTTACGATTTCTTCCCCCAGAAGTGCTCCAGCTTCTCCTCCAGTGAGGTCGATTTCCATCAAGGAAAAAGGCAAAGGTCGCATGCCCAGCAAAGTGCGGAAAGATCTCGCAATTGAGACTTTCGTTCCATTCAATCAAGAGGAAGAGGAAGAGAGGCAGGAGCCCCAAGAAAGTGATGAAGAAGAAGAAGTAACAGTTGTGATGCATGAGGAAGAATCAGGAGGTACCTCCGTCGCATTTCCTTTCCCGTTATCGTAACTTCTTTGCACTTCTTTTCTTTAAACCAATCGTGTATTCGCAGATGATGATGATGAAACCATTGGTGGCCTTGTGGCCAAGAGACAAAAGAGAGATGCCCATTCTGGCATTCCAGATGATCCCATAAGTGAGGACGTTCTTGCTGAGTCCCGGAAGATAGCCGCGGAGGCTGCCGAAAGAAGGAGGCGGCGAGAAGAAGAGGAGCTCGAGCGTGTGAAACAGCGGAGCCTCGAAGAGCGGCATGTTGAGGACTTAGCGCGTCCAGTTGACGAGGAAGACGAGCTTCCCGAAGAAGTGGCTCCTCATGCGGAGGAGGAAGATGAGGTTCCCGGAGAGGTGCAGCGGCCTTGGAGCAAGTCCAAGCAGACTTCGAAGAGATCGCAGGCGGCGATAAAGGTGAGATCTTCAATCTCGCAGTAACTTATAGAGATGTTATTGTGGGTGCGTTAAAGCATGGTGTGTCAAAGGCTGACATTCGCCGTTGGTTAGTAGGCAAATGCGGAGAACCCTCAGGTAATTATTTGAGTGATACGCACGTACTAGGCTTTAGCAACTTGAGGCAGAATCATGACTGGTTTATTCGCATCCCAGGTCACGCTTCTCTTAAAGACTTGCTTAGTGAGGACACACTGATAGGGCATGGTTCCACGTCCTTAGTGTATGACGAGGATACCTCAATCCCACCTTCGCGTGGAGGTGCTTACTCTTAGCTTTAGTAAAGATAGCAAAATAACTTATAGCGCAAGTTACCTCATATCATCGCATTTAATGTCGCAGGTCATGCTGAGGAACCTGTGCCGGAGCAGGGAGGTCAGCCTTCTGCGTCCTATGTTCCGGTTCCGAGCTCCCATACTGAGAAGCCCGTCCCGGCTGCTGAACATGCAAGTGAGCCTCTCGAGGGCATCATCGAACTTTCCGATGATGCTGAAGCAGATGCTGTGTTGATGGATGAAGATGTCCGTACCGGTGCTGAGGAAGAAAGGACAAGTGCTGCTAATGTTTTCGCATCTGAGAGCGTCCTTCGCCAAGCGACTTCGGCTGTCCCTTTGCCTCCGGCGATGACTGAGCCAGAGGCACCTATTCCTGCGTGGAGCTTTTGGGGCTCGCAGGTTGGGAATGCAGTCGCAGCTGGTGCGGCCTACACTCTTCCTCCTGACTACGAGAGATTGGAGCTCGCGGCTGATAGGAGGGCTATGGAGCGAGGGCAATCTTCGAACAACCCGGCAGCCCGCATTCCTTCTCTTCATGAGATTCTGGAAGGAACTGGTAAGTAGAGCTTTACTGTTCGCACGTCGCATTATTCGCTTGCGAGTTTTGACATCATAACTTATTTTTGACGTCTCCTCAGGTTTGAAGCAAACCGACGTAGACTGGGTGGTTCGAATGCGTCTGACCTCCCCGCAGTCGTTTGTGAGATCTCTGGAGATAGGGCCCTTCGACAGGAGGCTGTTTCTTACTGAAGCCATCTGGATTTTGGAGCAGCTGTCTGCGGCTACGCCTGCGACCATTTCGGTCCAGAGTGCTGAATTGCTATGTGGCATGTGCCAAAATCTCGTGACCAAAGTCCAAGGCAGAATGGGCTTCAAGTTTCTTATGAACAGAGTCACGCTGATTCGCACAGCCGTAACTTTGAAGCTCGGCCACCAGAATCTCGCAGCTGAGAAGCAGAAGGTGGAGCAGCAAAAGCTAAAAGTCGATGAAGCTCTGAAGCTCTATCATGAGATGAATGCCAGGTGCGAGCTATTGAAGCAAGAAGTGGAACAAGTAGAGAAGCTGAGCCATCAGTTCGAGCCCCAAGACTCCTTGATCAAGAATTTGCTTTGATTTTCGAATTTTGAAAAAAATAGCAAGAAAATAGCTGGAACATTAATGTAATGTTTGAAACATTAATGTAATGTTGCTAGGGTTTCTCCCCCCCCTTTTTTTTTAACGACAAACAATGAATTTGCCCGTTTTGCCCTTTCCCGGGATTTGATAGGATATCTCTGTGCATATCCAATTATGACATCAGCAATTGATACTCTGCTTGATTTCCGCGCTAATTTCTCGGCAGATAAGCACGCTTTCGTTGGGAAGCCCATCCGAATCATGACCATCCGTCATTTATTAGGATACGCAACTGAATCGTCGTAGCCTTTAGTAGGGTAATTGATTGTTACCGCTTTTCAAGGCGTAAGTGATTGAACTTACCCTCTTTTTGAATTCTGCTGACTCATCTTTGGCAACCGAAGAGTCTGTACAGGGTCTATATAAACCCTGTCTTTGCTATTTGGGTTCTTCATCCCAAAAATGTGCTTTGCCGTGAGTCCTTACGACTGCTGGCTTCAACGCTTATTTTTCGTTGATTCATGGCAACTTCAAGTTGTGAATCCTGAGTTTGCGCTTTGTGCTGTAGAAATAGTTTCTAAGATCCACTTTATGAGGCTTATTGCTCTTTATAACCATCATAAAGAAGATGCAGATAATATCTCATGTGTGTTCGAAGAAATTTCTTCGTGTATTATGTGTGCAGGTCATGTTTCCGGCCGCCTCGTGGTGAGGTGCAGCGCCGAAGTGACCGTGCTACCGTCTCGTAATGAACGGCGGAATTCTTCTTCAGCATCCCTGGAGAAGAATCCATCGCCTTCACGTTTGTGAGCTCGGGGTGGCGAACTGTCGCGTTCATCCCCGTCTACAAGGAGCCCTTGCCCTTTGGAGCTTCTGCTTGCCTGTGGATCGTCGGAACCGGTGGTTCCTTGGGAAAATGTTATGGGGTGCAGATCTGACAAGGGCCTTGTCAGATACTGGGATCTTGAACGTATGGCTTCATGTGGCTCTTTTAGAGCAAGATCCCACCTGCTACAGATGTTCACCCGCAGATCTGCGTATTGCGTAGCCGGTGTTGAAACCGGTGGGTTCATCCTTTTCTAGTCAGAATTCCCGTAGTGTGTTTCTGCTGGCTTGTAAGCTGCTTTTCGCATGTATTGTAAGCCATGTTGGCTGCGTAGTTAGATTCGAGCTTTTTCGCTTGTAAGCTGCTATCTAGACAGATAAATTGTAAGTCATTTGACTCATAATGATAAATAGCCTTTTGTATTATCTGCTGTCTCTTTACAACAAAATACAATTTCGCATGCGTTTCGGCATATTTCGCCTTGCATAATGCTATGTAATGGTTTCGCATTTGCGATATATTAATTCGCTGATGCTTCGCTAGATCGTTCGAGATCATATTTTCGCAGCTGTGCCATCCCGGCAGATGGGCTTGTGGTTTGCCGTTGTGGATCATTTAAGATCATCTTCACAATGTTGCAAGTTGCTATCGTGGCAGATAGTCTTTAGTAGATCAATCAAGATCGTTAAATTGTGCGAGTTGCTATCGTTGCAGATAGGCTTTACTAGAAGATCGATCGGGATCATCTTTTAGCATTCGCATGAGCTACTATCGCAATAGATAGGCTTTAAGAAGATCAGATAAGATCATGCGCACATGAATTGCTATCGTAACAGATAGGCTTTAAAGACCAATTAAGATTGCATTTGTATATGTTGCTATCGTAACAGATAGGCTTTTATGATCAATTAAGATCTCATTTTCATAGGCTGCTATCGTGAGAGATAGGCTTAGATGATCACTTAAGATCGCATTTGCGCAGGCTGCTATCGTAAAAGATAGGCTTAGATGATCGGTTAAGATCGCATTTGCATAGGCTGCTATCGTAAGAGATAGGCTTAGATGATCAGTTAAGATCGCATAGGTTGCTATCGTAAGAGATAGGCTTAGATGATCAGTTAAGATCGCATTTGCATAGGCTGCTATCGTAAAAGATAGGCTTAGATGATCAGTTAAGATCGCATAGGCTGCTATCGTGAGAGATAGGCTTAGATGATCACTTAAGATCGCATTTGCACAGGCTGCTATCGTAAGAGATAGGCTTAGATGATCACTTAAGATTGCATTTGCGCAGGCTGCTATCGTAAAAGATAGGCTTAGATGATCGGTTAAGATCGCATTTGCATAGGCTGCTATCGTAAGAGATAGGCTTAGATGATCAGTTAAGATCGCATAGGTTGCTATCGTAAGAGATAGGCTTAGATGATCAATTAAGATCGCATTTGCATAGATTGCTATCGTAAGAGATAGGCTTAGATGATCAATTAAGATCGCATAGGCTGCTATCGTAAGAGATAGGCTTAGATGATCAATTAAGATCGCAGTTGTACAGATTGCTATTGCAGCGAATAAACCATGATTAACAGTAATAACAAACTGAATAGAGCAACATAAACAGCTAGAAATGTGAACTTCTCATTTGGGAGAATTCTTTTATTATAACGCTCTCATATGGGAGAGATGGGATTACAATCCTCTCATATGGGGGAGGAGATTGTGTAAATCGTAGCCATACAAGATATCAAGCAACGTTATAATAAAACGCATGAAATGAGAGAAGTCAGGGATAGTACTTCTTAATCCAGCGCATGTTGACTAAACTCGGGGTTGAGGTTGTGCCGTGCAACCTTCGTATGCTGCAGTAGCCACTGTCAAAGACTTCTGTGACTTCGAAGGGTCCTTCCCAATTGGCTGCAAACTTCGGGTGAGTCGCTTCTCGCATACAGTGATCAGATGCGCGCAAGACCAGGTCTCCAACTGCGAAATCTCTTCGCTGGACCGTCTTATTATAGGCGCGAGCGATTCTTTCCTGGTACCGCTTGTTGGTTCTCTTGGCTTGTTCTCGCTTTTCCTCCAGCAAGACTAAGTCGTGATCGCGTTGATTTTCATAGAGTGCATGGAAAGCCAACCTTGCCGAATTGACTCTAACCTCCGCAGGTACTACAGCTTCGGCTCCATAACATAGTAGAAATGGCGAGGCCCCTGTGGGTGTCCTTGGAGAAGTTCGGTAAGCCCACAGAGCTATGCTTAGAGATTCGGCCCACTTCTTGTGGTCATCTGCGACCATCTTGCTCAAAATTCTCAACAGCGTTTTGTTAGTCGCTTCAGCTTGTCCGTTTCCCTTTGGGTAATAAGGGGTAGAACATATCTGCCTGATATTGTACTCCGCTAATTTCGCAGCTACCTGGCGATTAACAAAAGGAGTACCGTTATCTGAAAGAATGGTGTTTGGGATTCCGAACCTGCATATGATGCTTTCCTAGATGAAGTTGACCACAGCCAACGCATTTGCCGTCTTTAGTGGTATTGCTTCCACCCACTTGGTGAACAGCTCAGTTGCGGTGAGAATGAAATGATTCCCGTGCGACGTCGGTCGGATGGGACCGATGAAGTCCAGAGCCCATGTATGAAATGGCCATGGCGTCCCTAGTGCATGTAGATCCACGGCGGGAGGGTGCACTAGGTTCCCTTTGAATTGGCATTCCTGGCAGCGTCGCACTTTGGTGCGGCAATCGACCTCCATCGTGGGCCAGAAATACCCGATTGAGAGTAGCTGCCTGCATAATTTCGCACCTCCTTGGTGTTCCACCTGATGAGAAAGGTCCATGACTTCTTGTGCTTCTCTGCCATCTAGACATCGCAGCAAGTTGCCCTCGTGACCTCTTCGCCAAAGCAGGTTTTCCTGTACCACATATCGAGACGCTTTCCTTTTCAATTTTTCGGCTTCTTTTCTTGACTCGGGTACGGCGCCCTGGGTGAGGAAATCAAATAGTGGCTTCCTCCAGTCCGTGTCATCATCGGTTAGGGCGATGAGTAGAGAATCTTTGATTAGTGCGCAACTTTCGCACTTCCCTTGTATCAGGGCTGCGGCTGTTGACATGTCTGGCCAATGAATTCCATATCTCTGAGCCTTTCTGTAGATTGACACCTCGCTTTCTCCGCAAGCGTGTTGGTGAATCTTTTCTAACAGCTGTTGTCCCTCTTTCTCGGAGACGCATCGCATGAGTATTCTGTTGGAATAGATGCCCTAGAGGCAATCTAGTTTAGTATGAATTTGTAATTGGCTAGAAATTCATTTATTATTTATTGGATATTTAATATAATGAAGTCCTTAGATTTACAATTGTGTTGTTTATCTTAAATATCCCTAGTCAAGTATAATGATTAAATGGGACAATCATCTATAGACTAGTATGGGGTTGGATTGATATGGAGATATCACGATCCAACACATAGGTGTGCATTACGGAATGTTGCACTGGATTGACCCATTACCGAGAAGGCTACATACACGTTATGTTGAGTCACAAGTGCTTCTCGGGTACAATGGTATTGTCATCCTTAGACTTGAAGTCACTAGATATTCTAGTTGTGGATCATTGTGATCTTGGTAGCGTTAAACGCTACACCGTAACTGGGTAGTTCTAAAGGCGTGTACTGGATACAATGAGAAGCAAGCTTAGAGATCGTAGTAGACGTAGAGAGGATTTGCCCCTCCCACATAACGGGAGCAAATATCCAAGGCCACTCGAAGGATAGTGCTTATAGAATGTCTGGCCAGACTCAAATAAATCAATATATGGGATATTGATGTTATTTGCACGAATAAGGCTATTCCATGGATCGAGAAACTAGGAGTGTGACTTGTATGTCTCGTGTCCAATCCGGATATGGAGGCAAAGGGATGAGACAATTACTTGTACAAGGTTGTCTAGATGACTATTCTATTAGTTGGCTAGAATGGATGTTTTGCTAGAAACCGCTCCATATTAGCAAGGAGTTGCTACCAACTAGATAGAACCTATGGGGTCACACGCTATATAGAGTTGTACTAGATTTGGGAATTAATTAATTGGATTAATTAATTAGAAGGATCACTTTGCAAACCCTTGCAAACTTAGTAGGAACTAATTTGCAAGGAAGGGACTAAATTGAATTCTAGTAGGAATAGAATAAGTCCTTTAGGTAGTTAACAAGGAGTTGTTGGACTATATAAAGGACCCTCCTTCCTTCCTTCTCTACACAACTTATGCTCTAAAGAGAACATAACAAGAGTAGGAGAGAACAAAGGAGAGAGAGAGCAAGCAACAATAGGGACGCCGCCCCCTTGCCGCCGCCCACTCGTCCCCGACGCCACAAGAGGGCCGAAACCCCTTTTGTGCCTCGTTTTGCGTGATTCCTTCACCCTCCTTTCATTCCGGGCTAGCACGAAGGAGATTGGAGATCTAGGAACAACTCTAGGCGTGGATCAACTATAGAGAACGTGACACTATTCGCGTTTGAAGTCATCAAGGAGAACCCAAAGGTGTGTTTATGATTTCTTACCTTTACTATCGTTATGCATCTAGACTTGTGATCCTTGGAGGGTTTTGCATGGTTGTTTTTTGATTATGCTTCCGTTTGCGCGATCCATGAATCAAAACCCTACAGTGGTATCAGAGCCACAGGTCATAGAGCATAAACGTAGTTTATGTGTTACATTCTTGTTGTTTTACACCTTAATTTGTTGTTTATCGCGTAAAACAAGACAAATCAAGCATTGGATGCAATTTGTCAAAGAATTAATCATAACAAGACCCAATTATTGCATTGGATGCATGAATTGGTGAGTTTGAGAAATTTTAGGATCTTAGATCTAGGGTTTGGGCATCCTTGGGGAAGAAGGAGTTCTCCCAAAACAAGGAAACAACCAAACTTGGGCTCCAAGCAAGGAGGTTGTTTTGGAAACAACCTCCACAAGGAGGTTCGGCCCCCTAGGGGACCGCCCCCTTGCTTGCCGCCCAAGCTTGGAGCCCTAAGGGGCCGGGCGGCCCTAACCCGCGGGCCTAGCTTGCGGGTTTTGGGCCGGGCCGGGCCTAGGGCTTTATGGTTCACTTTGTTTGGGCCCGGGCAATTGGATTGTTGGGCCCATGGACCGTTTTAACCCTAGAAATCCTAAAATCAATTAAAATTGACCAAGCGCGTTAAAATTGGATTTTAACTGTTTATGTGCAAATCGCATGGTGATTGGATATGGCCTTAGGATGTGGTTTGATGTGGATGTTTAATTTTGTGGTTTGGTTTTACGGCCTGCGAGCTGATCAATTAATTGTAATAATTAATTAGGGTTTTATGGCCTGCGTGCCAATTTTTTTCTCAACTTGTGAGATTTATTTTATTTAGTATAGATATTAGCTAGTGCTAGATAAAGTAGATTGTTAGCCAAGATTGGAGAAAAGAAGCCCAAAGCCAAAGGAGCCACAAAAGATGGAGCATGGAGCATGGAGCACACCACATGACTATGAAGGATGGACCAAAAGATCAAGACGCATGGAGATGCGTTTGTTTAGGGTTCATAGATAATTCCATTGGCTTGGAATTATCTTAGTCTAGAAAAGGCCATATCCATATCACGTTTAATTTCTGTTTTGTGGTTTTTTATTTATTGTCTTATTATTTGTGTGGTTGGTGTATGGATGATGCATGCAATTAGGATAATAAGATAATTAGACAACCCGGATCTATTATTTGGAGTTGTGCCCAAACTCAAATAGATAGATTAGTTGATATTGATCAACAAAACAATTAAAATTGAATTGAAAATCCCTCAAATTCAAATATTGTGTTCTTGCCTTCTCGTTATTTAAACACTCATTATCATCATTATTTATCAAGTTCGTGCGTGCCAAAGCATGGCGACTTGGTTCATAATGATCGAATGCGATGGCACGTAACAATGTGCAATTGTTTAGATAAGAGGTTGAACACAACTAGGCTATTAATTTGATTAAGAAACCTAGAGGCAATCAATTGGGATTATCCATATGGATGGATAAATAAGTAGTTATTTGCCCGATTGAACCAAGAGTTGCATATGGGATGCAATTGGAATCGTTCCTACCTAAGAAGTAATCGAATTATGGGTGACTTGCCAAAGCAAGCTCATAAGGAGATGAAAAAGATGGATCTTGGCCCACTAGAAAATATAATGATATTTTCCGCATTAATATCTTGAGGGTTATTAATCCGTAGAAAAATAGTGGGAGCTATATTTAATAAACTAGCCATTATTAAATATAGTCAAAAATTCACAAATACTAAAACTTGCGTATTTTCCTTTTGTAGAATTCCAAAATGGCAAACAACTCATCGAGTTCACAACATTCCCTACGATCTGTCCTTGAGAAGGACAAGCTCTCTGGAACCAACTTTCTCGATTGGTACAGAAACTTGAGAATTGTTCTCAAGCAAGAGAAGAAGCTGTACGCAATAGAGGAGCATGTTCCAGAAGGTCCAGAGAATCAGACACCTGCTGCCTTAAAGGCGTATCAAAAGCGTGTTGATGACGCTAATGATGCGGCCTGCCTAATGCTTTGCACCATGACCTCTGAGCTTCAGAAGCAACATGAGAACATGAATGCTGTCGATATGATCGAACATCTAAAGCAGCTCTTCCAAGAGCAGGCGAGGGTAGAGAGGTATGAGGTCTCAAAGGCACTGTTCAAATGTCATCTGGCAGAAGGGGACCCGGTGGGACCCATGTACTCCGAATGATCGGGTACTTGGAGAATCTCGCCCGGCTTGGGTTCCCGGTCGGCCAAGAGTTGGCAACCGATCTCGTGTTGCAATCGTTGCCCGAGAGTTATGGACAGTTCATTATGAACTATAACATGAACAAGATCGTTAAACCACTGCCAGATTTGCTCAACATGTTGAGGACGGCTGAACAAAGCATCAATAAGGGTAAGGGCAAGGCCATTATGATGGTGCATAAAGGAAAGGGCAAAAAGTTTGCATCTTCCTCCAAGGGCAAAGGCAAGTCAGTTGCAAAGTCCAAGGAACAAGCCCTTAAGCCTATTGGTGCCATTTCCAAGGTCGTGGCTAAGGGTGAATGTCACTACTGTAGTCAACCTGGACACTGGAGGAGGAACTGCCCAAAATATCTGGAGGACAAGAGGCTTGGAATAGTGATTCCACCACCACCAGGTATTTTTGTTGTGGATGTCAATTTAACTGTCTCTACATCATGGGTATTAGATACTGGATGTGGATCTCATATTTGTCGAAATATGCAGGATCTAAAGAGAAGTAAAAGATTGGCTAAAGGGGAGGTAGATCTGCGCGTTGGGAATGGAGCAAAGGTTGCTGCGTTGACCATAGGCGTGTGCGAGCTATCTCTGCCTTCAGGATTAGTTTTAGAATTAAATAATTGCTATTTTGTGCCTGCTATGAGCAGAAACATTATTTCTATTTCTTGTTTGGACAAAGAAGGTTTTATTATTTCAATAAAGAACAATTGTTGTTCCTTTTATTTGAATAATATTCACTATTTTAGTGCGCAATTATTAAATGGACTTTATGTCCTTGATCTAATCAATCCTGTCTACAACATTAATACCAAGCGGATTAAAATAAATGATTTAAATCCTGCTTATTTATGGCATTGTCGTTTAGGCCACATAAATGAGAAACGTGTATCTAGACTCCATAAGGATGGATTACTAGACTCATTTGATTTTGAATCATATGAGACATGTGAGGCTTGTTTATTGGGAAAAATGATAAAGTCCCATTTCAATAAGAAAGGTGAGAGGACTAGTGAGCAATTGGCGCTCATACATACCGATGTGTGTGGGCCATTTGCCACGCCTGCCAGGGGTGGTTATGTCTACTTCATTACATTTACTGATGATTACAGTAGATACGGATTTGTGTACCTTATGAGGGCAAAATCCGAGTCCTTTGAAGTGTTCAAAGAATTCAAGAATGAAGTAGAGAAGCAACTTGGCAAAAGTATCAAGGCTCTACGATCGGATCGTGGAGGAGAATACTTGAGCCAAGAGTTTGACGACTATCTTAGAGAGTGTGGGATCCTGTCCCAACTCACTCCACCCGGAACACCGCAATGGAATGGCGTGTCCGAGAGGAGGAATCGAACCCTATTGGATATGGTTCGGTCTATGATGTGTCAAACCGATCTTCCATTATCATTTTGGGGCTACGCTCTATTAAGTGCAGCTTTCACCATTAACCGTGTTCCATCTAAATCAGTCATGAAGACACCATATGAGATGTGGAGTGGGAGGCGTCCCACGCTATCGTTCATGAGGATTTGGGGCTGCGATGTCTATGTAAAACGTTTACAATCAGACAAGCTAGGGCCTAAATCGGATAAGTGTAAGTTTGTGGGGTACCCTAAGGAAACTAAGGGATACTACTTCTACAATCCAATCGAGAACAAAGTGTTTGTTGCTCGGACCGGCGTGTTTCTAGAAAGAGAGTTTGTCTCTAAAGAAGCAAGTGGGAGGAATGTAGAACTTGAAGAAGTTCAAGAACCACAAATCACAGAACCGATTATGGAACATGAACAGGAATCACAAGCAGTTGTGGAGCCACCTGTTCAGGTAACACAAGAGCTTCGTAGATCTAGTAGAGTGCGCCAGGAACCCGAGAGGTACGGACTTCTCGTAACTGATTCCGGTGACACGATGCTCATAGATGATGAGCCTACTACCTATGAGGAGGCCATGAATGGCCCAGACTCGCAGAAGTGGCTTGAAGCCATGAGATCCGAGATGGAATCCATGTATACCAACAAAGTATGGACTTTGGTGGAACCACCTGATGGGGCGCGACCCATAGGGTGCAAGTGGGTCTTCAAGAAGAAGATCGACATGGATGGTAATGTGATTACCTATAAGGGTCGATTGGTGGCTAAAGGATTCAGACAGATTCATGGTATTGACTATGATGAAACCTTTTCACCAGTCGCTATGACCAAATCCATCCGAATCCTACTTGCGATTGCAGCGTACTACGACTATGAGATTTGGCAGATGGATGTCAAAACAGCATTCCTTTATGGGAATCTCCTCGAGGACGTGTATATGATACAGCCGGAGGGTTTTGAGGATCCAAAGCAAGCCAACAAAGTCTGTAAGCTGCAACGATCCATTTATGGACTGAAGCAAGCTTCTAGGAGTTGGAATCGACGTTTTGATGAAGTGGTCAAAGAGTTTGGCTTCATCAGAAACGAAGATGAGTCTTGTGTCTACAAGAAGGTTAGTGGGAGCTCTGTAGCTTTTCTGGTCTTTTATGTGGATGACATACTACTCATTGGAAACGACATTCCCATGTTGCAATCTGTGAAAGATTGGCTAGGAAAGTGTTTCTCAATGAAGGACTTAGGGGAAGCAGCCTATATACTCGGTATAAAGATCTATAGAGATAGATCTAAGAGGTTGCTAGGCCTAAGTCAAAGTACATATATTGACAAGGTGTTGAAACGGTTCAACATGCAAGATTCCAAGAAGGGATTCTTGCCCATGTCACATGGAGTCACTCTTTCGAAGAGTGGTTGTCCTTCCAATGAGATTGAGAAGGAACGCATGAGTAGGATTCCCTATGCCTCGGCCATAGGATCTATCATGTACGCCATGTTATGTACTAGACCAGATGTGTCATATGCCTTGAGTATGACAAGCAGATACCAATCCAATCCGGGTGAGAGTCACTGGATTGCTGTCAAGAACATCCTAAAGTACTTGAGAAGAACTAAGGATGCTTTCTTGATGTTTGGCGGTGAGGAAGAGTTGCGTGTAAGGGGTTACACTGATGCAAGCTTCCAAACCGATAGAGATGACTTTAGATCACAGTCGGGATATGTGTTTTGCCTGAATGGAGCAGCGGTGAGCTGGAAGAGTTCCAAGCAAGAGACGGTAGCTGATTCTACAACAGAGGCTGAGTACATTGCTGCAAATGGCGCAGCAAAGGAGGCTGTTTGGATCAGAAAGTTTGTTTCTGAACTTGGTGTGGTCCCTAGCATTGCGGATCCAGTGGAGTTGTTCTGTGACAACACTGGGGCGATCGCGCAATCAAAGGAACCCAGATCGCACCAGAAGTCCAAGCATGTGCTCAGGAAGTTTCATCTGATTCGAGATATTATCGATAGAGGAGACGTTCGGATATGCAAGATTCCTACAGATGATAATCTGTCAGACCCGCTTACGAAGCCTCTCACGCAGTGGAAGCATGAAGGGCACACTAGGAGTATGGGCATACGAGATGCGCCAGATTGGCTCTAGTGCAAGTGGGAGACTGTTGGAATAGATGCCCTAGAGGCAATCTAGTTTAGTATGAATTTTTATTTGGCTAGAAATTCATTTATTATTTATTGGATATTTAATATAATGAAGTCCTTAGATTTACAATTGTGTTGTTTATCTTAAATATCCCTAGTCAAGTATAATGATTAAATGGGACAATCATCTATAGACTAGTATGGGGTTGGATTGATATGGAGATATCACGATCCAACACATAGGTGTGCATTACGGAATGTTGCACTGGATTGACCCATTACCGAGAAGGCTACATACACGTTATGTTGAGTCACAAGTGCTTCTCGGGTACAATGGTATTGTCATCCTTAGACTTGAAGTCACTAGATATTCTAGTTGTGGATCATTGTGATCTTGGTAGCGTTAAACGCTACACCGTAACTGGGTAGTTATAAAGGCGTGTACTGGATACAATGAGAAGCAAGCTTAGAGATCGTAGTAGACGTAGAGAGGATTTGCCCCTCCCACATAACGGGAGCAAATATCCAAGGCCACTCGAAGGATAGTGCTTATAGAATGTCTGGCCAGACTCAAATAAATCAATATATGGGATATTGATGTTATTTGCACGAATAAGGCTATTCCATGGATCGAGAAACTAGGGATTGGATATACGAGTGTGACTTGTATGTCTCGTGTCCAATCCGGATATGGAGGCAAAGGGATGAGACAATTACTTGTACAAGGTTGTCTAGATGACTATTCTATTAGTTGGCTAGAATGGATGTTTTGCTAGAAACCGCTCCATATTAGTAAGGAGTTGCTACCAACTAGATAGAACCTATGGGGTCACACGCTATATAGAGTTGTACTAGATTTGGGAATTAATTAATTGGATTAATTAATTAGAAGGATCACTTTGCAAACCCTTGCAAACTTAGTAGGGACTAATTTGCAAGGAAGGGACTAAATTGAATTCTAGTAGGACTAGAATAAGTCCTTTAGGTAGTTAACAAGGAGTTGTTGGACTATATAAAGGACCCTCCTTCCTTCCTTCTCTACACAACTTATGCTCTAAAGAGAACATAACAAGAGTAGGAGAGAACAAAAGAGAGAGAGAGCAAGCAACAAGAGGGACGCCGCCCCCTTGCCGCCGCCCACTCGTCCCCGACGCCACAAGAGGGCCGAAACCCCTTTTGTGCCTCGTTTTGCGTGATTCCTTCACCCTCCTTTCATTCCGGGCTAGCACCAAGGAGATTGGAGATCTAGGAACAACTCTAGGCGTGGATCAACTATAGAGAACGTGACACTATTCGCGTTTGAAGTCATCAAGGAGAACCCAAAGGTGTGTTTATGATTTCTTACCTTTACTATCGTTATGCATCTAGACTTGTGATCCTTGGAGGGTTTTGCATGGTTGTTTGTTTGATTATGCTTCCGTTTGCGCGATCCATGAATCAAAACCCTACATATTCCTCCTGGACCTTTGTAGTAAAGGGTGTTGTCATGGATGCAGTATCCTTTTGTGAGTGCCCAGCTTTCGCTGCTGGTGCCTTTCGCAATAGCTTGCAGGATTGCTTTCCGCCAGTCTGCGTCATCCATGTGTTCGTCGTCGCATGCATCTTCTGTCAATGCCGACGATGTTCGCACTTCAATGGAAATCCTTGCGGGGCATTTGTCTATGCTGACCTTAGATCCCAAGGTTGCTAAGGCGTCTGCGTGCCTGTTGTCTGCTCGGGGCTTGTGCTCGTACTTCACATCGCAGAATTGCTGCATCAGCTTTTGTACTAGGGTGCGATAAGACAGGAGGTTGATCTCCTTCAAACCATATTCGCCCGAGGCTTGCTTAACAATCAGCTTGGAATCTCCCATGACCGTTAAGTTGTTCACTTCCAGAGCTTTCACCGCACGGAGCCCCGCGATGAGAGCCTCATATTCCGCTTCGTTGTTTGTGACTGCGAAGTTGAGCTTTGCGGACATCTGTATGACTTCCCCGTCTGGCTTTGTCAAGACTATCCCAATGCCTCCGTGACACGATCCAACCGCAAGTGTACGGCTGTCGCGTGTAGTAATATCCGGAAATCCGGGTTTATCGAACCCAAAGGACTTGTCGTGAACTAATTAGTATGATTAACTTTATGTGGGCTAGCAATTGAGAGATTTTTCTGAACTAAATAATTAAAAAGACAAATTAAGTATTTAAATATTAAGATTTAATATGGGAGAAACAACCAGGACACCTCGTTTGGGGGATTGTTAGGATTCTCTTGTTGACGTCGTTCTACGATTTGTGAAACACAGACAAATTTTACTTTGCTAATCGAGCAATACTAACTCACCGAGTTACCAAGTGAGCATCCTATGCCTAGGTTAGATTAAAACCGAGTTACCAAGTTCTAATTATCCCTAAACATGCGTTAACGATGAATTCTACTCTAACGATCCCATTCGACGCAGCCGAGTTACCAAGCCTATGAACGGGTGATTGTTTGATTTTCCGGTTTAACAATGACCGAGTTACCAAATAATTGCAAACTAAGTTCTAGCTAACAAGACGTCTCCAATTAACTAGATAGGATGAAGATCACAAAACAATCATAGCAAACGTAAAATCATCAATTAGGTTTATCAAAACATGAATCTCAATTCATAAAACGCATAATCAATGTGAAAACCCCAACCCCAAACTCGGGTCCTGATCTAAGAAGTTTAGCTACGCATATTCATGATCACAAATACAAGCGTTTGTGTGATCATGATCAAAAACAAAGAAAAGAAGGAGAAAAGAGATCAAACAAGATTTCTCAAGCTCCACGATGTGATCCAAGCTCCCAGTTGATGTCCCGTCCTTCAATAATGCGTCTCTCCTCTGAAAATATGACCTAATATGTCTAAAATACGTTCCCTAAGAGTCCCGGGTCAATTAGGAAAGTTTTAAGCATCGTTTCCTTAATTTTGGCCGCCTCTGCACAGTGTCTTCGTACGAAGACTTTTCTCTTCGTAGGAAGAGTCTTCCTGCGAAGACATTTTCTCTTCGTAGGAAGAGTCTTCGTAGGAAGAGTCTTCGTACGAAGACTTTTTCTCTTCGTAGGAAAGTCTTCCCAGATAGATACTGCAAGCTGTTTTAGGAAGACTTTTTCAGCAACTCAAAATTTGGCTAAGTATAATCTCTTCGTACGAAGACAAATCTCTTCGTACGAAGAGAAGTCTGGGTCACCCAAAAACATCCTTTTTCGACTAATTTTCGATTCCTTGCCCGCGCCTTTGCTTCCTTAAGTATCTCCTCGACCTCGAGACTCCTTTTATGCTATAAAACATTCTCAAATTCCGGGGAACCCTTCATTCATCAATTTAACTCCTCGAAAGGCGTGTTTGGCATTTCCGGATGCTTTCGGCCGCGTTTTATCTCTTTGAGCATCATTTTTGACATAACTTTTTCATCCGGATTCCGATAAATTTGATTTTCCCACCTTTGGATTCCTTTTGCGACGTAGACTTCATCCATGTAGAGAAATTCCCGTTTCCGGATCATTTTCTCGTTTTTCTAAATTATTGCCCAATATTTGGCAAAAACATCCAAAACGCGCCAAATTCGTCTTTTCTTCTATTCCGAAGCTCGTTTCTTCTCTCCACTTGATTCCCGCATACGTAATTCCTGTCAAACAACAACACGAACACTACCGCGAAGATCAAATGTGATAAATTATCCAAATCATACTCAAAACCATTAAGAAACGCCCGGATTGTGCATTAAAGCTCAAAAACATCTAGAAGTGCATTTTCTTCTCAAATTAGCCAAAAATCCATCACTTTGCACCGAAACACACACAAATAACAATGTGAAACATACGTAGGATAACTCTTATTAAGGAGTTATCAAATACCCCCACACTTGCCATTTGCGCGTCCCGAGCAAAGTCTCATCTACTGCATTTAACTGTATATTAGCCGACAAGACACAAACGACTCTAACATGACTCAAGACACAACAATGCAGCAATATGATGCAAATGCAAATTCTAGACTCTATCTTAACACAACACACAAAGCGCTTTAAATCTTTCTTTTTGGTAAGATCAGGCAATCTCCCTCTCATCAACTGAAAATCATCAAGCTCTCACTAATCCTTTTTGAAATTCATATACACGTAGCAAGAATTTGAAATAAAAATTTGATTCAGTGCAAAAGCTCACTAAGGCGTCCCCTTTCCTCCACCAATTCAAACCAAGACACAAGCACGTCCTAAGCTTCATTGGGTCTAATTAAGCTCAAACTTCACTGTAGCCTTTCTTCGCCGAATCATCTGAGGTTTTCAGACCCTCTTAGCCTTTATTGCGTTTGAATGCAAATTGTCCCGGTGAAGGGAGTCAGAACTCCTGTGAAATAAGGCTTGACTCTAGTTTTCCTCTCTAAGCTCTATTTGGATGGAATCCAAATTTTCCGTGTGACCGGAAGCACATTAGGTTGTTTCTCCTTGAAGCACAATTTTTTTTTCTTTTTTTTTTCTTTTTCCAGATTTTCTCATTTTCTTTTATTTTCTCCTCTGTTTTTACAACCGTGCACTAGAGCATAAAGAGCGTGGGCTTTTTCGGTTAACTCTTGTGACCACCATAAGGGATGGTGGTGTACGCCCCCCAACTTCACTTAGGCTGAGGCAACCGTACCACATGAAACCAACTCTACACGAAGGTCCACCCCAGATCAACAAGAGACCACAAGTTTCCACTTGAAAACAGAATATTCAGCTACAAGCAAAACTCAATCTAATTAGCACACTATAGGAAACTTAGGTATACTTTATCATGTCATTCTTTCACAACTTCCAAAAATTCCCGGGACATCCTTAGTGAAACCTCTACACAAAATATAAAAAAATAAAATTTTCCTACTACGGCACTTCCTACTCAACAGGATTCATTCACTAAGCTCTCTTCAGTTTCAAGATCCTCAATTGCCTTTTTCTCAAATTTTAAATTTTTTAATTTTTATGAATTTTCTCTTTTCTCATTTTTTTTCATTTTTCATAAGGTCCTAACTCTATATGCAAGGCTAGACACGGAAAAAAAAAATTCCACAAAACGTAATTGAATTTTTTTTTTGTAGGTAGACTCGATTATTTAAAAGTGCAAACAGAATATAAACTATTCTACACAATACGACACTATAAGTAAAAACTCAACATAAACCACAATACCGACTCACAATACAATCTAAACACATCCTACATGTAACTGGCTATGCAAGACACTATGGCTAGCAAACAGATAAATCACCCCCACACTGAATGCTTCGTTGTCCTCAACGAATTCAGAGAGTATGCAAGAAGACTCAGCAATCAATGTGTAGGCCAGTAGATGAGATGGAGCATGACATACTTATATAAAAGAAACACAAAATTTAGCAAGAGAAAAAGATACTCACAACCACCTCAAGGGTGGGGACGAAATCACGCCAAGCAGTCCCCAAGCACAGTAGTGGTGCCACCATGCTCCTATACAGTCAATGTGTACTCGCACAACGGGGTCGACTGCCCTCCTCTACTAAAATACATGTCTGAAGAATCCCCAACTCGTCAATGCAAGTCCCTGTGAAGGTCATGTGTGCCATGGCACACCGGGGTAGATTCTACCATAACCTGCTCAAGTATGTCACTAGGAAACATCATTAGTCCCTCTCTCTCTCATCTCTCCAACTAACATAATAAAATAACTGAATTTAAAAACACAACTACGCTAAAGAAAATAAATAGGTTGAGTTGCCTCCCAACAAGCGCCTTGTAATTTAAGGTCGACGACCCGACCCAGTTACCTCAAAATATGTTTAAGGAGATTTTTCTCTCCACTTTTTCTTCTTCCACCATCGTCTCTCTTTTTGTCTCTTCTCAAGTGAGCATGCATGAGACGCATATGGCAAGAAGAAGTTGTAGAAGACGGTCTTTACAAGTTTCTTCTTCTTGTGCTTCCACTCCTTGATCACCGGTCTTCTCGAGAATTCATTCACCACATCATGACCCATTTTAGCTTTCCTCTTCTTCTTCTTCTTCCAATTCTTCAGAATCAATATCGTTGAGGATCGGTTATGTGAAAATAGAACCTCAGTTGGAACAGTAATGGCAAGGGGTGCCGTCTTGACTGCTTCCTTCCCTAGCTCTTGTCTTGGAATCACAGGTGTCAAATCATGTACTGCATAAAACTGGGGTCTTTGGTCTTCCTCATGTGATTCACCCCATTTTATGATCTCCCTGAGATATGGACTAGACTCAGGAATTTCTTGATATATGTCCATGTGAACATCTCCATGCAATAATTTCTTAGCTTCACGACTTTCTTCCTCAAAGAAAATATCTTCAGTGGGCCATAAGCTTGCGATGTCCACACTCTCCCATGCATGTCACGACTCTGGAATTATGCGAGGCACAAGTTGTATAGGTTTAAAAATATCATCCCAATTTGAGTCTGAATCTGAGTCTGAAGCAGCCCGATGATCTATTACTTCACGATGAACAACATTATAAACATAGACCTCTGGGAGTTCTTCGTCTTCCTCTTCACACTCCTCAACTAAGTCAGGCATGATACTACTTGGCCCATCGTCATTATCTGCATATGCCAATGCACTCGAAAGTTTTGCCAAGTGTTGTCCCTTCAGCTGGAGAGTTTCATCCATCCTATTAATCCCTTCCTCCATTCTGTCCATACTAGCTATCAAAAGCTTCAATATTTCTTTCCTCTCCGCATCTTCTTGATTGCAAGGAGGAGGGGTGTACATATCTCCATAGGAGTAGTACGGTGAATAGTCTGGATATTGTCCATGATAATTTTGCCCCCACATGATCACCAAGTTATCTGTAAAATAATTTTCTAGGGAGCCGGTGAGATTAACAAATAAATAAATAAAGACAGAAAGATAAAATCCCTAAAGTTAATAATCCTAATCAATTCAACCGAAGTCCCCGGCAACGGCGTCAAAAACTTGACACGATCCAACCGCAAGTGTACGGCTGTCGCGTGTAGTAATATCCGGAAATCCGGGTTTATCGAACCCAAAGGACTTGTCGTGAACTAATTAGTATGATTAACTTTATGTGGGCTAGCAATTGAGAGATTTTTCTGAACTAAATAATTAAAAAGACAAATTAAGTATTTAAATATTAAGATTTAATATGGGAGAAACAACCAGGACACCTCGTTTGGGGGATTGTTAGGATTCTCTTGTTGACGTCGTTCTACGATTTGTGAAACACAGACAAATTTTACTTTGCTAATCGAGCAATACTAACTCACCGAGTTACCAAGTGAGCATCCTATGCCTAGGTTAGATTAAAACCGAGTTACCAAGTTCTAATTATCCCTAAACATGCGTTAACGATGAATTCTACTCTAACGATCCCATTCGACGCAGCCGAGTTACCAAGCCTATGAACGGGTGATTGTTTGATTTTCCGGTTTAACAATGACCGAGTTACCAAATAATTGCAAACTAAGTTCTAGCTAACAAGACGTCTCCAATTAACTAGATAGGATGAAGATCACAAAACAATCATAGCAAACGTAAAATCATCAATTAGGTTTATCAAAACATGAATCTCAATTCATAAAACGCATAATCAATGTGAAAACCCCAACCCCAAACTCGGGTCCTGATCTAAGAAGTTTAGCTACGCATATTCATGATCACAAATACAAGCGTTTGTGTGATCATGATCAAAAACAAAGAAAAGAAGGAGAAAAGAGATCAAACAAGATTTCCCAAGCTCCACGATGTGATCCAAGCTCCCAGTTGATGTCCCGTCCTTCAATAATGCGTCTCTCCTCTGAAAATATGACCTAATATGTCTAAAATACGTTCCCTAAGAGTCCCGGGTCAATTAGGAAAGTTTTAAGCATCGTTTCCTTAATTTTGGCCGCCTCTGCACAGTGTCTTCGTACGAAGACTTTTCTCTTCGTAGGAAGAGTCTTCCTGCGAAGACATTTTCTCTTCGTAGGAAGAGTCTTCGTAGGAAGAGTCTTCGTACGAAGACTTTTTCTCTTCGTAGGAAGGTCTTCCCAGATAGATACTGCAAGCTGTTTTAGGAAGACTTTTTCAGCAACTCAAAATTTGGCTAAGTATAATCTCTTCGTACGAAGACAAATCTCTTCGTACGAAGAGAAGTCTGGGTCACCCAAAAACATCCTTTTTCGACTAATTTTCGATTCCTTGCCCGCGCCTTTGCTTCCTTAAGTATCTCCTCGACCTCGAGACTCCTTTTATGCTATAAAACATTCTCAAATTCCGGGGAACCCTTCATTCATCAATTTAACTCCTCGAAAGGCGTGTTTGGCATTTCCGGATGCTTTCGGCCGCGTTTTATCTCTTTGAGCATCATTTTTTACATAACTTTTTCATCCGGATTCCGATAAATGTGATTTTCCCACCTTTGGATTCCTTTTGCGACGTAGACTTCATCCATGTAGAGAAATTCCCGTTTCCGGATCATTTTCTCGTTTTTCTAAATTATTGCCCAATATTTGGCAAAAACATCCAAAACGCGCCAAATTCGTCTTTTCTTCTATTCCGAAGCTCGTTTCTTCTCTCCACTTGATTCCCGCATACGTAATTCCTGTCAAACAACAACACGAACACTACCGCGAAGATCAAATGTGATAAATTATCCAAATCATACTCAAAACCATTAAGAAACGCCCGGATTGTGCATTAAAGCTCAAAAACATCTAGAAGTGCATTTTCTTCTCAAATTAGCCAAAAATCCATCACTTTGCACCGAAACACACACAAATAACAATGTGAAACATACGTAGGATAACTCTTATTAAGGAGTTATCACTCCGCCTTTCCTGGTTGACGAACCGTCGAAGTGTAAAGTCCAATAGGGAACGTCGATTGCGTAGATTTCAGGGCCTTCGAGCTCTTCCTCGATCACGGGCTCGTGGCTGTTATCAGGGAACTGTGCCAACAGATCTGCTACCGCTTGCGACTTGATCGCTCGTGGTCGCACGCATGTGATATCGTATTGGGAAATGGTCATGTACCATTTCGCCAACCTCCCGCCCGGAGTAGTGTGAGTTAGCAAGTATCTTATGGGGTCGCTCTTGGTGACCACTACTACTTTGTGTGATGCAAAATAGTGTTTCAACTTCTCTATCACAAAGAATAAGGCAAGGCAATGACGTTCGATATCTGTGTACCTCGATTCAGCTGGCTGCACGATGCGAGAGATGTAGTAGATAGGCCTCTCTTGGCCTTCATACTCCTGAGCCAAGAGCGCCCCTATAGATCTCCTTGTTGATGTCAGATATAGCAGAAGCGGTGACCCCAGTTGAGGCGCGATCATTATCTTTGAGGACGTGAGTAAATCCTTCAGCTTTCCGAATGCGGCTTCGTGCTCCGGAGCCCAGTTGTACGCGGCGTCCTTCTTGAGAAGAGTGCTGAAACAGCATGTGATTTCGGCAATTGCTGGGATGAATCTCCGCAGATAGGATAGCTTTCCTAAAAATGTCTTTAATGCACTCTGATTATGGGGCGGCGTCATGCCAGTGATAGCTGATACTTTCGCGGGGTCGGGCTCGATCCCTTGGCGATGAACCACGCATCCCAAGAATTTCCCTGATGTCACCCCGAACGCGTATTTCATGGGATTCATCTTCAGTTGAAAGCGCCTGCATCTATTGAACACCTTTCGCAGCTCTGCGAGGTGGTCTGCTTCGTGCTTGGATTTAACCACTAGGTCATCCACATAGAATTCCACCTCCTTGTGCATCATGTCGTGGAATAGAGCCATCATGGCCCGCTGATAGGTCGCGCCCGCGTTCTTAAGACCGAACGGCATCACCGTGTAGTTGAATACCCCCACAGGAGTGATGAATGCAGTTTTCTGCGCATCTTCGGGATCCATCTTGATTTGATTGTACCCGCTGAAGCCGTCCATGAAACTGAACATGCGATGACCTGCTGTTGAATCGATAAGCAAATCGATGTTGGGCAGTGGGAAATCGTCTTTAGGGCAGGAGCGATTGAGATCTCGGAAGTCCACGCAGATGCGGAGTTGTCCGTTCTTCTTCACCACTGGCACAATGTTGGCCAGCCATGTGGGATGATGATTCGGCTCTATGAACTTGGCATCTAGGAGTTTGACGATCTCCTGCTTGATCTTCACGTTAAGCTCTGGCCTGATGCTTCTTGTGCTCTGCTTGACTGGTTTAGACCCTGGGATGATGTCTAAACGGTGCATGGTGATGCTTGTATCCAGACCTGGCATCTCATCATACTCCCATGCGAACACATCCTTGTATTCAGTTAGGAGCTGTAGCAGCCCTTGTTCCTCTTCGCTTGTGAGGTCCGCACTCAGGAAGACTGGCCTTTTCTTTTCCCCGTTCGGGCTGAGGAACACTTCCTTTAGCTCTTGCTTTTGCGGTCTTGGCCTGTCTTCCATGCATTCAGGCGCTTCTTTGAGTTTCTCGTCTGGAGTGCCCTGTGTTGGCTCTTCCGTCAGCGCAATTTGCTCGATTTGATTGATTTGCCCAGGGATATCCCCATGCCCGCGTGAGGACATCCCCGCGCACCTTCATATGCGATAGCATTTCTTCCCATTGGCGTAGAAGCTCTCTATCTCCTTGCCCTCGGGGTCATGCTTTGCGATCCTCTTCAGAGTATACACGTTTTTTCGATGATATGCGATACGCGGCGCCTCTTCGCGTGTAGGCGGCTATTCCTTGCCATCTTCCCTTGTCACCATCACGCCTGCGGGCGACTGGTCCTTGATGTCCTCCCAGAGAGGCAAAGGAGTAGGGTTGAATGGTCCAGGTGTTTGCTCATCTGCCATCTCAGTGAACCACACCGCCTCGCTGAGATGTGCTTCGTCCAAAATGAACGGGTTCGTCGAAGCCGGTATCTCGACTATTCTGTCGTTCCAGATAGCTTTCATGACCTGGTGAGCCGTTGAAGGGACAGCGTCGAAGCGATGAATCCAGGCTCGACGTATAATCATGTGGTACGTGGTGTTCGCGTCTATGACATAGAACTTTGCTGAGCACTTGATTTTGCCAATCTGAACGCCCAGGCGGATCCACCCGATCGTCATTCTAGAGTCGCTTCCGAATCCCATGAGCGGAGATGGACGTCTGACGATCTTGTGCTCGCGAATCCCTGCTAGCTTCAGTGTGTGGAGCGAAACGACGTTGACCGCTGCTCCTCCATCGACGAACGCTCGTTTGAACTCGACGCCATTGATGATGGCGGTCACGTACAGAGGTCTCTGGTGACTCGCATCCGTCTTCTTGTCGCTGGCAGAAAAGGTCATAATCTTTTCTGTAGAGCGGGATGCCCTGATGACTTTCCCGTTGGAGACTACAAGGTCCTCCTCGTAATCCTCTGCTATTCTCAAAATCGCTTTTGTCATATCAGTCCAGCACTTCTCGGAGAAATTCATCTCGTCGAAGAATTTTTTGAAGCCGTGCGACCCTTTCATGCGGTCGGCACGTTCATCCTTTGTGTCCATGCTGTAGTTTTCGTCTTCATGGACCTCGGCGACGATGGGCAGGCCATCCTCTGCGACTTCTTCCAAGTCGACGATCGAGATCATGGCGACCTCTTTGCCCTTCGAGCCCTGTTCCGCATGCGCGGGAAGCGGGTTGTTGCGCACATCCTTCCGGTGATCGCTGACGATAAGCTCGCCGTTCTTCATCTTCTGATCGAACGCGAACCTGAGCTTCTTGCACTCGGCCGTGGGATGCATGACCTTGCCGTGGTACTCGCACCACTTAGGATCCCTCACCATCTCCTTGGAGGGTGTTTTCTCGAGCGGTGGCAGGACGCTATCCTTGCGCCACTGTCTGCAGAGGTCACTTGCTTCCTCTACCGAGCATGGCAGAGGCGGTACATCGAAGTTCGCAACCTTCGCTTGTTTCTGGGGCGAAACTGTATTGACCTCAGCTTCGCGTCCCCTCTTGTAGCTAAACCTCCCGATCTTGTAAGTAGTGCCGCTCGCAGGTCGCTCTGGAGCGCTCTTCTTTTTCTGTCTCTCGACTATAGGCTCGATGTTCTTCGTGCTTCGATTAGCTTTGAAAACGTAGGTGTTTGCAAATTGATGAGCATACCTTTGTATTCATCTCGCATGCACTGCAGGCATATCTCTACCAGCCGGCTTTCGGGCATTGGATCTTTGCACTCCAAGGATTTCGCTCTGAATTTCTTGATGAAAGTGATTCCGTCCTCTTCGCGCTTCTGATACATCCGCGAGAGATGGATCATCGTCACCTTTTCTTCCATCTGGAAGAACTTGGTATAGAACTTCTGGACCATGTCGTCCCAAGTCTTCACGGATCCGGCCTCCAATGTTCGGTACCATTTGTATGCTACGTTCCCAAGAGATTTTGGGAACTCTCGCATCAGCAGCTTGGAATCGGCTCCGTGCGGACCCATGACATCAATGAAACGCATGACATGCTCATGAGCGTTTCCATTGACGTCCTCGAACTTATCCCATTTAGGAGCCTTGTACCCCGCCGGGTTAGGCATGAGATAGATCTCTCGTGGAATAGGCGGATCGTTAACTAACTTCGGGATAATGGTATCCGCGAATGACTGATGAGCCATGATAGTGTCCACGCGCTTCTGCAGAGACGTCATGCATTCTGGAATGCTCCCCTCGGTAGTTGACGGAGGGGTTGCCGTAGGCGGTGGCGACACATACGCCGCCGGAGGGTTGGGAGCATACTGACTACCCGTATTTCCCCAGATCGCCGTTGGGGGAGGCAAAGGGTACTGCAGAGTTGGGTTAGACGCCAAAGTCGAGGGCTGAGGAGTGTGAGCAGCAAGAGGCAACATCTGAGCCGTTGACCCTTGAACCGACGGCAGCTGCGTAGTCGCCGGTGGAGTCTGCAGATTGGAGTTGGGCGGTGTGGTTGACACTCCCGATCCTGGAGCAATAGGGGCTCCTCCTCCTTGAGGGGCCGCGGTGGCTGACGAAGGGTTTGGCGCAAGGGTGCCCAGAACGGCTAAGATCCGTTCTAATTGCGCAGACTGAGCCTTGAGAGCTTTCGCCTGACCCTGAACAGTGGCGTCCAAGGACTCCAGCGTCGGTGTCTCGCCGGGAGTCGTAGGAGTACGGCGGGTCTCGTCTCCCGATGGTGCTTCGGTGGAAGGCAATCTGTTGCTGACATCATCCTCCTGAGACATGGTTGCTTTTGTTGGTAAGTTCACGTCGGGTTCACCAAAATGTGCACAAGAGATTCCGGCGGGGAGACCTCCGTGTACACCGTATGTAGTGGATCAGGGATCGCACAGGAAGAGAGGGGTTGTGTGTAGGGAGAGAGTAAGGCAGTAGCAATGTCTGAGAGAGAGACAGAGGTTTGGCAGAGCTTCCGCGTATGGCAGTGTGTTCTCCTTTGTATGGAAAGGTTGACGATCTATATATACTGGAGAACATGACCGTTGTAGTGTGGTTAATGCGCCCATTGATGGCGGCTTAATTAGCTTAACCATAACGGCACGTTCGTCCGAGTATATAGGGACCGTTACAGCACGTGGTGCGCGAATACCGGAACCGTTACGAGGTTTACCGGGTTTGACCGGATTGACCGGGTTTATGGAACTCGTGCCATAAATCTCTCAAAACAGTTACTAAAGGTCGCGTGCGGGCTTGGCTCGCACGCGACAGGGCTTACTCTAGCCTCCAAACCACAAAGTCCCTACAAGTCCCCCCGTGCAGTGGTATGCGAGGGCTCTGTCTCGCAGCCCCCACATGGATCAGCTAGGCTGGTGATCCAGTGTGTGTGGAGCACAATATGGTGTGCTGGATGGCTGCCACGTGGCCAAGATCTGTCAGCTCAGAAAGCAGTATCTACACCAGTCATGAAGACACCATGAGAGATATTGACTGGGAAGCGTAACATAGTGTCGTTTATGAAGATTTGGGGCTGCGATGTCTATGTAAAGCGTTTACAAATAGACAAGCTCGGGACCAAGGCGGATAAGAGTAAATTTGTGGGATATCCTAAGGAAAAAAAGGATATTATTTCTACAATCCCAGCGAGAACAAAGTGTTTGTAGCTCGAACCGTTGTGTTTCTAGAAAGAGAGTTTGTCTCTAAAGAAGCAAGTGGGAGGACTATAGAACTTGAAGAAATTCAAGAACCACAAATCACTGAGCCGATCATGGAAAATGAGCAGGAACCGCAAGTTGTTGTGGAAGAGCCTGTTTAGGTAACACTGGAACTCCGTAGGTCAGGAAGAGTGCGTCACGAGCCAGAGAGGTACGTACTTCTCGTGACTGAGCCCGATGACGTACCACTCATGGATGATGAGCCTGCAACCTACGGGGAGGCCATGAGAGACCTAGACTCCAAGAAGTGGCTGGAAGCCATGAGTTCTGAAATGGATTCCATGTACACCAACAAAGTATGGAATTTGGTGGAACCACCCGAAGGGGCTCAGCCCATAGGGTGAAAATGGGTCTTCAAGGAAAAGACCGACATGAATGGCAAGGTAGTTTCCTACAAGGGTCAATTGGTAGCTAAAGGGTATAGACAGATTCATGGTATTGACTATGATGAGACCTTTTCACCAGTTGTCATGACTAAATCCATTCCAATCCTACTTGCTACTGCAGCATACTACGACTATGAGATTTGGCAAATGGATGTCAAAACAGCGTTCCTTTATGGGAACCTCCTCGAGGACGTTTACATGAACCGGAGGGTTTTGAGGATCCAGAGAATGCCAATAATGTCTGTAAGCTTCAAAGATCCATTTACAGATTAAATAAAGCTTCTAGAAGTTGGAATCGACGTTTTGATGGCCCGGTCAAAGAGTTTGGCTTCATCAAGAACGAAGATGAGTCCTGTGTTTACAAGAAGGTTAGTGGGAGCTCTGCAGTGTTTCTGGTCTTGTATGTGGATGACATAGTAATCATTGGAAACGACATTCCTACTTTGCAATCTGTTAAAGATTGGATAGGAAAGTGTTTTGCGATGACGAACTTAGGAGATGCAACTTATATACTAGGTATAAAGATCTATAGGGATAGATCTAGAAAGCTTCTTGGCCTAAGTCAAATTACATATATAGACAAGGTGTTGTATAGGTTCAACATGCAAGATTCCAAGAGGGGATACTTTCCCATGTCGGCCATAGGATCCATCATGTACGCCATGTTGTGTACTAGACCAGACGTATCATACGCGTTGAGTATGGTGAGCAGATATCAGTCTAATCCGGGTGAGAGTTACTAGATTGCTGTCAAGAACATCCTAAAGTACTTGAGAAGGACTAAGGATGCGTTCTTGATATTTGGAGGTAAGGAAGAGCTCATTGTAATTGGTTACACTGATGCGAGCTTCCAAACCGACAAAGATGACTACATATCGCAGTCTAGATACGTGTTTTGCCTGAATGGAGGAGCTGTGAGCAAGAAGAGTTCCAAGCAAGGGACAGTTGCTGATTCTACATCAGAAGCTGAGTAAATTGCTGCTGCGGAAGCAGCAAAAGAGGAAGTTTGGAAAAAGAAGTTTATCATTGAGCTCGGTGTGGTCCCTAGCATCATGGATCCCATAGAGTTCTACTGTGACAAATCTGGCGTGATCGCACAAGCCAAGGAACCAAGATCACACCAGAAATCAAAGCATGTACTTAGGAGATTCCATCTTATTCGTGATATGATCGATCAAGGAGATGTGAAGATGTACAAGATTCCAACGGATGACAATCTTTCAGACCCGCTCACAAAACCACTTGCGCAGCGAAAGCATGAAGGGCACGCGAGATCTATAGGCGTACGAGATGCACCAGATTGGCTCTAGTGCATGTGGGAAACTGTTGGAACAGGTGCCCTAGATTCAATCTATATTTAGTATGAACAATGTATTTTGGCTAAAATATTCATTTATTATTTATTGTGATATTTAATATAATGAAGTCCTTAGATACAATGTGCTGTTTATCTTAAATATCCCTAGTCCATTATATTGGTTAACAAGATGATCAAATATAGACTAGTATGTGTGTAGATTGATATGGAGATATCAAGTCTAACACATGGGTATGCATTAGGAGTAATGCCATACTGGATTGACCCACAATGAGAAGGATACATTAGATTATGTAATGTCACAATCGCTTCTCGTAGTGCTAATATAATTGCAATCCTTATACTTGAAGTCACTAGTTACTGTAGTTGTGAAATATCATGCTTTGATGTTATCCAACGTTGCGCCTTTATCGGGAAACTATAAAGATAGCTATCAGGCATGATAGGAAGCAAGCTTAGAGATCGTAGTGATGTAGAGAGGATTTTTCCCTCCCACATAATGGGAGAAAATATCCACGGCCACTCGAGGGATTGTTCTTATTAAATGTCTTGCCAGACTCAGATAAATCAATATGGAGATATTGATGTTATCTGCTTTCATAAGCATATTCGCATGATCGAGGAACTATGGATTGGATATACGAGTGTGACTATTTATGTCTCGTGTCCAATCCGGATATGGAGACAAAGGGATAGTGCAATATGAGATATTGGGCACAAAGGTTTGTCGAGATCACTGACTTATTTCTATTAGTTGGGGGCATGGATGTGTTGCTTGACACCGCTCCATGCTAGTAATTAGTTACTACCAACTAAGTAGAAACCTATGGGGTCACACGTCAAATAGAGTTGAACTAGATTTGGGATTAATTAATTTGATTAATTAATTAGAAGGATCATTTTGCAACACCTTGCAAACTTAGTAGGACTAATATGCAAGGAAGGGACTAATCCAAGTTTATGTACAACTATAAAGGGCCTTTATGTAGTTAACAAGAAGTTGTTGGACTATATAAAGGATGATCTAGCTTCCTTGCCACAACCAATGCTCATAACATAAGTGAGTGGAAGAGAGAAAGAGAGAGCAAGACAAGACCAGAGGCCGAAGCCCCTAGCCCGTCCGCCCTACCCGTTGGCCACAAGGAGAGGGCTGAAACCCTCCTTTGTTCCTCGTTGCATGATTCGTTCTTCCCTCTTCCTCCGGTCCTAGCTAGCACTAGGGGAAGGAAGAATCTAGATCTCACCTCTAGACGTGGATCAACCGTAGAGACGAGGACATAATTCTTCGTGTGATCTCCCGAACCAAAAGGTACACATCTTCCATGTCCTTCATCATTTTATGTATGTCTCTTCCTGTGATCCTTTGTGGGCTTTGAGTAGGAATTAAATTTTTGTTATTCCGCTGCGTTACCTATGTCAAAACCCAACACTATGAGTTCTAGAGCAGAAACAATGACAAGACTCTTTTCGTAAAAAAATATTCTGTTGAGAACTCTCCATCACTCCCTGATAATATTGACATGTGGTTTTTCTCTGATGCTGCTGTTGACTATTGCAGAGGAGTGGGAGGAATTGGTATTGTTTACTCAAGCCCCAGTAATGGTATTTTTTATTCTTGGAAGAAAAGCTATCCAAATTCAGTTAATCCTCTCATTCTGGAAGTTCTTGGTGTCAGGCAAACAATCCTTTTGGCTCAGTCCATGAAATTAAACATAGTTTCTATCTTCTATGAGTCCAAGTTAGTGATTGATGCCATAAATTCTAAGGCCTCGTTTGGGTAGAGGATATGGTATGTAGGGATAAGGCTTATGCAGGGATATGAGCAAGGATATGAATGTTGTATGATAAGCCCAGATAAGATCTGCTGGCTGTCTGTGTTTGGTTGCTGTCGGATATGATGCAGGATATGATGCAGAATATGTGCCAAAATGACTGTAATACCCTCAGTGTTGTTATTTTGTATAAAATATTGTATATTTCAAATTGATGAGGAAAAATACAAAGTGTATCAGTAGTTATGTCTATATTTTAATACTCTTTTTTTTTACACAATAGTGATGTTGTCAAAATTTATACAAAATGTATATTAATACGCGAAATAAACTTGTAGTAACATGCAGACATAACAAATATTCATAGGTACAACGTATATGGCCATAACAAAATATGGTGTATAAATTACTAGTACTTATTGGCATGGTGTTAAAAACCTACAACAAACAAGTTAAAATACACAATTTCATCAAGCACGGTAAAATGTCTTCATATTTTTCTCAACCATACATACTCAAATAAAGCTATGAAAATTGCAAACCCATGAGGACCTCGTCCAAAATAAATGAGGGACTTGAAACGATGAAATAGCATATAGGGTTCGGGGACAAGAGTAGGAAATCATATAGTTTGTGGGGGTATTTTTGTCAACCTACTAGCATCCTAATATGCTATATTTTTTTATCCGACCTTATACCTCCATGTTGGTGGTATAAAATTTGTTCATTAAAAACTCCATCAGCATAAGGCAACATAACTTATCATCTCTTTTATCCGGCACCCAAACACTTGATAAAACAAGAGAGGGTATAACTTATCTTATGTTCCCTCCTTATCCTCTACCCAAACGAGGCCTAAGGGTGGGAGCTGCTCAGTTCTCATTGCTCCTATTGTGGATGATTGTAAGCTTTTATCTTCATATTTCCAGTTTTGCTCTTTCTCTTTTATTTCCAAAGATGCTAATTTGCAAGCTCGCAGTTGTGCTAAGGCAGCCATTGATGTGTAGCTGGGCTTGTTCGTATGAGCAATGATAGCTCTTCTGTTTGGCTTTTTGCCAATTTTTTTATATAATTGATTCCTTTCTTAAAATAAAATTGAAAATTTTCTGAAATTTTTTACAGGCACCATGAATCGAAATTTGTACACTCTGAGTATTCAAGGATATGTCAATATTTTCACCATTTGAATTCCATATATGTTGAACGCGCTTGCAGTTCTTGAATAATGGAGCGTCTGGTGAAGAATTCTTCAATTTACTGGAATTTTGAAGCGACGGGATTCCCGATGAAGGGGTTTGATTAGGGATGGCAGCGGGTCAGATCCGGATCGGATCACGCCCTTCCCGATCGGGATTCGACCAGGAGAAATGCGATCCAGATCTGATCCAGATCCATTGGGATCATCATCAAATTCGGATCAGATCGGATCAGGTTTCATTCAGCTGATCGAAATCCGATCTGTAGATCCATATAGTACGTGGTCTGATTGAATTCAGATCGGATCCGGCTCGAGTTTACAATATAATAGAAAAAATAACATAAAAAATAAACACTATTTCGTACGCTTAGGCATGTCAGTAAGTTATGAAGCCCAATAAACAAAAGAAATTTCTTTGTAGGTTGGATTTGCTATAGTATTTTTCTTGTTAGTGTAAGTAGGGAGGTAATAGTGGTATATTTGTAAAGCACACATATACGTCGGATCGGATCGGGTCGGAACCTGGTGGATCTGTCCTAAGTTCCAAATATGTTCAGGTCTAGCTTTCCGGATCCAAATCCGATCTATTTTCAATTGGATCGGATTTCGAATCGGATCCATTCGGCTCAGATCGCTCAGATCTCAGATCGGATAGGACCATATTGACATCCCTAGGCCTGATATCCCAGGATCTGATAATTTCTTGTTTGGAAACTAAATAAAATGATTTTTCATTTTAATTGGGCTTGGGTGTTATTAATGCATAGTTTAGGGTCTTATAAGTAATACTCCATATATTTTCTGTCATAAGTTGCTTGTGATACCTACCAGGTGAACGCCGCTGTCGACCCTTTCACCACCGACTTATTGAGAGAATGTTGGTTCCGCTATGAGGTCACGGTGGCATAAGTTTTCAGGCAGTAAAGTTACTGTAATGGTAGCGGTGGCAATCATGGTGGTGTGTGCTGTCAGACTGGTGGTTCTTCGGGTGGCGGTAATGGCTGAAACGGACGGAGGTGGCCAAAGTCGTGGAGGCTGCAATGGCGTGGTGCGGCAACGGATTGCGACGGCCAGCTACAGCGGTGGCGAGAGCTGATGGGTGTGTGGAATTTAAAATGACACCTGTTTTGGGGCCATAAAAAATTGGGATTTGGTGATTCGAAATCCTGATTTTAAATGACTTAGAATTTTGCAAATCCTTTGGGTTATCCAAACACATCATCTATAATGCCGGGATCTTAAATTCCGAATTTTAATGAAAATATGCGTTTTTATACCTCATCCAAACGCACTGTAAGTGAATTTCATCTTTTGTAGAAAAAACTACATAAACTGCAGTATGTAGGTACTGAAAGGGATTTCTTGGCCAAATTGACTCCGGTAGGGAGGATTATGAAAAATGCTCTAAAGAAAGATTCTGAATTTCTAAGGTAGTTTTAATTTCCATATCCTTTGCGAACTCTCAATTGAAGAACCTGTAACTGTAGAAGCTGTATATTTTTCCTGAATTGATGGACCTGTAGTGGCATAAGCTACCTGATAGTCTAAAGCAACTGTGCAGTGACATGTTCTTGTCATCTTGTGTAACCCCAACAAAATTTATCTTCAAACCTTCTAGTAGGCATACAAGTGTGGTGAATAACCTGCACTACATCCTCAGAAAAATGTTCTTATAAATTAATCTTCCACTTTCTGTTCTGATCAGTAAGTAAACTAATAGTAGCATTAATAGGAAGAGTAGGATAAGTGTAGATCCTTTGGCCACCATCAATAGGTAGCCATTTGTGACCATAATTAAAGTATCTTTTCCATCACTTATGGCATTTCTGCAACCTTTTAAGATAATATGGTTGGCAGCCATAAGGCTTCTCCACATATAAGAAAGTTTCCACCCTACAACTGCATGAAGTATAAAGCTTTCCCTGAATTACTTGGCTTTCAAAACCTTAGATAAAATAAGGTTAGGATTTATTAAAATTCGATACTCTTGTTTAGCGGTAAAGCCAAATTAAAAGCTTTTAAATCTTTGAATTCAAGGCCGAGATTTACAAGAATAAATTCTAAGCAAGGAAATCCAGTGAATGCTCTTATGCCCTTAACTTTTACTCCACCCGAGTCTGACATTGAGATTATAAATATACTACAAAAGTGAAGAGGGGAGTATAAAATAATTCATGTAGTATGTAGGAACAGCCTGAACCACTTCCTTCAACAACACCTCTTTACGAGCACGCATAGGGAGTTTTTCTTTCCAAGAAGCAAACTTTTTCCAAATTCTTTCTTTCAGAATTCTAAAAATTGTTTCTTTTCCTCTCCAATAGAAAGAGGCAGTCCTAGATATTTTTCATGACAATGTACCGTAGGAACTTGTAAAGTCTGCTACAAACAATTCTTAGCATTTTCAGGCACAGCTAGTGAGAATATCATAGCAGATCTATCATTGTTGAGTTGGTGTCCTAAAGCTAGAAACTACTCATCAATGATTTTTTTGAAGTTCGACACTTCTTGAGCTCTAGCCCTTCCTAACAATAAAGCATCATCTGCAATCTAGTTATAATGGGCCCATTTCCAACACTTATGATACGCGTTTGCCTTGTTGGATAGCAACATTGATCAGACTTGTGAAACCCTCGGAACATAATACAGATAGATAGGGTGATATGGTATCACCCAATCTTAGAGCCCGTTTGGTAATGCTTCTGCTTTCTAGAATGTTGTTTTTCGAATCTAAAAGCAGTTTTAATTTGTTTGGTAAATTATTTTTTAAAGCTTTCTGGAAAGCAATTGCTTCCCCAAAACAACTTTTGAAAAGCAGGGGAGGGGTTGCTTTCAAGGACCTGCTTTTCGATAAATATATTATTTGACATTCATTATCCGTTAATAAATATCAATAGTTATTTATTGCAATAACACTATTTATCATTTCATGTCCGATATTGTCATTTTGTAAGTAACAACAACTTTTAAACACTAATTACCAAACACAAAATGTCAAAAGTGTTTTCTTACACCAGCTTAAATACGGGATTTACCAAACACTTTTCGGGTAGATTTCCACAGCAGCTTTCTCACAGTACTTTCTACACAACAGCTTTCTAAAACGCCACAGCATTACCAAACTAGGTGGTATGATCCCACAGGACCTGGCTCCGATTGAGAGGAGATCGGAGCTTCGAAGACCGACGATGGAGAAAGGGGCGGTGAAAGGGACGAAGTAGGGTTTGAGTTTACCAGAAGATGAGAGAACGAGATTGTATCTCAATATTAATTGATTTGCATAAACCCATCAGTGGTGATAATGAGCCTTTATAATACCTACTGCTAACATACCTATCATGATAAGAAAACAAATCTAGTCTAATGCAATTAGAAATTATTCAATAAGACCTACTATAATTAGGAAGTATATGAAAGAAAATCATAACAATTAATCCTGTAAGCGTGCTGGACGTTTGATAATTCGGGAACTACGACGCGGCGGTGTACGATTCTCGTCTTTCGTAGGTACATTTGTATCTTCTAATTCATCAATAGGCGTGCCTGTATCACTAGCCCTTAATCCCTTTGTTGGAATAATGGGCTTGTTTGGATGAGAGTAAGTAGAGAGGAACGAAAAAGTCACAAATTTGAGATATTTGGTCAAACATCTCCAAACGAACAAAAAACCCGGATTTCCGCCAAAGAATCCGGAATTCCGGCTTGAAATCCGATTTCCGGATTTTCAGCCGGATTTCAGGTTTTTTTGGCGGAAATCCGTTCTTTTTTTTTGGGAAAATTCCTAACTTCTTAAGGTAATTTTTGGTTATTTTTAAACAATTTTGTGTTATCACTGTGGTAAAGTGTGCGAACCTCACAATTTAAAAAAATAATATTTTTACCCATAATCTATAATAATCTACCTCATCCAAACACTACAGATAAAAAGAGCTTGTAAGCTCAACCTCTCACTTATTTCAGCTCATCCAAACAGCCCCAATATTTTCAATCCTCTGACCATTCAATATGATAGAAAACTAAACTGGGGAAACACATTTCATAACAAGATGCACAAAAGCAGGTCTGAAACCTAATTTCATCAAACAAGATTTCAGAAAAGATCATTCTACCCTGTCATATTCCTGAAGACATAATCAGTGAAAGTAGTAGCTATTTCCATAGGATAAGTACACCAAACCTGATGAAAAGTCATAACCCCATTGGTGTATTCATTTTGTTTTATTACATAAGCTTTCCTATGAAAAAAATGTGTATTTTTTCCCTTCCATAAGCCATAAATTCTTTGATTTTGTCGCCAATTCATCTCTTTCTCGTAGATTTCATAAATGAGAAGTTTCTGAACTTGTTTTTGTTTCGTGCAGGGTCTGAGAAGAAGGATAGAAATCCTGGTGAGATGTTGCAGTAGTTGTTGAACTCTAACGTGACTGGATTTTTTTGTGATTGCAGTACTAAGATTGTACGGAGCTGGTAAGTTTACCAATACTTCTCTGAAAGCATTTGAAGTACAGTGTTTAGGAATATTTCCCCAATTATGTGTAATAGTTGATCTGCATTCCTCCTCTTTTATCCCATAGTAAGCAAACTGAAATCGACTTCTACTTTGATGTTGAGCACTCTTGGAAATATTCAGTAGGATTGGCCTGTGATCACCAAGAAGATTCCAGTGTCGTAACAGTAGAATCTGAAAAAACCTGAATGAAAGAAAAATTAGGCATAGCTATGTCTAATATTTCTTTTATATGTGCTTGGCGTTGTCAACCATTATTCCAAGAATAGGGACTTCCAAAGAATTTTACATCTGCAAGATCGCAATCTTGAAGACAATGTCTGAAACTTTGCATCTGATTATCATTTCCAATACTTGACCCAACACACTCATTGAGGTTAATAATTCATTAAAAATCACCAAGAAAAACCCAAAGAAATCTTGATCTGGTGGCTTTATTCTCCTTAGAAGTTCCCCAGATAAAAGTCGTTGACTTGTATAGGGATCCCCATAAAATAGAGTTAAGGCGAAAGAATTTGCAGCATTACAAGTACCGGAAACAAGACAATGAATATGATACTTGTTATAAGATAAAACATGCACCTCCAATTTTTTTTCCCAAAGCCGAGAATGTCCACCTATGAATCATTTCGTTGGAACGTGAAGGCCATTCTTGTAACCAAATTTTTATCTGATCCTTTCAATACCTGGAATTTTCAACTTAGTCTCAATGATGAAAAGAATTTTGGGAACCTCCACCCTCACCATGTTGCTGAGGGCTAGGAATGTACGAGTGTTCCCTGAACCTTGTACGAACACTCGTACATTCCAAGTTAATATGTTGTCATCAGTATCTGCCGAGATCTCCTCGCGAAAAGACATGGCATCCGAGTTATCAGGATTACGACTTCTCTTGTTGTGTATTCCAAAAAAAGAATATGAAATAATTGCATCAGTGCCCAAATTAGCATACTTGGATATATCATTCTATAACGTAGAAATTTTTACCTCTTGGTCCAAAACTGATTTTGAAAGGAAAACATTATCCTTTCCAGTCTTCCTCTTCTTCTGATACGTGTTTGTAATGTTTAAATTTGAATATGCTTTAAGCACAGATTCTTACAAAATACATTTCCCCTTATCTTTAGCACTTTTGGAAACAACCAAAGTACACAAGCTATATAAACCTTGATTCTTTGAATGATTTATTGAGTAATCCTCGGAAGTGGAAAAACCACCCGAGTCATTAAATGAATTAAATAAAGAACGAGCCGGAAACTGGGCACTTGTTCGACAAAAATCCCAAGTATAGGATATCGTCTCAAGTAATAAAATCCGGTAAGTCCGGAGTCGAATCCACAAGGAGATGAGGGTTCGATAATGACTTGCTAAACAAGAATAACGAGTAGAAACCGACTAACGAAAGCAAGTAACGAATTCTCAATGACTTTAGAGCTTGCCAAGATATCAAATCCACCACTAGTGATGGAGAAAGTTTGATAATGCGAGTAAGAGCCAAAAGAAACGCCTATTAATACTACTACGATTCAAGAGAATGGAGTTGGGTCAATTGATGTGGCTAGAAAACTTGTAAGTGAAGTTCAACACCCAAAATTTGTATGAAACGACGAAACATGGATTCTAAAGCAAAGGGAATCGTCTAGCTCACGAATTCAAGAGCAAAACCCAAAATCGAGTTATGTCAAGCATCAAGGATATGTACTCATCTAAGTGAGTCCACATACAAGATCAATCCACAGTTCGGATATGTCTTTCGAAACAAGAATTCAATGAATTCGACATCCAAACTTGTGAAACTTTGAAGAACAATTAAAAACATTACAACAACCTATCGAACTTCTTCAATCAACCCAACAATTAAACTAGCTAGACATTAGAATGAAATCAAGAGAGGTTAAGAGAAATGATATTTTCATTAGAACACTTTGATTCATACACTAGGTATCACCAATCCAACCTCTAAACTTGATTCAAAGTACAAACTCAAAAGAAAAATAGCCAAAAACACAACTAAGCTACAAACTAATGAAGCAATTGCAAGGAAATATGCTACTATCTGTGCAGCTGCTGCTGCTCCAATCACCAATGAAGAAGAGAGGAATAGCAGCAAAACAGAGCACTAAATTTAACCAAGAACAGCCCTATTTTGATCTCCTCTCTCCCTCTCTTCCTCTTTCACTTGTTCTTGTCCCTGAATATGCTCAAGAGAGAGCTCAGGAGCTCAAGAACAAGTCCAAAATCTGGTGAAATCGGAGAGAGAGAGAGAGAGAGAGAGAGAGGAGAATGAAGAACCCCAAAACAGAGCACTTTCTACCCCGATGGTCTGTCAATCCCCCCTCTGATTTCTTCAACTTGAGCTTATATAGGCTGCTAGACCTGATTGCTTTAGCACCAAGAGATCACCAAACCCTTGAATTCATCTAAGGACTTCCCCATCGTCGACTTCATCTTGCCCTCATGAATCCTAGCGATTTAGGTCTTTTTCCGCTCTTCTTCTCTGGGCCGAATTGAGTTGATATGTGGGTACATATTGGGTTGGGGACAGATTTGAGACTGATTTGGTTCGGTTTGGCTGCGTTTTGGGGATGGGTTGAGCTTCTTGAGAAGCTTCCATGGATGTTTGGTCTGTTCTCTGTTGAACCGACGGGGAGAGAGAGATAGACGTGAGAGCTGATCTTTTCTTTCGCCAGAATTGCACTTGGCTCCCTCCTATTTTGCTGGGGGCTTTAAAAGGCCCCCAGCTCTTCTTAAAATGTTTTGGAAAATAGTAACTCCACTCCCAATCCATTAAAACTCATTCATAGCAACCTTTTTTAACTTTAGAAAATGTCACTCAGCACCCTATTCCATTAAAATTACTTTAAATAAGCCCTCTGACATAACTTTGGCCTTATGAATTGGTCCCTTTACGTCTTGAACTTCACTTATTGGCCTCTATCTTCCCTTGTCCTCTTCATTTAAGCCCTTGAAACTTCTCTTTGCTTGCACATTAGCCATAAAAGCTTCAAATATTCTTCAAATTAAATCCTCCAATCCCTTTCTTCATGTCTCTTGACCCTCAAAAGTGTCTCAATTCATCATTGAAGTTCTTCCAATTTGCGTCTTGCGTTGTAAAGCACGCCATTGCTTACGAAATAAGATAAAAACAACCAATACTACAAAGACAAGAATAAGTCTAGAAAGAGAGGTATAGATAGATTACACATATTAGCAAGTTATGAAGAGTTCATTAACATACTAAAACATGCAATTTTAAGTCGTTAACACACCCCCCAACTAGCCTTTTGCTCGTCCTCGAGCGAAGAGAGCGATAAGATAAGCAAACTAGTGAAGAACCAATCATGAGAGACACACACTGAACAAGACAAGGCTTGACTCAATTCTAAAGTAGACTCAAATATTTACAAAGACGCACACACACATTTTCTATCTTAAGTGAGAACCCAAAGAAAATAAAATCCTAAAGATTACTAGCTAATTTTAATTTTTTCGTGGGGGAAAAACGAATAATGCACAAATGTTTCCTCAAATAAATTCTCAAAGTCCAAACATATTGAGAAAGAAGCCTATGGACGTCTAAGCATATACTCATACAAATATGGGCGGTGTTTGGTACGAGGTGACTCATGCGATCCACAAAACTTGTTAATTAAGTCCAATTCGCAAGAAAGTATGCCTTAAAAAATAAGGATCACATGAAACTAGTCATTCTCATACTTATTCAGAAGCACCCATGTAGGATGGACCTCCAAAGCTTTGAACAAAAACGAGTTTTAAAATGGGGGATGTGGTTGTGGGCTTGTATGATCCTTTCGTGGATTTTTTTGGGAGGTGGTGCGATTTATCATAATTTTTTTTTTCGAGATTTATAGCATTAACGTTTTTTTCCACCTCCAATCCAAGGCTCTCCAAGACCCACAACAAAAGAGAGGAATATACAAGCGAGTGAGCTTTTTAAGCTAAACCAAGGGAGCTATCTAGATGGTGACGTAAGATTATCCCCGGGCACCCCTCTATTTCTTAGACATCGCATGGGGTGTCATTGGTAACCATCACTCCAATGGGGTACAAGTTTCCACCGCAAAAACGATTAGAATTAAATCCTTTTTGTAGAGTTCAAATAGCTTTAGAAATGCACCATTTATCAAAAGTAGTAAGACGTCAAAGTTTATGTGATCAACTTAGCTTGAAAGACTTAAACATGAAACGTAAATTTAATGTGTCGCTTTGTGAGAACACATGAGATCGCGGAATGTGGGATATTGGTGTAGATGTATTGAGTATAAGCAAAGAATTCCTTATTTAAAATAAAAATAAAAAAACATGGATTAAGAGATTTCATTATTTGAAAACATCTATCTTTCCAAAATTCCCTTTTCATTTTTTCTCATTTTTTTTTTTCATTTTTTTCATTTTTCATTTTTTTTTTCAAATAAGTGACTCAACTACAAGTTTCTAAGACTCAATAAAGCTATCAAAGAAGAAAATAAAATATAGACTCAAGATGAAAGGTTAAAATAAATAAAACTACCAAAGAAAGATGAAAAAAAAATATATAGTTTTACACGGGGAAAGAGTGATGCTTCTCATGAAAAGTTCACACATTTTTTTTCAATTTTTCAATTTTTATGATTTTTTTTTCCATTTTTTTTTTTTTTTGTATTTTTCATGTAAATCACTAAAGAAAGAAAAAGCATGCTAGTAACCATTTAAGCAAGAAATAAAATCTACTCCACCCCCAACTAAAATGTCACACTGTCATCAATGTGTGAGCACAATGGAAGAGCATACAAATTTTAGCAAGAATTAAGAGATAGAAGAGACCTCATTTTAGCTTTCTTGGCCACCAAGCACAAGTTCTCCTCCAAGAGCAACCTACAAAATGGTAATAGAAAGAGAAAAAGAAAAAAAAATGCAAGAAATAGAGATAAACTAATTTATTTATTTACAACTAGGAAGGTAGAGTAAAGATAATGATGCTATCCCACCTCTTGGAAATTTCTTTCCATGCCATGCCCCTACTTCATTCTTAGAAAAGTACTTCTCCTTCAAAAAGTTGGATTCATCAATTAGAATAGATAGGAGAAGTAGGGGCAAGACACAAAAGACGAATAAGAGATGCAAGCAAAATCTAACAATAAAGTAAGAGCAAGTTGTTATATAATGCATCAACTTAAGAAAAAGAATTGAAATCCTTAAATGAATTGAATCATGGAATGGGTCTTCAAAAATTTCCAAATTTTTACTTGAAATCAAAACTTGAGAGATGGCGCCAACTTCTGAATCCTCAATCTCATCACTTTTAAATAAGTCATATGGATTTGGGGATGGGGCTTCACAAGTGGGAGTTAAAAATAATTTGAGAACTTGAAGCCTCATCCAAACCCTTAGGCACATCTTCCATAATGATAGAATCGAAGGGAGCATTCAAGTAAAATTCAATTTGGTCACAAATACGAGCACAGCTCCCCGGATTTTCATTAGACATTTCAATACTAACCGGAGTACCTCCCAACAAACTTTCGATTTCGTCACTATCAAGATCATAGGAACGCCGGTAAGTATTAGGCTCTTCATGAGCACAAGACGAGACAACATTTCTTTCATTAGTGGTAGCATCAAATTTGACCTCTAGCTCATCACATGAGTGGTTTGCAATTTGTGAATCCTCCTCACATGCGTCCCTATGTGAGTCATCCAAAATGGCTTCACTCATGTCATGGGTTGAAGAGTCATCATCAAAAATATCAATCTCACTACCAATATCACTATCGCATGTTTCTTAAGAATGTGCAAATGAGAAATGAATACAATCACCTATCCTAGTAGCAACAACTCCATAATCAAACACATCATCCAAAATTTGGTCTTGAATAGGCTCGTGATGTGTGTGAATAGGAAGTTGAGACTCGTGTGATGATGAGTCTTGTGAAGAGTAAGTACTATATTCAAGAGAATAATCATCATGCGATTGTGAATATGAGGATTCCACTCTATCAATCAAGTGACAAAACGATCCTTCTACTTCTCTAAATGATCCTTCAAGTTCACTTTGTAATTCTCTTAATTATATTAGTGAATCACTTAGTTCTTTTGCGCCTTGGAGATATTTTTGAAGTGTCTCCTCTAGAGAATCACTTGTAGACATATTTAGCTCATCATTCACAAGTGATTCCCTCTCAAAATGATTAGCTTCTCTTGATTCACACATCATATCATTATATTGATAAGTGCAAGAATCATGAGAGTTAAAAAACATGTAAGCGTTTGAGGGAGGTGATTGTACACAAGAAGCATGAGATGTGTATTCTAGCATCCTACTATCATGCCAAGAATAATCATTCTTTGGAAAATATTCACCATTATTGTAAGCACGCTCATGTATGGGACGCATTGATTCCCTAGAATGATTTTCATGACTAGTAAATGCATAGTAGTAAGGATGTGAAGGAACGTTAGGCCTCTCACCTAGACCAAAACGTACATGAGACATTTTTTTTCCAAGCAAGTAGATGAGAGGTACTTGATGAATTTCACAAGCCCTCTTGAATCTCACAAGCTTAACTAACCACAAGCAACTAGAGAAAATGTTAAGAAAAATACTTAGAAAGTAAAGAAAATAAAATCTAATACCTAGCCGCTCCCAGGCAACGGCGCTAAAAACTTGTTCGACAAAAATCCCAAGTATAGGATATCGTCTCAAGTAATAAAATCCGGTAAGTCCGGAGTCGAATCCACAAGGAGAGGAGGGTTAGATAATGACTTGCTAAACTAGAATAACGAGTAGATACTGACTAACTAAAGCAAGTAACGAATTCTCAATGACTTTAGAGCTTGCCAAGTTATCAAATCCACCACTAGTGATGGAGCAAGTTTGAGAATGCGAGTAAGAACCAAAAGAAACGACTACTAATACTACTACGATTCAAGAGGATGGAGTTGGGTCAATTGATTTCGCTAGAAAACTTGTAAGTGAAGTCCAACACCCAAACTTTGTATGAAACGACGAAACATGGATTCTAAAGCAAACAGAATCATCTATCTCACGAATTCAAGAGCAAAACCCAAAATCGAGTTATGTCAAGCATCAAGGATATGTACTCATCTAATCGAGTCCACATACAAGATCAAACCACAATTCGGATTTGTCTTTCGACACAAGAATTCAATGAATTCGACATCCAAACTTGTGAAACTTTGAAGAACAATTAAAACTTCACAACAAGCTATCCAACTTCATCAATCAACCCAAAAATTAAAGTAGATAAACATTATAATGAAATCAAGAGAGGTTAAGAGAAATGATATTTTCATTAGCAACACTTTGATTCATACACTAGGTATCACCAATCCAACATCTAAACTTGATTCAAACTACAAACTCTAGGGCAAAATAGCCAAAAACACAACTAAGCTACAAATTAATGAAGCAATTGCAAATAAATCTTCTACTATCTCTGCAGCTGCTTCTGCTGCAATCACAAATGAAGAACAGAGAAATAGCAGCAAAGAAGAGCACTAAATTTAACCAAGAACATCCCTATTTTGATCTCCTCTCTCCCTCTCTTCCTCTTTCACTTGTTCTTGGCCCAGAATATGCTCAAGAGAGAGCTCAGGAGCTCAAGAACAAGTCCAAAATCTGGTGAAATCGGAGAAAGTGAGAGGAGAATGAAGAACCCCAAAACAGAGCACTATCTACCCCGATGGTCTGTCGAGCCCCCCTCTGATTTCTTCAACTTGAGCTTATATAGGCTGCTAGACCTGATTTCTTAGCCCCCAATAAATCATCCAAACCCTTGAATTCATCTAAGGACTTACCCAACGTCTATTTTATCTGGCTCTCATGAACCCTAGCGATTTAGGGCTTTTTCCTCACTTCTTTTCTGGACCGAATTGAGTGGATGTGGGTACATATTGGGTTGGGGAGAGATTTGAGACTGATTTGGTTCGGTTTGGCTGCGATTAGGGGCTGGGATGAGCTTCCTCCAAAGCTTCTGCGAAGCTTCCATGGATGTTTGGTTTGTTCTCTGTTGAACCGACGGGGAGAGAGATAGATGTGAGAGCTGATCTTTTCTTTCGCCAGAATTGCAATTTGGCTCCCCCATATTTTGCTGGTTGCTTTAAAAGGACCCCAGCTCTTCTAGAAATGTTTTGGAAAATAGCAACTCCGCCCCCAATTCGTTAAAACTCATTCATAGCAACCCTTTTTAACGTTAGAAAATGTCACTTAGCACCCTATTTCGTTAAAATCACTTTAAATAAGCCCTCTGACATAACTTTGACCTTATGAATTGGTCCCTTGACGTCTTGAACTTCACTTTTTGGCCTATATCTTGCCTTGTCCTCTTCATTTCAGCCCTTGAAACTTCTCTTTGCTTGCACATTAGCCATAAAAGCTTCAAATATTCTTCAAATTAAATCCTCCAAGCCCATTCTTCATGTCTCTTGGCCTCTCCAAAGTCTCTCAATTCATCATTCAAGTTCTCCCAATTTGCCTCTTGCGTTCTAAAGTACATCTTTGCCTACGAAATAAGATAAAAACAGCCAATACTACAAAGACAAGCATAAGTCTAGAAAGAGAGGTAAAATAGATAGATTACACATATTAGCAAGTTATGAAGAGTTCATTAACATACTAAAACATGCAATTTTAAGTCGTTAACACACCCCCCCCCCCCAGACTAGCCTTTTGCACGTCCTCGAGCAAAGAGAGCGATAAGATTAGCAAATTAGTGAAGAACCAATCATGAGAGAAAAACACTCAACAAGACAAGGCTTGACTCAATTCTAAACTAGACTCAAATATTTACAAAAACGCACACACACATTATCTATCTTAAGTGAGAACCCAAAGAAAATAAAATCTTAAAGACTACTAGCTAATTTTAATTTTTCTGTGGGGGGAAAAAGAAGAATGCACAAATGTTTCCTCAAATAAATTCTCAAAATTTAAAAAGATTGAGAAAGAAGCCTATGGACGTCTAAGCATATACTCATACAAATGCGGGCGGTGTTTGGTAGAAGGTGACTCATGCGATCCACAAAACTTGTTAATTAAGTCCAATTCGCAAGAAAGTATTTCTTCAAAAATAAGGATCACATGAAACTAGTCATTCTCATACTTATTCAAAAGCACCCATGTAGGATGAACCTCCAAAGCTTTGAACAAAAACAAATTTTAGAATGGGGGATGTGGTTTTCGGCTTGTATTATCCTTTCGTGGATTTTTTTGGGAGATGGTGCGATTTATCATAATTTCATTTTTTTTTCGAGATTTGTAGCATTAACATTTTTTTTTACACATCCAATTCAAGGCTCTCCAAGACCCACAACAAAAGAGAGGAATATACAAGCGAGTGGGCTTTTTAAGCTAAACCAAGGGAGCTATCTAGGTGGTGACGTAACATTATCCCCAGACACCCCTCTATTTCTTAGACATCGCATGGGGTGCCATTGGTAACCACCACTCCAATGGGCTACAAGTTTCTACTGCAAAAACTATTAGAATTAAATCCTTTTTGTAGAGTTCAACTAGCTTTAGAAATGCACCCTTTATCAAAAGTAGTACGACGTCAAAGTTTATGTGATCAACTTAGCTTGAAGGAGTTAAACATGAAACGTAAATCTCGTGTGTCGCTTTGTGAGAATGCATGAGATCGCGGAATGTGGGATATTGGTGTAGATGTATTGAGTATAAGCAAAGAATTCATTATTTAAAATAAAAATAAAAAGAACATGGACTAAGATATTTCATTATTTGAAAACATCTATCTTTCAAAAATTTCCCATTTTCACTATTTCTCATTTTTCAATTGTTTTTTTCAAATAAGTGACTCAACTACAACTTTCTAAGACTCAATAAAGCTATCAAAGAAGAAAATAAAATCTTGACTCAAGATGAAATGTTAAAATAAATAAAACTACCAAAGAAAGAAGAAAAAAAAATTAGGATTTGACACGGGGACAGAGTGATGCTTCTCATGAAAGGTTCGCACATTTTTTTTTTCAATTTTTAAATTTTTATGTTTTTTTTTTTCAAAATTTTCATTTTTTTTTTGTATTTTTCATGTAAATCACTAATGAAAGAAAAAGCATGGTAGTAACTATTTAAGCAAGAAATAAAATCTACTCCACCCCCAACTAAAATGTCACATTGTCCTCAATGTGTGAGAACAATGGAAGAGCATACAATTTTAGCAAAAATTAAGGGATAGAAGAGACCTCATTTTAGCTTTCTTGGCCACCAAGCACAGGTCCTCCTCCAAGACCAACCTACTAAATGGTAATAGAAAGAGAAAAAGAAAAAAAATGCAAGAAATAGAGATAAACTAATTTATTTATTTACAACTAGGGAGGTAGAGTAAAGATAATGATGCTATCCCACCCCCAATCTTGGAAATTTCTTTCCATGCCATGCCCCTACTTCATTCTTAGAAAAGTACTTCTCCTTCAAAAAGCTGGATTCATCAATTAGAATAGATAGGAGAAGTAGGGGCAAGACACAAAAGATGAATAAGAGATGCAAGCAAAATCTAACAATAAAGTTAGAGCAAGTTGTTATATCATGCATCAACTTAAGAAAAGGGTTTGAAATCCTCAAATGAATTGAATCATAGAATGGGTCTTCATAAGTTGCAAAAATTTTACTTGAAATCAAAACTTGAGAGATGGAGGCAACTTGTGAATCCTCAATCTCATCACTTTTAAATAAGTCATGTGGATTTGGGGATGAGGCTTCACAAGCGGGAGTTAAAATAATTTGAGAACTTGAAGCCTCATCCAAACCCTTAGGCACATCTTCCATAATGATAGAATCCACGAGAGCATTCAAGTAAAATTCAACATCGTCACAACTACGAGCATAGCTCCCCGGATCTTCATTAGACATATCAGTACTAACCGGAGTACCTCCCAACAAACTTTCCATTTCGTCACAATAAAGATCATAGGAACTCCGGTAAGTATTAGGCTCTTCATGAGCACAAGACAAGACAACATTTCCTTCATTAGTGGTAGCATCAAATTTGACCTCTAACTTATCACATGAGTGGTTTCCATTTTGTGAATCCACCTCACATGCGTCCCTATGTGATTCATCCAAAATGGCGTCACTCATGTCATGGGTTGAAGAGTGCTCATAAAAAATATCAATCTCACTACCAATAGCACTATCGCATGCTTCTTTATAATACAATCACCTATCCTAGTAGCAACAACTCCATCATCAAACACATCATCCAAAATTTGGTCTTGAATAGGCTTGTGATGTGTGTGAACAGGAAGTTGAGACTCGTGTGATGATGATTCTTGTGAAGAGTACTATATTCAAGAGAATCATCATCATGCGATTGTGAATATGAGGATTCCACTCTATCAATCAAGTGACAAAACGATCCTTTTACTTCCCTAAATGATCCTTCAAGTTCACTTTGTGATTCTCTTAATTCTCTTAGTGAATCACTTAGTTCTTTTGCGCCTTGGAGATATTTTTGAAGTGTCTCCTCTAGAGAATCACTTGTAGGCGTATTTAGCTCATCATTCACAAGTGATTCCCTCTCAAAATGATTAACTTCTCTTGATTCACACATCATATAATTATATTGATAAGTGCAAGAATCATGAGAGTTGAAAAACATGTAAGCGTCTGAGGGAGGTGATTGTGCACAAGAAGCATGAGATGTGTAATCGAGTATCGTACTATCACGCCAAGAATAATCATTCTTAGGAAAATATTCACCATTATTGTAAGGACGCTTACGTATGGAACGCATTGATTCCCTAGAATGATTTTCATGACTAGTAAATGCATAATAGTAAGGATGTGAAGGAACGTTAGGCCTCTCACCTAGCCCAAAATGTTCATGAGACATTTTTTTTCCAAGCAAGTAGATGGGAGGTTCTTGATGAATTTCACAAGCCCTCTTGAATCTCACAAGATCAACTAACCACAAGAAACTAGAGAAAATGTCTAGAAAAATACTAAGAATGTAAAGCAAATCAAATCTAATACCTAGCCTCTCCCCGACAACGGCGCCAAAAACTTGTTCGACAAAAATCCCAAGTACAGGATATCGTCTCAAGTAATAAAATCCGGTAAGTCCGGAGTAGAATCCACAAGGAAAGGAGGGTTAGATAATGACTTGCTACACTAGAGTAACAAGTAGAAAACGACTAACTAAAGCAAGTAACAAATTCTCAATGGCTTTAGAGCTTTCCAAGCTATCAAATCCACCACTAGTGATGGAGAAAGTTTGAGAACGCGAGTAAGAACCAAAAGAAACGCCTACTAATACTACTACGATTCAAGAGAATGGAGTTGGGTCAATTGATTTCGCTAGAAAACTTGTAAGTGAAGTTCAACACCCAAACTTTGTATGAAACGACGAAACATGGATTCTAAAGCAAAGGGAATCGTCTAGCTCACGAATTCAAGAGCAAAACCCAAAATCGAGTTATGTCAAGCATCAAGGATATGTACTCATCTAAGTGAGTCCACGTACAAGATCAATCCACAATTCGGATTTGTCTTTCGAAACAAGAATTCAATGAATTCGACATCCAAACTTGTGAAACTTTAAAGAACAATTAAAAACTTCACAACAAGCTATCCAACTTCATCAATCAACCCAACAATTAAACTAGCTAGATAGTAGAATGAAATCAAGAGAGGTTAAGAGAAATGATATTTTCATTAGCAACACTTTGATTCATACACTAGGTATCACCAATCCAACCTTTAAACTTGATTCAAACTACAAACTCAAGAGCAAAATAGCCAAAAACACAACTAAGCTACAAACTAATGAAGCAATTGCAAAGAAATTTGCTACTATCTCTACGGCTGATGCTGCTGCAATCACCAATGAAGAACAGCGCAATAGCAGCAAAACAGAGCACTAAATTTAACCAAGAACAGCCCTATTTTGATCTCCTCTCTCCCTCTCTTCCTCTTTCGATTGTTCTTGGCCCTGAATATGCTCAAGAGAGAGCTCACGAGCTCAAGAAAAATTCCAAAATCTGGTGAAATCGGAGAAAGTGAGAGGAGAATGAAGAACCCCAAAACAGAGCACTATCTACCCCGATGGTCTGTCGAGCCCCCCTCTGATTTCTTCAACTTGAGCTTATATAGGCTGCTAGAACTGATTTCGTAGCCCCCAAGAGATCATACAAACCCTTGAATTCATCTAAGGACTTCCCCAACGTCTATTTCATCTGTCTCTCATGAACCCTAGCGATTTAGGGCCTTTTCCTCTCTTCTTTTCTGGGCCGAATTGAGTGGATATGTGGGTACATATTGGGTTGGGGAGAGATTTGAGACTGATTTGGTTCGTTTTGGCTACGATTAGGGGCTGGGATGAGCTTCCTCCGAAGCTTATGCGAAGCTTCCATGGATGTTTGGTTTGTTCTCTGTTGAACCGACGGGGAGAGAGAGATAGACGTGAGAGCTGATCTTTTCTTTCGCCATAATTGCACTTGGCTCCCCCATATTTTTCTCGGGGCTTCAAAAGGCCCCCAGCTCTTCTTGAAATGTTTTGAAAAATATCAACTCCGCCCCTAATTCGTTAAAACTCATTCATAGCAACCCTTTTTAACGTTAGAAAATGTCACTTAGCACCCTATTCCGTTAAAATCACTTTAAATAAGCCCTCTGACATAACTTTCGCCTTATGAATTGGTCCCTTGACGTCTTGAACTTCACTTTTTGGCCTATATCTTCCCTTGTCCTCTTCATTTCAGCCCTTGAAACTTCTCTTTGCTTGCACATTAGCCATAAAAGCTTCAAATATTCTTCCAATTAAATCCTCCAAGCCCTTTCTTCATGTCTCTTGGCCTCTTCAAAGTCTCTCAATTCATCATTCAAGTTCTCCCAATTTGCCTCTTGCTTTCTAAAGCACGTCTTTGCCTACGAAATAAGATAAAAATATCCAATACTACAAAGACAAGCATAAGTCTAGAAAGAGAGGTAAAATAGATAGATCAGACATATTAGCAAGTTATGAAGAGTTCATTAACATACTAAAACATGCAATTTTAAGTCGTTAACACACCCCCCCCAACTAGCCTTTTTCTTGTCCTCGAGCAAAGAGAGCGATAATATAAGCAAATAAGTGAAGAACCAATCATGAGAGACAAACACACAACAAGACAACGCTGGACTCAATTCTAAACTAGACTCAAATATTTACAAAAACTCACACACACATTATCTATCTTAAGTGAGAACCGAAAGAAAATAAAATCCTAAAGATTACTAGCTAATTTTAATTTTTTTGTGGGGGGAAAAAGAAGAATGCACAAATGTTTCCTCAAATAAATTCTCAAAGTCCAAAAAGATTGAGAAAAAAGCCTATGGATGTCTCAGCATATACTCATACAAATGCGTGCGGTGTTTGGTAGAAGGTGACTCATGCGATCCACAAAACTTGTTAATTAAGTCCAATTCGCAAGAAAGTATTCCTTCAAAAAAAAGGATCACATGAAACTAGTCATTCTCATACTTATTCAAAAGCACCCATGTAGGATGGTCCTCTAAAGCTTTGAACAAAAACAAATTTTAGAATGGGGGATGTGGTTGTGGGCTTGTATTATCCTTTCGTGGATTTTTTTGGGAGGTTGTGCGATTTATCATAATTTCATTTTTTTTTCGAGATTTATAGCATTAATATTTTTTTTTCACCTCCAATCCAAGGCTCTCCAAGACCCACAACAAAAGAGAGGAATATACAAGCGAGTGGGCTTTTTAAGCTAAACCAAGGGAGCTATCTAGGTGGTGACGTAACATTATCCCCGGACACCCCTCTATTTCTTAGACATCGCATGGGGTGCCATTGGTAACCACCACTCCAATGGGCTACAAGTTTCTACCGCAAAAACGATTAGAATTAAATCCTTTTTGTAGAGTTCAAATAGCTTTAGAAATGCACCCTTTATCAAAAGTAGTACGACGTCAAAGTTTATGTGATCAACTTAGCTTGAAGGAGTTAAACATGAAACGTAAATTTCGTGTGTCGCTTTGTGAGAATGCATGAGATCGCGGAATGTGGGATATTGGTGTAGATGTATTGAGTATAAGCAAAGAATTCATTATTTAAAATAAAAATAAAAAGAACATGGACTAAGATATTTCATTATTTGAAAACATCTATCTTTCAAAAATTTCCCATTTTCACTATTTCTCATTTTTCAATTGGTTTTTTCAAATAAGTGACTCAACTACAACTTTCTAAGACTCAATAAAGCTATCAAAGAAGAAAATAAAATCTTGACTCAAGATGAAATGTTAAAATAAATAAAACTACCAAAGAAAGAAGAAAAAAAAATTAGGATTTGACACGGGGACAGAGTGATGCTTCTCATGAAAGGTTCGCACATTTTTTTTTTCAATTTTTAAATTTTTATGTTTTTTTTTTCAAAATTTTCATTTTTTTTGTATTTTTCATGTAAATCACTAATGAAAGAAAAAGCATGCTAGTAACTATTTAAGCAAGAAATAAAATCTACTCAACCCCCAACTAAAATGTCACATTGTCCTCAATGTGTGAGAACAATGGAAGAGCATACAATTTTAGCAAAAATTAAGGGATAGAAGAGACCTCATTTTAGCTTTCTTGGCCACCAAGCACAAGTCCTCCTCAAAGACCAACCTACTAAATGGTAATAGAAAGAGAAAAAGAAAAAAAATGCAAGAAATAGAGATAAACTAATTTATTTATTTACAACTAGGGAGGAAGAGTAAAGATAATGATGCTATCCCACCCCCAATCTTGGAAATTTCTTTCCATGCCATGCCCCTACTTCATTCTTAGAAAAGTACTTCTCCTTCAAAAAGCTGGATTCATCAATTAGAATAGATAGGAGAAGTAGGGGCAAGACACAAAAGATGAATAAGAGATGCAAGCAAAATCTAACAATAAAGTTAGAGCAAGTTGTTATATCATGCATCAACTTAAGAAAAGGGTTTGAAATCCTCAAATGAATTGAATCATAGAATGGGTCTTCATAAGTTGCAAAATTTTTACTTGAAATCAAAACTTGAGAGATGGCGGCAACTTGTGAATCCTCGATCTCATCACTTTTAAATAAGTCATGTGTATTTGGGGATGAGGCTTAACAAGCGGGAGTTAAAATAATTTGAGAATTTGAAGCCTCATCCAAACCCTTAGGCACATCTTCCATAATGATAGAATCCACGAGAGCATTCAAGTAAAATTCAACATCGTCACAACTACGAGCATAGCTCCCCGGATCTTCATTAGACATATCAGTACTAACCGGAGTACCTCCCAACAAACTTTCCATTTTGTCACAATCAAGATCATAGGAACTCCGGTAAGTATTAGGCTCTTCATGAGCGCAAGACAAGACAACGTTTCCTTCATTACAGGTAGCATCAAATTTGGCCTCTAACTTATCACATGAGTGGTTTCCATTTTGTGAATCCTCCTCACATGCGTCCCTATGTGATTCATCCAAAATGGCTTCACTCATGTCATGGGTTGAAGAGTCATCATAAAAAATATCAATCTCACTACCAATATCACTATCGCATGCTTCTTTAGAATGTGCAAATGAGAAATGAATACAATCACCTATCATAGTAGCAACAACTCCATCATCAAACACATCATCCAAAATTTGGTCTTGAATAGGCTTGTGATGTCTGTGAACAGGAAGTTGAGACTCGTGTGATGATGATTCTTGTGAAGAGTAATAACTATATTCAAGAGAATCATCATCATGCGATTGTGAATATGAGGATTCCACTCTATCAATCAAGTGACAAAACGATCCTTTTACTTCCCTAAATGATCCTTCAAGTTCACTTTGTGATTCTCTTAATTCTCTTAGTGAATCACTTAGTTCTTTTGCGCCTTGGAGATATTTTTGAAGTGTCTCCTCTAGAGAATCACTTGAAGGCGTATTTAGCTCATCATTCACAAGTGATTCCCTCACAAAATGATTAACTTCTCTTGATTCACACATCATATAATTATATTGATAAGTGCAAGAATCATGAGAGTTGAAAAACATGTAAGCCTTTGAGGGAGGTGATTGTGCACAAGAAGCATGAGATGTGTAATATAGTATCGTACTATCACGCCAAGAATAATCATTCTTAGGAAAATATTCACCATTATTGTAAGGACGCTTACGTATAGAACGCATTGATTCCCTAAAATGATTTAATGACTAGTAAATGCATAGTAGTAAGGATGTGAAGGAACGTTAGGCCTCTCACCTAGCCCAAAATGTTCATGAGACATTTTTTTTTCCAAGCAAGTAGATGGGAGGTTCTTGATGAATTTCACAAGCCCTCTTGAATCTCACAAGATCAACTAACCACAAGAAACTAGAGAAAATGTCTAGAAAAATACTCAAAAAGTAAAGCAAATCAAATCTAATACCTAGCCTCTCCCCGACAACGGCGCCAAAAACTTTTTCGACAAAAATCCCAAGTACAGGATATCGTCTCAAGTAATAAAATCCGGTAAGTCCGGAGTAGAATCCACAAGGAAAGGAGTGTTAGATAATGACTTGCTACACTAGAGTAACAAGTAGAAAACGACTAACTAAAGCAAGTAACAAATTCTCAATGGCTTTAGAGCTTTCCAAGCTATCAAATCCACCACTAGTGATGGAGAAAGTTTGAGAATGCGAGTATGAACCAAAAGAAACGCATACTAATACTACTATGATTCAATAGAATGGAGTTGGGTCAATTGATTTCGATAGAAAACTTGTAAGTGAAGTTCAACACCCAAACTTTGTATGAAACGACGAAACATGGATTCTAAAGCAAACGGAATCGTCTAGCTCATGAATTCAAGAGCAAAACCCAAAATCGAGTTATGTCAAGCATCAAGGATATGTACTCATCTAAGTGAGTCCACGTACAAGATCAATCCACAATTCGGATTTGTCTTTCGAAACAAGAATTCAATGAATTCGACATCCAAACTTGTGAAACTTTGAAGAACAATTAAAAACTTCACAACAAGCTATCCAACTTCATCAATCAACCCAACAATTAAACTAGCTAGACAATAGAATGAAATCAAGAGAGGTTAAGAGAAATGATATTTTCATTAGCAACACTTTGATTCATACACTAGGTATCACCAATCCAACCTTTAAACTTGATTCAAACTACAAACTCAAGAGCAAAATAGCCAAAAACACAACTAAGCTACAAACTAATGAAGCAATTGCAAAGAATTTTGCTACTATCTCTACGGCTGATGCTGCTGCAATCACAAATGAAGAACAACGCAATAGCAGCAAAACAGAGCACTAAATTTAACCAAGAACAACCCTATTTTGATCTCCTCTCTCCCTCTCTTCCTCTTTCGATTGTTCTTGGCCCAGAATATGCTCAAGAGAGAGCTCACGAGCTCAAGAAAAAGTCCAAAATCTGGTGAAATCGGAGAAAGTGAGAGGAGAATGAAGAACCCCAAAACAGAGCACTATCTACCCCGATGGTCTGTCGAGCCCCCCTCTGATTTCTTCAACTTGAGCTTATATAGGCTGCTAGAACTGATTTCATATCCCCCAAGAGATCATACAAACCCTTGAATTCATCTAAGGACTTCCCCAACGTCTATTTCATCTGTCTCTCATGAACCCTAGCGATTTTGGGCCTTTTCCTCTCTTCTTTTCTGGGCCGAATTGAGTGGATATGTGGGTACAGATTGGGTTGGGGAGAGATTTGAGACTGATTTGGTTCGTTTTGGCTACGATTAGGGGCTGGGATGAGCTTCCTACGAAGCTTATGCGAAGCTTCCATGGATGTTTGGTTTGTTCTCTGTTGAATCGACGGGGAGAGAGAGATAGACGTGAGAGCTGATCTTTTCTTTCGCCATAATTGCACTTGGCTCCCCCATATTTTTCTGGGGGCTTTAAAAGGCCCCCAGCTCTTCTTGAAATGTTTTGAAAAATATCAACTCCGCCCCTAATTCGTTAAAACTCATTCATAGCAACCCTTTTTAACTTTAGAAAATGTCACTTAGCACCCTATTCCGTTAAAATCACTTTAAATAAGCCCTCTGACATAACTTTGGCCTTATGAATTGGTCCCTTGACGTCTTGAACTTCACTTTTTGGCCTATATCTTCCCTTGTCCTCTTCATTTCAGCCCTTGAAACTTCTCTTTGCTTGCACATTAGCCATAAAAGCTTCAAATATTCTTCAAATTAAATCCTCCAAGCCCTTTCTTCATGTCTCTTGGCCTCTCCAAAGTCTCTCAATTCATCATTCAAGTTCTCCCAATTTTCCTCTTGCTTTCTAAAGCACGTCTTTGCCTACGAAATAAGATAAAAATATCCAATACTACAAAGACAAGCATAAGACTAGAAAGAGAGGTAAAATAGATAGATCACACATATTAGCAAGTTATGAAGAGTTCATTAACATACTAAAACATGCAATTTTAAGTCGTTAACACCCCCCCCCCCCCCCCCAACTAGCCTTTTTCTTGTCCTTGAGCAAAGAGAGCGATAAGATTAGCAAATTAGTGAAGAACCAATCATGAGGGACAAACACTCAATAAGACAAGGCTGGACTCAATTCTAAACTAGACTCAAATATTTACAAAAACTCACACACACATTATCTATCTTAAGTGAGAACCGAAAGAAAATAAAATCCTAAAGATTACTAGCTAATTTTAATTTTTTTGTGGGGGAAAAAAGAAGAATGCACAAATGTTTCCTCAAATAAATTCTCAAAGTCCAAAAAGATTGAGAAAAAAGCCTATGGATGTCTAAGCATATACTCATACAAATGCGGGCGGTGTTTGGTAAAAGGTGACTCATGCGATCCAAAAAACTTGTTAATTAAGTCCAATTCGCAAGAAAGTATTCCTTCAAAAAAAAGGATCACATGAAACTAGTTATTCTCATACTTATTCAAAAGCACCCATGTAGGATGGTCCTCTAAAGCTTTGAACAAAAAAAAAATTTAGAATGGGGGATGTGGTTGTGGGCTTGTATTATCCTTTCGTGGATTTTTTTGGGAGGTGGTGCGATTTATCATAATTCATTTTTTTTTTCAAGATTTATAGCATTAACATTTTTTTTTCACCTCCAATCCAAGGCTCTCCAAGACCCACAACAAAAGAGAGGAATATACAAGCGAGTTGGCTTTTTAAGCTAAACCAAGGGAGCTATCTAGGTGGTGACGTAACATTATCCCCGGACACCCCTCTATTTCTTAGACATCGCATGGGGTGTCATTGGTAACCACCACTCCAATGGGCTACAAGTTTCCACCGCAAAAACGATTAGAATTAAATCCTTTTTGTAGAGTTCAAATATCTTTAGAAATGCACCCTTTATCAAAAGTAGTACGACGTCAAAGTTTATGTGATCAACTTAGCTTGAAGGAGTTAAACATGAAACCTAAATTTCGTGTGTCGCTTTGTGAGAATGCATGAGATCGCGGAATGTGGGATATTGGTGTAGATGTATTGAGTATAAGCAAAGAATTCATTATTTAAAATAAAAATAAAAAGAACATGGACTAAGATATTTCATTATTTGAAAACATCTATCTTTAAAAAATTTCCCATTTTCACTATTTCTCATTTTTCAATTGTTTTTTTCAAATAAGTGACTCAACTAAAACTTTCTAAGACTCAATAAAGCTATCAAAGAAGAAAATAAAATCTTGAATCAAGATGAAATGTTAAAATAAATAAAACTACCAAAGAAAGAAGAAAAAAAAATTTAGGATTTGACACGGGGACAGAGTGATGCTTCTCATGAAAGGTTCGCACATTTTTTTTTTAATTTTTATGTTTTTTCTATCAAAATTTTCATTTTTTTTTGTATTTTTCATGTAAATCACTAATGAAAGAAAAAGCATGCTAGTAACCATTTAAGCAAGAAATAAAATCTACTCCACCCCCAACTAAAATGTCACATTTTCCTCATTGTGTGAGAATAATGGAAGAGCATACAAATTTTAGCAAAAATTAAGGGATAGAAGAGACCTCATTTTAGCTTTCTTGGCCACCAAGCACAAGTCCTCCTCCAAGAGCAACCTACAAAATGGTAATAGAAAGAGAACAAGAAAAAAATGCAAGAAATAGAGATAAACTAATTTATTTATTTACAACTAGGGAGGTAGAGTAAAGATAATGATGCTATCCCACCCCCAATCTTGGAAATTTCTTTCCATGCCATGCCCCTACTTCATTCTTAGAAAAGTACTTCTCCTTCAAAAAGCTGGATTCATCAATTAGAATAGATAGGAGAAGTAGGGGCAAGACTTAAAAGATGAATAAGAGATGCAAGCAAAATCTAACAATAAAGTTAGAGCAAGTTGTTATATCATGCATCAACTTAAGAAAAGGGTTTGAAATCCTCAAATGAATTGAATCATAGAATGGGTCTTCATAAGTTGCAAAATTTTTACTTGAAATCAAAACTTGAGAGATGGCGGCAACTTGTGAATCCTCAATCTCATCACTTTTAAATAAGTCATGTGGATTTGGGGATGAGGCTTCACAAGCGGGAGTTAAAATAATTTGAGAACTTGAAGCCTCATCCAAACCCTTAGGCACATCTTCCATAATGATAGAATCCACGAGAGCATTCAAGTAAAATTCAACATCGTCACAACTACGAGCATAGCTCCCCGGATCTTCATTAGACATATCAGTACTAATCGGAGTACCTCCCAACAAACTTTCGATTTCGTCACAATCAAGATCATAGGAACTCCGGTAAGTATTAGGCTCTTCATGAGCACAAGACAAGACAACATTTCCTTCATTAGTGGTAGCATCAAATTTGACCTCTAACTTATCACATGAGTGGTTTCCATTTTGTGAATCCTCCTCACATGCGTCCCTATGTGATTCATCCAAAATGGCTTCACTCATGTCATGGGTTGAAGAGTCATCATAAAAAATATCAATCTCACTACCAATATCACTATCGCATGCTTCTTTAGAATGTGCAAATGAGAAATGAATACAATTACCTATCCTAGTAGCAACAACTCCATCATCAAACACATCATCCAAAATTTGGTCTTGAATAGGCTTGTGATGTGTGTGAACAGGAAGTTGAGACTCGTGTGATGATGATTCTTGTGAAGAGTACGATATTCAAGAGAATCATCATCATGCGATTGTGAATATGAGGATTCCACTCTATCAATCAAGTGACAAAACGATCCTTTTACTTCCCTAAATGATCCTTCAAGTTCACTTTGTGATTCTCTTAATTCTCTTAGTGAATCACTTAGTTCTTTTGCGCCTTGGAGATATTTTTGAAGTGTCTCCTCTAGAGAATCACTTGTAGGCGTGTTTAGCTCATCATTCACAAGTGATTCCCTCTCAAAATGATTAACTTCTCTTGATTCACACATCATATAATTATATTAATAAGTGCAAGAATCATGAGAGTTGAAAAACATGTAAGCGTTTGAGGGAGGTGATTGTGCAAGCATGAGATGTGTAATCCAGTATCGTACTATCACGCCAAGAATAATCATTCTTAGGAAAATATTCACCATTATTGTAAGGACGCTTACGTATGGAACGCATTGATTCCCTAGAATGATTTTCATGACTAGTAAATGCATAGTAGTATGGATGTGAAGGAACGTTAGGCCTCTCACCTAGCCCAAAATGTTCATGAGATTTTTTTTTTTCCAAGCAAGTAGATGGGAGGTTCTTGATGAATTTCACAAGCCCTCTTGACTCTCACAAGATCAACTAACCACAAGAAACTAGAGAAAATGTCTAGAAAAATACTAAGAAAGTAAAGCAAATCAAATCTAATACCTAGCCTCTCCCCGACAACGGCGCCAAAAACTTGTTTGACAAAAATCCCAAGTACAGGATATCGTCTCAAGTAATAAAATCCGGTAAGTCCGGAGTAGAATCAACAAAGAAAGGAGGGTTAGATAATGACTTGCTACACTAGAGTAACAAGTAGAAAACGACTAACTAAAGCAAGTAACAAATTCTCAATGGCTTTAGAGCTTTCCAAGCTATCAAATCCACCACTAGTGATGGACAAAGTTTGAGAATGCGAGTAAGAACCAAAAGAAACGCCTACTAATACTACTACGATTCAAGAGAATGGAGTTGGGTCAATTGATGTCGCTAGAAAACTTCTAAGTGAAGTTCAACACCCAAACTTTGTATGAAACGAAGAAACATGGATTCTAAAGAAAACAGAATCGTCTAGCTCACAAATTCAAGAGCAAAACCCAAAATCAAGTTATGTCAAGCATCAAGGATATGTGCTCATCTAATTGAGTCCACATACAAGATCAATCCACAATTCGGATTTGTCTTTCGAAACAAGAATTCAATGAATTCGACATCCAAACTTGTGAAACTTTGAAGAACAATTAAAAACTTCACAACAAGCTATCCAACTTCATCAATCAACCCAACAATTAAACTAGCTAGACAGTAGCATGAAATCAAGAGAGGTTAAGAGGAATGATATTTTCATTAGCAACACTTTGATTCATACACTAGGTATCACCAATCCAACCTTTAAACTTGAGTCAAACTACAAACTCAAGAGAAAAATAGCCAAAAACACTACTAAGCTACAAACTAATGAAGCAATTGCACAGAAATTTGCTACTATCTCTACGGCTGATGCTGCTGCAATCACCAATGAAGAACAGCGCAATAGCAGCAAAACAGAGCACTAAATTTAACCAAGAACAGCCCTATTTTGATCTCCTCTCTCCCTCTCTTCCTCTTTCGATTGTTCTTGGCCCAGAATATGCTCAAGAGAGAGCTCACGAGCTCAAGAAAAAGTCCAAAATCTGGTGAAATCGGAGAAAGTGAGAGGAGAATGAAGAACCCCAAAACAGAGCACTATCTACCCCGATGGTCTGTCGAGCCCCGCTCTGATTTCTTCAACTTGAGCTTATATAGGCTGCTAGAACTGATTTCATAGCCCCCAAGAGATCATACAAACCCTTGAATTCATCTAAGGACTTCCCCAACGTCTATTTCATCTGTCTCTCATGAACCCTAGCGATTTAGGGCCTTTTCCTCTCTTCTTTTCTTGGCCGAATTGAGTGGATATGTGGGTACATATTGGGTTGGGGAGAGATTTGAGACTGATTTGGTTCGTTTTGGCTACGGTTAGGGGCTGGGATGAGCTTCCTCCGAAGCTTATGCGAAGCTTCCATGGATGTTTGGTTTGTTCTCTGTTGAACCGACGGGGAGAGAAAGATAGACGTGAGAGCTGATCTTTTCTTTCGCCATAATTGCACTTGGCTCCCCCATATTTTTCTGGGGGCTTTAAAAGGCCCACAGCTCTTCTTGAAAAGTTTTGAAAAATATCAACTCCGCCCCTAATTCGTTAAAAATCATTCATAGCAACCCTTTTTAACTTTAGAAAATGTCACTTAGCACCCTATTCCGTTAAAATCACTTTAAATAAGCCCTCTGACATAACTTTGGCCTTATTAATTGGTCCCTTGACGTCTTGAACTTCACTTTTTGGCCTATATATTCCCTTGTCCTCTTCATTTCAGCCCTTGAAACTTCTCTTTGCTTGCACATTAGCCATAAAAGCTTCAAATATTCTTCAAATTAAATCCTCCAAGCCCTTTCTTCATGTCTCTTGGCCTCTCCAAAGTCTCTCAACTCATCATTCAAGTTCTCCCAATTTGCCTCTTGCTTTCTAAAGCACGTCTTTGCCTACGAAATAAGATAAAAATATCCAATACTACAAAGACAAGCATAAGTCTAGAAAGAGAGGTAAAATAGATAGATCGCACATATTAGCAAGTTATGAAGAGTTCATTAACATACTAAAACATGCAATTTTAAGTCGTTAACAGACCCCCCCCCCCCCAACTAGCCTTTTTCTTGTCCTTGAGCAAAGAGAGCGATAAGATAAGCAAATTAGTGAAGAACCAATCATGAGAGACAAACACTCAACAAGACAAGGCTGGACTCAATTCTAAAGTAGACTCAAATATTTACAAAAACTCACACACACATTATCTATCTTAAGTGAGAACCCAAAGAAAATAAAATCCTAAAGATTACTAGCTAATTTTAATTTTTTTGTGGGGGGGGGGGGAAAGAAGAATGCACAAATGTTTCCTCAAATAAATTCTCAAAGTCCAAAAAGATTGACAAAAAAGTCTATGGATGTCCAAGCATATACTCATACAAATGCGGGCGGTGTTTGGTAGAAGGTGACTCATGCGATCCACAAAACTTGTTAATTAAGTCCAATTCGCAAGAAAGTATTCCTTCAAAAAAAAGGATCACATGAAACAAGTCATTCTCATACTTATTCAAAAGCACCCATGTAGGATGGTCCTCTAAAGCTTTGAACAAAAACAAATTTTAGAATAAGGGATGTGGTTGTGGGCTTGTATTATCCTTTCGTGGATTTTTTTGGGAGGTGGTGCGATTTATCATAATTTCATTTTTTTTTTTCGAGATTTATAGCATTAATATTTTTTTTTTCACCTCCAATCCAAGGCTCTCCAAGACCCACAACAAAAGAGAGGAATATACAAGCGAGTGGGCTTTTTAAGCTAAACCAAGGGAGCTATCTAGGTGGTGACGTAACATTATCCCCGGACACCCCTCTATTTCTTAGACATCGCATGGGGTGTCATTGGTAACCACCACTCCAATGGGCTACAAGTTTCCACCGCAAAAACGATTAGAATTAAATCCTTTTTGTAGAGTTCAAATATCTTTAGAAATGCACCCTTTATCAAAAGTAGTACGACGTCAAAGTTTATGTGATCAACTTAGCTTGAAGGAGTTAAACATGAAACGTAAATTTCGTGTGTCGCTTTGTGAGAATGCATGAGATCGCGGAATGTGGGATATTGGTGTATATGTATTGAGTATAAGCAAAGAATTCATTGTGTAAAATAAAAATAAAAAGAACATGGACTAAGATATTTCATTATTTGAAAACATCTATCTTTCAAAAATTTTCCATTTTCACTATTTCTCATTTTTCAATTGTTTTTTTCAAATAAGTGACTCAACTACAACTTTCTAAGACTCAATAAAGCTATCAAAGAAGAAAATAAAATCTTGACTCAAGATGAAATGTTAAAATAAATAAAACTACCAAAGAAAGAAGAAAAAGAAATTTAGGATTTGACACGGGGACAGAGTGATGCTTCTCATGAAAGGTTCGCACATATTTTTTTTTTTTAATTTTTATGTTTTTTCTTTCAAAATTTTCATTTTTTTTTTGTGTTTTTCATGTAAATCACTAATGAAAGAAAAAGCATGCTAGTAACCATTTAAGCAAGAAATAAAATCTACTCCACCCCCAACTAAAATGTCACATTTTCCTCATTGTGTGAGAATAATGGAAGAGCATACAAATTTTAGCAAAAATTAAGGGATAGAAGAGACATCATTTTAGCTTTCTTGGCCACCAAGCACAAGTCCTCCTCCAAGAGCAACCTACAAAATGGTAATAGAAAGAGAAAAAGAAAAAAATGCAAGAAATAGAGATGAACTAATTTATTTATTTACAACTAGGGAGGTAGAGTAAAGATAATGATGCTATCCCACCCCCAATCTTGGAAATTTCTTTCCATGCCATGCCCCTACTTCATTCTTAGAAAAGTACTTCTCCTTCAAAAAGCTGGATTCATCAATTAGAATAGATAGGAGAAGTAGGGGCAAGACTTAAAAGATGAATAAGAGATGCAAGCAAAATCTAACAATAAAGTTAGAGCAAGTTGTTATATCATGCATCAACTTAAGAAAAGGGTTTGAAATCCTCACATGAATTGAATCATAGAATGGGTCTTCATAAGTTGCAAAATTTTTACTTGAAATCAAAACTTGAGAGATGGCGGCAACTTGTGAATCCTCAATCTCATCACTTTTAAATAAGTCATGTGGATTTGGGGATGAGGCTTCACAAGCGGGAGTTAAATAATTTGAGAACTTGAAGCCTCATCCAAACCCTTAGGCACATCTTCCATAATGATAGAATCGAAGGGAGCATTCAAGTAAAATTCAATTTGGTCACAAATACGAGCACAGCTCCCCGGATTTTCATTAGACATTTCAATACTAACCGGAGTACCGCCCAACAAACTTTCGATTTCGTCACTATCAAGATCGTAGGAACGCCGGTAAGTATTAGGCTCTTCATGAGCACAAGACGAGACAACATTTCCTTCATTAGTGGTAGCATCAAATTTGACCTCTAACTTATCACATGAGTGGTTTCCATTTTGTGAATCCACCTCACATGCGTCCCTATGTGATTCATCCAAAATGGCGTCACTCATGTCATGGGTTGAAGAGTGCTCATAAAAAATATCAATCTCACTACCAATAGCACTATCGCATGCTTCTTTAGAATGTGCAAATGAGAAATGAATACAATCACCTATCCTAGTAGCAACAACTCCATCATCAAACACATCATCCAAAATTTGGTCTTGAATAGGCTTGTGATGTGTGTGAACAGGAAGTTGAGACTCGTGTGATGATGATTCTTGTGAAGAGTACTATATTCAAGAGAATCATCATCATGCGATTGTGAATATGAGGATTCCACTCTATCAATTAAGTGACAAAACGATCATTTTACTTCCCTAACTGATCCTTCAAGTTCACTTTGTGATTCTCTTAATTCTCTTAGTGAATCACTTAGTTCTTTTGCGCCTTGGAGATATTTTTGAAGTGTCTCCTCTAGAGAATCACTTGTAGGCGTATTTAGCTCATCATTCACAAGTGATTCCCTCTCAAAATGATTAACTTCTCTTGATTCACACATCATATAATTATATTGATAAGTGCAAGAATCATGAGAGTTGAAAAACATGTAAGCGTCTGAGGGAGGTGATTGTGCACAAGAAGCATGAAATGTGTAATCCAGTATCGTACTATCACGCCAAGAATAATCATTCTTAGGAAAATATTCACCATTATTGTAAGGACGCTTACGTATGGAACGCATTGATTCCCTAGAATGATTTTCATGACTAGTAAATGCATAGTAGTAAGGATGTGAAGGAACGTTAGGCCTCTCACCTAGCCCAAAATGTTCATGAGATATTTTTTTTTCCAAGCAAGTAGATGGGAGGTTCTTGATGAATTTCACAAGCCCTCTTGAATCTAACAAGATCAACTAACCACAAGAAACTAGAGAAAATGTCTAGAAAAATACTAAGAAAGTAAAGCAAATCAAATCTAATACCTAGCCTCTCCCCGACAACGGCGCCAAAAACTTGTTCGACAAAAATCCCAAGTACAGGATATCGTCTCAAGTAATAAAATCCGGTAAGTCCGGAGTAGAATCCACAAGGAAAGGAGGGTTAGATAATGACTTGCTACACTAGAGTAACAAGTAGAAAACGACTAACTAAAGCAAGTAACAAATTCTCAATGGCTTTAGAGCTTTCCAAGCTATCAAATCCACCACTAGTGATGGACAAAGTTTGAGAATGCGAGTAAGAACCAAAAGAAACGCGTACTAATACTACTACGATTCAAGAGAATGGAGTTGGGTCAATTGATGTCGCTAGAAAACTTGTAAGTGAAGTTCAACACCCAAACTTTGTATGAAACGACGAAACATGGATTCTAAAGCAAACGGAATCGTCTAGCTCACAAATTCAAGAGCAAAACCCAAAATCGAGTTATGTCAAGCATCAAGTATATGTGCTCATCTAATTGAGTCCACATACAAGATCAATCCACAATTCGGATTTGTCTTTCGAAACAAGAATTCAATGAATTCGACATCCAAACTTGTGAAACTTTGAAGAACAATCAAAAACTTCACAACAAGCTATCCAACTTCATCAATCAACCCAACAATTAAACTAGCTAGACAGTAGCATGAAATCAAGAGAGGTTAAGAGGAATGATATTTTCATTAGCAACACTTTGATTCATACACTAGGTATCACCAATCCAACCTTTAAACTTCAGTCAAACTACAAACTCAAGAGCAAAATAGCCAAAAACACAACTAAGCTACAAACTAATGAAGCAATTGCACAGAAATTTGCTACTATCTCTACGGCTGATGCCGCTGCAATCCCCAATGAAGAACAGCGCAATAGCAGCAAAACAGAGCACTAAATTTAACCAAGAACAGCCCTATTTTGATCTCCTCTTTCCCTCTCTTCCTCTTTCGATTGTTCTTGGCCTAGAATAATTTCAAGAGAGAGCTCACGAGCTCAAGAAAAAGTCCAAAATCTGGTGAAATCGGAGAAAGTGAGAGGAGAATGAAGAACCCCAAAACAGAGCACTATCTACCCCGATGGTCTGTCGAGCCCCCCTCTGATTTCTTCAACTTGAGCTTATATAGGCTGCTAGAACTGATTTCATAGCCGCCAAGAGATCATACAAACCCTTGAATTCATCTAAGGACTTCCCCAACGTCTATTTCATCTGTCTCTCATGAACCCTAGCGATTTAGGGCCTTTTCCTCTCTTCTTTTCAGGGCCGAATTGAGTGGATATGTGGGTACATATTGGGTTGGGGAGAGATTTGAGACTGATTTGGTTCGTTTTGGCTACGATTAGGGGCTGGGATGAGCTTCCTCCAAAGCTTATGCGAAGCTTCCATGGATGTTTGGTTTGTTCTCTGTTGAACCGATGGGGAGAGAGAGATAGACGTGAGAGCTGATCTTTTCTTTTGCCATAATTGCACTTGGCTCCCCCATATTTTTCTGGGGGCTTTAAAAGGCCCCCAGCTCTTCTTGAAATGTTTTGAAAAATATCAACTCCGCCCCTAATTCGTTAAAACTCATTCATAGCAACCCTTTTTAACTTTAGAAAATGTCACTTAGCACCCTATTCCGTTAAAATCACTTTAAATAAGCCCTCTGACATAACTTTGGCCTTATGAATTGGTCCCTTCACGTCTTGAACTTCACTTTTTGGCCTATATCTTCCCTTGTCCTCTTCATTTCAGCCCTTGAAACTTCTCTTTGCTTGCACATTAGCCATAAAAGCTTCAAATATTCTTCAAATTAAATCCTCCAAGCCCTTTCTTCATGTCTCTTGGCCTCTCCAAAGTCTCTCAATTCATCATTCAAGTTCTCCCAATTTGCCTCTTGCTTTCTAAAGCACGTCTTTGCCTACGAAATAAGATAAAATATCCAATACTACAAAGACAAGCATAAGTCTAGAAAGAGAGGTAAAATAGATAGATCACACATATTAGCAAGTTATGAAGAGTTCATTAACATACTAAAACATGCAATTTTAAGTCGTTAACACCCCCCCCCCCTAACTAGCCTTTTTCTTGTCCTCGAGCAAAGAGAGCGATAAGATAAGCTAATTAGTGAAGAACCAATCATGAGAGACAAACACTCAACAAGACAAGGCTGGACTCAATTCTAAACTAGACTCAAATATTTACAAAAACTCTCACACACATTATCTATCTTAAGTGAGAACCCAAAGAAAATAAAATCCTAAAGATTACTAGCTCATTTTAATTTTTTTGTGGGGGGAAAAAGAAGAATGCACAAATGTTTCCTCAATTAAATTCTCAAAGTCCAAAAATATTGAGAAAAGCCTGTGGATGTCTAAGCAAATACTCATACAAATGCGGGCGGTGTTTGGTAGAAGGTGACTCATGCGATCCACAAAACTTGTTAATTAAGTCCAATTCGCAAGAAAGTATTCCTTCAAAAAAAAGGATCACATGAAACTAGTCATTCTCATACTTATTCAAAAGCACCCATGTAGGATGGTCCCATAAAGCTTTGAACAAAAACAAATTTTAGAATGGGGGATGTGGTTGTTGAAGGGAGGCGAATCCCTGGACCAGTTCGATTGCATGTCTGCTATACTGATTAATAAAAAAATTGTTTCAACATGAACGTCATAAACCCTACTAGGCGGAATTATGGTTCATACCTGCGTCCAAGCTATCTGATGTAGGTCTGAAAACACTCCTGATCTTCTCCCGTATTCCTGAAATTCCTCCTGGATGCAAGTGTGGGCTTGGTGCTTCCAGAATCCTTCTTGGCCTCCAGACGAATTGCTCTCACTCTCAAAACCCTAGATTTCGGTGTGTATCTCAAGCATACGAATTCTGAAGACTAAGGACACTTATATAGGCTACGGGAGGGACCTGGAGGAGAAAATACGAATAAGGCTCCTAACTTTATTAGGACTTCTGGTTCCACCCGAACCTAGTCCGAATACAGTTAATAACAGTTAGTACCACTAAATAACTGTTATTGCACTCCTGTCCATATTCTCAAAACTAATATTTCGAGCTCCTGTTATTAAATACTTATTATCTCCCCATGTTAAGATTACAGATATCCGTCGATTAAATTAATTACTGACTAATTCATTTAATCGACCTCTTCCCAATTCCTTGATCCTTACCACTTAACTTATTTGATATGTCCAGATTACCAAGTAATCTACCTGCAGGGTTTGACATAATCAAAACTTATAAGCTTCATCAAGGGGATATCATCAATCCCATAACCGGGACATGGATTCCTTCGATATATCAATCTACACCATGGACTCAATAGTATTACCCAACTCATCGAGGTTATTGACTCCATAGGAATCTCACTCACTTGACTTGTCAAAGCAATAACTACTTAATACATGTGCACATTGACTATCTAAGGATTAAGAGAATAAGTAATCATAATAACCATGAGACATAGTTTGTCTTGTTATGCCAGTACAAAGACAATGATCTCAACTTGGTCCTGTTCAATATACACAAAGTATACTAGCACATTGAGTTGAAACTATAGTATGAACTATACTGTTTCCTGTAGCCAAGATATACCTACTAAAACAATGTGCTACAATCTTTCCGATGGTTTGTCTAATTCCATCTAGATTGTGAACTCACAACTTTCATTCCACAAGAACCGAAGATAAGATCTTCTGTGTGTAAGCTATACTCTACACACCAGATCTTCTACTATGCAGAACAATAGACAACTATGCACAATAATAATATAATGCAAAAGCATTGCCCAAAACCATTCTCATAAATATCAAATTCATATAATCCAATACAAAAAGCATGGCTTTTAGTATTCAATCCAACAGTTGTGCGCTTGTATTATCCTTTCGTGGATTTTTTTGGGAGGTGGTGCGATTTATCATAATTTCATTTTTTTTTCGAGATTTATAGCATTAACATTTTTTTTCACCTCCAATCCAAGGCTCTCCAAGACCCACAACAAAAGAGAGGAATATACAAGCGAGTGGGCTTTTTAAGCTAAACCAAGGGAGCTATCTAGGTGGTGACGTAACATTATCCCCGGACACCCCTATATTTCTTAAACATCGCATGGGGTGTCATTGGTAACCACCACTCCAATGGGCTACAAGTTTCCACCGCAAAAACGATTAGAATTAAATCCTTTTTGTAGAGTTCAAATAGCTTTAGAAATGCACCCTTTATCAAAAGTAGTACGACGTCAAAGTTTATGTGATCAACTTAGCTTGAAGGAGTTAAACATGAAACGTAAATTTCGTGTGTCGCTTTGTGAGAATGCATGAGATCGCGGAATGTGGGATATTGGTGTAGATGTATTGAGTATAAGCAAAGAATTCATTATTTAAAAAAAAAAATAAAAAAAAAACATGGACTAAGATATTTCATTATTTGAAAACATCTATCTTTCAAAAATGTCCCATTTTCACTATTTCTAATTTTTCAATTGTTTTTTTTTCAAATAAGTGACTCAGCTACAACTTTCTAAGACTCAATAAAGCTATCAAAGAAGAAAATAAAATCTTGACTTAAGATGAAATGTTAAAATAAATAAAACTTCCAAAGAAAGAAGAAAAAAAAAAATAGGATTTGACACGGGGACAGAGTGATGCTTCTCATGAAAGGTTCACACATTTTTTTTTTCAATTCTTAAATTTTTATGTTTTTTTTTTCAAAAGTTTCATTTTTTTTTTGTATTTTTCATGTAAATCACTAATGAAAGAAAAAGCATGCTAGTAACCATTTAAGCAAGAAATAAAATCTACTTCACCCCCAACTAAAATGTCACATTGTCCTCAATGTGTGAGAACAATGGAAGAGCATACAAATTTTAGCAAAAATTAAGGGATAGAAGAGACCTCATTTTAGCTTTCTTGGCCACCAAGCACAAGTCCTCCTCCAAGAGCAATTTACAAAATGGTAATAGAAAGAGAAAATGCAAGAAATAGAGATAAACTAATTTATTTATTTACAACTAGGGAGGTAGAGTAAAGATAATGATGCTATCCCACCCCCAATCTTGGAAATTTCTTTCCATGCCATGCCCCTACTTCATTCATAGAAAAGTACTTCTCCTTCAAAAAGCTGGATTCATCAATTAGAATAGATAGGAGAAGTAGGGACAAGACACAAAAGATGAATAAGAGATGCAAGCAAAATCTAACAATAAAGTTAGAGCAAGTTGTTATATCATGCATCAACTTAAGAAAAGGGTTTGAAATCCTCAAATGAATTGAATCATAGAATGCGTCTTCATAAGTTGCAAAAATTTTACTTGAAATCAAAACTTGAGAGTTGGTGGCAACTTGTGAATCCTCAATCTCATCATTTTTAAATAAGTCATGTGGATTTGGGGATGAGGCTTCACAAGCGGGAGTTAAAATAATTTGAGAACTTGAAGCCTCATCCAAACCCTTATGCACATCTTCCATAATGATAGAATCCATGAGAGCATACAAGTAAAATTCAACATCGTCACAACTACGAGCATAGCTCCCCGGATCTTCATTAGACATATCAGTACTAACCGGAGTACCTCCCAACAAACTTTCCATTTCGTCACAATCAAGATCATAGAAACTCCGGTAAGTATTAGGCTCTTCATGAGCACAAGACAAGACAACATTTCCTTCATTAGTGGTAGCATCAAATTTGACCTCTAACTTATCACATGATTGGTTTCCATTTTGTGAATCCTCCTCACATGCGTCCCTATGTGATTCATCCAAAATGGCTTCACTCATGTCATGGATTGAAGAGTGCTCATAAAAAATATCAATCTCACTACCAATATCACTATCGCATGCTTCTTTAGAATGTGCAAATGAGAAATGAATACAATTACCTATCCTAGTAGCAACAACTCCATCATCAAACACATCATCCAAAATTTGGTCTTGAATAGGCTTGTGATGTGTGTGAACAGGAAGTTGAGACTCGTGTGATGATGATTCTTGTGAAGAGTACTATATTCAAGAGAATCATCATCATGCGATTGTGAATATGAGGATTCCACTCTATCAATCAAGTGACAAAACGATCCTTTTACTTCCCTAAATGATCCTTCAAGTTCACTTTGTGATTCTCTTAATTCTCTTAGTGAATCACTTAGTTCTTTTGCGCCTTGGAGATATTTTTGAAGTGTCTCCTCTAGAGAATCACTTGTAGGCGTATTTAGCTCATCATTCACAAGTGATTCCCTCTCAAAATGATTAACTTCTCTTGATTCACACATCATACAATTATATTGATAAGTGCAAGAATCATGAGAGTTGAAAAACATGTAAGCGTCTGAGGGAGGTGATTGTGCACAAGAAGCATGAGATGTGTAATCTAGTATCGTACTATCACGCCAAGAATAATCATCTTAGGAAAATATTCACCATTATTGTAAGGACGCTTACGTATGGAACGCATTGATTCCCTAGAATGATTTTCATGACTAGTAAATGCATAGTAGTAAGGATGTGAAGGAACGTTAGGCCTCTCACCTAGCCCAAAATGTTCATGAGACATTTTTTTTCCAAGCAAGTAGATGGGAGGTTCTTGATGAATTTCACAAGCCCTCTTGAATCTCACAAGATCAACTAACCACAAGAAACTAGAGAAAATGTCTAGAAAAATACTAAGAAAGTAAAGCAAATCAAATCTAATACCTAGCCTCTCCCCGACAACGGCGCCAAAAACTTGTTCGAAAAAAATCCCAAGTACAGGATATCGTCTCAAGTAATAAAATCCGGTAAGTCCGGAGTAGAATCCACAAGGAAAGGAGGGTTAGATAATGACTTGCTACACTAGAGTAACAAGTAGAAAACGACTAACTAAAGCAAGTAACAAATTCTCAATGGCTTTAGAGCTTTCCAAGCTATCAAATCCACCACTAGTGATGGAGAAAGTTTTAGAATGCGAATAAGAACCAAAAGAAACGCCTACTAATACATCTACGATTCAAGAGAATTGAGTTGGGTCAATTGATTTTGCTAGAAAACTTGTAAGTGAAGTTGAACACCCAAACTTTGTATGTAACGACGAAACATGGATTCTAAAGCAAAGGGAATCGTCTAGCTCACGAATTCAAGAGCAAAACCCAAAATCGAGTTATGTCAAGCATCAAGGATATGTACTCATCTAAGTGAGTCCACGTACAAGATCAATCCACAATTCGGATTTGTCTTTCGAAACAAGAATTCAATGAATTCGACATCCAAACTTGTGAAACATTGAAGAACAATTAAAAACTTCACAACAAGCTATCCAACTTCATCAATCAACCCAACAATTAAACTAGCTAGACAGTAGAATGAAATCAAGCGAGGTTAAGAGAAATGATATTTTCATTAGTAACACTTTGATTCATACACTAGGTATCACCAATCCAACCTTTAAACTTGATTCAAACTACAAACTCAAGAGCAAAATAGCCAAAAACACAACTAAGCTACAAACTAATGAAGAAATTGCAAAGAAATTTGCTACTATCTCTACGGCTGATGCTGCTGCAATCACCAATGAAGAACAGCGCAATAGCAGCAAAACAGAGCACTAAATTTAACCATGAACAGCCCTATTTTGATCTCCTCTCTCCCTCTCTTCCTCTTTCGATTGTTCTTGGCCCAGAATATGCTCAAGAGAGAGCTCACGAGCTCAAGAAAAAGTCCAAAATCTGGTGAAATCGGAGAAAGTGAGAGGAGAATGAAGAACCCCAAAACAGAGCACTATCTACCCCGATGGTCTGTCGAGCCCCCCTCTGATTTCTTCAACTTGAGCTTATATAGGCTGCTAGAACTGATTTCATAGCCCCCAAGAGATCATACAAACCCTTGAATTCATCTAAGGACTTCCCCAACGTCTATTTCATCTGTCTCTCATGAACCCTAGCGATTTAGGGCCTTTTCCTCTCTTCTTTTCAGGGCCGAATTGAGTGGATATGTGGGTACATATTGGGTTGGGGAGAGATTTGAGACTGATTTGGTTCGTTTTGGCTACGATTAGGGGGTGGGATGAGCTTCCTCCGAAGCTTATGCGAAGCTTCCATGGATGTTTGGTTTGTTCTCTGTTGAACCGACGGGGAGAGAGAGATAGACGTGAGAGCTGATCTTTTCTTTCGCCATAATTGCACTTGGCTCCCTCATATTTTTCTGGGGGCTTTAAAAGGCCCCCAGCTCTTCTTGAAATGTTTTGAAAAATATCAACTCCGCCCCTAATTCGTTAAAACTCATTCATAGCAACCCTTTTTAACTTTAGAAAATGTCACTTAGCACCCTATTCCGTTAAAATCACTTTAAATAAGCCCTCTGACATAACTTTGGCCTTATGAATTGGTCCCTTCACGTCTTGAACTTCACTTTTTGGCCTATATCTTCCCTTGTCCTCTTCATTTCAGCCCTTGAAACTTCTCTTTGCTTGCACATTAGCCATAAAAGCTTCAAATATTCTTCAAATTAAATCCTCCAAGCCCTTTCTTCATGTCTCTTGGCCTCTCCAAAGTCTCTCAATTCATCATTCAAGTTCTCCCAATTTGCCTCTTTCTTTCTAAAGCACGTATTTGCCTACGAAATAAGATAAAATATCCAATACTACAAAGACAAGCATAAGTCTAGAAAGAGAGGTAAAATAGATAGATCACCCATATTAGCAAGTTATGAAGATTTCATTAACATACTAAAACATGCAATTTTAAGTCGTTAACACCCCCCCCCCCCCAACTAGCCTTTTTCTTGTCCTCGAGCAAAGAGAGCGATAAGATAAGCAAATTAGTGAAGAACCAATCATGAAAGACAAACACTCAACAAGACAAGGCTCGACTTAATTCTAAACTAGACTCAAATATTTACAAAAACTCACACACACATTATCTATCTTAAGTGAGAACCCAAAGAAAATAAAATCCTAAAGATTACTAGCTAATTTTAATTTTTTTGTGGGGGAAAAAGAAGAATGCACAAATGTATCCTCAAATAAATTCTCAAAGTCCAAAAAGATTGAGAAAAAAGCCTATGGATGTCTAAGCATATACTCATACAAATGCGGGCGGTGTTTGGTAGAAGGTGACTCATGCGATCCACAAAACTTGTTAATTAAGTCCAATTCGCAAGAAAGTATTCCTTCAAAAAAAAGGATCACACGAAACTAGTCATTCTCATACTTATTCAAAAGCACCCATGTAGGATGGTCCTCTAAAGCTTTGAACAAAAACAAATTTTAGAATGGGGGATGTGGTTGTGGGCTTGTATTATCCTTTCGTGGATTTTTTTGGGAGGTAATGCGATTTATCATAATTTCATTTTTTTTTCGAGATTCATAGAATTGACATTTTTTTTTCACCTCCAATCCAAGGCTCTCCAAGACCCACAACAAAAAAGAGGAATATACAAGCGAGTGGGCTTTTTAAGCTAAACCAAGGGAGCTATCTAGGTGGTGACGTAACATTATCCCCGGACACCCCTCTATTTCTTAGACATCGCATGGGGTGTCATTGGTAACCACCACTCCAATGGGCTACAAGTTTCCACCGCAAAAACGATTAGAATTAAATCCTTTTTGTACAGTTCAAATAGCTTTAGAAATGCATCCTTCATCAAAAGTAGTACGACGTCAAAGTTTATGTGATCAACTTAGCTTGAAGGAGTTAAACATGAAACGTAAATTTCGTGTGTCTCTTTGTGAGAATGCATGAGATCGCGGAATGTGGGATATTGGTGTAGATGTATTGAGTATAAGCAAAGAATTCATTATTTAAATTAAAAATAAAAAGAACATGGACTAAGATATTTCATTATTTGAAAACATCTATCTTTCAAAAATTTCCCATTTTCACTATTTCTCATTTTTCAATTGTTCTTTTCAAATAAGTGACTCAACTACAACTTTCTAAGACTCAATAAAGCTATCAAAGAAGAAAATAAAATCTTGACTTAAGATGAAATGTTAAAATAAATAAAACTACCAAAGAAAGAAGAAAAAAAAAACTAGGATTTGACACGGGGACAGAGTGATGCTTCTCATGAAAGGTTCGCACATTTTTTTTTCAATTTTTAAATTTTTATGTTTTCTTTTTCGAAATTTTCATTTTTTTTTGTATTTTTCATGTAAATCACTAATGAAAGAAAAAGCATGCTAGTAACCATTTAAGCAAGAAATAAAATCTACTTCACCCCCAACTAAAATGTCACATTGTCCTCAATGTGTGTGAACAATGGAAGAGCATACAAATTTTAGCAAAAATTAAGGGATAGAAGAGACCTCATTTTAGCTTTCTTGGCCACCAAGCACAAGTCCTACTCCAAGAGCAACCTACAAAATGGTAATAGAAAGAGAAAAAGAAAAAAAATGCAAGAAATAGAGATAAACATATTTATTTATTTACAACTAGGGAGGTAGAGTAAAGATAATGATGCTATCCCACACCCAATCTTGGAAATTTCTTTCCATGCCATGCCACTACTTCATTCTTAGAAAACTACTTCTCCTTCAAAAAGCTGGATTCATCAATTAGAATAGATAGGAGAAGTAGGGGCAAGACACAAAAGATGAATAAGAGATGCAAGCAAAATCTAACAATAAAGTTAGAGCAAGTTGTTATATCATGCATCAACTTAAGAAAAGGGTTTGAAATCCTCAAATGAATTGAATCATAGAATGGGTCTCCATAAGTTGCAAAAATTTTACTTGAAATCAAAACTTGAGAGATGGCGGCAACTAGTGAATCGTCAATCTCATCACTTTTTAAATAAGTCATGTGGATTTGAGGATGAGGCTTCACAAGCGGGAGTTAAATAATTTGAGAACTTGAAGCCTCATCCAAACCCTTAGGCACATCTTCCATAATGATAGAATCCACGAGAGCATTCAAGTAAAATTCAACATCGTCACAGCTACGAGCATAGCTCCCCGGATCTTCATTAGACATATAAGTACTAACCGGAGTACCTCCCAACAAACTTTCGATTTCGTCACAATCAAGATCATAGGAACTCCGGTAAGTATTAGGCTCTTCATGAGCTCAAGACAAGACAACATTTCCTTCATTAGTGGTAGCATCAAATTTGACCTCTAACTTATCACATGAGTGGTTTCCATTTTGTGAATCCTCCTCACATGCGTCCCTATGTGATTCATCCAAAATGGCTTCACTCATGTCATGGGTTGAAGAGTGCTCATAAAAAATATCAATCTCACTACCAATATCACTATCGCATGCCTCTTTAGAATGTGCAAATGAGAAATGAATACAATCACCTTTCCTAGTAGCAACAACTCCATCATCAAACACATCATCCAAAATTTGGTCTTGAATAGGCTTGTGATGTGTGTGAACAGGAAGTTGAGACTCGTGTGATGATGATTCTTGTGAAGAGTACGATATTCAAGAGAATCATCATCATGCGATTGTGAATATGAGGATTCCACTCTATCAATCAAGTGACAAAACGATCCTTTTACTTCCCTAAATGATCCTTCAAGTTCACTTTGTGATTCTCTTAATTCTCTTAGTGAATCACTTAGTTCTTTTGCGCCTTGGAGATATTTTTGAAGTGTCTCCTCTAGAGAATCACTTGTAGGCGTATTTAGCTCATCATTCACAAGTGATTCCCTCTCAAAATGATTAACTTCTCTTGATTCACACATCATATAATTATATTGATAAGTGCAAGAATCATGAGAGTTGAAAAACATGTAAGCGTTTGAGGGAGGTGATTGTGCACAAGAAGCATGAGATGTGTAATCTAGTATCGTACTATCACGCCAAGAATAATCATTCTTAGGAAAATATTCACCATTATTGTAAGGACGCTTACGTATGGAACGCATTGGTTCCCTAGAATGATTTTCATGACTAGTAAATGCATAGTAGTAAGGATGTGAAGGAACGTTAGGCCTCTCACCTAGCCCAAAATGTTCATGAGACATTTTTTTTTCCAAGCAAGTAGATGGGAGGTTCTTGATGAATTTCACAGGCCCTCTTGAATCTCACAAGATCAACTAACCACAAGAAACTAGAGAAAATGTCTAGAAAAAGACTAAGAAAGTAAAGCAAATCAAATCTAATACCTAGCCTCTCCCCGACAACGGCGCCAAAAACTTGTTCGACAAAAATCCCAAGTACTGGATATCGTCTCAAGTAATAAAATCCGGTAAGTCCGGAGTAGAATCCACAAGGAAAGGAGGGTTAGATAATGACTTGCTACAGTAGAGTAACAAGTAGAAAACGACTAACTAAAGCAAGTAACAAATTCTCAATGGCTTTAGAGCTTTCCAAGCTATCAAGTCCACCACTAGTGATGGAGAAAGTTTGAGAATGCGAGTAAGAACCAAAAGAAACGCCTACTAATACTACCACGATTCAAGAGAATGGAGTTGGGTCAATTGATTTCGCTAGAAAACTTGTAAGTGAAGTTCAACACCCAAACTTTGTATAAAACGACGAAACATGGATTCTAAAGCAAACGGAATCGTCTAGCTCACGAATTCAAGAGAAAAACCCAAAATCGAGTTATGTCAAGCATCAAGGATATGTACTCATCTAAGTGAGTCCACATACAAGATCAATCCACAATTCGGATTTGTCTTTCGAAACAAGAATTCAATGAATTCGACATCCAAACTTGTGAAACTTTGAAGAACAATTAAAAACTTCACAACAAACTATCCAACTTCATCAATCAACCCAACAATTAAACTAGCTAGACAGTAGAATGAAATCAAGAGAGGTTAAGAGAAATGATATTTTCATTAGCAACACTTTGATTCATACACTAGGTATCACCAATCCAACCTTTAAACTTGATTCAAACTACAAACTCAAGAGCAAAATAGCCAAAAACACAACTAAGCTACAAACTAATGAAGCAATTGCAAAGAAATTTGCTACTATCTCTACGGCTGATGCTGCTGCAATCACCAATAAAGAACAGCGCAATAGCAGCAAAACAGAGCACTAAATTTAACCAAGAACAGCCCTATTTTTATCTCCTATCTCCCTCTCTTCCTCTTTCGATTGTTCTTGGCCCGAAATATGCTCAAGAGAGAGCTCACGAGCTCAAGAAAAAGTCCAAAATCTGGTGAAATCGGAGAAAGTGAGAGGAGAATGAAGAACCCCAAAACAGAGCACTATCTACCCCGATGATCTGTCGAGCCCCCCTCTGATTTCTTCAACTTGAGCTAATTTAGGCTGCTAGAACTGATTTCATAGCCCCCAAGAGATCATACAAACCCTTGAATTCATCTAAGGACTTTCCCAACGTCTATTTCATCTGTCTCTCATGAACCCTAGCGATTTAGGGCCTTTTCCTCTCTTCTTTTCTGGGCCGAATTGAGTGGATATGTGGGTACATATTGGGTTGGGGAGAGATTTGAGACTGATTTGGTTCGTTTTGGTTACGATTAGGGGCTGGGATGAGCTTCCTCCGAAGCTTATGCGAAGCTTCCATGGATGTTTGGTTTGTTCTCTGTTGAACCGACGGGGAGAGAGAGATAGACGTGAGAGCTGATCTTTTCTTTCGCCATAATTGCACTTGGCTCCCCCATATTTTTCTGGGGGCTTTAAAAGGCCCCCAGCTCTTATTGAAATGTTTTGAAAAATATCAACTCCGCCCCTAATTCGTTAAAACTCATTCATAGCAACCCTTTTTAACTTTAGAAAATGTCACTTAGCACCCTATTCCGTAAAAATCACTTTAAATAAGCCCTCTGACATAACTTTGGCCTTATGAATTGGCCCCTTGACATCTTGAACTTCACTTTTTGGCCTATATCTTCCCTTGTCCTCTTCATTTCAGCCCTTGAAACTTCTCTTTGCTTGCACATTAGCCATAAAAGCTTCAAATATTCTTCAAATTAAATCCTCCAAGCCCTTTCTTCATGTCTCTTGGCCTCTCCAAAGTCTCTCAATTCATCATTCAAGTTCTCCCAATTTGCCTCTTGCTTTCTAAAGCACGTCTTTGCCTACGAAATAAGATAAAAATATCCAATACTACAAAGACAAGCATAAGTCTAGAAAGAGAGGTAAAATAGATAGATCACACATATTAGCAAGTTATGAAGAGTTTATTAACATACTAAAACATGCAATTTTAAGTCGTTAACACACCCCCCCCCCCAACTAGTCTGTCCTCGAGCAAAGAGAGCGATAAGATAAGCAAATTAGTGAAGAACCAATCATGAGAGACAAACACTCAACAAGACAAGGCTGGACTCAATTCTAAACTAGACTCAAATATTTACAAAAACTCACACACACATTATCTACCTTAAGTGAGAACCCAAAGAAAATAAAATCCTAAAGATTACTAGCTAATTTTAATTTTTTTGTGGGGGAAAAAGAAGAATGCACAAATGTTTCCTCAAATAAATTCTCAAAGTCCAAAAAGATAGAGAAAAAAGCTTATGGATGTCCAAGCATATACTCATACAAATGCGGGCGGTGTTTGGTAGAAGGTGACTCATGCGATCCACAAAACTTGTTAATTAAGTCCTATTCGCAAGAAAGTATTCCTTCAAAAAAAAGGATCACATGAAACTAGTCATTCTCATACCTATTCAAAAGCACCCATGTTGGATGGTCCTCTAAAGCTTTGAACAAAAACAAATTTTAGAATGGGGGATTTGGTTGTGGGCTTGTATTATCCTTTCGTGGATTTTTTTGGGAGGTGGTGCGATTTATCATAATTTCATTTTTTTTTTCGAGATTTATAGCATTAACATTTTTTTTTTCACCTCCAATCCAAGGCTCTCCAAGACCCACAACAAAAGAGAGGAATATACAAGCGAGTGGGCTTTTTAAGCTAAACCAAGGGAGCTATCTAGGTGGTGACGTAACATTATCCCCGGACACCCCTCTATTTCTTAGACATCGCATGGGTTGTCATTGGTAACCACCACTCCAATGGGCTACAAGTTTCCACCGCAAAAACGATTAAAATTAAATCCTTTTTGTAGAGTTCAAATAGCTTTAGAAATGCACCCTTTATCAAAAGTAGTACGACGTCAAAGTTTATGTGATCAACTTAGCTTGAAGGAGTTAAACATGAAACGTAAATTTCGTGTGTCGCTTTGTGAGAATGCATGAGATCGGTGAATGTGGGATATTGGTGTAGATGTATTGAGTATAAGCAAAGAATTCATTATTTAAAATAAAAATAAAAAAACATGGACTAAGATATTTCATTATTTGAAAACATCTATCTTTCAAAAATTTCCCATTTTCACTATTTCTCATTTTTCAATTGTTTTTTTCAAATAAGTGACTCAACTACAACTTTCTAAGACTCAATAAAGCTATCAAAGAAGAAAATAAAATCTTGACTGAAGATGAAATGTTAAAATAAATAAAACTACCAAAGAAAGAAGAAAAAAGAATTTAGGATTTGACACGGGGACAGAGTGATGCTTCTCATGAAAGGTTCGCACATTTTTTTTTTCAATTTTTCAATTTTTATGTTTTTTTTATTTCAAAATTTTCATTTTTTTTTTTTTTTGTATTTTTCATGTAAATCACTAATGAAAGAAAAAGCATGCTAGTAACCATTTAAGCAAGAAATAAAATCTACTCCACCCCCAACTAAATGTCACATTGTCCTCAATGTGTGAGAACAATGGAAGAGCATACAAATTTTAGCAAAAATTAAGGGATAGAAGAGACCTCATTTTAGCTTTCTTGGCCACCAAGCACAAGTCCTCCTCTAAGAGCAACCTACAAAATGGTAATAGAAAGAGAAAAAGAAAAAAAAAATGCAAGAAATAGAGATAAACTAATTTATTTATTTACAACTAGGGGGAAAAGTAAAGATAATGATGCTATCCCACCCCCAATCTTGGAAATTTCTTTCCATGCCATGCCCCTACTTCATTCATAGAAAAGTACTTCTCCTTCAAAAAGTTGGATTCATCAATTAGAATAGATAGGAGAAGTAGCAACAAGACACAAAACATGAATAAGAGATGCAAGCAAAATCTAACGATAAAGTTAGAGCAAGTTGTTATATCATGCATCAACTTAAGAAAAGGGTTTGAAATATTCAAATGAATTGAATCATAGAATGGGTCTTCATAAGTTGCAAAAAATTTACTTGAAATCAAAACTTGAGAGATGGCGGCAACTTGTGAATTCTCAATCTCATCAGTTTTAAATAAGTCATGTGGATTTTGGGATGAGGCTTCACAAGCGGGAGTTAAAATAATTTGAGAACTTGAAGCCTCATCCAAACCCTTAGGCACATCTTCCATAATGATAGAATCCACGAGAGCATTCAAGTAAAATTCAACATCGTCACAACTACGAGCATAGCTCCCCGGATCTTCATTAGACATATCAGTACTAACCGGAGTACCTCCCAACAAACTTTCCATTTCGTCACAATCAAGATCATGGGAACTCCGGTAAGTATTAGGCTCTTCATGAGCACAAGACAAGACAACATTTCCTTCATTAGTGGTAGCATCAAATTTGACCTCTAACTTATCACATGAGTGGTTTCCATTTTGTGAATCCTCCTCACATGCGTCCCTATGTGATTCATCCAAAATGGCGTCACTCATGTCATGGGTTGAAGAGTGCTCATAAAAATATCAATCTCACTACCAATAGCACTATCGCATGCTTCTTTAGAATGTGCAAATGAAAAATGAATACAATCACCTATCCTAGTAGCAACAACTCCATCATCAAACACATCATCCAAAATTTGGTCTTGAATAGGCTTGTGATGTGTGTGAACAGGAAGTTGAGACTCGTGTGATGATGATTCTTGTGAAGAGTACTATATTCAAGAGAATCATCATCATGCGATTGTGAATATGAGGATTCCACTCTATTAATCAAGTGACAAAACGGTCATTTTACTTCCCTAAATGATCCTTCAAGTTCACTTTGTGATTCTCTTAATTCTCTTAGTGAATCACTTAGTTCTTTTGAGCCTTGGAGATATTTTTGAAGTGTCTCCTCTAGAATCACTTGTAGGCGTATTTAGCTCATCATTCACAAGTGATTCCCTCTCAAAATGATTAACTTCTCTTGATTCACACATCATATAATTATATTGATAAGTGCAAGAATCATGAGAGTTGAAAAACATGTAAGCGTCTGAGGGAGGTGATTGTGCACAAGAAGCATGAGATGTCTAATCCAGTATCGTACTATCACGCCAAGAATAATCATTCTTAGGAAAATATTCACCATTATTGTAAGGACGCTTACGTATGGAACGCATTGATTCCCTAGAATGATTTTCATGACTAGTAAATGCATAGTAGTAAGGATGTGAAGGAACGTTAGGCCTCTCACCTAGCCCAAAATGTTCATGAGACATTTTTTTTCCAAGCAAGTAGATGGGAGGTTCTTGATGAATTTCACAAGCCCTCTTGAATCTCACAAGATCAACTAACCACAAGAAACT